>CAJQUW010013658.1:0-659851 GCA_907163375.1 Prostheceraeus crozeri | reverse complement strand
TCATGGCAACATGTGACCCGGCGCATTATGACCAGTTCAGCTCCGATCACCCTGATAGTTTGATGTCGAAATATGCCGATGACGTTGTCGTAGCCTTACCTCTGAAATCGACTACATATCTTGATGGAACTATCAAATCAGAAATTGACAATGTCGAACAATGGTGTCTACAACACGGTTTAAAGCTTAACTCTGGGAAGACAAAATGCATGCTTGTCCATCGAAAATCGTAGACAATGCCTCAATCCGATTTTGAATTTCAAAGTCATCTAAAGATACTTTTCAGTTTTTTATAATGCTGATTTGACTTGGGATATGTTTACAAATGATCTATGCAAAAGGGCCTGCCAAAGACTTTACGTCATAAAGCGCATAAAAAGATATTTGAGTAAGAAGGAGCTCATAATGATTTACAATGCCACAGTTTTGTCCATACTAGAGTATAATGCTCCGTTAGTAGTTGGACTGAACAAAAAGTGCTCTGAGAAAATTGACAAGGTGTGCAGAAGGGCTCATCGAATCATTTGTGGCATAGATTGCGAATGTGACCAATTTGTTCCAATAAGCACAAGAAGAACTGTTTCGGCAATGAAAATTTTTGACCAACTCGAGAGAGCTCATCATCTTTTACATCACCTCGTGCCTCCAAAACTTCAGCGATCACGTCATACGTCCATGTTTATTGTCCCTCGCTGTTACATAAAAAATCGTCAGCAATCATCTATCCCGGTCTGTTCAATGCTGCATAATCGAAGCTTGTGATTTCATGACCTTGTAATTAGGCTTATGAGTACTTGCTTAGCTCTTTGACTTAATGTATAGTGTATGTATTTACCTTTTCTTTTGACTTTTTTACTTGTTATAAAGTAGATCTGCGCCATTGATTTGTTCCAATCACACATTGACCATGCAAGGTATTTAATGTATATGAATGATTACCATTTTTTGAAAATATACGAATCTCTCTCTGTCTCTCACCTCCAGTGTGCACGTCCTCTGTAGTCTATTAATGCGCATTACAATGTCAGATTTCAATGGAAATAAAGGGACCTACCGTACAAACTTTGTATCGCCAGAGTGTCATCTGGTGACAAAGTCAGACCAGGACGAAAACCTTGAAATACAGCCCTCATGATTGATTTGGGATCCCGAATATTGTGCCGCAATCCAAACGTGTGACCAAGCTCATGAACAGCGACTCCAAAGAGATTCCGACCTGCAAATGCAAGTAAAGAATTGTGCTCTTTCTGCGTCATGTCAATCAATTAGACCAACTTACCAGAGTGTGACTGAACGCCGTTCAATTGAACTAGTTCACGATTCTCATTAACTTGAATTGAACGGCGTTCGCATATTTCGGAGATGAATGGGAATTGAATGCTCCCGTTCATTTCTACCTTTAAATGCTCACACATAATTGACCGAAATTATCTAGTTAGAATGCTTCACCCTAAGTCATCTTTATCTATGCTGTCGGACGCCTGACGCTCATAGTGACACGCATGCACAGCATAGAATTCTTGGAAATCTTAGATCATATTTTTATTCTTAATATATCTCATATATGCTTATGACAAAAGCAGCGGCAATTTAATTTAATTTTATGACAAAGAACTGTAGGCCTGATTTAGGATTGATCTTTCCTAAATGTAGTGCTGTTCCATCTATTAATGCCAAATTTATGCAAGCACACTTTCATACAATTGCTACCGGTATATTATGTCGAAGAGCGTTTAAATAAAACAGTCGCTCCCTTCTTTCGGACAAATTTCCTTTATTGTTTTAAAAACATATTACAAGGGCCCGACGCGTTTCGTCCTCCGACGTTATCAAGGGCACATGAGCTGTACAACTAGGCGAGGGGTTAAATAGCAAAAGTGAGCGGTCCATCAAATCATCTCATGTTTTCTGTCCAGGAATGGTTTATTCTTAGCTATGTGACGACTTTCAGACAGCTTCGTGTGAACTGAATTACGTTGTTTGCTTAGAATTGAAAGGTCAAAGTTCTTGATTTGTACGGTAGTCAGATTTCTCTGATCTTTATTAACATGTTCAGACAGTGCACTTTTTTGATCGCCATTTTTCTAACTGCGTTGATGTTCAGCATATCTATGTTTAAGCGGACGACGAGTTTTACCGATATAATGTTTATTGCAGATTTTGCAATTAAAATTGTAAACAATATATTTATCGTTGCAAGTAAATCTAGGTCCCACAGCAGAACACACATTGCAATGACATGCATTGTTAGGAGAACAGCGCTTTGGAATATTAGCCAAAACCCCTCTTCCCATTATATGTCAGAGAGGAAAAGTATCGGTGCTGTTAAGCAATATAACCTTATAGCCCGGGAATTCTCCAAATTGCAGTGACATTCTATTTCGTAATATCTTACACTGAAATATTTAAGAATGTGAAAGAAGCGGACTCAATTATCTATATAATAAACAATTGCGTAGTCAAAGTAAATTTTGAAATGAACGGGAAATGAATGGAAAGAGAAAGGTGAACGTGGTGAACTAGATGGAAACGGAGTTCATTTTTTGATTTCGTGAACTGATTTCGGAGTTCGAGATTTTAAAATGAACGTGAACTGAACGCCGTTCAAAGTTTTCGTGAACATGTCATTTACTGCAACTTACCTATGTTGGAACGATGTGTCCATTCTTCCTCATTATCAAAGTGCACAGCTCCGGTCAGGGAACCAGAATTCGGGAAGAATGCATGGGCAAGGGTGCCCACTGAAAGTACAAGAAAAGATCAATTCAACTCATGAACTTCCTTGTCTTCATCTTATCTTATTTTTGATGTGGCTCCTTTAATCCTAGTTTACCCGCAGGAGAGGCACCTGGAGCGCCTAGGCATGCTTTGATATTACTTCAAAACTGTAGTAACGATGACTTTAATTTTTGCGACTTTTAGTTTCTATGTATTTTTGATAAGCAGCCCGAATTTTATCAAATTTGGTCAATGCGGACATCAAAAATTCAGCATGTAGAAAAGACTTGTTGAAAATCGAGAACCCTTGTCAATTTCTTACAAATTTAGGCTTCCTAATCAATTCAAACAACTAATATACCATTGATAAAGTACAATTGGAGTCACAATTAAAATGCTCATTTATCCACGAATGCAAGTATTATTTGAATGATAGAAGTTTAACATTTCTCATAATGTTTCATGAATAATACTGTCAGTTCTAAGCTACAAATACTATCATGTCTGACATTGTATATTTGATTCATTGATTCGCTTGGATCAGCAACCGCCAAAATTTTTCTGCACGATATGTTAGAAAGATAGTGGCAGAGAATGCGTAATCTTCATGTGATTCGAGAAATCTCCGCGACGATTAATTGTCCCAGTTCAATCAAACATGTTCCCAACATTATCTTAAGACGTTCTCATGCGATAACTGATCGAAACGCACTGCTGTTTTAACCATTAATGTTTAGCTGTTACTCAAAGCATCAATTTTTGTAAAAGTTGCCATTTTCAACATTCTTTTCAGTAACAAGATGACCGAGTTGGTAGGCGTTCAATCCAGGACAAAACAAATGCTTGGTACCGAAAACTCTCATCGAATCTTATTAAACGACAGGCTAGATTCTATATTGACCTGAATCAGCATAAACGCTTGAGGAAATTTAGGTACGAGGGATGAGATCAGTGAACAAGAGCATATTGGGCACGAATATATATTATAGGGCAATAATTAACACGTATAATTAACCGACCGAAATTATGTCATGACGCAACAATCTATAGAAAACCGTTTGACATGATTGGATCTATTATCACCGGGTGAGACATTTTAGGATCCCCGCTAGTTGAAAAAATATCGGTCTCACTGGTATCAGAATTTTGCATGGACGAATCCTTCCAATCCCTTACTCTACATTCTGATGACCAAGGCGCACTATTGTCTACAATGTACATGTCCGTTCCAGTCGTTTAATCAATAATTAAATGGTTGGATAACAGAATTAGACAGGTTGCCTCTTCTTCCGTTTGACTAGAAAGGAAACATTGGAACATGTAACGTAAATGAAATGGCACAATCTGCTGACATAATACCATAGCAATCGAACAGTGAGCAGCCAGTTCAACATTACACACGCCAAATTGTGCAAAGTTTCAGTGACTGTTATCAACCGGATCACACAGCAAAGAGACACAGACGATGTCAAGTTCTATAGAGAAGTTTGTGAACGTTTTTTTCATGCGCCTGCTAACTTTTTTAATAATGATCGGAGGACCTAACATTATCGAGAAAACTTTTGTGCAATACGCCGGGTGACCGAAACTGCGATTTGATTGGATGTTATCGGTTGTGAATGGCAATCAGGAAAACACAAGTATCGAGTTATGAATGAGCAAGTCAGTCAACTGTTAGCAATTCATTGCAGTTCGTCAATGACATTGATAGTGACTCATTTATCGTCGGACAGTCATGCAAGCAATAACTTTGAGTGACATACTGCATTTCTTTAAAGACGATGTAAATACTTTTACCCGAGGAGAGGAGAAATATAAAGCACAACGTGTATTAAGCTTCGAAATAAATGGAGAAACGATCAAGAGTTCTGTCCAAGCCTCCATGAAAGACAAAGCATATGTTGTTACGATTAACTTAGCTGATGGAAGGCTGAGTTCTTGCATTTGTGAGTGTCCGCATGGAAGATGGCTTTGTTCACACATGGCTGCAGCATTAATTTATGCGGAGAAGTCTGGCATATCAAAGACCGATCTACCATCGACATGGATGAAACATCCAAAAAAGAATCAATTGAAACCGGCCAATTTCGAAAATCTGTTTCCAGAAAAGAAACCCGACTACAGAGCTACTAACAAACCGGTGACGATCAATATAAAAGAAAAATTTCGATTATCACTGAAGGAGAATAATATCGAATGCGGTATGGAATGGCTTCTGCGATCGGAAGACGCTTTTAGCTCAACAAATAGTTCATCAAAGACTGAATCATTAATTTTGGAAATGGAATCATTAATTCTTAACGATTGTGCGAATATTCGTGAACGACTTAAGTTGAATATTCATCAGATAAGTGATATTGAAATTTTGACTAGAGGACAAAGTAGCAACGAAAATTGGTTCCGCGCAAAAAAGTTTCGTATTACCGCAAGTAACTTTGGACGAGTTCTACGAGCAATACGAATCAAATCATTTCCTCCATCTCTGTTTAAGACGTTGTGTGGAGCATATAATTTGAAAAGTAAAGACTATATAATTTGGGGCAACATTCATGAGGATGTGGCACTGTCAAGGTATTGTGATATTACAGGATATCATGTTCGAAAGTGTGGTATTTATTTGTTGAACAATGGTTGTGTAGGCGGTAGTCCTGATGGAATCGTGACAGACAACTGTGATTTAGATGACCAAGGAACTTTAGAAATTAAATGTCCTTACAAATATCGCTTCAGTACGATAGTGGAAGCCATTAACATGGAAAAGCAGCAAAATACAATTAAAACTTTCTTTTTGACTGAAGACTTCGATTTAAATCGTGAACATGATTATTATCATCAGGTTCAAGGTTGTATGTATGCGGCAAATCTCCTATGGTGCGATTTCACTGTTTGGACTACCAAGGATATCCATATAGTGCGCGTGTTACGAGATTCTAACTGGGCAAACAACATTTTACTCATTGAAAATTTCTTTTTTGATATATTTTTGCATCACTGCAAAAGTCAAATCAGCTCCTAGACAGATATGTTGATCTATCAATTCATTGTTTGCTTTTGAAAATGATTGCTTTTGATATCATATTATGAATCACAAAGTTACATTATTGCACAAATTAAAGGAATTTTAAAAAAACTTTTCATAACGTTAATCAAAGTACTACGAGTAAATGGTCATTTTTTGAGATAAATCTTTAGGATAAAAGTATGCAATTTTGTGACCTTAATGTCTCTGATATATTTATTTATTTTCATCTCAAAACTATCCCAGACTAATTAAAACAAAACAAAACAAATTATGAAGATACTATTCATTTAATATTCCTTGAATAAGAGGACTTTGTAAATTTACAAGAGAACAGCACACACGAAATAATTTCGTTGCCAAAGTTCTATAATGAGATGGAAAATTATTCAAAATGCGATAAGTCTTTATACGTTGGTTTGCTCGCTCAACATGTATTCGTGCCCTAGCAATGTCTCTTGTATTTCGGATTCCGCTTCTGTAAATTGCTTGTTTTTTACTTGAAAGAAATGGAGGAATATTAACAGTAACTCCTGAGGGTAAGACATCATGTATAGTAAACCCCTTATCTGCAAGAATCATGTCCCGGCAGATAAATGCGATAGGATACCACAATCTACAGTTAGAAATTTATCGCTCGTATTTCCACTGTACGCTCCACTGACAAAAATAATCGTGCCATTTGGCGCAACACCGACAAGAAATTTCGCGGTGTATAAAGACTTATAATTGCTATACGTTGAAGACATAGCGTTCAAATCACTTCTAGGACTGTCAATCCTGATCTCAGTACAGTCAATTACAATTCGGCAGTTTGCAAATGCCGAAAAAGAAGAAGGCAAGCTTCTTTTAATCTTCTCAGAGG
The DNA here is from genome assembly GCA_907163375.1 of Prostheceraeus crozeri. Taxonomy (NCBI): domain Eukaryota; kingdom Metazoa; phylum Platyhelminthes; order Polycladida; family Euryleptidae; genus Prostheceraeus; species Prostheceraeus crozeri. The sequence goes on along the minus strand of CAJQUW010013658.1, from coordinate 653,249 downwards.
AAGGTAAAGATTCATGCATTATTCCCAAGTAAAGTACCTCATAAAGTGCATTCACATAAGTAAGAAATATATTGTGCACGGTTTTGCGACACACTGCGAAGCGAAAGGCAAGATCTTGATCGGTGATGTTTTGTTTCAGTTTGGTCAAGCAGCATAGCAATTGATCATCGAAGGATAGAGATGTTACTCGTTTATCCGTATAATATTGGAATGGCTGAAAATCAGTCAGTAAATTAGACACAACAGTAAATGTCTTCTTATCTACCTGTATACATAATGCAATTTTCATCATTCAATGTTTGAAATGAAAACACCCTTTTTCTTAGGTTGCACATCACTGACTTAGCATTGATGAGCTCCATATCAAATTCGCATGATACTGATGCATCTGCGGTCTCACAGGATAGATTATCGTCCGTTGAATGATTCAGCGTCTCATTCGTAATACAGGAAGATGTAGGTTGTGAAATGCAGTTACGTTCACCAAGTGAATTTCGGGTAAGTCTACTCCGCTTCGTATTATCTTCCGTCTCACCCCGCAATTGCTTGCTTGGAATAGCACCTTCCTTCAGTCTTCGTTTCTGACAATGAGTAGGTCGATCAGATATTGTATTGACGAAATCTAATTGATCAAAATGTAAATCGCATAACACTGACGTCGACGATGGTACCCAATTTGTTCTGTTAATTCGTTGTACCCATGCTTGTTTCGTTGATAATCGAAAACGGAAAAAAGATCTTTGCTTGTCAAATCCGGACGATGAACAGCCATAAGCGCAGCAATACTGAGGCATATTGTAAAGAGAACAGTGAACACGCACAAGGACATTAACGCATCGCCGAAGCAGTAGAGAAAGCCGACTTGAGACAGCTGTGTTTTCCTGATTGCTATTGACTACCGTAATCAACCAATCAGCGCAGACTGGGTCGCCCTCCGTATGATCTGAATTTTTCGAATCTGAAGGAATCGTGGCGATCGGAGCATTTTGAAGGAATTTAGAGCAATCCGCAAGCGACGCACGACTATTTTTCCTATCTCTGTAAGGTATTGAAAATTTCTTTTTGCCCACTTATTAAGTTCCTGCATGTGCCATCTGTTTGAATCAGTTTGCATTTCTAGCAAAGTGATACGATTAAACAATCTAATTCTGTGGGTTGGATATATAAATCTGACGATTGGCAGCGATCATAAAAGCCATAGAAATTGATAACAATAAATCCTCTAGAATGGAAGTAAAGCTTCATGCAATGCACAATAGTGGCACAAAAATCGCACGCATTTTCACTTAGAAACACTTGTCAACGGCTGAATCATTGGACTAGAATCAGTCACATGTGCAATTCTAAGCTTTTCATTGGTGGTTCATGCCCCAACTTAGTTCCCCGGATGTGCCGCGACCTTGAGTTAATTTCCATTCTAGTCAACTTCAGATAAACAATCTATTTCTATGATAAAAGCACTTTGATAATTTCTAATTTTCAAGGCGCTTGCTTGTCACACTGTCTTCATTTCATCAATAATTAATATACACTGCACCGGCTTCTAAAGCATCCATCTATCACCATCAACATCATTTAGTCATCGTACTGACTACATCGAGATGCTCCGATTGCCATCCATGTGCGGCATAGAAATAGATTGTTTAACTGAAGTTGACCGGAGGTTCCGATCTAGAGGTTTTATTGTTGTCGATTTCCATGATGTGCGGTATGGCAAGCGACACAGCAGTAGCATTATGTAAATAAACACCAACTTCACACGTATGTGTAGTGTTGGATTTCTATGACCTTAATCTTAAAACTGATTTTATTGTTATAACCAAGTTTCCCAAGGATATAACACAGAAACCATAGGTGGTATTGATGGAAGCCATGTGGAAGGCAAATGCATTACTGAGACAAAGCTACAGCGCTTCATTCTAATTGGCTGTTGCGATCTCTATATTTCATTGAAGTAAGCGTGTTTTTATACTTCGAAAGGACTCGTGACTTCAACTGGAAAGTTCAGGGTCTTCCACTAACTATTTTTTCTTAGTTTTGATATTTTGATAAGGGATGATCCTCTACAAGATGAATCCACTCCTGAAATTCTTGCAATTTGTAGCGGATTGAAGTCTAGATTGCCTGGAATATTTAGTCAATATGCATTCTCTATCTTCCATTACTTACAAGGACCGTCAAATGCTTCATCTCCGTGATATTTTTGTAAAAATTCCAATCGTATGTCCGCTCTTCTGTCTGCTCTCAGTTCATAGAATGTTAAATCAGAATTTCGTGACCACAAATTGAAGGCTCTTCGAATAGCTTTTTTGACATCAGCTTTTGATATTGCTTGCTGGGGATAATTTAGGATGCTGTTGAAGAAAAGGAAGAGAGAGTTTTCACTGGTGTCAATGTTAACTGCAACATTCAAATGTAGAAGACAATAAGCGTTATTTTTGAAAATGAAAGTCAACACATAGATAAGTGACAAGATGGCGCAAATCGAATAATTGTTTATGTTTAGTTGCATCCTCAGTTGAAGAATGGTAACAGACCTGAATAGCTGCCATTTCATTCAATATCTGGAATTATCCGTCCCTTAAATTGGATGAAATGACAGCTATTCAGGCCTGTTCACGTTTTTCAACTGAGAATGCAACTCAATATTCAATTATTCTATCTACATTGTAGTCCAGGCAATCTACAGCAAATTACACCTCAAACCGCCGCAAAGTGCAATAGTTTCAAGAGAGGTTTCATCTTAGAGAAAAAATCCCTTAACAACATATCAAAAATCTAGGAAATTCTAGTTAGTGGAGCACCCTGAACTTTGCCTTTGAAGTCGCAGGTGTTTTAGAATGTGTATTAGATGACAAGTGTGCGTAAACGTGTTTTTGATGAAGATGCTTGAATTTATATGCACATTTACAAGAGAGTACTTGCAAAAATGCTTCGCTTATTGATGGGAAAAAGTGAAAATTTGCATCCTTATCTTTACACAAATCTTTATCAATTGGCACTATTGGCATCCTACTGTTACCTAAGAAAGTTCAAGGGGTCGGAAGCGGGTTTTCGACCTAGGCTTGAACCATGCGTTTTCACAATACGGCAGTTGAAAAAAGTAAGCGTTTATTGATAGTAAAACTCCAGATTTGTGGCTTAACTTGTAAAAATTTGCATCAGTCTGCATCTGCAGTGACTGAGACATCTAGCCGTTTGGAAAGGACATAACTCAGAAAACATTGATGATATTGGTGAGAGCCATGTTGAAGGTAAATGCAGCAAGTGAGATAAAGCTGCAGCAATTCATTTTGATTGGCTGTTACTATTCTGATGTGTGATTTCATTGGAGTAAACGTGCTTTTGTATTTCGAAAAGACTCACGACTTCAAGAGCAAAGTTCAGGGTGTTCCACCAGCTAGATTTTCCTAGATTTTTGATATGTTGATAAGAGATTTTTCTCTACAAGATAAAACCTCTCTTGAAACTATTGCAATTTGTGGCGAGTTAAAATACATATTGCATGGACTATTGTGTTCGCAAAAAGCTGCATTTATTAAAGGTGTACTAACTTATGTGGTTTACCAGCAATGTGTTTATAGTGATAATTAAAGTGATTAATTGATAAATGCCCGTCGAAAATTCACTAGCTTGCTAATTACTAATTACAAGATAGCTTTCACAAAATGGTATCAATTGAGCAGTTCAAAAAGTGCTGTGATTGATTAAATACCGTTAATAAGGCCTACCTTGACAAAGAACAAATCAGATATGCAAATGATTGTAGCATAGAGTAGGGACATGTATGTAGAGTGTCGATTCAAAAAGTATCTGCATACAGTGAAAATTTTTATAGAAAGTACTCTTGAGGTAGATCATGAAAGTATTATCAAGCGTCTGTATCAAGCGTATTATCGATTATCAAGCGTCTGTTCTGCATGATCAACTCGCAACGTGAATTATATCTGGATATGATTTCATTAATGAAATATGAAAGAATCTCTCTCGCCTTTTCTTCCGATCATTTTTTATCATTGTAAAGTATCCAAAATTATATTTTTGCATCCAAATGGTGCATTTTCACGGATGGAAAGGAAAAAGGCTTATTCCTGTAATCTGAAAATTATATAGTCGCTGTCGTCTTCTGCTTTGCAAACGACAAAAATGAACAAACAAAGACAATACACTTGCACTAGATTTTTTAATTACATTGCCCCATACTGATTGCATTCATCATTTGGACCATCGCGTATTCAAATGTTAAAAATATGCTGCTGAGGTGGAGCGGTAGCGTCTTTTGCTAAGATTTCAGCATAGGCGCTAACCAAAAGTTGATGTATGTCAGCGATGATTGATCTTTGGATTATCTTCTCTTCAATCGGAAAATTTAATGCTGATTATAAAACCTATTATCTTGCATTCCTATTCGAAAAGTTAGTGTCATATAGATGTGCAAACATTCTCTGTAGAAAGGAATCATATTCATCCCACTATCCGCCACTGATAATAATATAAAATGAAATGTGTAAAGATGGATGATACAACAGCCAAACATCACATCCGCATTTTCAGCTGCAGACTATGATCAGAACCAGCGTTTTATCACCGTCAATCATCAGAGCAGGTACAGAGATTGTATAGATAAAGCTGCATTACTTCGATTTCACCAAGTGTGTGGCATGCGGAAATCTGCTGAATGACAATATGAGAGGGTAGTCCAAACTAGCAAAGTGAAGGCCATCAGATCTACATGCACCGATATTTTCATGTGTTTCTTAATAATTCTGACTTTACTTTCCCCTTTTTTCTTGAATTTTGTCTGAAAGTCATCGAATTTGTAGCTCACGATCTATATTATTGAGGCATTTGATTGCTCAACGAGTGTCATTCATTTTAATACTGTTTACTGTTATTTACTTAATCCCTTATCAGCAAACCATTTCGCTTTGGATAACTTGACATAAAATGAATGCGTTAATGCAGGAATAGCATCCACTTTTAGAGGACATAAATGTGTAGATTCGTCCTTTTAAACATTTTGCTCTAAATTTAAATTCTAACATTCGGTTAGCAGAATTCAAAGTTTTAATTCTTATTTCGTATATTTGTGACATCGAAACATCAATATCTTTTTCTGAGATCAGTTTCCAACTTTAATACGATAACTGAAATTAATGTTGTAATCATTTTAGCTTTCGAAATCTATTTAACAATTCATGAATTTATGGTTTTTTCGATGATCTAACATTTCTTAGAGCAGATTTTCAACAGCAGCTGTCATCCAATATTAATCAGCATTGCTCGATATCTTACGAGCGGAATCAAGCACGGTCGACGGCATGCGACTGGACCACATTACTGTTCCCATGCTGTCGAATGGCTGAGACTGGTTCAATATTCAGGACTCAATCTTAGCTTCGCGCCAAGCGAAAAGCATACAGAGCTGAAACTGTGGTTAAGTCTGCCTCAGTAGTGCGATCTTGGATCGACGTGACCTTTCCATTCAATTAATTGGATCCGTGCAGTCTTCATTCGATGACATGCACGACGGATGGTGATGTATTGACTCGGCACAGTAAAATCCGCAATATCATTCGACAGATGCACTCGAGCACAGCTGCGCGCACTCTTGGAATGGAGCACTGGACCTGCCTTTCATTCGCAATAGCTGCTTGTGGTGGCTATGGAGAGGAAACACTCAGTTTCATCCACAGGATATCCCAGCCGCTGTCAATTCAAACCGGTGCAATAATACCGGTTAGGATCCTCCTATCCTTATGTTGATCCCTCTCTTTCGGTTGTCACTATTTCCATTTTTAAAGGTATAGGTAACATGAACCTATACGTGAGTACGTGAGTAACGTTCTATTTTCTGTAGTTTGATCTGAAGTGAAGGCAGCGCTTGCTCCCAAAGTACTTCCTTCAAGTGCCGTAACAGTGTTCCATCTGATTCTATGAGAGTAAGCAATCTCATAATAGCTCCTGGGTCAAATCTTCGATGTCTGGGTGTTATCATCGATTCCGAGCTCAACATGAGGTTATCGAATGCGCTCGCATGAGGGGTTTTGAGGGGTATTCGATCTGTCTTATACGTTGCCATCTGACTTTTTCTTCTACTAAGACTCTGCACACTTGTGCTTTCCAGAGAAGATTTTACGCTATTGAGGTTTACCATCATCTACATTAATAGTCCGGCAGCCAGAAAGAGTTTCTGCAGAGAACGAGGCCGAAAGTGAGACTTTCATAAAATGATGTACACGCTATACCTACTACGAATCTGCACGTCTGCCGAGTTCTAGTGAGTTCCTCTTCCTGTCAGACAGGATCAAAGAAAAACACATGCAAATTCAATGGGACGCAGATTGCAGTTTTTGATTAAAATGAAATTTTCTTAATTTTCTCTTATCAACTTAAAAGTACCAAGCCCAGAGGCATAATTTTTGGCATGGAATGTCTTCAGGTCATTTTCTGTGATGTTCATGCACCCTTGCCTATAAAGCTAGCCCTATTTTGATTTGCCGAGCCTCTTAATGTCGGCAAACATCAACATGTTGGCCCACTCCATCCACATTCAACCAGATACTCACATACATTGCCGATCAGATGTATGATAATAGCACATGCACATCATCGGAAATGACCTGATGACATTCCATGCCAAAAATTATGACTCTAGGCTACTTGTTTAATAAGAAAAAATATAGAAAATTTCATCTTAACCAAAAACTGCAATCTGTGTCTCATTGGAATTACATGTGTTTTTCTTTGATCCTATCTAACAGGAAGATGAACTCACTAGAACTCGGCAGACGTGCAGATTCGTAGTAGGCATAGGGTGTACATCATTCTGTGAAAGTCTCACTTTCGGCCTCGTTCCCTGCAGAAACTCATTCTGGCTGCCGGACAATAACTCGTCTGGAAAGGGTCATCGATACGTCTGTTCGGATCGTCTACAGTGCTTGCCCGAAAAACGTTCCTCCACGACTTCCTAGACTTGGCTGGCTTCCGATCCATGGAAGGATAGAAAGACTCAACATCCTGTCTTTCTCCTGGCAACAAGGAAGTGCGGCGCATTACTTGTCTGCCTCATTAACGGAAATGTCATCCACTGAGATACAAAGAAGACCTCGCTCTGCAAGATTAAAGATGGTATAAATCCCTACCGCTCGAAGACACATTCTAGCGGGCGATCATTCCCTGTTATGGACTTTCAATTGAGGAATTCTTTGAACCCGATAACAATTTTCTGGTTGTCTGCTGCATTTTTTAAGAGACTTTTAATGACTTGCTTGTTGAAAAAGTTTTTATCGGTAGACTTTATTTATTTGTAGAGCAGCCTTGAAGTCACTGTGGTGATAAAACGCTTTTATTTATCGAATTTCAAGATAAATTAATGAATAAATGAAGTATACAATAAATTCTCAGATGTATTCATATTCAATCAAATTTATAAATTATTCAATATCTGCTCTCTTCATTTTAATTTTTTATCTTGTCTTGCAGTTTATTTAAGTTTATTATTTAAGCAGTAATGAAAAACTTGTGTCATAATACAGCTTTTGGTGGTTCCACCCCAGACCATGCCTGTCCCGTATTTGCTTGCCCACGGTAAAAGAATTTCTTATAAATGCGAATCAGCCCTAACGAAAGCTCCTGATGATTTTTGTGAGATTTTCTCATACATGTCTCATGAGATTTCATGCGTTTTTGGAACGTTTTCGCATGAAATATCTTATCAAAATTCGTGATTTTCTCCTATAAGATTCATTTAAAAAATTGGCATTACCTTTTTATACTTCTGAATTTATTTTTCTGGTATTTAGTTATTGAGCTTTTCATTGCCTCGTCACGTTGCTCCAGATCCTTCCCACACCATGCCCACAATACTGTTTCGGAACTCGTAATAATAAACCGTAATCTATCATGATAAAATATTAACTGTGATTATATACTGTATGTCTATTTTCAACGTTGATAAATTCTATATATTTTCATGCTTTAGACTAAGTTCCTCTACAGGCTAAACTTGGATTGAATAAGTTTCCTTATGACTGTATTCTTTCGCTGCTAGCATGCATACCTTGATACTTATAGACGTATTGCAAGCAGGCCTACCATAATGATGCAATTATTTTCTCAAAAACCTCATGAATGCTTATGATTTTCCCGTGAACACATCATAAGACATTGCCCTCATGAATGATCACATTACCTCTCATTATATTCTCATTAAAGTATCATGAGAAAATCAAAAGTTAAATATTTTCTTCTGATTATCTCATGAAACATTAAAACATTGCTAGTTGCTACCACCAAGCCGGTTAGCAAGTGTGACGGCTCCTTCCGGGCCATCCAGAGTGGTTAATAATTGCGCTTTAATGTAGGTAATATTAAGTAAATAGCCCTATCCTTATCCCGCGACAAATCTGAATGTGAATGTTGGCGTCGGCTGCTGCATCCACAACCACTTTACATATTTAACGTTAACATAATTTTTGGCTCACCTGTATGTAAGAGTATGCTTGGGCAATTTTCCATTTTCATACAGTACATACCGTCGATATCTCCTTAAACCAGCAATCGATACCGGTGGTCCAACATCTTCATTACCGCATCTTGTTTCATTGGTTTGACGAAGTATGTTCACATCTGTCCTGGGCTGTCCCAAAAAAACCTGGTATTTTCCGGGCACCTCTTTGACACTTGTAGCTTGATTCACAGGGTATCCAGAAGTTTGTAAAATTCCGATATAAACTTGTAGATATCCAAAATATATGAGCACTATCTGAAAGAGGAATATGGAGGCCATGAAAGTTGCAGTTTACCTGAAGAAGCATGCGTCAAGAAAAATCCTAAACATTTTCATTAATTGATGCAACTGTGATAATAGATAGCCGTTCAACCAGATCAGCAGTATGGAATAGTCGAAAGTCGTGAGTGCGAACACGATCCTCCAAATATGAATCGTTACGTTCAATCTAACAGGAATTTTATTCAATTTGTAACTTTTTGTGAGGTATACAGGTATGTGGAGTTCGTCTCGTACATCAGATCGAATTAGTGTTGAAGAATATATTGAACTACAACGTGTCTGAGTGTCATATTGAATTACTGACCGCAATGACCGGAATCTATTCCATTTTAGACATGAATCAACTTGTTTTTAGCATCATATTTTTAATCTTATCAGTATGCTATTAGATTTTGCAGCAAACAAAATATATAATCCAATAATTGTTGAATCATCGATGTTGCGGAGCCGAGTTTATGACGAAATGAATAGAATCAGAAATATACTAAGAATAGATGGCAGACCGAGTAGATGATTAATTAGCGTTAGCAGTGGAAATAGAATGATTGAGAAAAAGTCAGTTCCGGAAGCTTGTGTGTTACCTTATTAAGAAAATTATTTAGTCAATTACTTGCTTCCGGACCCTCAGTTCAGGCAACGGGCATCGGGTAGTCAGAAAACTAGGGCACCTCATCTTGTGATGAGGGATGCCTCGGGCATCGGATAGCGCGTACCTGCACAACCGTGGTCAAAAGTATAACTGAATCCGCATTATTCGCCATGGATGTGATAGAAAAAGAAGTTTCATACTTCAACATAAAGCCATTGATGTATATTCGTTACGTTCACGACATTCCTGTTTGCTTTGAAAATGATGTTGACTGTGAAAATTTCTATGATTTCATTAATTGCTGAATTCCACCGATAAAGTTCACTAGTAAACATTCTGTCAAATACTCCATTGATTTTATTGACTTAACTATAACTACGAAAAATAATAAAATTTCCCATTTTTGGAAAATGAAGCAAACGAATACTGGATATACGAATACGAATATTATATTGTAATATCTGTTTCTCCTGTCACTGATGATGAGCAATTTTGCTTGAAACATGTTTGACCCTCAAAATGAATAGTTTTTATTCTTAAATGAATCTGGGCAGACTTGCTTTTATTTGTTTTACGTATTGCATTATAACTATTGAAAATTATGAAGCATGCTATCCAATTATTGACATGTTTAAGTAGGTGTGATACTTATTTTAATGTATTAAAAGCAGTAATACAAATAAGTCCGGGCGATAAGGCAAAAATTGTCTGATAAGCAGAAAATTAGTCAAAATCAAAATACTGACTTGACTGTTAAATTGTCTGTCAAATGGCTGACAATAAGCCACCGTATCTTTCCATTGTTTCAAAATCCAACAATGTATACCGGTACCGTTGATGTTGACTGAAAAGGTGGTCCGATGAGAGTTGAAATTCTAGTGCATAGGATTTGTATCGAATTATATGGTGAGCATGAGCATACTATATGGGTAGTTATCACAAAATACTGATTGTTAATTTTCGTAAACACGGTAAGCATGTCAAGCAGTTTCAATTATTTAAGAACACGAAAGACGTAAATCTTAAAAGTTAATGCTTGGCCTAGGAGCCCTTTCTTCCGCAATAAGATAAAGTACAATTCAAATATTTTACCATATTTTTCGCCTCTTGCTTTGTCAAGGATGTTATAATGACTGGATTACAAGGGTATAATTGAGATTTGAAGTAAGAAGATAGGATATAGGACAAAGTGAGACTCTCTAAAAAATAGTAAAGCTATGCTACAACTAGGGCATCGTGAAAGCATTGATAAGCAAGTAAAAAAGATCTAATAGGAAAAATGGAAAGGCAAAGAAGAAAATTTGGAAGGTCAAGGTTTTTACATCTGTTGTACATCCCTTTTTATGAACAAGATCTCAGATGACTTCCGGGATCCTCTGTTCTTTACAACATAAAGAGTGATCAATGTGAAACTAAAAATTCGATGATGTTGAACCACATGTATATATTCGCTTACCGTTACACTTGCCCTGAGAGTGTTTGTAACAACACTCAATACATAGGTTATACTTCAGATTTTTGAAAACGCCTTTGCTATTGACCACTTTGTAGATAAAAAACAACGCCAAGGTATTCATTGATACGCGATTCTATTTTTCCCGATGCATTTCGCCGGCTCTAATCATGGGTTACACCGGAATGAAGTCAGGACATCAAAAATGAATTGAGTTAACAGCTGAGAGGTAGAGAGACAACGAACCAAGACATAGAAATCAGCACAGAAAAGATACATGACTTCAATAAGTAATTACGGAAAACTACAATACTGTAAACAAATGGCAAGTAGTAACAGAAGCAAAGAAAAATGAAATAAAGCTCAATTCATTTTTGATGTCCTGACTTCATTCCGGTGTAACCCATGATTAGAGCCGGCGAAATGCATCGGGAAAAATAGAATCGCGTATCAATGAATACCTTGGCGTTGTTTTTTATCTACAAAGTGGACATAGGTTATACGACTAATCTTTTGAAAACACGCATGAAACAGCATGAATACAATGGATCCATTAGAGGTCATTTCTATGAATCTCACAGTAAGAAGCCAAAGAACCTCTTCCCGTCAACTGATGTCTTATGGAAAAATCACGATATCAACAAATTACAGATAGCTGAGTCAATAGTCATCAAAGAGAAGTGTCCATCTATGAACAAGCAGGATAAGGGACTTACAAGAAATCTCAATATCATTTAGTGCTATGTTGTCTAGCAGTGACATTCTATGGTGCAGTTGCACCAAATATTTGATGTTCTATCAATGTTACCACCATTCTCATAGCTAGTTTGTTTTTACTTAATGCCTATCTCTCCACAACTTTTGAATTTGAACTTTTTGGCATTTTTTGTCTTCATTACATTTCTTGATAATGGACCTTGTATGTGTGTCCGAAACGTCGAAATTTTTTATAATAAAATGGTATTCAAAGATTGCTTTTAAACAACTCAGCACAAAAGGAAAAGATCTATATAGAAAAACCGAAAGAAGCTTGCAGAAATGCTTAAAGTTACAAAGCGATATTCTATTTAATAAAACATGTATATATACCAATGATTCGGATTGTGTTGTTATTCATAAATTCTTTGTTTGATTGTTCTACTTGTTTCTCCGATGTAAATTTCGATACAGACGTAACATTATATCTTGTAGATAACATTCTTTTGATAACATTTTCCTCTCATTTCAGATGTTAAGCAGGTTGCACAATCTAAAGGACATGGACTGGTTTCCTTGCTAGGACGCAATAAGCGTCTTAGAGGAGATTGAGATACAAAAATGCCAACCAACAGATAGACTTATCAATGGATGTAAAGTCTGACTTTCCATTTTTTCTATTTGATATTTTTTACTTACTTATCAATGCGTTCACGATGTTCTATGTTGTAGCATAGCTTTGCGATTTTTTTAGTAAGTCTCACTTTGTCCTATACCCTATCTGGTTATTTCAAATCTCAATTATACTCCTGCAATTCAGTCATCATAACATTCTTGATAAACCAAGATGCGAAAAATTGGGCATAATATATTTGAGTTGTACTTTTGAGTTGTATCTTATTGTGGAAGAAAGGGCTCCTAGGCCAAGCATTAACTTTTGAACTGCAGCTCAAATGTCCAGTAAATACTAAGAAAACACGTACACTGTAAATCGCTGGATGCGAAAATTACATACAAACATTTACCAAATTTACATACAATTTGAAACTAACATTTGATACCAGATTCTCGTATGTTTACAGAGATCTGGTATGTTTTTCATACGAGACCTGACTTCTTTCGTATGTGATTGGTATGTAGCGATGCGAACTATTCTATTTGCGATTGGCTGTTTTACGATGAAATACGAGTTGTTGGTATGTTTTATATACGAGACCCTATGCGAGTTCGTCCTCATTTGTATGGCCTTCGCATATAGAGCTTTATGTCACCTAGCAAAAATTGTATTTATTATATACTACTATCAAAAACCTTTTTTCAGCAGTATCAGTCGTGATTATTTCTTTTTGATAGTGCGGTGTTTTACTGGATTAGACTTATTGGGAAATTTGCGCTGTATGTCATCGTTGCTATTTGCCTAGTAAGTAGTTGTACTCTTGGTTAGCTCTACTTAATAAACTAACTTGAATAACATAATTTCAATCAAACGGTATCTTTTGTGCAACCATGTTTACTTATATATCTCAAACATAAATATATTTTTCGTTCATAAATTATAATGTGTCTTTATTTCGGATTGATAATACAGTGTATGCTTATTTCCAAAATTACATAATGAGTAATTGTTGATGGTTGAATATTATTTATTATTTAGACTTGCATGTATTGAAATCGAATTCAGTATTGTAAGTTTGACTCTTAAATGTTATTATCTCACTACTTACAAAACAGTTGTAAGAACCATGCAACATTGGTGAAACATATATTTATCAATAAACATCTTTATTGATAAAATCCATTAAATCATGCGAAAAGCATGCAAATATGTACGAAAATATGCCAAAAAATATCTTGGTATGCATCCTTCGTAATTGGTATCGAGCAATTTACAGTGTAAACCTTGGCATCTGAGAAATATACAAGGGCACTTGAAAACTGGATTGGGCGAGCCATTGCATGGGAAGCATCTGTTGTCTAAGCACCACTGCTTAAAAGATGTCGATGGCAACGACCTGGCCAAATCGGATAATCGCTTTAAGATTTTCGACGCTCTGATTCGATTATTATTCAGAAATGAAGTTCCGGAATCCGGATAATCCCACCTCTGCTAATAGATATCCAATAAAATAGAAAGAGGCACAACTCACCTGACAAAGTAGACGTATATTAAGCAATACCATTTCGACAGTAGATGAGAAGAGGTCAGTTAGTCAGGGTCAGTTAGTTCGGAGTTGTGAATGCGGAACGGGCCTCTTGAATCTGCTCACTTGAAGACCTTTTTTATCCTGATTTGAACAGTACAGGCTGCTCTTAACTTCACATTAAGTCCAACTATGCAGAATATTGAATTATCGCCTGTCTGAGTGCAGGGTGACCGCAGTCGTTTCCACGTACGACAACAACTGACTTAACTTATTAGAAAATTTTGTCAACTTTAACTCTAGTAGGCTTGTATATCGAAATTGACAGATAACATCAGCATTCTTATAAACCTAGATAAGGACATCTAATTTCAATTTAATACGCAGATTACGGATGACTGCTACCTGCTTAGTTGCACATCGAATGACTCATTGCACTTTCTTCGCCGATTTCACTTATTTCATCAAGAAAATTTCAAAAAAAACTTGATAAAATTCAAGACGTCGAATTCATCATAATCGGCATCAAAGTCACGAAATAAAAAAAATTGTTCTCGGATTTGATAAATGCATGCGGATAAATGCATTTACATTTAGTTATAGGAAACACTCGAAGTTGTAAAGTGGGCCTCAGAGTAGCAGTAATATTTTCCAAATTGCTCAGCATCAAATTAACACCAGCCGTGCATCACCCTTGAAGGCCCTACATGTTACAACAGATGCAGGTATTCATGGACATTCTATTGAGCCGATAAGTGATGCATAGTTGCTCTTATTGAAAGCTCATCAACCCATGGCCTTCACCCTGGTTAAGTTGCTCTTGTGTCATGTACATGACTCATGTATGACTACCGACGAAAGCAACAAGCTGTTAACGATCCTTCACATTGAATTCATATGATAAAACCATCGTTCATTCGACCCCTGTTGGTCCTTTAACCCTATCTGAGATTACCGATAATCTTTTATATTTGAACTTATTATTTGATATAATATGTATTCTAATTGTACTTATTTCATGCATGCATCCATATTTCGATAATTTACGACAGTGGTCTATTTATTATTAATGAATGCTTCAGTATTATTCACATCATCTGGATAAATAATTGACAAAATAGAAATGTTTGTTAACATCTCTGATAGGCCCTACTGTCAGAGTAAAATAGCGCTGAATAGTGCATTTTTCTTCTAGAAGTTCTTCTAGCCGTTTTTTGAATTTTTGGTACTAACTACATGTATTTGTTTTTGGGTTCGTATATTTACATTTTCTATTTTATCTTTATTTTCAATGAAACGGTCGAAGGAAATTACGGATATTTTCTTTCACATTGTGTGTGGACAAGATAGTTACTTTTATTATACTAAGGACATGCTCTTTAGTAAGAACAAAGATGCCATTTCTTCGTAATAGCCATCAGTGTTGATGCAGGCCTACTGTATTTCTGCTTTCTGTAAATTCAAAACAACTTGTAAATATTTTGTAAATGATGTTATTAAATAATTAATCTTTCGACGCACGATCTTTTTCTTATTACGAAATATATTTCGGCGGACCGCCCTTGTCAATCAATTTTACAGTATTGCACAGTATGATTTGAAATCAAATTCAGTAACATGTAACAAGAAGAATGTCAAAATATCATTGGTAAAGTTAAAGACAAGTCAAAGACAGAGAAGTTAAGCGTTCATGAGCGCAGCACATAGCACTCTTTATGTGCTACCTTTTCATCACATCTGCCATATACCATAGTCTCTTAATGCTGTAATGTCAATGTAGGCAATTTTAATTATTATCTTTAACTTTACCAATGATATTTTGACATTCTTCTTGTTACATGTAACTGAATTTGATTTCAAATCATACTGTGCAATACTGTAAAATTGATTGACAAGGGCGGTCCGACGAAATATATTTCGTAATAAGAAAAAGATCGTGCGTCGAAAGATTAATTATTTAATAAGATCATTTACAAAATGTTATCTAAATCTTTCTTTAAAAATTCATTTGAGATTGCTAAAAAACTTGTAAATAGTCGCATCCTAAATTGAAAACTGGGAGCAGTCATGAACAGACCTTGCCACTTCATCGAATATCAGCGATCATCAGCAAGCCCGTGATGCACATCCCTAAACATCAACACAACTGCAATTTATCTAACAATAATAATAATAATATAGCGTCTTTATTCAGATAGATTGAAAATCAAACATTACACAAGAGAGTCAAGTAAAAGGAAGTAAGTGCACATTTCAATAAATTCATATTTCATTTTAAACGGTTGATTTGGCGCATAGTTTGTTATACAAATTTGTACAGTAAGGAATGAAAGAGGAGGCTCTTCGCTTAGACTTCACCACTGAAACCCGTAGGTGGCCGGAATAGGTCATTTTCTGAGGAAAAAGAAAGTTTAGAGTGCTGTCAGGTCTTATAAGACCTTTGAACTCCATCATGGCTCTAGCCTCACGTCTGTCAGATAAAGGAGCAAATGATGAACAAGTACAGTTCTTTCCACAAATTATATTGTGAGCTCGCTTCCTGATGGCTTCAATCTTTTGGCTTCCTTTCCTGCTGATACCAACCAGTAGTGGAGAGTTATATTCCAAGATGCTCAAAATATACACTTTGTACACCGTAATTAGATCCTCCTTTGACAACAAATGCTTAAGGATCCTAAGAACATTTACTCGACGAGCCTCAAGCTTACAAATATGCTCTACATGCTGGTCCCATTTTAAATTGACTTGAAATGTTACTCCCAGAATTTTCATTGTGTTGCATAACAAGGTGTCAGATGCAACTGGAGGCTTGATGTTGGAACTGGAGAAAAACATGGACTTCGTTTTACCGTGGTTAAGTATGAGCCCATGTGAAATACACCAGTTAGTCATGTTTGTCATCTCACAATCAATTAGACTATCTGCAGAATCTTTCTTTCGGTACGGTAGTAGTAAAATTGCATCATCAGCATATTTTATCATAGATGCTGAAGTTGCAAATGGTCGGAGTGAGCCCAGTACAGCATTAAATAAACACGGACCTTAGATTGATCCCTGTGGCACTCCGGATGAAACTTTTACGATAGGACTGTAGATATGGCCATTTAGACAGACACGTTGACTCCTGTCCTAAAGATAGTTACGAATCCATGAAACAAAGCTCGGAGAAAAGGAACGCAGCACAGGAAAATTTATTATGGATTCATGCGAAAATCTGTCGAAAGCTTTACTCATGTCGAAGGAAATCAGAAGAACCCCTGAATTTTCAGGCAAATCTAAATTGATCGTAAGAAACTCTTGGATGCAAATTTGAGCATGTAGTGTTGATGACGCCGGTCTAAAACCAAATTGGTTACTTCCATAGCATCGAAGGATGCGTTCTTTCACAAAGTTCAAAACTGAATGCTCAAGAATCTTGCTCATTATTGGCAAAAGCGAGATAGGTCGTAGGTCATTTAATGAGGAATTCTTTGTCTTGGGCACTGGTGTAATACTTGCCAATTTCCACTGCATAGGAACGCAGCCAGTTTGAATTGAAATGACCAAATTTTTATTGACCAAATTTGTTTCGAGATTTCGAGTTCTACTTTATTCTTATAATGCCGATGCTGTCCAAAATTTTCCTATCGATAAGCATCATGTTTGAGGTTGATCAAATGCTTTAGTATCGGCGTTAGCCAGGGTTTATCCCTTGAAGTCATTTCCATAAGCGCAACAGGAATTTCTCTCATTGTATTTGAAATGACGTTGTAGAATTTGTCACATTTTGATTGGAGATCAATGTTCGATTTGTACAAATTCTCTCATCTATACGTATTTAATTTCGCTCTGAAAGATTCAACATGGCTCTTGCGAAAATCCATCACTTTACGAAATTGAATCGAGTCACATGAGGAATCAATAGCAGGCTTGAGTAGAACACTCTGATTGCATTGGCAATTCTCGTCAATTCGAAAGCTGCAATAGTTATCATCACTGAATTTAGCAACATTATGAATTTTCATTGCTTTCCGTGATAAAAATAATTGATTGAAGCGGTCAATTTTGAAAGGTAGAATTTGACCTATCTTTCGTCTGATACAAGTAAAAAGATCTCAGTGTAGCTACACACTTTAAGATTTTTGCTGTCGGTCATACCTGTTACGTGTGGCACGAAAGCAGTGACAGTGATCAAAATTTTCGAATGCTTACAAAAATGCCCAACTCTGAAGGAAGTTAGTGGCTTTGAAACATGACAAAACCCTCCTAGATATCTCAGTTTATGACTACAAAATTGAAAAGACCTCAAACTAGGGGCCTACGAAAATCATGCTGTAGGCCAACATGTGCAGCATAGTGATTCGAAAGTTCGCAACTCTATACTGAGAGTGTTTAAAAATTTGTTATCAAATTGACATCACAATGCACATTGCAAACGTCACACTGACAGACATACATGGTTATTTATAAGTCTCCGCGCATGGAATGTAGATATCCTATCGCTTTATTTGACCTGTAAATCCTTGGATCTAAAATAAGATGAAAACTATTTATTTTAATATGAATAGTAATATTAACATTAATAGTATTCAACAAGACGCAAAAAAAAGGTTAATCACATTATGTGTTCTATGTGGGAACCGTTCTGTTGTACACACAGCAGGAGACGATTTTTCCAGTCAGTACGAACACGACTGAAAACATCCGACGAAATGCAGGCACAAGCAACAATTCTTCCTCGCAAATGATGCAGATCCCTGATCTTCTTGGCATACACCATGGATTTGAGATGACCGCAAAAGTAAAAGTCGAGAGGTGACAAGTCGGGTGAATGAGGTGGCCACTCAACAGGTTCACATCTTCCAATCCACCGATTGGTCTGTACATCAGTCACAACTGCGCAAGAATCCTCTTCACATCTGTGTTCACACACCTCTCCACTAGAGTAGTGATACAAAGGGAAAATTTTCCAATTTTTTCAAAATTTTCCGGAAAATTTTGAAATTTATTTATTGGTGATTGACGTTTTTGCCTTTGTTTTGGAGACTTATTATGGTCGTTTGAAAAGACTATGTAGCATTCAAAGTCCGAAAACTTCTCTATCATCCCTGTATGTTAACTTTTGGTATCAAAGCACCTTTTCCATGTCGATTTCAGATCTTTCCTAATGAATTTCAGACATTAGATGGATTTCAGATTTCTCTAGCTGAATTTCAGATATCTGTCAGAAGTTATCTTTGAAAAGATCTTTAATTCAACTGGAGATCTCCAATTCATCTGGATCATATCTGAAATTCATTTGGGCAGATCTGAAATCGAATTGGAACTATCTGAACCATCTGAACTACAGGGTGTTTCAGAAATCCTGGGCACTTTGCATAAAAATTTTTATATCATGATCTTTATCTATATTTACCATCGTAAAAGTGCCCTGACAGTCGCAAAACTTCATATTGATGTAAACATGTTATATAGCCGATGTATTCATGTACACCTGCAGATCTTAGTAAACTTATATAATTAGGGCTACTATCATTTTAACCGCTAAATCGGGAAATGAAGAAGCCTTTTTTCTTTGATAAAGGTATACTTGTATAAGCAAATAATAGACATTTAACAAGAAAACAATGAGAGCATAGTCAAAGTACAAGTTATCGATCATGTTCAAACTGTTGGCCTTCCTTGGCAATGCACGCTCGAAATCGGGAAGAAACGGACTGGCAAACTTTATGACACAGTTCTGGAGTTATGTTGTGAACTTCTTCGATGATGAAGCTCCTTAAGTCTGGAAGACTCCTAGGTCGACGTGCAAAAACTTTATCTTTGAGGAAGCCCCATAAAAAAAATCACAAGGTGTAAGGTCCGGAGAACGTGGGGCCCACTGCACATGACCTCGACGACCAATCCATCTTTCTTTAAAGTGCTGGTCCAGGTGTCTCCTGACTGATGTGGCGTAATGTGCCGGACAACCATCTTGCATGAACCACATATTGTCATCATTGATGGAGAAGACATGTTCACGAAGCAAGTCAAGATATTTCTCAACTTTGAGATTTTCATCGATGAATACAGGACCAACTATTCCACTCGAACGAATGCCACACCATACCATTACGCCTGGGGCCTGACCATTACTTTCAACAGTGCACTGAGGGTTTTGTGTCGACCAGATTACACAGTTGTGTCGATTGACTGTTCCAGAAAGTTTGAATTGCGCTTCATCAGACCATAAGATGTTATTCGCGAACTCGGGATCTCTATCCATCATACCCAGTAAGATGTCGCAAGTTTCAACTCTGCGATCAAAGTCGTCTTCGGACAATTCATTTATCAAGCGTGGAATATACGGCTTGCACTTCAGTTCCTTGAGAAGTCTGTAAGTGGACGAATGGCTTAGATGACAGGCATTTGACAATTTCCGGCTTGACATAGGCTCGGCACCATTGTCAATAAGCAGCTCAACCAACAACTGCCTTGTTTTCATCGGTCGTGATAGACCGTGGTCTACCGGTAGGCTTTTTCAGTTTTTCGGTTGAACACTACCAGTTTTATCAAACTGTTTATTGATGCGTCCAATCGTTCTACGATCGATTGCATTCTCTCCATATTGACGTAAAAGTTGTCTTTCAACCTCAACAGCATTTTGAGAAAGAGAATATAAACGTACAGCCTTAATCTTCTGCTCAAGTCTGTCATCTTCAGCCATAACGCGAGTACTTTAAAACTCTTACTTGCTAACAGTGCAAAATGAAGAAATCGATATATCAGTGAACGAATATCAGTTTGAATTTATGCGGAAAACAATGTATTAACATTTGAAATCATAGAAATTGAGTATGCTTGTAAACTTACTGTGATTTGAGGTCAAGTATTCAATTCAAGTACTGAAATTGATTATGGAATGAATAGCCTATCTAACATAACCATAGCTCAAAATCAACTAAAACAGCGGTATAAAATGCAAAACTATGAACAGTCATATTTGCTGATTGTCTGAGCAAATTAGCAGCGAATTCTAATGGAGGCAGAGTCCCTCACTTTTGCATAGACATAGTGTGACTCCTACTTCTATAGATTCAAATGGATCTCGTTCAAATGGCTGCATAAATGGGAATTATGATTCATCAAGTTGTGCCCAGCATTTCTGAAACACCCTGTATTAATGGAGGATGTCTATCCTCAGCGAAGATATCGGACAATAGACCAGAAGTTATAGAGGCTATCATAGATATTCTTTTACTCATCACATATATCTTTAGTGACCAAATATCTCACGAGTTTACAGTCTTTATGTCTTCCAATATGGTCGCTCATGAATGCTGCGCGGACTGTGTGCTTATACTTCACTTGTTCATCAACACATGAAGAATTTGTATCACTTATCAACGCTGCATAATGAAGCTTAACATTCAAGCTAATAAGCAAACTCAAAAATGAAGTAGCTACAGTATTTTTGCTCCAGATCTTTCACATTGCATAAAATTATACCCCTATTGTAAAGCAAGATTCACGTTATCCTTAACGGTGTCTGTGTGATAATTAAAAATGCTAACAAAATGGCAAAAAGCCACTGTGGCAAAGAAATGTTCAAAAGTCCGCGGACGGAACTCGCATTGCTACGATCGCTTTAATTGAAATAATGATGAAATTGAGAGTTTTAGACCCAATTCATTGGTACGTAGCTGCCTCGGCAGTGGAAGCGCTCAAATTATAAGGCCTATCAAAAAATCAGAACTTTCAAAATTTTCCGGAAAATTTTCATCACTACACTAAAGTAAACAACTATGTCAATCGCCTGCCTAACTAATGATACAACCGGCCTTCATTCAATGAGTCACATAACACAGGATGGGAGCGGAGAGAAACTGTATACTGCATCCAGGCGTCAGTCATTTGCTCCCGGTCTATCGTGCGTGTTTTCACTTTCATCAGTCAGCTCAGCACCAGCGTCAATACATAGCTACATCGTTCTGCGATCTTACGCATGAAGTTTCAAAACATTTAACGACGCCTCCAGTTATTCATTCGTGTTTTGGAGATTCAAAGGATTCTGTCGTATTTCAACGTTCACAACCAATTTTCGTATTATGCCGGCGTATTTTTTTTATTTTGGAAATACAGATTGTTTCATAAAAAATGGATCACCCTTAAACATCGCCTTAACTTCAACTTTGTCTAACTCCGCCAAACTTGAACGAATTTCTCTGAAATTTGGAAGATATGTCAGTTGTGCTTACTAATATCATTGTTGGAAATTTCAAGCATGAATATTGAGTTGTTTTCCTGTTATAGATAAAAAAGTAGTAGATAATTTGATCTTCATTTAGCAATGTTACACAAAATCATACCTCACTCTTATAAAATTACATTTGTTTCCTTTGTTATGTAATATGTTGTTCTACAAGCCAAACGCTATCAAGCAAAACAAAAATAAAGAAAATCGGTCAATCAGAGCCAGTATAGCACCATTATTCATCAACAATAATGTAACTGCTACATGTGATTAACTGGACTTCATGTTCCATAGCTTCCTGACTTCGTTGCGGTGGTGTTGGCAGCAGTCCTGATTGCTTTCAGCTAGAAATCTATCTCTTACCGGTTGAAAACAATACAAAGCACAAATGAACAATAACGAGATCGCATTCACAAAAGGCAAAGTGTCAGCCTTGCTAGAACTAGGGTTTTCTGATGAGGCATCAGTCCGTCTGAAGGATAGTGATGGTCGATTGAGATTATGGATAAAATCTGATCAGGAAATTCCGAGACATAAACATCGTCCCCGGGTACAAGGTGGTGCGACTCTACTGATTTGGGCTGGCATTTGGACCAATGGCCGCTCTGAACTTCACATACAGCAAGGAACCATGAATTCTGAACGCTATGTGAATGTTTTACGAATGAACATTGGCCAAATGACAGATCAACTTGGTGATCCATCGACTTGGTTATTTATGGATGATAATGCTAGGTGTCACAGGAGTAGTAATGTCAACTTATGCAAGTCTCAATTAGGGCTTAGGACATTATCTTGGCCAGCTCGTTCTCCTGATCTGAATCCCATAGAAAATGTATGGAGTATTCTAAAACGTAACGTTCGTCGTTCACTGCTACCTACAGATGGCGTATCACAACTTACGTCACTGTTAAAAAGAGAGTGGAGAAAGTTAGATCAGTCAAAAATCAACGATATCATCGAATCAATGCCTAGACGAATTGGTAATGTCATTGACAATAAGGGTAGGGCCACAAAATATTAGCTTGTTAAGAACCGTTACTGTATCATAGCTTATCAGATTATATAAGGACATTTGAATATATTAGGGACATGAAATAACATGAAAAATGCTTTCTGTATCATACTTATGTTTTATTTAGTCAAATTTTAGGATGATCCACTTTTTATGAAACGGATTGTAGTTCTCTATCTTCATCGCTACACGTTTTGATTCACATCTCTCCGACTCATCGACCTACATAGTCTCTCCATCTTCGCTGAGAACCATTACCATTAAGTTGATGTGATTGATATGCCGAAAATTCACTTGAAGTGTGTAGAATAATGATTTCGGATATTTAGTGTTTTGTTTATATGAACTATTTTAATGTTAGATGTACATGTGTAAATATGTGATGTGATCTTGCGTTATTGTGAGGTTGTGTGTCAACGCATTGTGATAAGTGCGGAATTGCATATTTTGTAAACAAGTGTCACCCATTGACTTTCGGAGGCAATAAACAATAACTTAAACGTTAATTTGGTTCTCAGAAGCTAGCCGGGCAACGAATTGCATTGAGTATGAAGGCCATTAAAAAGATTGTTGAGTTTAGTGGGGATGGAGATTGTGAGAGGTGGTTGGACCGTTTCGAGCAGGCGATTGAAATAGATGAATTACAAGATAAAGAGGGGAAGATTTTATCAATGAATTTGTCAGGTGCCGCGTATGACACATGGAAGAACTTGCCAGATGCTGATAAATACAATGCAACAGCTATTAAGAATGCGTTACGATGTGCTTTCGGGCTGCGACGCGTGGACGCTTGGAGAACTGCAGTGAGTACAAGGGCTATAATTGGTGATTCACTTGATGTTGTGGGGGAGAGAATAAGGAAGATGGTTAATGTTGCTAGTGGGGAAGGTGGAAGTAAAAATCCTATGGATTATGTCAGCGGCCTTTTATTACTGGAAGCTTTGCCGCAGAATGTCAGGCACCAGGTTAAAATGCACGTGGGTGACGAAATAAGTTATGCTGAGGTTTTGAGTGCTTCGAAGAAAATCTGGTCTAATAAGCCGGAATTTTCTGCGTGTGCTAGCGTTGGCAGGCCTGTCAGTATGAACCATGATCTGAGGGTCCAGGATTCAAATACCGGTAGTAATTTCCAACAGCGTAGGGTCGTTAGAGGTTTTGGTTGCAATCGCATCGGTCATCTACGGAAAGATTGTCAAATTACTTGCTTTCGCTGCGGTCAGAAAGGTCACTACCAAAGCAACTGCTCTTCTACGACTGCGGTTCCTTTAAACGACGTGCCGGGGGCAGCGCAACAAATGCAAGCAGTTGCCCCCCAGCAATCGAAGGGAATGGTACCGGCATCGCAACCTCGTCTCTAAGCTTGACTGATTGGCAGACACATTTGGGGAAGGTGAACGGGAGGGTCTGTAAATTTTTGATCGACACAGGCAGTACTTTTTCTTTGCTGGATTCTAACTTTGCCGTTGAGTCGCGTGTTCCGATTGAGAGGTTAAGTTTTCCGGTAAGTTTGGAAATAATGGACTGTACCAAGATCGAATCGAGGGGTAAGACAAAACTTGAACATGTAGTAATGGGAACGAACGAAGTGAATGTTGGTCCGGTGGAGGTGTTTATAGTGGATAGGCTGCCACTTGGGGTAGAGATGATAGTGGGTTTCGACGTTGTACTGCAGAATGGACTATACATACCTGGAAGTAGCTCGCGCAAGTTAATTGAATTGGATGTTACGAGTGATCGCTTTTTTGATAACTATTCTGATTTGAAAACTGCCTGTGTTGCACATAATCTAGCTGAACGAGTATTGCCAGACAAGCCAAAAGGAGAGAATAGGCCCATCGAGATTGCTGATAATGACTTCGAGACGGTTTACAACGATCAGATATGGACGGTACGTTGGAAATGGAAGAATGGTCCTCCATCAGATAGACGACGTGGTAACTACACAGTACCAGAGGAAGACAAGGATGCCTTTGCTAAAGAGATTGAAGAGTGGATTTCGGATGGAATTTTGATACCTTGGGATGCTGATAGGGATGGTGAGGTGAGGAATGTTTTGCCTCTGATGAGTGTGCGACAGGAGAAGGGGGAAACCACGAAGGTGAGGCCTGTGCTTGATTTCAGGTATTTGAATGATCACATCGTGAGTCGTCCAGGATTTTCAACACCACTCTGTCAAGACAGAATTAGAGAATGGAGGAAGTTTGGGCCAGACTGTTCCATAGTTGATCTTAAGAAGGCATACCTGCAGATCAGGATTCATCAGTCGCTTTGGAAGTTTCAGGGAGTGAAGTGGAGAGATAAGATGTTCGTGCTGACACGCTTGGGGTTTGGTTTAAACATTGCGCCAAAAGTAATGACGAAAATTGTTGAACATGTGTTGACTGATAATGATAGATTGAAGTCAGGTACCAGTAGCTACATTGATGACATCTTTGTAAATGAGAAGGTAGTGCCAGTTGAGGAAGTTGTTCAGGTCCTGAACAACTATGGATTGAAGACGAAGCCAGCGGGGCGCCTCGGAGGTGAGAATGTCAGGGTATTGGGTCTTCGGGTCGATCGGCACTTTGGATGGAAACGAGATGGGGTGTTGCCGAACGTTCATGGAAATAAGTTGACAAGAAGACAGGTTCACAAGGTGATTGGTGAGTGGCTGGGGCATTTTCCGGTTTGTGGTTGGTTGCGCGTGATATGTGGCTATCTTCAACGACTGACTGCGAAGGAAAAGGTAGGTTGGGATGAACTTGTCAGCGACGATATCATGAACAAGGTTTTGGAAGTTTCCGAACGTCTAAAATTGGGTGACGATCCTGTACGCGGCAAATGGGTGGTTCCTACTGATGGCAAGGTGGAGATTTGGGACGGATGCGAGTAATAGTGCTATGGGGATTGTGAGGACCATCAACGGTAATGTAGACGAAGATGCAGCATGGTTAAGTAAGGAATCCGACACTTCTCACATCAACACGAGCGAATTGGATGCTGCGATAAGGGGAGTAAACATGGCGATCAGGTGGAACTGCAAAACATTTACGATTAAGACTGACTCGGCAACTGTTCGCGGATGGCTAAATTCTGCTTTTCTGGGTACACACAATGTTCGTACGCATGCACTGTCAGAAATGTTAATACGTCGTCGCATTGACATCTTGCGAGAACTTCGTGAACTTGAGGGTCTTAATGTGACTGTTCTCCTTGTTCCTTCAAACGACAATTTGGCAGATCAGTTAACAAGGGTGCCAAGAAATTGGTTATTTACTAAAGGGCAAGATTTGGAGAAGGAGGAACCTCATGTGGGAGTGGTAATGGTTTCTGGATCGATTGGTGATATGGAAAACTCTGTTAGGAAAATTCATGAGCGACATCATCTCGGAGTTGATCGAACGCTGCAAGTGGCCAAGGAGGAGTTTGGTGATTCAGTGAAGAGGAGTGTGGTTGAAGGAGTCGTGAAAGGGTGTGATAGATGTGCAAGGATTTGTCCTATGACAAACCCACATTATAGAAAGGGGAAACTGTCAACGAATGGAGTATGGAAGAGAGTTTCTTGTGACATCACACATGTGGGAGCTACTCCGTATTTGACGGTGATAGACAACGGGTCTCGTTTTTGTATTTGGAGATGTTTAACCAATGAAAGTGCTGCTCAAGTCTGTCGACAATTTCTGGAAATTTTTTCTGAATTTGGTCCACCCGAGGCATTATTGTCGGACAATGGGACAGTTTTCAGGAGTGCGGAGTTCAGGAAGGTTATGGAGTTGTGGAGTGTAAAGCAGGAGTATTCGTGTGCTTATAGGCCGCAGGGTAATGGAATATCTGAAAGGAATCACCGTACCATCAAAACTATGGCAGCAAGATCGGGCAATTCTATCAATGAATGTGTCTTTTGGTTCAACGCGACCAGCGGTCAAGGGAAGATTCCGCCGTATCAATTGATGTTTCACGCCAATGCCAAAATGCCAGGAATCAATAACAACAGGAAAATGGATTGTGATATTGTCAGAGGTTTTGGAGATCGCGCCGACTGTGTTGATGAAATGCTATGCGACAATCCTTTCAGCATTGGGGAATTGGTCTATTTACGTACAGATGGACATTGTGATTCAGAGTGGAGCGGACCGTTCCGTGTTACTGGGATCAACTCATCAGTATCGGTTGAAGTGAACAACGATGGTATAGCACGACACGTGAGCCATATCAAGGGCGTTCCCCGTCAAATCCAAGAAAGCAGAATAACATCGAGCAGTGAATCGGACTCTGAGAATGACTCTGTGACCTATAGTGATCCAAATGCTGTAATGCATGCTCCGTTACCGACACAATTGTCTTCAGAAAGTGAGAGTAGTGATCAATTATCGAATGAACAACGTATGTCACGACGACGAAGTACTCGGACTAGACGTCAACCCGCTTATCTACGTGATTATATTACTACTTAATGATTTCGGATATTTAGTGATTTATAGATCACGGGGGAGTGTAGAATAATGATTTCGGATATTTAGTGTTTTGTTTATATGAACTATTTTAATGTTAGATGTACATGTGTAAATATGTGATGTGATCTTGCGTTATTGTGAGGTTGTGTGTCAACGCATTGTGATAAGTGCGGAATTGCATATTTTGTAAACAAGTGTCACCCATTGACTTTCGGAGGCAATAAACAATAACTTAAACGTTAATTTGGTTCTCAGAAAGTGACTTCAAAATGTGATCAAATTAGACCTACGTACCGCTACAGTCGAATAATCGAATAAAACACGGTGAATCTGTGATGGAGGATTGGAAAACATGGAAAATATAATGTGAGTTTTTGAAGAACCTGTTCACTGATCCATGGCGTCATACTACAATTAGATCTACACAATTTTAAGTATCAGACAATAACAATTTATGATATTCACTTCTCATACATGTAACATGTAATTCGTGTATTCTACTGTAATTTTGATAAAAGATTTTTAGAAATACTGACTTTCCGTTATCATAATGCTCTATTCAATGTAGGTAATTTTTCATTTATTTTGATAGCTTCAATGATTCAAATTTCTGAGTTATTTCTATCTTGATGTTCAACTTTAAAACAGTCATGTATTTCATTGCTACATGCAGTGCATCTACTTAAGTGAGTGCTTACTGCCGAGTTACCTTGTATGTGTTCACTTATTCGTTGGTGAAATCGTCTTTTGCCTATTGGGCATCAGGATCAACCGGACGTGTGAATCGGTACAAAAGACATGATTTCAACAGCTTTGGTGTTTTATCTTTTAGATTATAGTAACTACTGACTTTTGTAGTTTGAAAGACGACATTTATGTTCAAATCCAACATTAGAAAATAACTTAGAAATTAGAATCATTGAAGCTATCAAAATAAATGAAAAATTACCTACATTGAATTTGAATAGAGCATTAGGATATAACGGAAGATCAGTCAGTATTTCTAAACATCTTTTACTAAAATTACAGTAGAATAGACGAATTACATGTTACATGTATGAGAAGTGAATATCATAAATTTTTATTGTCTGATTGTCAAAATTGCGTAATTGTAGTATGACGCAATTGACCAGTGAACAGACCCTTAAGTACAGTATTTGTTGTAATGAAAGCAATTCACTTTACATGTATAATGTGAGTTTCATTGATTCTCTAATTTTTAAATACTGTTCAATACCTTAAATTCGGTAGTTTTGAATCCTGATGGATGCTATGCATCCACTGGACTCAAAATTACGCTTGCTTGAGGTTAGATCGACATTTCCATTATTTCTTATTAGTTGTGAAATATCATGAAAATTAGTGCTCGTCTGAGTGCATTGATAGTTCGAGACCATCACTCTCACGTCTTCTGAAGGAATTTAAAAGAATGCTACTTGAATACATCAGGAATAATTATTATATACCTGATGCTACTATTCATATATCATGTAATTAATAACTATTATATATAATAATATACAATTATTATAACATGAATATTATTGAGTTGTCTCAATGCTGCAGGGGCAGGTTTTCATGCAGCATTTGTCGCTGACATTTTACTGGCATTTAGGGCAACAGTTTCATGGCGCTATGTCGATGCAACGTTATTGGCCCGACAGCGAAGAATCAGGAACCATAACTGTATCGGCCCAATGGCGACGCGACGTTACTGGCCCGACAACGTTTTTTCACAGGGTTCTACGCCCATATTCGTGCCAAAAGAAGTGTCGTCGATGGCCCCAAGTTTTCTTTGGCCATCTGGTTGATATAGCTGCTTACAACTCTTTCGCCATCTTCTTACACGGTTCCCCTAATTTCATGAGACAAAGATCGCATCGCAGATGCCTTCATTTGGAGAAATTGGCCGTAATGCTCATGGGTGAACACATGGCTCGGAGAAAGGATTCTTAATTCGTTGCAACAACAGCTTTTCCCATCCAAACTCCTCGTGGCGATGAGATAGTTCCCAGGAAGAGAGCAAGCTGCGGATCTTGTCCCAGAAACAAGGACAGGAAGACGACAGGTGTTTCACTGTTCTCTGGGTGTCAAAACTTGAGATCTGCTTGAGAGAGAAAGTTGAGCTTTTGACACGCAACATTAAGATCTTGATTATTATGACTAAAGCCAGAGATGTCCTAGTCATCGCCAAAACAAACCAGAAACGGAATTCGCAAAGAAATTCTTCCGATCTGATGGACAAAGGTGATAAAATGTTATTTTGTCAACATGTATGCATCCATTGCAGCACTGTAACATGTAAATAAAACTATGAAAATATTATGTCAAACTATGATACACGTGCAATTGCAAATATATAAAACTGCGTAGAATTACAAAAGCTTTTAATGAATCGAGATGTTGATAATTACATAACCTTATATAATAACATCTGTCATACAGGAATTAGAAACGTACCTAAATTAGCAAAGTCATGTTGTAGAACTTCCTGAAGGCAAAGCCCTGTCGTAGTGGTTTCCGGTAGGCTACATACATAATGACTACATATGATGACAATTTTTGTGTACATGTATGCAAAATAGTCACCAGGATCCTTTATTCGTAGGTAGTGATGCAAATGGAAAATTTACCAGAAAATTTTCCGGAAAATTTTCCAATTTTTTCAAAAATTTTCTGGAAAATTTTCCATCGGAAAATTTTGAAATTCATTTTTCGGTGATTGACGTTTCTTCTTTTGTTTTGGAGACTTATTATGGTCGTTTGAAAAGACTATGTAGCATTCAAAGTCCGAAAACTTCTCTATCATCCCTGTATGTTAACTTTTGGTATCAAAGCATCTTTTCCATGTCTATTTCAGATCTTTCCAAATGAATTTCAGACATTAGATGGATTTCAGATTTCTCTAGCTGAATTTCAGATATCTGTCAGAAGCTATCTTTGAAAAGATCTTTAATTCAACTGGAGATCTCCAATTCATCTGGATCATATCTGAAATTCATTTGGGCAGATCTGAAATCGAATTGGAACTATCTGAACCATCTGAACTACAGGGTGTTTCAGAAATCCTGGGCACTTTGCATAAAAATTTTTATATCATGATCTTTATCTATATTTACCATCGTAAAAGTGCCCTGACAGTCGCAAAACTTCATATTGATGTAAACATGTTATATAGCCGATGTATTCATGTACACCTGCAGATCTTAGTAAACTTATATAATTAGGGCTACTATCATTTTAACCGCTAAATCGGGAAATGAAGAAGCCTTTTTTCTTTGATAAAGGTATACTTGTATAAGCAAATAATAGACATTTAACAAGAAAACAATGAGAGCATAGTCAAAGTACAAGTTATCGATCATGTTCAAACTGTTGGCCTTCCTTGGCAATGCACGCTCGAAATCGGGAAGAAACGGACTGGCAAACTTTATGACACAGTTCTGGAGTTATGTTGTGAACTTCTTCGATGATGAAGCTCCTTAAGTCTGGAAGACTCCTAGGTCGACGTGCAAAACTCTATCTTTGAGGAAGCCCCATAAAAAAATCACAAGGTGTAAGGTCCGGAGAACGTGGGGCCCACTGCACATGACCTCGACGACCAATCCATCTTTCTTTAAAGTGCTGGTCCAGGTGTCTCCTGACTGATGTGGCGTAATGTGCCGGACAACCATCTTGCATGAACCACATATTGTCATCATTGATGGAGAAGACATGTTCACGAAGCAAGTCAAGATATTTCTCAACTTTGAGATTTCTATCGATGAATACAGGACCAACTATTCCACTCGAACGAATGCCACACCATACCATTACGCCTGGGGCCTGACCATTACTTTCAACAGTGCACTGAGGGTTTTGTGTCGACCAGATTACACAGTTGTGTCGATTGACTGTTCCAGAAAGTTTGAATTGCGCTTCATCAGACCATAAGATGTTATTCGCGAACTCGGGATCTCTATCCATCATACCCAGTAAGATGTCGCAAGTTTCAACTCTGCGATCAAAGTCGTCTTCGGACAATTCATTTATCAAGCGTGGAATATACGGCTTGCACTTCAGTTCCTTGAGAAGTCTGTAAGTGGACGAATGGCTTAGATGACAGGCATTTGACAATTTCCGGCTTGACATAGGCTCGGCACCATTGTCAATAAGCACTCAACCAACAACTGCCTTGTTTTCATCGGTCGTGATAGACCGTGGTCTACCGGTAGGCTTTTTCAGTTTTTCGGTTGAACACTACCAGTTTTATCAAACTGTTTATTGATGCGTCCAATCGTTCTACGATCGATTGCATTCTCTCCATATTGACGTAAAAGTTGTCTTTCAACCTCAACAGCATTTTGAGAAAGAGAATATAAACGTACAGCCTTAATCTTCTGCTCAAGTCTGTCATCTTCAGCCATAACGCGAGTACTTTAAAACTCTTACTTGCTAACAGTGCAAAATGAAGAAATCGATATATCAGTGAACGAATATCAGTTTGAATTTATGCGGAAAACAATGTATTAACATTTGAAATCATAGAAATTGAGTATGCTTGTAAACTTACTGTGATTTGAGGTCAAGTATTCAATTCAAGTATTGAAATTGATTATGGAATGAATAGCCTATCTAACATAACCATAGCTCAAAATCAACTAAAACAGCGGTATAAAATGCAAAACTATGAACAGTCATATTTGCTGATTGTCTGAGCAAATTAGCAGCGAATTCTAATGGAGGCAGAGTCCCTCACTTTTGCATAGACATAGTGTGACTCCTACTTCTATAGATTCAAATGGATCTCGTTCAAATGGCTGCATAAATGGGAATTATGATTCATCAAGTTGTGCCCAGCATTTCTGAAACACCCTGTATTAATGGAGGATGTCTATCCTCAGCGAAGATATCGGACAATAGACCAGAAGTTATAGAGGCTATCATAGATATTCTTTTACTCATCACATATATCTTTAGTGACCAAATATCTCACGAGTTTACAGTCTTTATGTCTTCCAATATGGTCGCTCATGAATGCTGCGTGGACTGTGTGCTTATACTTCACTTGTTCATCAACACATGAAGAATTTGTATCACTTATCAACGCTGCATAATGAAGCTTAACATTCAAGCTGATAAGCAAACTCCAAAATGAAGTAGCTACAGTATTTTTGCTCCAGATCTTTCACATTGCATAAAATTATACCCCTATTGTAAAGCAAGATTCACGTTATCCTTAACGGTGTCTGTGTGATAATTAAAAATGCTAACAAAATGGCAAAAAGCCACTGTGGCAAAGAAATGTTCAAAAATCCGCGGACGGAACTCGTATTGCTACGATCGCTTTAATTGAAATAATGATGAAATTGAGAGTTTTAGACCCAATTCATTGGTACGTAGCTGCCTCGGCAGTGGAAGCGCTCAAATTATAAGGCCTATCAAAAAATCAGAACTTTCAAAATTTTCCGGAAAATTTTCATCACTACACTAAAGTAAACAACTATGTCAATCGCCTGCCTAACTAATGATACAACCGGCCTTCATTCAATGAGTCACATAACACAGGATGGGAGCGGAGAGAAACTGTATACTGCATCCAGGCGTCAGTCATTTGCTCCCGGTCTATCGTGCGTGTTTTCACTTTCATCAGTCAGCTCAGCACCAGCGTCAATACATAGCTACATCGTTCTGCGATCTTACGCATGAAGTTTCAAAACATTTAACGACGCCTCCAGTTATTCATTCGTGTTTTGGAGATTCAAAGGATTCTGTCGTATTTCAACGTTCACAACCAATTTTCGTATTATGCCGGCGTATTTTTTTTATTTTGGAAATAGTTCTCTATCTTCATCGCTACACGTTTTGATTCACATCTCTCCGACTCATCGACCTACATAGTCTCTCCATCTTCGCTGAGAACCATTACCATTAAGTTGATGTGATTGATATGCCGAAAATTCACTTGAAGTGACTTCAAAATGTGATCAAATTAGACCTACGTACCGCTACAGTCGAATAATCGAATAAAACACGGTGAATCTGTGATGGAGGATTGGAAAACATGGAAAATATAATGTGAGTTTTTGAAGAACCTGTTCACTGATCCATGGCGTCATACTACAATTAGATCTACACAATTTTTACTATCAGACAATGACAACTTATGATATTCACTTCTCATACATGTAACATGTAATTCGTGTATTCTACTGTAATTTTGATAAAAGATTTTTAGAAATACTGACTTTCCGTTATCATAATGCTCTATTCAATGTAGGTAATTTTTCATTTATTTTGATAGCTTCAATGATTCAAATTTCTGAGTTATTTCTATCTTGATGTTCAACTTTAAAACAGTCATGTATTTCATTGCTACATGCAGTGCATCTACTTAAGTGAGTGCTTACTGCCGAGTTACCTTGTATGTGTTCACTTATTCGTTGGTGAAATCGTCTTTTGCCTATTGGGCATCAGGATCAACCGGACGTGTGAATCGGTACAAAAGACATGATTTCAACAGCTTTGGTGTTTTATCTTTTAGATTATAGTAACTACTGACTTTTGTAGTTTGAAAGACGACATTTATGTTCAAATCCAACATTAGAAAATAACTTAGAAATTAGAATCATTGAAGCTATCAAAATAAATGAAAAATTACCTACATTGAATTTGAATAGAGCATTAGGATATAACGGAAGATCAGTCAGTATTTCTAAACATCTTTTACTAAAATTACAGTAGAATAGACGAATTACATGTTACATGTATGAGAAGTGAATATCATAAATTTTTATTGTCTGATTGTCAAAATTGCGTAATTGTAGTATGACGCAATTGACCAGTGAACAGACCCTTAAGTACAGTATTTTTTGTAATGAAAGCAATTCACTTTACATGTATAATGTGAGTTTCATTGATTCTCTAATTTTTAAATACTGTTCAATACCTTAAATTCGGTAGTTTTGAATCCTGATGGATGCTATGCATCCACTGGACTCAAAATTACGCTTGCTTGAGGTTAGATCGACATTTCCATTATTTCTTATTAGTTGTGAAATATCATGAAAATTAGTGCTCGTCTGAGTGCATTGATAGTTCGAGACCATCACTCTCACGTCTTCTGAAGGAATTTAAAAGAATGCTACTTGAATACATCAGGAATAATTATTATATACCTGATGCTACTATTCATATATCATGTAATTAATAACTATTATATATAATAATATACAATTATTATAACATGAATATTATTGAGTTGTCTCAATGCTGCAGGGGCAGGTTTTCATGCAGCATTTGTCGCTGACATTTTACTGGCATTTAGGGCAACAGTTTCATGGCGCTATGTCGATGCAACGTTATTGGCCCGACAGCGAAGAATCAGGAACCATAACTGTATCGGCC
Organism: Prostheceraeus crozeri; assembly: GCA_907163375.1. Taxonomy (NCBI): domain Eukaryota; kingdom Metazoa; phylum Platyhelminthes; order Polycladida; family Euryleptidae; genus Prostheceraeus; species Prostheceraeus crozeri. The sequence continues at coordinate 618,530 of CAJQUW010013658.1, read as the reverse complement.
CAATGGCGACGCGACGTTACTGGCCCGACAACGTTTTTTCACAGGGTTCTACGCCCATATTCGTGCCAAAAGAAGTGTCGTCGATGGCCCCAAGTTTTCTTTGGCCATCTGGTTGATATAGCTGCTTACAACTCTTTCGCCATCTTCTTACACAGTTCCCCTAATTTCATGAGACAAAGATCGCATCGCAGATGCCTTCATTTGGAGAAATTGGCCGTAATGCTCATGGGTGAACACATGGCTCGGAGAAAGGATTCTTAATTCGTTGCAACAACAGCTTTTCCCATCCAAACTCCTCGTGGCGATGAGATAGTTCCCAGGAAGAGAGCAAGCTGCGGATCTTGTCCCAGAAACAAGGACAGGAAGACGACAGGTGTTTCACTGTTCTCTGGGTGTCAAAACTTGAGATCTGCTTGAGAGAGAAAGTTGAGCTTTTGACACGCAACATTAAGATCTTGATTATTATGACTAAAGCCAGAGATGTCCTAGTCATCGCCAAAACAAACCAGAAACGGGAATTCGCAAAGAAATTCTTCCGATCTGATGGACAAAGGTGATAAAATGTTATTTTGTCAACATGTATGCATCCATTGCAGCACTGTAACATGTAAATAAAACTATGAAAATATTATGTCAAACTATGATACAAGTGCAATTGCAAATATATAAAACTGCGTAGAATTACAAAAGCTTTTAATGAATCGAGATGTTGATAATTACATAACCTTATATAATAACATCTGTCATACAGGAATTAGAAACGTACCTAAATTAGCAAAGTCATGTTGTAGAACTTCCTGAAGGCAAAGCCCTGTCGTAGTGGTTTCCGGTAGGCTACATACATAATGACTACATATGATGACAATTTTTGTGTACATGTATGCAAAATAGTCACCAGGATCCTTTATTCGTAGGTAGTGATGCAAATGGAAAATTTACCAGAAAATTTTCCGGAAAATTTTCCAATTTTTTCAAAAATTTTCTGGAAAATTTTCCATCGGAAAATTTTGAAATTCATTTTTCGGTGATTGACGTTTCTTCTTTTGTTTTGGAGACTTATTATGGTCGTTTGAAAAGACTATGTAGCATTCAAAGTCCGAAAACTTCTCTATCATCCCTGTATGTTAACTTTTGGTATCAAAGCACCTTTTCCATGTCTATTTCAGATCTTTCCAAATGAATTTCAGACATTAGATGGATTTCAGATTTCTCTAGCTGAATTTCAGATATCTGTCAGAAGCTATCTTTGAAAAGATCTTTAATTCAACTGGAGATCTCCAATTCATCTGGATCATATCTGAAATTCATTTGGGCAGATCTGAAATCGAATTGGAACTATCTGAAGCATCCGAACTAGAAATGGAGGTGTATCCTCAATGAAGATATCGGACAGTGCGCCAGAAGTTTGGAGCTATCGTCATAGATATTCTTTTACTCATCACAGATATCTTTAGTTTCCGAATATCTCACGAGTTTACAGTCTTTATATCTTCCAATATGGTCGCTCATGAATGCTGCGTGGACTGTGTGCTTATACTTCATCACATGTTCAAATTTGCATCACTATGGCAACGCTGCATAATAAAGATTAACTTTCAAGCTAACAATTAGCAAACTCCGAAATGAAGTACATTCATTTTGCTTCAGATCCTTCACATAGCATGAAATTATGCCCCTATTGTAAAGCAAGATTCACATTATTCCAACGGTGTGATGTGTGATAATTAAAAATGCTAACAAATTATAGTACAAGCCACTGGCGGCAAAGGAATGTTCAAAAATCCGTGGACGGAAATCGTACTGCTGCGATCGCTTTGATCGAAATAAAGAGTTTTAGACCCAATTTACTGGTACGCAGCTGCCTCGGCAGTGGAAGCGCTCATATCATAGGCCTATCAAAAAAATCAAAATTTTCCAAAATTTTCCATAATTTTCCAATTTTTTCCGGAAAATTTTCATCACTATTCGTAGGTGATCCTCTTCGCATGACTTTAATTGACAGACCCCTATATAATACTTGAAAATATCAATGTGCTTTGGAATATTCAGATAAAGGACATTACACTGACAGAGGTCAAAGTTTAAGGCCAATTTTTTAGTTGGAAGCATTGCACTTAGAGAAACTTTCTCAGCCACATTAGAAATTTCACAAAATCACCTTCATTTTGATGAATTTTCTAGCAGTATTTTTGTTGATTTTTTCAATAGCTTCTTTTGGCTTCTTTGTATTGTAGGCCTGTATATGCATCTTGGAATCTACATTGCTTGTCTAAAGTTGAAGCAATCTAAATCGATTGCTTGTTATCTGATCATGATTATCGCATAGATTACATAAGTTATATGCTACTGTATAAATATTATCTGACCAGTGCATTTGCGAATGTTCAATAAAAAGTAAGAAAAATACCTTCTATGAGGTAGTGATGCAAATGGAAAATTTTCCGGAAAATTTTCCAATGGAAAATTTTGAAATTTATTTTTCGGTGATTGACGATTTTGCCTTTGTTTTGGAGACCTGTTAGGCCTATAGTTGTTTGAAAAGACTATGTAATATTCAAAGACCGAAAACTTCTCTATCATCCCTGCATGTTACCTTTTGGAACCAACTTCACCCTTTCCATGTCTATTTCAGGTCATCCCAATTTCAGACATTAGATGGATTTCAGATTTCTCTAATTGAATTTCAGATATCTGTCAGAAACCCAACTTTGAAAGGATCTTAAATTCAACTGGAGAATCTCCAATTCATCTGGCAATGTCTGAAATTCATTTGGGTAGATCTGAAATCGACTATCTGAACCATCTGAGCTAGAAATGGAAGATGTGTAGTTTGTCCTCAGCGACGATCGGCCAGAAGTTAGAAACTGTCATAGATATTCTTCTATTATCATCACAGATATCTTTAGTTTCCAAGTATCTCACGAGTTTAGTCTTAATATATCTTCCAATACGGTCGCTCATGTATAATGCTGTGATGGACTGTGTATGCTTCACATGCTTATAAACACATGGAGAATTTGTATCAATATAATCAAGGCGGTTACATAATAAAGCTTAATTTTCAAGTTACAAACAATCTCCCAAATAAAGTGCATTATTTTTGCTCCAGATCTTTTACATTGCATGAAATTATGCCCCTTTAGTAAAGGAAAAAAATCACGTCAACACATGGAGAATTTGTATCACTGCTGTTATCACCGCTGTATCAAATGCGTTGCATAATAAACCTTAACTTTCAAGGAAACAATTAGCTCCAGATCTTTCACATTTCATGAAATTATACCCCTATTGAAAAGCAAGATTCACATTATGCCAAACGGTGTCTGTGTGACAATTAAAAATGCTAACAAATGTTCAAAATCCGCGGACGGAACTCGCATTGCTACGATCGCTTTAATCGAAATAATGATGAAATCAACTGCTTCAGACCCAATTTATTGGAACGTAGCTGCCTATCGGCAGTGGAAGCGCTCAAATTATAGGGCCTATCAAAAAAATCAAATCATTCAAAATTTTCCAAAATTTTCCATAATTTTCCAATATTTTCCAAAATTTTCCAATTTTTTCCATAATTTTCCACGGAAAATTTTGAATCAAAATTTTCCGGAAAATTTTCATCACTACTATGAGGTACTCGTCAAATGATCATATATGTACCAGCATGTGGCCTAATTCGCAATCTACAAGTTCGTACAATTCGTGGTATTGTGCGACTTGATGGCATTTTGTCGTTATAACGCTCTTCTACAATGCTTGATGCAAAATTTGTGGGTTCGCTTTCCTAAGTTGAGGATTCGTTTTTCCACTTTTTATAAATTCGAATCGGCTGGGTGGTCTGTGTGTCACTTTGCTTGCCACCAACGACTCACTGACTGTCCAACACTGTTTCTGTGTGGTCGCACCAGCTTTCTATTTTGCCTTGCCTGCCACAAACTACTCTCTAATACTTTCTTTGTGGTCGTTTCAGCTTCCTATTTTGCTTTGTCTGCCACTAACTCTCACTGTGTCTGTGTGGTCACCCGCAGCGTCATAGAGAAAGTATATTAGGTAGAGTGATGTCTACCTAATAATTTAGTGTATCATAAAATCATGCCTGTGAAAATTGAAGTAAAAACTCAGGAAAATTCACATGAGAAAGCAAGGCTTCCATTATAAAGCGGTTCATGAAATTCCCTTGATAATCAGCTTGATTTCCGCTTCGTTAGGATGCTTATTAGCAAATATTCATTCCTTTTGATATCCAACTTGTTTCATACTTCTTATATAGGACAGTCATCTCGGTAATATAAATTGGCAAAATTTGACTTTTTTCAAAAGTGTTCAAATAATTTTTTGGACCACGGGAACGTAATCTCCGCAAAAAACTGAATCTTTTGATACAAAAATTTTCACTGTACACAGATACTTTTTTGAGTCGACACTCTACCTATTTATCCCTACTCTATAGGATCATGCAACTCAATTGCATGACCTTCCCTACTGATCAGTTCCTACATTCTCGGACTACACTCCCTGTATCTTGACTGAATTCCACGGTTTTCTGCTATAAACTGAACGATGTCTGTATTACTTGTGTGCAAAAATTATGCTTATTACGCTAATTTTATCAATAATCCATATTCTTTTCATTGATGGTCTTCAGTACTTTTTGTTTAAATGCTCTATTCATTTTATCCCATAGTCACAACTAAATATACATCTTGTAACATATTAGAACCCTCTCTTAACGTTCTATCACATTTGTCAACATCTTTAATGAATTTAAACCAATGAGATGAAAATCTCAGAAAATTTCGAAATTTATCAGTCCTCTTTTATAATTTCACGACGGCGTTGTGGAATTTTTATACAACAAATCTCAACAAAATCCTGCTGTTTATAGCTAGTATGCAACAGTGTTTGTCATAGAGAAAGCACACTCGATGATACTTAGTTGCAATTTTATGATTATCTAGTTATCCAGTCTCAGATCATGATTATCGAATCCACAATTGGATTCCGGACAGACATGTAAATATTACTATCTTTTTTTATTACAGTGGCACTCGCATAGCGTAAGTATGCAGTAGCTAGTCTGTGGTCTATATTATTAGTCTAGAGTAATTAAATAGCAGTTGCTCTATGGTCACTTGCTTGTTCGAGGAGGGGAGCCTGTGTACCAAGCAATAATAAGAATGATTATTGAGGTTAACGGAACGTACATTCTAAGAGTCACTTTTTTACAGACTGTCTTTAGAGGGACTGTCATGCATGAGCTCGGTCCTCGGGGTGATGCTATCAAATCTCGCATGATAACAGAACAATGTTATTTTCAGTGTTCATGTCTGCTTCAGAGAATTCTTTGTAGTGCCGAAATTCCGTGAATTGGCTCATTTCAATAAATTTTGTAAATTTAGGATAATAAAAAAGTATGAAGTATTCGGCGTTCAAATATCACCACATCACATCGTCTTTCACAAATGGTTGAATCACGCAATGACCTCTTTCAAGCAGCGTCACCAACCGATAAAGCTCGACTTGAAAATGTTGCTGCAGATCATGCCGCTGACTGGTTTCGAGTCATTCCTTCCACCGGGCCAGGTCTAGCTTTGGAGCCAAATGAAATGAATGTAACATCAAAATGGTCGTTAGGCTTGCGTTTGGATGTCAACTAAAAAAAATGTATTTACCATCCTGATACAATTCTCGATGCACACGGACATCATGCTTTTACTTGTAAAAATGGTGTCGTCAATCGACACAAGTGAATGTCGGCGAAATGTCGTGTATGAATGCCGCAGCTGATGGCCCCAGTTAGAAAGAGACAGTGGCTTGAGAAGTAAACCAAAAAACTCGACCAGCCAACATCTTGCTGCCAGACTGGTCATTAGGTAAATCGATCTTTTCGCGATTGATATGGCGGTCGTTGATTCTCTCAATCTATTAGATTTAGCAGGAACGAGTTTGACTGTCCAACATATCACAGCAGCTGCAGTAGCACAGAAGCACCGAAAATTAAATTGGCATTGCCTCCCCTTTTGCTTGACAGCATATGGAGCTATGGGTGACGAAGCCATTCAATTTGCTACGTGCCTAGGAACCAGACTAGGAGCAGCCTAGTGGCAGTAAACAACAATAAAATTAGATAAAAGATGGATCAAATTGCCATGCAAAAGATGTGCGGCTATTGGGAACACAGAACGGGTGACTGTCCACTATACATTGCATCCATTTGTGGGAGGGTCTGTTGCGCTGGAAAGGTGCAATGCCAAGGCCATTTTGAAAAGAAACGAGACCTCCGTTGGTCGAAGCGAGATTCTAAGGACGGTGACTATATGACTTTTTCCAATTTATCCTGGATTTTAAAGTGTTCTCTTCTCCTCCCTCGCTGTGCAAATAAATTTTCCTCGGAAACGAAAATGAAAAAATATATATCAAGAATTATATTTCAAATTTGCTCACAAATATGGTTCTCCCAAACAATCGAGAAACTGCGATCGCAGCACATATACCTAGTTGACTCGCGATTGTGTTGAGCAAGTCATTCATTCCTGATTTTATTATATTGATCTGTTGTTGATAAGAATGAAAACAACTTTCGTTTGAAAAAATCAGAAGTTAGATGTTAGCGGTGTCAAAGTAATCAGTGTAATAATTCGCTGCTCGGGTAAAGTTTCCGATGATAGAAAGACAGTAAACCGTAAACAAGTCAAAACTACCTTTTTATCCAATAAATCGACAGAAACAACTCATGCAGTGCGTAAGGTTCCCTGCCCCTCACGGTTGGGACCTTTGATTCCGTAGAAGAAACTACCCATTCTCATTAGAGACCCCAAAGTCCTGAAAGCTTAAAAGAAACTATTAAATAGACCGTAGCTATCATATCAGATAAGATTATTTCTTTGTCGGCATCACACCTTTCCACCCGAAGTGCAGGGAATTTCACGTATTGCATGAGCTGTGTGGGTCAATTTGGTGGATGATAATGTACCGTAGCTCTGACTTGTTTAGCAGGTTCGACTTGTTTGACTTCTTTACGGTTTACAGTTTACCAGAAAGACGCACCTGTTCTGCTTCCTATCAGGCATTTTGAGGTTGTTGTCAAATTGGTCCGTGAAGTTTCATGAATCTCGGTTTTGAAAAATTGTCCCTCAGAAAGCCTTCATATAGCTGGCAGGTTCTTTGTAGCTCGTATACTCTTGTTTCTGTTTTAAGTTTGACATCGAATTATGTACTGTCTACCAGTAGTCCGGTACCAATTACCGACACTGCAGTGGGTTATTATTCCATTAAGTATTTTGAAGTCACCTGTAGTTAGTAAATAAGGTTGCTTCGTTTGAGAAATGAGTGTATCTCTAAATAGAGAAGCAAAATTCAAGTAGGGCGGAGCATGAAGAAGCAATGAATCCTGACGCATTCTTGTTATTGAATGATGTTCAGCCTCTCACAGATAAGAAATATGAAGCTCGATAATATAAATTTTATTTTATTTTGCCGGGCCAGCCGATATAGTAGCCTCAAGGCATAAAATTGCACCGGTTCACCCGGTGTAATATGTATAGCCCCTGACAAAAAAGTATTGCCAAACATCAATTGCTTCAGACAGATCGTGGAAACATGCGGCATTGTAACAGTCCTATTGGAAAGAAATATGTTTTCCACTAAAGTCTGGACAGAATAATAAGTCAAATTTTAGGAATGCAATTGATAATCAAATTCTGCTGATTGATGCTTGAAAACCTGTCTTTCATCTCAGTGTCATGCCGTGAACCGCGATGCATTTTGAAAATATTCAACCTGTCGACGGATCCATCAGTTTCGCAGTATGCTGGCTTAGTTGTTTCTAACAACTGAACTAGACATCCGAGAATTTTCTATGCTAGCAAGTCACCAACATTTTGATTTGCTTGGTTAGAGCCTCAAGTAGGTTATAGAAATAAAGAATACGTGTCATTAAATTGATGAAGGGACAGGTAGGTCTATCCTACGATACAGGCAGTTGATCGCTTCAATAGCTAGACCTAGTTTTCGAAGATGAATGAAACAAAACCATCCGGAAAGCCAGTGAGAAACAGAGGTAATCGAAGAATGTCCTCAAACCTGAGGCAGTAAAATACCCAGAAGGGAGGAAGAGGTGGAATTGGATGCTTTGAATTGCTGATGAAAAGCGATATGAACTGATGCAACAAAGCGAACAAAATGATGCACACATATTTGATATTCATTTGCAAGTGCACATTGCAGGCTGTCATATTGGAAATTTTATGTTGACGTTTTGTTGATTTTCAAGGGAACCGGTCCTCATGTCAACGAAAATAGTGTCGCACAGGTTAGAAAAGAGGAACTGACACCGAATGTTTGCAGGATAATCCGGGTTATTGCCTTATTTTTATTCCGGTACCTGCTTTATTTTGCAAAGAATTTCTTTCAATCGTTCACTGCATCCCGTTCTATCCTATCAAGAATCATGGATTTCTTGGGTCACAATTTTAAAAATATAGGCTTACATGTAGGAAAGGGTGAGAAGGTAGGGCCCAGCTTGAATCAGAGCGATGTAGCATTTTCTCTTGTCCATTGATGGCTGGCTACCTGCTTACCATGGAAAGTTGTCAACTAGACCAGGTAATAGCAGCTAGCATCATAGGAACCCTTAAAAATTCTTAAATATGGAAGTAAGCCTAAATAGTAAAAATCTACGTTTGCACGTGCAAGCTAGGTGGCAGCAATAAAGCTTCACGTATAAAAGCACCTTTAGATTGTGAATGGGACCCTTTGAGATCGTGAAGGGGTCCTTTAGGATTGCAAAAGGGATCTTTTGCGATTGTGAAGGGGCTCTTTAAGATTCTGAGGGATCCTATCTGAGATTCTGAAAGGCCCTTTTAGAAATGTGAGAGGGCTTTCTAGGATTATGAAAGGTGCCCTTTTGGGATTGTGTCGGTGTTCTTTTTAAGATTGTGAAGGGCTCTTCTGACATCGTGAAAGACATCGTGGCCCCATTTGATGCATTGAAGGGAAGGGGCCTTTTTCCGATTGTCTTTAAGAAGTTATTTGCATTCGTGTTTGCAAATTTCAAATTTTGAAAACGAGCTCTAGATAATGAGATTTCAACTACACGTATTTCATTAATTGCAGATGTGTAGTGCGGATGACGATTTACTAGTATATAAGTTACTAATTCTCTTCAGGTATACTGAACTGATGACAGCCAAAATTCCCGAAACGTCAGTGATTTTCGAAATGGTTTAAATCGAAAACTGCTATCAATTGAGTATACAATTGAGAGGGGGTGGGCAGTGAAGAGTGAATACAGAGCGCTTAGCGTGGCTTACGGGAGATGAGAGAGCTCTCATTGTTAAGTCTTGATGTATGAGGCGAAGTTTGTGTAAAGGCGGATTACATATTTATCACACAGCGATTACATCTTTATGGGATTCGAGGATGAACAGGATCTGTTTACTTGTGGGAATCGAAAAGGCAAAGATTGATGAACAGGATTTGTTTACATGTGAGGATCGCAAAAAGCATACTGTATTTATTGATGTGATGAATTTAATGACAGGATCTGTTTACATATGGGAAACGCAACAATTGAATGATATCTGATTTATCTTATTGACATATCTTTCAAGACATATCATTACCTATTCAGTATTTTGTCAGCCACTATGTGTGGGACCCCGCTCGTCTGGGTTTGAGTGTTCAGGTTAGGGGTCGAAACACAACTAGACGAGTACCTGCTGATGACTGACGGACTGCAGTATTATGTTTTATATCCCTTAATCGGTAACTGAAGTAGTGGTCGATGTATTGTAATTCAAATGAAGAAATGTGGAATTACATGAAGTACTATAGACGGATGAAGAAACTGGCGATAACAAATTCAAGTGAAGAAATAGTATTTTCCATGTGTAGTCTTAGGTATAGTGTGTATAGTTTCATTGCTTTCGGTGTAGTAGAGTGTCATTGTAATTCTATTGTTTACCTCCATTATCCACTTTCCACTTATCCACTTTGTGTAGTGTCAGATATAGTTCACTTGTAATCAGTGTAGTAGCATTGTTGTATTTCCATATTTTACCTCCACTTTTCCAATTTTTATTCATCGGTTTCCTGTTGTTTTATAATATCCATTTTTTAATTTCCTTAACCTATGGTGACCATTGTCTTATTCTATTTCCACTATCAGCATCTGTAGTCGGTACAGTATATTAGAAGTCTGTTTTGAACGTGTATACGGCAGTGTTTGGAATCCATGGTATTAGTATATCAACAGCAAGAATGAGTAGTATTACAAGTCTTAAGATTTCCATTTTTACCAGATATTGGGCCAAAGCTGATCAATTTTAATTCGTTGCCACGAGAAAGCTACATTGAGTTCTTTTAAGAACTGATTAATCCAATGGTTACAGTAGCATTGCCTTTGTACACTTGCGGATTGGAGAACGCCATCAGTCCTCCTTAGGACTACTTTAACTAATAATTTAAATTAGTAAGCATTATATTCTATTATAAATGGCTACTGGGATGACTTTCATCATCGTATGAGAATCATCTCTTGAAATTTCTCCTTTCGTGGTCTGGCCATAATTTTAGATTGAAAAGCACCTATTAAGTTGTATGGTGTCTGTAATGTGTGATATGTTAGTACAATTGAGAGCCCGTCTCCTCAAACTGAGCAAGTGCAATAGGTTCTAGTCGTCAATGCTTCTGTGGCATCGATTAAATATTTGTGTAACGTTGCGGATGATGTTTTACCTTGAACTCTGTTTATAATATAATTTTACTTCTTTTTAATGTAGAGGATATCCCACCGTGAATCCCAGCGCCACTTTCTTATAAATTCCCTATTTTCTCACTGATCATTTCAAGGTTGTTAATGAGATGGCAATTGACGACTCAATGATGACTTTCTGTAAGTTATTTATGATTCAATCATGCACCTTGTTCTGTTCGAATCATGTATTCCAGTGCATCTTGTTGAAACTGATGATTGAAAAAGCATCAGCTGTAATAATATACTATTCATTTACTTGCTGACTATGAGGATTCATAAACATCTATATCAGAACAAACCGATGATTTTTCCTGCGACTGAGATTTCGAGCTCACGAGGACCAATCAGCACGTAATTATATTGCCCCTGTCTTCAAATGCACAACCAATCTGGATGTGATTTGGCATTTTCTTGGAAAAGCGTAGGAAATCTCGGGTCTAACAATTTCAGAGTAGAGATGAATCATTTCTGAACGCTCACTTTATCGGTCTAAACTTCAACAGTTACTGTGCATAATATCATGCCTGTTCAATGTTCAAGTTGCAAAATAGGACCGAAAAACATAAGGAAAGATCCTACTTCCTCAACACTGAAGTCAAGCTACAACAAAGCGGATAACGTAGCAATGCCAATGAGAAACTATTTTGTTAAACAAATTTTTGGGGAAACAAAAATGTTTTTTTTAAATTAAAACTCTACCTACCTGAAGCGTATTCACAGCCGTGTATCTTTAAGACCAATCTAATTGAAGGGGATTATATATTATGTTGATAAGTACGATGGAAGCATAAATGATGCGCAACTATTTCGCTGATCTTGTTTTGGTGTCCGCAGAGAGCGGTGGCCTTACCTACTCAGTTTCCTTTAGTTATTTTTAAGAGCAGAAGGTATATTTATAGTTTTAGTGCGTGCTAAATTCGGATCAGCGATCAACACAGCCAAATTTTGTAAAATTATCAACATGTATTCGGCTGATATTGTAGGGTTGGATAAAAAAATTAAAAAGTTAATAAGAGTTTATTCCGTTGAGGAAGTCGAGTTAAGTTAATTGAGAGGTGATTGTGCTTCGAAAAAGTGTGAAGATCGAGCTTTACCTGATTTGAATCTCTAAAATCTCGCCATCACCCTTGGCAACGTTCATGCATTCATCATTGCTGCAACATTGACTCAAGTGACTTAGCTCGCATTCATCGAAATCTCATTAAAATTAAATGTTCACTCGAATTTTATATACTTTCGCCATCTGGTTGATTATTGCGGACTTCATCTGATATCAAAATAATATATATGCTTGAGTTGTAGAAATGGATTCATTTGTTATACACTATTCAGATCAAAGTGAGTCTATAGGCTCATAAATATCATGTTCGTCCAAAGTGGACATGATAGATCTGTTTATTCTGAATTTCGAACAGTGCCACCCAATAGATTGCAATGGTCAATCCTCGCTCTTTTTGAACTCTTAATAAAACAGTTGCCAGAGGATCTACATAGTATTTTCCCACTATTGCACATATATCACTTTGCATAACGCACTTTCGCGTTGGTGGATTTCGCGTCAGTGGAGTATGATTTTCATGGTTCTCAATTTATATTCCATTGTTTTGATCGGTTCGTTTTGGTTATCGCCATCAATAAGTGTTCCACTTAATTGCTGGGACTCTGTTCGTCGCGTCGTTTCTTCGTTTTGGTGTTTTTCGCTCCGTTTCCGTTCCGCTTCGTGCTCGAATCCCGCTATAAAGTGTTCCAATTCGTCGTGTCATTGGTTGCGGATGGTCACGTGCTTCCTTCATATTTTTTGATTGTGGATGTTCACTGCGGTCAACTGGTTTTGTCAGTTGAAGTTTTTGGCAGCAACTCCTGCAGAACATTTCTGACATAATCAATCGGTCCTATCGATTTTTATCTTTATCGTTTATCTGTGAATCACGACTCTCTTGGCATTCGGTGACTTTGATAGCTGTGGCGTCAGTGTTTGCTTGATCTGCCCGAAGTCCTGAGCTCCATTACGCATATGATTCACTTCGCTGTTGATAAGGATATGACTACTGAAAGTTAAGGTACGAAATAATGGAAGAGCAAGACGCTCTTATTACATCACCGAAGCCACATCAAGAGGTTATCATGTCCTTGCATGACGATCAAAAAGTTGAGATTTTTTGAAGAAATCCTATTAGCAAGGTTTCAACAGAGATGTTGCGATTTGACCAGCTTGAGTTCTCATTTGCTTCGGTAATGAGAACACGGTGTGAACACAGACGAGAAATTGAAGAAGCAAACGAACGAGGCAATATTTTCCCATAAATGAGAGGATTTAATTTGGCATGAATTAAGTGAATCTGATCATTTTCGGATTACCTGAGGAATCCGCAAGGAACTGTAGGTGAAAGAAAAGAGGATGATAGCTGTAAGCTGGAACAAATTTCTTTAAGGTGTGCCCTGGAGGTTTTTCGGTTTCCATTTTATTGTATATGATCGAAGGTCTGCCTATAACTACTTGAATCAATCCACTCAAAGACGCCCGAGCTGCATCATCAGAGCCTAAAATCAATACAAAAGTTCCTGATGACGTCAATGATGATCTTCACAATGAGAGTGAATTAACAACAACTTTCCTACGACCCCTGCGAGTCGCTGACTAAAGCTGCTGTGCGATGAAACGGTAGGCGATAGTTTCAGCAATCGTCTAAAAGAAGTTATGGAAGGTGATCGAGTGTTTTCTCGTGTGAGTTGGTTTTTCGAGAAAAAATCAACCTGCATACACAACAATTAACCACAGTGTACTTAATTTTGACAGAAGACATATTTCTAATATATTTTTATTTTTTTCATATAGAATAAAATTAAGGAACTTTGCTTATACTCGGAAGCAGATTAGCCACGTAGCCTTTCTTCCATGTGGCCGGGTTGTTATTTATACCACTCTCATTCTTTTCGTGCTGAGTGTTTAGCAAGAATGCAGAGTGTGCATATTTTAAAAGTTTTAGGTTTGACCCGACTAATGTTTGAACCATTGTTTGCTGAACGCATAGCGAACACTCTACCACAAGGCCATAGTGCCGGTGGTTTTTTTACTCTCACAGCTTATTAGCATATCTTATATCTTTACACTTTCCAACTCATGTATTAACTAACTAAATCTGATAGTAGATTGACTCAATTTAGTTAGTTGTCTTAAACACTAGAGAACTTTCATCATTGACAAAGAATTTCAGCTCAGTTGCTAAGCTGCGCAATTAACTTATCAATTTCTTCAGTTCAAGTATGAAATATCTCATATTGAATTTAGATCAAACGATTATTATTCACAAAGCAGTTAACTTTGTCATGTCGGGAAGCGCTTTATAAAACTGCAGCAGACAGTTTAATGTATTTAACTGTCTGCTGCAGATTAATAAAGCGCTTCTCGTTGATTAAGGGTCGGGACCCGATACGTGCAAGCAAAATTTCCTGTACATACATTGTTTTCAACTTTCCTTAAATAAAGGGAGAGCATATAGTTCAACCTGTGTATAAGCATGTTTGATTTGACTGTGTACTATCATTGAAGCACGAGTGTACCACTGTTCATCTTTGCATTATCTGTGAAACTGGTATTGATATGAGTTCTCCTTCATAATTCAAATTCCAAGAAATATCGAGCTGAATTTGTCCTTGTGTGTTGAATTTGTGTGCTGAATTTGTATGGAAATGATCATTGATTTGAGTCAATCTGAGACTATTCTAGAAAATGGATGTCATCCATTGTAGTCTCAGCAACAATGGATTTATGAGTTGCATTGCACACTTCCCCTATAAAAGTGAATATTTGTCCGTTGTAGTATAAATTTGATGCTCCATTGATGTTGAGTGCTTGAGTTTATCATTTCAAATGCACATGCTGCATCAAGCGAGAACGTTTATTGAATATTGTGATTGAAAGCTCTATATTTTGTCATTCATGAGTTTTAATCGCTCTGATTAGTTGCAAATAGCTCATCTGGTATAAAGTTAAAATGATCTTGATGAAGTTGCTCCATGGAAGTCTCAAAGTTAAATTCCAATAACCGAGACGCTCATAAAAATATCTATCACCTTAGTTTCTGTTAACCTGTTCGTCTCAAAGTCGATTACCTCTTAGAGCTTCAGTGTAGGCTTACTTAGACCTTCTTCACGAACTACAAGAGGCAATTGCTTTCCGGAAAAAAATTAACGATACTTAGGTTTAAGATGTTGAAAAGAGCGTTCCTGTAATTTGAATTTTATTTCAAAGCTTTACCTGGAGCTATTTGTTGGACCATTTTTGTAAGAAGATTATTTTGACCAATAACCCAAGTCAGGTCATTCTTTTTATGTTGTTAAGATAGCGCAATAAAAATTGTCATTTATTTTTAGCTAATTTGAGAATTTTTTCTTCCAGTTAATGCACGGGGAATAATGTCCTTGCAACCGCTGCTGCGAAAGAAGGTGGAGGAGTTGTACTTTCGCTGGTTAACGGATCCAAATACTCAGGCGGTTTTAAAGGAGAATCTTCAGCAACTGAAGAATGGGGATTCCGTCAATGATATGCTTGCAGTATCTCCACCGAGGCCGGCGGCCAGTCCAAATTTCTTGTCACCACGAGGCCAGATCGGGCCTCAAGTCCCTCAGCCTCCAAACAAAGCTATTAGTCCGCGATCTCCCCGACGAAGTCTATCTGGTGGAGTTAATAACAAAATGCGGAAGGAAGGAAAAGAAAACATCACTCCGCGTTCCTTACTTAACAATAAAGATAATCAACTGAAGGACGACGATTCGATGGACAATGATTCTCATAACTCTATAAAGCATCCCCGTCGTACTAAATCTTCAAATAAATCTCAACGAATTAACAGTCGTGAGATAATTCCAACTTTTTTCTTCCCTGCTGGCAGGCCGAAGTCTAAAGAACAGACAGACGATGAATTTCGAAAAGCGATGACTTTGTTCGATAAGCTTGAAAGTAATGTTGTGCGAAAATCTGACGCTTCCAAATTGGCAGAGGCATGTGGATTACCTCTGTATTGGAAGCAGCCTTTGTTTAGTGCTGCTGGCGGCGGAGAAACTAAGCCTGTTACTCGCGATGCATTCAGGATTATGTGGTCTAAAATAACCGGTAACTATCATAATCTTGCCTCCAAATTCATCGCACTTATTACGAAGTGTCAGCGAACAAGTCTGACACATGAAGATTTCATATCGCTGATACAGGATGTGATTGATACGCATTCTGGTCTATCATTCCTACAGGATTCTCCTGAATTTCATTCCCGGTATGTTCACACAGTGATTTCTAGAATATTTTTCTGTGTAAATTCCTCTTGGAGTGGACATATAACTGCTTCGGAATTGAACAGAAGTAATTTCTTATCAGTTCTTGCTTCCTTGCAAGAAATTGAGGATATCAATCTCGTGACTGATTACTTTTCTTACGAGCATTTTTACGTGATCTATTGCAAATTCTGGGAATTGGATACAGATCATGATCTCTTCATCAGCAAAGCAGATCTTGCACGGCACAACAGTTATTCAATTTCCAGCAGGATGATTGATCGGATTTTTAGTGGTGCTGTTACTCGAGGTAATAGTAAGTCCAGTCGAATGAGCTATCCAGAGTTCGTTTGGTTTCTCATTGCCGAAGAAGACAAACGGCATCCTCGAAGTGTAGAATATTGGTTTCGTTGCTTGGATATCGATGGTGATGGCATTTTATCCATGTATGAGCTTGAGTACTTTTATACGGAACAGCTGGATCGGATGACGGAATTCGGTATTCAAGACCAGATTCTGTTTGACGATTGCATTTGCCAAATGCTGGATATGGTGAAGCCTAAAACTCCGAATTGCATTCGGTTGTCGGACTTGAAACGTTGCAAGATGGCTAATGTTTTCTTCGATACATTCTTTAATCTTAGTAAATTTATGGAACGTGAACAGCGTGATCCCTTCTCAAATCTCAAAGACATCGAAGAAGGTCGAAGTGCGACTGACTGGGAACGTTATGCTGCTGAAGCCTACGATCTTCTGGTGGCAGAGGAAAACAATGGTGCTGAGGATGATTACTTTTACGAGGACGATTATGTTCCTGAGGACGACAATGATCGCGGTGGATATGGCGAGTCTGGTGGATCAGACGAGCATTTATTAGATGCTATGGGAATTGATATGCCTAGTAGACGTTCTGGAAGTGATGGTTTTTCGAAACGTTACTGACGACCACACTATCATCTATATGAAGAGCTAGGAAATAGAACCTTGTTATCAAAACATTTCACACCGGCCGATTTAACTATTTCTTGAGCCACATCAGTTAGATGAAGACCATATTTTCAGATATAATATCAAAACAAAAGTGTGTGATCAGGGTAATTTATGACAGGCGAGTTGTCCTGATGATAGTATTGTTTCGTTTCAACGGCATACAATAATCAATCTTTGATCAGTATC
Organism: Prostheceraeus crozeri; assembly: GCA_907163375.1. Lineage (NCBI taxonomy): Eukaryota > Metazoa > Platyhelminthes > Polycladida > Euryleptidae > Prostheceraeus > Prostheceraeus crozeri. The sequence goes on along the minus strand of CAJQUW010013658.1, from coordinate 601,333 downwards.
TGCTTTCAAGGTCACAAGCTTCAGCAAGAGAATTTGTAGTTCCTCGTCAATTGATGATAGAGGTGTGTCGTACTCTGATTTTCGTGTTTCCGTCCTTCTTTATATTTTATTTTGTTGATTTTTTAATCAATTTTACTAAATGTTATTTTTCATCAAATGTATCGAATGTGCTATCAGATTAGTAAAGATTTTTGTCACAAATTTGTGCTGTATACTGAGGGAAATTTGCTTCATAAAGTATACTTAATGAAATTGCTTATTGAATAGCAAGGATAACATATCAGATCATACCAGAAATTCCCTGCGTGATGTAATTTCTAAGTTAAAGTACTTTCCGTGGACAATCATGTTTTCTATACACATGTATAGTACAGTTACATCAAGGTAAATTTTACGTTGATGGGTTTGTCGTACATCAACGCTTGCGTGATGTTTTTACGCAATATAGGTGTATACCTTTACGTACGAGATGTTGGTCTCCATATGATTTTGAAATGTCGCTTGATGAGCGCTCATTCTACAGTAGTGGCTAAAATATTTCAACAATTGCCCTTCTACTTAAATAGTTGAATTTTTGATATCAGAGAAAATAATATCATTCCAATAATTTTGTCTACGTTTAGATAGTGTTGTCATAAAGAGTCTGCAGCCTTATCTTACTGTATATAATTTTGTTACTGCTTGTTTGTACATAATATACAATACACTGATTTGTCCACTGTCATGATTTTATACACTTTGTGCAATTTGATGCGAAATACAGTTAGCAATAAAACTTGGGTTTTACCTTATTAGGCTATCGTGTTTACGAGAACGCAAACTGCAGCGTGCAATTATCAAATGATAAGTAACTCATACATGAGCAAATGTGGCTAGGTACCAGACTAAAATGTGAGAGGACATTTTAAATTTATAAAAAAATGTAGCCTAAGCGTGAATCAGTTATCCTAAAAGTTCACAGTTTTAAAGAAATGATTCTAAGACATTTTCAAGTTGATCAATCATTCGTTTTGATTGCTTGTAAATCAATTTATCAGCGAAGTCAGTTGTAAACATGAAAATATCAACTGCGTACTTCCGTGTCGAAGTAGTCGAGCATAGCGTGCGGACGAGACGTGTGGCCGATTCTTCCATTCAAAAGTGCCTCCGTTTGTCTTAGGCATGTGGTTCTTTCGATTTTTGATGGAATCTCAGCAAGGCCAATGAGATGGGCTATTAGTTTTTACACACCTTCGAGGGCACCTGTCAAAATAGTTATAAATTTACTCCATGCGAATGCCCTCGTAGCTCGACCTAGTGCCTCAAGATTCATGACATCAACGATTGCAGAATCGACTTAATATATATCGTAGTTGAAATTCTTTCGATCCAGATGCAAAAGTTCTCCGATGAAATCAGTTTAATTTGTGATCTTGTCTACAATGACATCCAGAAACACGACACCCTTCTTCCTTGAGAGATGAGGTCTGTTCTAATTAAGTCTCAATCAATGCGCTAATCTCAGATAATGCACGCTCAATAGCCGCAATTGACTTATCTATAATCTTAAAGATGCTGCATCACATGATTACAAATACACAGTCTGCATGGTGAGGTGATAAAACACATAACTAACTCGGCTACGGCATTCATCCAAATTCAAGGGTAACTTCGTTGCATAATTATAATAGATGTGAAGGCCGTCCTTTTGTGTCCATGAATGTCTTCAGTTTACAATCCTACACTGCAAACAATATTCTGATCTTCCTGTGTCGTTGTAAAATCGTTGAAGTTCTGCGTAATTTTTACATCTCATTCTCAGATGGCCCATATATAACGATGATTGAAAAACGACAAATCATGAAATAATTTTATTTGATTATGTACAGGTGCCTAGAGAAACGCTCGGTCAAATAATTTTTTCAGTTTGCTCGGAAGATAGTGCAATTTGATTAACTTTCTTCTCTTTGAGGCCGCTCAAGACGAAAGTTGATAAAATTGCTCAAAAGAACAGATTTACATCAGAAATCCATATTTACATACATCAGGACGCTAAAGTTCATGCAAGTAATTGGTGCCTTTAAATGATGAACATCGATATGTTACTTCTTCTGAACGTATTCAAACACAATATTTACACATTCTAACATCGCAATCGCAACTCACGACAGTTTGAATTTGATACTGTCAGAACAATTTGAGCATGACATCGCAAAACTGTAACTTCAAGTCAAAGTAGAAGCCAATTATTCGATGACTATCTTTACAATCAGTCTCACGTATGCCCGAAACTCCACATTGATCAGTTTGAAGAAATTGTCAAATTAGTATTGGATGCAGGATAGATGAAGATCAAACAACCATGGGGTCATTTATCGACTTCGATCTATAGATAAATGACACTTTCCGATGACGGATCATACTGCACTCTAGCCTCTTAAGAAATTAGGGAGGTTAATTCAAATAGATTCCGCATTTAATATTTACATATGTTCAGCATGCCGTGGCACGGAGAATTAGGAGTGAAACAGTCTTGTTGCATGGGACTGATATGTTTCATGCTGATCGTCTGTCATTTGTGGACTTTATTTGAGTGGGTGATGGATGCTCCGCATATCTATGTGAATCTGTAGAGGATCAGTAAAATGAAATTCCGCTTCATAGTCCGGGAGCCAGCGTGAAGTTGTGCAGGGAACGAGGTAGTGCATAAAACTTTCACATAGCATAGTACACCTCTAACCTACTGCAAAACTTCGCGTCTGCCGGATCAGATCATTTGCTTTTAAGAAATAGAGAGGATAACACAATCCTATGTATTTCCAGTGGTAAAATTGTGACATTTAAGGTGTTGACTCCATTTTTTCGAATTTTTGCTCATAAAAGTTACACAAATTGGTATTTTGTTGAACTGATTATTATAGAAATCATCTACAGATCATGATCTTTCAAATGAGTTATCATTCAGTGACAGAGGATGAAGTAAAAAGTACAAACAGACACTTCCCGTTGGTGTAACTGCAAATTTTAACATAGAAATTTCAGGAAAATTGTTGATATACTTTAACGAAAAGTGTCTGTTTGTACTTTTTACTTCATCCTCTGTCACTGAATGATGACTCATTTGAAAGATCATGATCTGTAGATGATTTCTATAATAACCAGTTCAACAAAATACCAATTTGTGTAACTTTTATGAGCAAAAATTCGAAAAAATGGAGTCAACACCTTAAATGTCACAATTTTACCACTGGAAATACATAGGATTGTGTTATCCTCTCTATTTCTGAAAAGCAAATGATCTGATCCGGCAGACGCGAAGTTTTGCAGTAGGTTAGAGGTGTACTATGCTATGTGAAAGTTTTATGTACTACCTCGTTCCCTGCACAACTTCACGCTGGCTCCCGGACTATCAGCAGCAAAGTCATTCATATAAAATTGAAATATCTGTCATGACTTTTCCTTCACGAAATAATTTTATGCAGATCGCATTCGTAATAGGCTATCTTCTTCACTGCAATTTCAAACTAAATTTTAAGATGTTGGACAGTTAAGAATCATAAGATCAGCTGTAAGTTAGGCAATACTCAAAACTTAGTGATACCTTAATACATATGCAGAAATAAAGCCGAAGTTGCAATAAGTCCTAGCCATTGAGAAACTCGTAACAACTGCCCAACATTTCGAATTACAGCCAGCTTCAGTTGATTAAGATTTGGTAGATAAGGATTGATCGAGCGTATCATAGAAGAAGTGTTTTTATGACCAAGCTTCACAAGACAGACTTCAGACATTTTTGTAAACTTGACTGTTATCAAGTAGCATGTTATTGCTTCTCACAGCCATTGCTACGTTTTCCACATTCGTAATTTAACCACCCCGTCCTCAAACATAAGCTGCATAACAGCATTTTTACATTGTTATGGAATGCACCATTATTATTATTAATTAACCCCTAAAGACGGCTGTAACAGCCGAAATATTGGGCAGCTACGTTTTTCATTAGTAAGATCAAGAATATACAAATAAGCACACATATACAATATACAAATACATCTATAGCTTTCATCCTTTTCTCCATACGCATTATACTTATCACTAAAATTTTATGATTGACTCACAGCTAACGATGCGATTCGTCACATTTGCAATATTTGCATAATGCAAAGAATACATTATATTCTAAATCTGTTCGGTAAACTGCCATGTTATGAAGAATGTCGCAGGGCAATAATTTTTATCCATTTTGAGATACATTTTCATGGAAATATGCGGGTAATCATTTTGGTTGTGGAATATTTACCATCGATTTAGAAGAGAAACTATTCTATGAATCTAGGCGGGCAAATTTCTACATTTTCCTGTCCTTCTGGCCTCATATAGCAACTATTATGTACAGGTTCGAAGCAGTTGAAAGAATATATGAATATGCACTGCAAATATATTGTTTTGAGGAAGATAAGTCGCAACAAGAAGACTTCAAGCCTAGTGCGGCCAAATACTTGCAACGATTGCAGAAACTTCGATCTTTCGGACGATTGTTTTACAAATTCAAAATAGCGTTCAATGCTGCGATCGATCTCTTTTGTCGCTCCACCAAATTTTTACTCTCCTCTCTCATTAACCGGTTAGTTTCGTTGAGTCGTTGAGTTTTCGTCTCCTCAACTTCACTCATTCGTCGACTTATGTCTTGATACTGCAAATTTAATGTCTCGATCCGAGCATCCATTGTTTTCAAATCCACTTCAAGAGCCAATCTCTCTGATTCTCGCTTCCGCTCCTGGAACTCGAATTGCTGAAATAGGAAGTAGAAGGGTTAAAGGAACATCAGATATGCTAATCTGAATAAGTTTTTAGAATGAGATCGGTTTTTGATTTCCATCACTTCTAATTAGTGTTGTTCTTTAATTTAAAAAAAAAATTTAACTTTGAAAATGAATTCAATTCCTGACAAATAGATGCTAGATTTTAGAGATCATCACCTTCATGGATAGCTTGTATAAAATAGGCAATGAGATCGTTGATGTAGGCCTACATGCCACTTTGTCATGCATACATGCAGCATCAGTCCATGTTCATTTATACAGGGGTGACTTGTGAAATTTCAAAAAATTCTCCGTCAGCTGGCGAACTTTGAAGAACTAAGCGAGCTGTTGCGAATTCTTGTGAGAAGCTAGGACGACTGGTGGCGCATAGGATAATAATTTAATTCGCCGTGATTCGCAATCGAATTCGCATACGTGTGGAAGCGGAAGCGGATGCCCGACGATCGCTTCCGCTTCCGAAAGTATCATGATACTAATGACTGACGCAATTCGCGTGTTAGGGCGAGGCACTTCAGACTAGGTGTATCCTATTACACCTAATTGCAAATTGTCACCTGTATTACTAAATGTACCTACTTCTAATTTTCTCATGATGATGAAAACGAAGGTGTATTATCTCAGTGCACTGGCTTTAGAAATCAGAAAACCTCTATCATCTTATCAATGACAACTTTACAAAATGCGTATTGGTGTGTTCTTGAGGCAATTTCATTGTAGCATTCTCAAACACTCTCTTGGTCGTTTAATGCTTTTTACTACACACGTGTTGGGAAAATATGGCGCTTTTATATCCCAAAGGTCAAAATTTTCAGTAGATTTGAAAAATGCTTGACTTTTTGGCAAGTCAAAAAACGCATACACATACTACGACAGAAAGTTCGTGGAGACAGCGAAGTGTTAACGTCAGAAGGTATAACTCGCAAAAAGTGGAAAATGAAGAAAAAGGGGCTCGAAATAGAGAGGTATGTAGCCCATGTCCGGTCTCCAATAATTGGAAGCGGGCGCGAATAAAAATCCATAGCTTCTGCAGCCCCACGTGTGAAAGGCCCTTAAAGTCCATTAATGCACAATGTACATTTTTGCAAGCCTCCGACCTGACATTTTCAGCGTTTCGCCAATTTGTAATCAAAATTCAAAAGTTGATCACTACAAATCCGATGGTGCCACTGCCACCATCGTGGTTAGGTAACCACTTCGTGCAATACCTAACACGACCGCAAATTGCAATAGAAAAAATGAAAATGACAAATTGAAATGAAGATTGAACTGATAATTATAAATAGCTTGAGCATTTATCAGGGTGTCCGCGCAAATTTGAATGAAAATTTCCAGGTGTTTTCCAGGATTTCCAGGGAAGTTTACCAAAAATCAGGGATCAAATTTGAACGAAAATTTCCAGACTTTCTGCAAGGAAATTTTACTCAAATGCACGCGTCAAATTTAAAAGAAAAATTCCGGAAAAAATCCACCCAAAGTTCTGTGGCTAAGGAGCTTACACACCATAAAATTAATATTATTGAAGACAAAAATTTAAAAGTGGCGTGAATTTGGTTGAATTTTTACGGCGCAGGTGATTCCAACTAAAATACCAATATATGCATCAGACGGCTACATTATATTTATAAAAAATGAAAATATAATAGTAACAAATTTAAAGCTTGCGGATTGAGGAAAACTAAATAAAGAAAGAGTATAGCAATAAATAACGAAAAATATAAGACTTAACAATTAAATGTAACATTAACGGAATATCTGTAAAGTCCACTCTATAATAAAATGCAACAAGGTGAACGTCAGAGCGTTGTCATTCAGATAAGATCATTTGAACTGAAGCAATGCATCGTGAATCCGTGGAAGGTGGAAGACCAAGAGCCAGAAAGAGGAACATAATTGTTGATGTGCTGCTTATGCATGAGAGTAATCACAATCGGTTTAAGAGAATGACACAGAGAAAAATTGATCGAGGAAAGCTCATTGACACACGACGTGTCGGGAATAATATATCTACATATTGAAAACCTACTTGAAATGTGTTTGAAAATCTTCGATATTAGCCACGGATCATTCGGAACAAGTCTGGTGCCAAAATGAAGTTTATAGGTTTAGCACCATTTTGCGTCAGTAGATTCTGCCACACGGCAAGCAAGTGTGTAATAGCATTAATCCTAGATTACGGCTCCTACGTGCGTAGTTCCCCATACAACACGTTAGTGAGGGAGTCTATAGCTCATAGTCCACCATTCAACACGACGTTAGTAAGGGAGTTTACAGCTCATAGTTGTCGGTCCGCACGACGCTAATAAAGGAGTATACGGCTCCTAGTTCCCCATTCCACACGACGTTAATGAGGGAATTTACAACTTCTAGTTCGCCATACCGCGCAGCGTTTGTGAGGTAATTTACAGCTACTAATTCATCATACTGTACAACGATTAGGAGTTCGACGACAGTTCATAGTTAACCATACCACACAGTTCAGTCTCATTCATGTTGTGTACATTATGATAGGAGATTCCAGTTATTCTAAAAACAAATAAATTGTATGCGAATGAAGGCTATAATTGTAACAAATAAGTAGAGATATGAAGAATAAAATCTGGAAAAATAGAAAACACTTCAACCATAGAGTAAGTATGACTTCAACAACTTGCAATTAGTGTTTTAATTAGTCTCAAAATTTCCAGGTGTTTTCCAGGTTTTCCAGGGGGCGCGGACACCCTGATTTATGGACTAATCCGTCCCATGCTTTACAACACTGAGACGGTTGACTTCGCGGAATTCAACAAATTTATAACATATTAGTTATTCCTTAATTAGCAATAGGACAGAATACTTAGAAAATGTACCGACTGATTATTTCAATGCAAAGTGATCTGTATCTTTTTGACACTACGCTTCTGGAAATACCGTAACCCCGGCGAACTTAGGCAGGTTTTCAGCGTATTTAAGATTGTCCTACATTAATTTTCTGCGTTATTGACTCAATACCCTACATGAGCTGCAGTCTTAGCTTCCTTTCGGATAATACATATCAATCTACTTCGTACCAACATTTATATATAACTATTTTTCAACTTGATATACATTCATACATTACAAGATCCGGATAACTTTGGCAAATTATACGACTTTTAGACTAATCAAGTCCAGAACTTATACATGTTAACAATTAGACCATGCTTTTATTGTCGATCAGAAACGTAATAATGAAATAACAATTTCAGCAGGTCATATTTCATAAGAAAACATGCGTAGACATGATGATAAACAAAAATTCCCAGTAGGCCTATGCTGTATAGGCCTGCACGAGAAATCAATATAATTCAAAATGCGAGTTCACACATTGTTCACACAGAAACGACGGATTATACCGTATACTCCACCATTGCAATCACCACAAATCCAGTCACTGCATCTCTGGCATTGAATCCAATCAGTTCCAGTAGATATAATAAATGGAAGAGAACATAATGCACAGACACTTTCATCGAAGTTGATGCCAGATGCTGTTTTGCTGATAGATGATTCATCCAAGATGATTCCTTCGCCAGGAGTGAATTTCCTTCATTTTTTTTCATTCGCTCTTTCAGCATTCACGAATGGTATGTCGGTGATGTCTTGCTCGTGAAATTTCTGGAAGCTCTGACAGAAGTCGACTCACATCACGCGGAAATAAGCCGTGCTATGTTGTTGCATGGCTGATAGTCGTGATGCACATTGCATAGCTATCTCGTTATCCGATTTGAATGCTAACATAGATAGCCTATTTGATGAAGAATTAGCGACACAGTCACATCATTTCTCAACCTGCCTAGTTAAGCAGGCTGCCTAAGTTGACCGGTGCTACGGTACTCTTATACTGTTCATCCAATAGATCAAAATACACGTCCGCTATCAAACAACTTTCATTGAGTAAAATGATGCCTTCGATCTCGGCTCGCCGAATCGATAATCGCTTGAAGTGTTGGACTATACGATTATCCGAATCGGAAATGGAGTTCCGATTGTCCGCATACACAGGAGAACATAAATTCATATTCTTCTCGTAGATAAAGAGTTTAACCTGATTTCTATCTACTTCATCATAATTGTTAAGTACTTGGCCTAGCCATCTTTTGGTCCAGGGGTCGAGCCCCGAAAGTGTCATTGGAAGTCGGCAGGAAGGACATCCGGAAAAGTACTACAACCACAGAATTAAATATTTTGTTGATCTGTTTTGGTTTGTTAGAAGTGTGATCTATTCGAAATCGCCGGCACATCGCGTAACATACTAAGTGGGCAAAAAGGAATTCCTAATACCCTACGAAGATAGAAAAAAAGTCGTGCGTCGCTTGCGCATTACTGTGAGTTCCAGCAAAGTGCTTCGATTGCCACAATTCCTTCAGATTCGAAGAATTCAGATCATTGAGCAAAAGTTTTCTCCATAATGTTTGACCTTCCGATCAATATTAAACAATATAGTAGGTGTACAAAAATTAGTTCACCTGATGATTTCACATCCTCTTCTTAGCATTCCTCACTGTATAGTGCATACACTGAATCTAATGTTAGCCAGACAGCGATGTATGTTTTGGCATGTGCGAAGTGATATCACAGCCAGTGTTCCTACTGGTTAACTTGAAAATTTTCGGGCATTGAGTTTTCCCGCAAAAATTCGGGCATGAATACTATTTATCTTTATTGAACAAAGGGACTAACATAGGTCTATATTCACGAACATAACGCACATATTTTATCGATCTGGTCACCTTAAATATACTGCCAAATCTTTATTGTTCGACATAGTAGGCCTACGCTTCATACTTTCTGATGATAATAGTTTCCTGCGGTAGGCCACGTTGGTTTCAATCATATAAAATAACTTACATGTATTATTCAGGGTAGTGCTCCAACTATGTATTCTTTAAATACATGTACATCAATATACATGCATCCTGATATTCGTATTACTAAGTGTTTGGGAATATAATTTACAAGCATAAGCAAAAACTATATATGAAAAATCATAATTTACTTCGACACGACCACTATTTTGAAAACTACTTCCTAGATGAGTAAATCCGTCTTTGGCAAGTATTTACTCTGGTTTCTAGAAAAATGCTGACACTCTCAATGTAATTTACTGCAAGTAGGCCTACATGCACGAACACAATACAAAACTGTCCTTCAAATAAGGTATGTAGAACTGAAAAAAGGACAATCACGTCTAACTCTCAAAACTCGGTTTAATTATCTAGAGTAGTATTCTGCTTCTTTTGACCAGCATCAGCTGCCTCAGCATCAAGATCAACATTGATAGCATGTCTTTTCAAAATGTTCTGTACAATTTTTGATGTTTGTTTTTCTTTTTTCTCGCCAATTATCTGCTTCTTTTGGTGTAGGTCTTCAATCTCGTCATCGAATCTCTGAGCTGAGGTCTGCAGGTCTTCCATTAGCTTGCGTATTTTGTTGCGTTCATCGGTCTTCTTTCTAATGTCATCCTCCATTTCCTTCGATTGCTTTCGAAGAAGCATCATGACGTCATTTGTACTTTTGGAATCGTCTAGTTCTTTAATAATTTTCTGTTGCTTACATTTTCTTTTCATTTCTTCTTCTAATCTTTGTTGGTCTTCGCGCTTCCTCATATGTGCTGCCCGTGCAGCTAAGGCCATATTAACCAATTCTTTCGTCACTGGCATGGTTGCAGCGGTCCAGCTCTTTACTCTCATGCATGATTTTGAGACGAGCACAGCTGTGACGGTCTCCGGTTTCATGTTCAGACGTTTCTTTTGCAAAGTGTCATGGAGGACACTGAACACACGTTCTACATCCGAATTTCCGTGAGGCAATGCGCAAATCGCTAGAGCGAGTCGTACCGTCAACGGGTATTTGCCAGTTTTGTGGATATTCACCCAATGTTCTCGAACATTTTCGACAGGAGTATGATGTTTGGGTTTCATACTTTGAACCTGTCTTATTTCGAACACAAGTGTGGAAGTCTCAGCAGAGGAAATCACATTTGGCATACACTTCGCCAAGCGAAGACCCCATTTCTCCATTTCCGTATCATACTGTTTCTCTGGAGCGAGAAATTCGGTAGATTTCAATAACTTACTTCCAAAGGGCAGATAGAATAGAAGCTTTTGTGCCGCTGTTGAGAAGAAACTGTTCATCATCTCAATCGCATCAGCTTGTTCTGATGGCACCAAGTCGGCAAGCATGGCCTGGGCCTTGCGACCAATGCAGAATTGATAATGATTTAACCATATTTCTTTATTAGTTGGATCAATCTTCCAAATCTTCCTCGGCAGGTGTTTTGGCCTATGTATCGTAATAGGGGCCTATGTTTTCGCTATGTATCAACAGTATATACGTAATAGGAATTTAGATCAAAATTCGGGCATTCGCTACCAAAAATTTCGGGCATTCGGGCGTCATGATTTTGGATTCGGGCATTTTCGGGCATTCGGGCGAGAGTAGGAACACTGATCACAGCACATACGCCTCTCACTGGCTCTGGTGTCCTCTGCTGACAGCCTATTGTTTGCCATTTCCGATGGTAAGCAATGCATGAATTATCCGTTCTAGAAGGAGCAAGTTGTCTAATTCTGTGATGTGCCATTTCGATATTTAGGTTACATACAACTCTTCCATTTCAGAAACCGAAGCACGCGCAGATGAATCTAATTTTGTAACCATCCAAGCTCCCAGTATTGGGGAGAGGCGACGTTAAGGCTTCATTTTCTCATCGAAATGTGTAGGATAAGTTTTATCCATCAAAATCAATTTTGGACAGTGTCACGATATCTTTTTTATATCAGCATACAAAGGCAAATTTCTTCAGCACTTTAATTCGGCATGTCTTATTGCCTATTTTCAATTTTTTTTATCACCCAAGACATATCCTCCTAGCATGCTAGGGGTAGACAGCCGTCATACACTGTCATCAGGTTAGGGCTAGTAACCTGTAGTGAGAGCAGTAGTGTCTCCCGAGGCGGACAGACTCGAGCCCTGGACCCTCTGCGCGGTCGTAACGAAGGAGACCCTTAACCAACTGAGGTATCCGGCTTCCTAATTCAGTGTAGTCTATTTACGAGTAGCAATTTTTCCGATAAAACTTTTCATCTCTTGGTTAAAAAATATCCTGCAAAAGCATAAGCATGGTCGTTAAATTTCATAGGATGGATTGAATAATACCTTCTCATTTTCCTGGAAGACCAGTTTCCATTTCAGTAGCGAATCCTGTCCCTCAGATTCTTCCTTGCGAGAACTGACGCCGCTTTGATACTTCTTAATTTCACGTTCGATGTCTTGGCGCTCCTGCGTTAACTTCTGGAATGAGTAAAAAATGGAGACAATGATAATTCATTTCTTCCTGACATCTAACAGTGAATGTTCGTGCTGTTCCGTCAAGGTTTATCTGCAGAAATAATCATTTATATCATAAACATCGCATTTTCTGGAATAGAAGTTGCCCGCATATAAATTCATCAATTCAGAGGTTCTCTTGAATTTCGGGTTAAAACCAATGCCATTGGATTGTGACTTCTTGTAAGCCTGTCGCCTTCATATTGTCTAGCGATGACTGTCAATGATTTGTTGTTCAATAATTGGCCAAGTTCTTGATTTTAAACGATCAACATAACAACTGCAGTAGAAAACGTGTGTAAAACAAAACGAAAAGAAATGATCAATTGAAACGAAGTGGTCAGTACCACATCTTCACTGAACATGGACGTCTACTTCTACTTGTAAGTTTTTGGTCTCGAGTTCGTCGTCACTGCACTGTCTTAATCATCTTTCTCTTCGATTTCTTCCCTAGCGTACTCGTCTCATTGCCTTCACAAATCACTAAAAATCGAGATGATTAAATAACAATAGAAAATCTATTCATACAAATCTAGGGAGTCAAGCGGTTAACCGGTTAATTAAATTTAACCGGTTAAAAAAAATTAATCGGTTAACCGACGCTTTCCCAACTTTTCTGCTACATTGCAACTACATTGCTTTAGTTTTCATTTTCCAATTTCGATAATATCTCATTGCTGATGTAAGCTATTGCCAAATAATAATTTCCTGGAAAGGGAGTGAGACTCGAAATAGCAGAAGCCATCGTTTTTCTGCATCACAATAACTCTACCTGATTTCTTCGTTTTCCCAGACAATTTGTTTTGATAAAATACTCTTATACGTATATTTTGTGGTTACAATAGTTGATATCTGATCATCCAAGATCCATTCCATTATGATAACAAGGAAGTTTTTAATTCCAGATAAGATTGATGTTTTGATTAGCAATAGAGAATAATGATATAGCCTACCGGGTATATTGTTACTTGTGATGAGTTACCTAACCACATCAATTGTGATAAGTCTTAGCTCATTATAAGTAATTTAAAAGTAGAGGAATATCAAGTGATCTTGTATTAGGAAAAAGTAATTCTAATTGATATCAGTCTTCTACACATCACCATCTACAAGGAATTCAACATATTAATATTGATGTATCAATAATAACATAAATATATTAGTAACCTAAAGATAGCTTTGTGTAGCCGTTGTTTTTATATTATCTGGCCACATCCTATATAAGTTGTGAATTACCATACTGGTACCTCACACTGAATGTTTTGTACAGATTTTATGGTAAAATATACATTATTATTATCATTAGTGGATTTAGATTTTATTATTTGTTATTTTGAATAATTAACATGGAATTAGGCACATTCCGTGAAACTGATTTTAGGTTCAAGTTAGCCAGACGGAATAAACTCAAATATTTACGAGGGTATACTAAAACATAACAGTATTCTTGAAATTAAAATATTAAGGAAGTAGACCTACAAGCAATCAGTAGAAAATGTTTATGTCCATAAAGTAAGCGAGCTTACTCAACTGGTATAACAGGTAAACATGCATACAGTATACTCATACACTATACTCAGTGCGACTATATAAGCCTTGTATAGTCACATGGAATTGAAAAACATCTATTACTAGTATTACATCGGTTAACCGGTTAACCGGTTAATTTCTCGTCGGTTAACCGGTTAATTTATAATTAACCGCTTGACTCCCTATACAAATCGCCATCAAATACAGCCCACACTTGTATTGAAAAGATCACACTCACATGTTAGATGCATAAATAATAAATATATATACTCGTGCAGATATTCCAGAAAATATTCATTCGCTGATTATCTGCCAATTCATGTACTGTGTGCAATAGCCAAACGATGCTTATTGGGTACAATCATGGGTGACCTCTCTCAGAAACAGTTAGATAATTGTTAACACCAACAGTGCTCCTGGGTGTCGCTTCATCATATCTGATGTCTTGTGTGCACGTGATACAGAACGCGAGTCCAGAAAAACATTTCGAAACCAATGTTGATAAATCCACGTGGCGTGTAATCGGATGGATCTTCATCCTTGCTTTCTCAACAAGATGCAAATTTCTAACACAAATCACCACTATCTCTGTGAGTTGAATTTGTCAGATGAGGAAACTCCGTCTTCAATTAGTGATTCTAAGAATGAATAATTCACGCCGGAAATATAAATGAAAGTCTATCTATCCCACCCGAATTTCTATGATAAGTTGAAGTCATGAAAAATGTGATTTTTTATGTTAAGGAGATTTTAAGCGAAATAGTTCTGCCAGATGTGATTGAAATTATGACTTATCAATTGGCGTTTGATAAGCACTTCATGAAATTGAAAAATCTATATTATGCACCCAACATCAATGTCATTGAACGAGCAAACATTGGATGTACAAGTAAACCGGAACTATCAAACAAATGTAAATTACTTACTCCGTTAAATTAGTAAGCCTATGTTAAAACCACTCCCGTGTTTTCAGGCTAGTTATGAAATAGTTCCAGACTGTAAGACAACTCTCACTCGGTTTTTGATGATGGGTATAGGCGACTCACCGTGCTTGCTTCTTCAATTGTGTAAATCTCTTTTTGTAAAGCTATTATTAATTCGGATCGTTTAATGAAGTCACCGACCGCTTGTTCCGAAAGCTTGAAATTTGCAATTTGTTCTTTGAGTTCTGCAAAGCGGGTTTGATGCTGCCGAGCCAATTCCATTTGACGTTGAGTAGAGACCTAGGAAAGGGATAATCAAAATTTGTCAAAAAATAAAATTGAATGCACAAAATTTTCTGAAAGCATCACGGCCCTACCAATTAACTAACTATTCGATTCTATCTTGACTAACATAGATAGAAACGGCAGATCTCAAACATTAAGTAATTGTTTAGAAGGAATTCTCACTCAAAATTTTCTATGAACAGAACTGAAAAGATCTAAAAGTGCAAGCCTTTCGCTAAAAAATTTTGTCAACATTATGAATATTTTAACTCTTGACTTAGCATAGCGGCCGGTCTAGCTCAGAAACTCCGAATTTTTGGTATGATTTATGTGAGTCACCCCATACATGATGGCTATGTCGGCGACAGGGTTGCCAACACCAAACGATCAAAATAGTGACCTAAAATCTCGAGAAAAGTGGCTAAATGGTAATGATTTTAAGGGTTGTGAGCCAACAACATACAAATTTCTACCGGTGACTAAATTTATTCCGTAAGAATATATTTATTTCCATACTTGTTAGATTGTTTAGTACCTACCATATGCATGAAGTTGAACCAATGTACGTATTATCATTAGCTCATAAATCATTTCGTTGCAATAATATGAATAGATCTATGGATGTATTAGGCGCCTATAACATTGACTAACTACCCTATGAATTTTTATGAAAATGACATCACAAGAAGGAAATAACTCGATTTGAGCGCCAGTTATACGGTATCACAATTTTGCTGAATATGAAAGACTCAAATCGTCTCTCTACAACAGTCAACCAGAAAATAATCTATGTGAACAAAGTGATAGAATAAGAAATGTAACAATGAAAATTAATATACCGTATATACTCCAATAGAGCCCGGCCTCCATTAGAGCCCGGGTTAAAGCAATGTGATTTAATAGAACCCGGCTACGACTCAGAAGCTATAGGAATAGGCTATTCAAGATACCATGAGCAAGCGCATACTCGTACATGTAAGAAAGATTTCAACTGCGGTATACTGAACAGTAACAGAGGTCATACAACAGGCCGATATTTTAATGTAAGATCACTGAATGCCAGGGTTGAGGTCATATTTTTACTGATAAATTGTCAATGTGATAAATTAGAACCCAGTCCTCCAATAGAACCCGGGTCATAGCAATCTGAATTAATATAGCCCCCAGGTTCTATTAGAGTCAGAACCGATATCTTAACCCATTAACGACCATGTTCCCGCTGCGGGAACATTCTTTTAAGACATGATTTTGAGCATTGAAGAACACAATAGGAAGGAGTTGGGCGCTAAAAATATACAACAATGATCCAAAAAACATATGTCTGACAGTTTCATGGTGATATAGTCAACAAGTTGCGTCATGGAGAAGGAGAAATCCATTTTTTTGGAAAATCATTTCAAAATATGGTGCTGATCAAATGCCTTCATAATCGAAATTTGGACCAATAAATCACATCAGACTGATGAGTCGTGAGCTCCTGGCATGCTCCACCCATTGGTGACATATCTTTTGAAAAATTGATTATCTACTTCGATTCCCAGTTGTTTGCAAAATGTTCCCACAACGGGAACATGGTCGTCAGGGGGCTTGTGCACTAGAAAATCACAACAAAATTTTTGTTGGAAATTTGTTTATAGTTGGTCGGCTCTTTTGATTGATGCTTTGCAAGTAATTTTATCTTGCACGTGCGGCTACTTGAGTGAAATTTCCGCGAAGATTAACTGTAAATTTGATGTTTCTGTGAGTTACATGCTGCAGAAAGTGGTTGTAAGTGTACACGTGCATGCGTGTTTATTTTGAGTGTGATAAATTAAAGCTATTTCCGCCGAAGAAACGGCGAAACAGTGTAAATGAAACACACAAATGTCTCTGACCCTTGACTGTGCCTTGCGCTTGCATCAATAATTGGGTCGTAGGGCAATCCCCAAATTCTTAGGCAGACTATCACATTGTTAACAACTTCATGGTACTGAGGATATCAGACAATTTTGATACATTGAGAGATAGGAGTTTCCACAGCATAGTCAAGCTGCTGAACATAGATATTTTCTGTATTCCAGTCTTCTCACGAGTTCACAGTCTTTCTCTACCATAGTGTGAGGTGACAGTTGCTATTTTAAATCAGTGTGCTCTACAAAGTCATTTTCTCGTCTGCTTGAGAATAGTTCAGCGAATCTCATTATGGTGAAGAAATTGAAGTTGGATGAAGTTGTTGCAATGCTAGAAGATGACGAGTCGTTTGTGAATGCAGACATTGCAATACAGCCACCTGGAGATGGAGATTGTTCAGAGGAAGACAGTGCAGATGAGGACGATTTTGAAATCAATTGATTGAGTGGCAATCAGCTATTGGCCGAGGCTGACGTTCGAATAAATTACGGTGATCGAATATCTGATACCATGGATGATGATTCACAAAGTGAATCCTTGGGCGATGCCTTTCAGACTAACTCCATCCAAGACGACAGCCTTCATAGAGGACGTTTGAGTGATGAAAAGCCTCCACTGGTGACTGATTTGGGATGAACTAATCGTGACATCAAATCAAGGATCAATCAGTTGTAGGTTGAAATGACAACCGAGCTGTCTACATTGCCTCCAACTGCCCTTCATCCAAACCAACAAGAAATGTACAAAGATGGAGCAAGATTGAGCGAAAGTATATTCAAGTGTCGCAGCCAAACCAATTCCATTGCTACAACCAGTGCATGGGATACGTCGATAGAATGGACCAAAATGTTGCAAAGTATAGAATCGGAATTCGCATGAAGAAATGGTGGTGGGCTCCATTCGCATGGATGCTGAATGTGGCCTTGCAAAACTCTTGGATTCTTTATCGCATCAATAAGTCATGTGACAGTGCTCAACTAAGTTTGTTGGACTTCCGACGTGAAGTCGTGAGCTCCATCCTTCTGAAATATAAAACCAGTCGAAAGCGATCATATATCTCTGCTGCAATTTGCAATGTTCCTTCAGAGGTTCCCGTACAGAAATGAGGGGTATGAATCATAGTAAGAAACATACTGTATGATTCATAGTATGAATATTAGTATGAAATCGTCACGCTAGCGTGACGATTTCCATATATATGATTCTATCTATGATTCTTAGTAAAATACATACTATATGAATCATAGTAAGATGCATACTATATGAATCATAGTATGATACATACGTATGAATTACAGACATACCATATGTATGAATTTTTAACAAGAACATACTATGAATCATAGTAAGAAACATACTGTATGATTCATAGTATGAGTCATACAGTATGAATATCAGTATGAATATTAGCATGAAATCGTCACGCTAGCGTGACGATTTCCATATATATGATTCTATCTATGATTCTTAGTAAAATACATACTATATGAATCATAGTAAGATACATACTACATGAATCATAGTATGATACATACGTTGGTATACCATATGTATGAATTTTGAACACGAACATACTATAAATCATACAGTATAAAAATAGATTTGAAACGTCATGCTAATGATTCATGATACTGTGTGATTCATGATATAATTCATAAATATGAAAAATAGGTACACTTTCATACGTATGAATTTCTAACACAAGCATGCTGTATGATTCATTCATAAATGAGTCAAATATTTTAATACTTGATGATTGACTAAACATGTCATGTATTTCATTAGAAGTACCATATCTAGTTAGGAATTGTAGAACAATCATTGCTAGATATATCATAAATACATTCTACCACTATAGAATACCGGCACGTTTAAAAGTGCACTGTCACGTTTGTGCATAATGATAACAATAAGCAAAAATAACTACATGTAGGTCGACTACGACTTGATCCATCTGAACATCTTCAACCCTGAAATGAAAAAACAAATACATGAAAACATCTTCTAAATGAAAATTAGAACGCAGTACACGTAGAAGCCAGTGACGAGCATAAACGAGTTTCTACAGCATGTCAGCATAGTTGCTTTATTTAATTCTTCAAAGATAAGTATTCTTGATGAAGCGTTTTATTTATCAATTTGAAACATGAAAATTCGCGCTAAATATGTAAATGATTTAATGTTTGATTCCTGAAATTATTGCGTATGAAATGTTACAACGAAATATGTTTGGGTACAAGTACAACTATTAAAAAACCATATGTAAAAAATATGAAGCATATTATATCACTACACTGTTCCATATTTCTGAAGTTGAAAACGAAGACCAAAACCAAAATTGAGTGATCTGCTAGAACATGGACTTGGTTTCATAGATAATCACATATTTATTTATTCACGAAAAAAATTAAGTGGCATTTATGTCCGAGGACTTTGTGGCATGAAACGAAAGTAAACAAAAGTGAAAGAAGAGGGATCACGGGGGAAGGCACTGGGCAGCAGTTTTGCCCTTGTATGTGGAAGTTGAGGTGGCTGTTTTCAGGTTATTATTAGGGCAGCTTTTACTATACCTGAAATCTGTGAATCATTTTTCAGTCAATGGATGACTCGAATTACTTTTTCACATTTTATCAAGTTTCTAGCAAGGTGACTGCAGTACCTCAACATGACATGGATGTTTTCCAGAAATTTCCCACGGTAAGATTTGCAATAACTCGCCTGTATAAAAACATAAAAAATCACGAAATCGTAAATGATTTTCTTATTTTTGCTTCATGGAATTCTACTAATACGTGGGTTCTTTGAAAATTAAATTCTGATGAAACATGACAAATGCGTATGGTAAAATTATTGTGGATTAAGTATGTGTACTAATTGTAAAATCCAATAAAAATGTCATATGATTGTTCTGGTAATATTACAATTAAGCATAACTTTTCAAAAATAATCTATTCTCAACGGACAATGTCATGTGTAACATTATTGTGTCATTAATTCTCTGCTTTCAACCGTGTATGATGGGAAAAGAGAAGCCTAATAAAACAGCTTTCATGAACAAATAAATTAAACAGAAAACTAATGTACATCCTATAAATCAAAAGAGAAAATTATCAAACTAATGTATATTGATAGCTATCAATAATTATGACAATAATATATAACAGTATGTGAGAACCTCGCTCCCTGCAACTGTGTCCGAACTACAAAATGTACAAATGGCCTGCCCTCCAGCAGCTTGACTATAAATGTTGATAAAAAACAAAACTCTTCCATAATATGCTAATCGCATAATGCTAATCAAGATCAGACTCGAATAGAATAACAACACTCCCTGCAACTGTGTCCGAACTACACTGTACAAATGGCCTGCCCTCCAGCAGCTTGACTATAAATGTTGATAAAAAACAAAACTCTTCCATAATATGCTAATCGCATAATGCTAATCAAGATCAGACTCGAATAGAAGAACAACACTCCCTGCAACTGTGTCCGAACTACAAAATGTACAAATGGCCTGCCCTCCAGCAGCTTGACTATAAATGTTGATAAAAAACAAAACTCTTCCATAATATGCTAATCGCATAATGCAATAATGGCATAATCGCATAATGCATATGTGTAGTCAATAATGGTACCAGAAGATCAGTCACCTGCTGTTTGATGTCAAATTCAACGAAAGTGCCGTTTAAATCTTGATTGATCTCAGGCAATGCTGCATTACACGAGCTGCAAACGGTAATATTGGAGGTATCTTCCCTTACTCCTACATAAAAGAAACACGCATGACAGTATCGATGGAACTTGATGAATCCTGTATTATGCAATAACTTGAATAAATGATACTTTGAGGACAAGAGACGATTATTGGTGGGACAATGCATACCGATCAGGTTAGTAAGAGCGTTCACCATATCCTTCTTCAAATTGGATTCAAAGATAAAAGTCAAAATAAGTATTGCACTCTGATTCTGTGTTAACGGGCAACCATCAAATAACGGCAAATTCAAATCGTTATCTTGAGTATTATGCGACATGCTAGTTCGAACACCTTCCTCATCTTCAATTTCTTCATCTACAACTGAACTGTCTTCGCCTCCTATATCATCATCACCGTCTGAAATTCGCCCAGTCAGATCTCCTGCATCATCATCGCCGGCTGAAATTCGCCCAGTCAGATCTCCTGCATCATCATCGCCGGCTGAAATTCGCCCAGTCAGATCTCCTGCATCATCATCGCCGACTGAAATTCGCCCAGTCAGATCTCCTGCATCATCATCGCCGTCTGAAATTCGCCCAGTCAGATCTCCTGCATCATCATCGCCGGCTGAAATTCGCCCAGTCAGATCTCCTGCATCATCATCGACGTCGGAAATTCGCCCAGTCAGATCTCCTGCATCATCATCGCCGTCGGAAATTCGCCCAGTCAGATCTCCTGCATCATCATCGCCGGCTGAAATTCGCCCAGTCAGATCTCCTGCATCATCATCGCCGTCTGAAATTCGCCCAGTCAGATCTCCTGCATCATCATCGCCGTCGGAAATTCGCCCAGTCAGATCTCCTGCATTATCATCGCCGACTGAAATTCGCCCAGTCAGATCTCCTGCATCATCATCGCCGGCTGAAATTCGCCCAGTCAGATCTCCTGCATCATCATCGCCGGCTGAAATTCGCCCAGTCAGATCTCCTGCATCATCATCGCCGTCTGAAATTCGCCCAGTCAGATCTCCTGCATCATCATCGCCGTCTGAAATTCGCCCAGTCAGATCTCCTGCATCATCATCGCCGGCTGAAATTCGCCCAGTCAGATCTCCTGCATCATCATCGCCGGCTGAAATTCGCCCAGTCAGATCTCCTGCATTATCATCGCCGGCTGAAATTCGCCCAGTCAGATCTCCTGCATCATCATCGCCGTCTGAAATTCGCCCAGTCAGATCTCCTGCATCATCATCGCCGACTGAAATTCGCCCAGTCAGATCTCCTGCATCATCATCGCCGTCGGAAATTCGCCCAGTCAGATCTCCTGCATCATCATCGCCGTCTGAAATTCGCCCAGTCAGATCTCCTGCATCATCATCGCCGGCTGAAATTCGCCCAGTCAGATCTCCTGCATCATCATCGCCGTCTGAAATTCGCCCAGTCAGATCTCCTGCATCATCATCGCCGACTGAAATTCGCCCAGTCAGATCTCCTGCATCATCATCGCCGACTGAAATTCGCCCAGTCAGATCTCCTGCATCATCATCGCCGGCTGAAATTCGCCCAGTCAGATCTCCTGCATCATCATCGCCGGCTGAAATTCGCCCAGTCAGATCTCCTGCATCATCATCGCCGGCTGAAATTCGCCCAGTCAGATCTCCTGCATCATCATCGCCGACTGAAATTCGCCCAGTCAGATCTCCTGCATCATCATCGCCGGCTGAAATTCGCCCAGTCAGATCTCCTGCATTATCATCGCCGTCTGAAATTCGCCCAGTCAGATCTCCTGCATCATCATCACCGTCTGAAATTCGCCCAGTCAGATCTCCTGCATCATCATCGCCGTCTGAAATTCGCCCAGTCAGATCTCCTGCATCATCATCGCCGACTGAAATTCGCCCAGTCAGATCTCCTGCATCATCATCGCCGGCCGAAATTCGCCCAGTCAGATCTCCTGCATCATCATCGCCGGCTGAAATTCGCCCAGTCAGATCTCCTGCATCATCATCGACGTCGGAAATTCGCCCAGTCAGATCTCCTGCATCATCATCGCCGTCTGAAATTCGCCCAGTCAGATCTCCTGCATCATCATCGCCGTCTGAAATTCGCCCAGTCAGATCTCCTGCATCATCATCGCCGTCGGAAATTCGCCCAGTCAGATCTCCTGCATTATCATCGCCGACTGAAATTCGCCCAGTCAGATCTCCTGCATCATCATCGCCGTCTGAAATTCGCCCAGTCAGATCTCCTGCATCATCATCGCCGTCTGAAATTCGCCCAGTCAGATCTCCTGCATCATCATCGCCGTCTGAAATTCGCCCAGTCAGATCTCCTGCATCATCATCGCCGTCGGAAATTCGCCCAGTCAGATCTCCTGCATTATCATCGCCGACTGAAATTCGCCCAGTCAGATCTCCTGCATCATCATCGCCGTCGGAAATTCGCCCAGTCAGATCTCCTGCATTATCATCGCAGGCTGAAATTCGCCCAGTCAGATCTCCTGCATCATCATCGCCGTCTGAAATTCGCCCAGTCAGATCTCCTGCATTATCATCGCCGACTGAAATTCGCCCAGTCAGATCTCCTGCATCATCATCACCGTCTGAAATTCGCCCAGTCAGATCTCCTGCATCATCATCGCCGTCTGAAATTCGCCCAGTCAGATCTCCTGCATCATCATCGACGTCGGAAATTCGCCCAGTCAGATCTCCTGCATCATCATCGACGTCGGAAATTCGCCCAGTCAGATCTCCTGCATCATCATCGCCGTCTGAAATTCGCCCAGTCAGATCTCCTGCATCATCATCACCGTCTGAAATTCGCCCAGTCAGATCTCCTGCATCATCATCGACGTCGGAAATTCGCCCAGTCAGATCTCCTGCATCATCATCGCCGACTGAAATTCGCCCAGTCAGATCTCCTGCATCATCATCGCCGGCTGAAATTCGCCCAGTCAGATCTCCTGCATCATCATCGCCGACTGAAATTCGCCCAGTCAGATCTCCTGCATCATCATCGCCGGCTGAAATTCGCCCAGTCAGATCTCCTATATCATCATCACCGTCTGAAATTCGCCCAGTCAGATCTCCTGCATCATCATCGCCGACTGAAATTCGCCCAGTCAGATCTCCTGCATCATCATCGCCGGCTGAAATTCGCCCAGTCAGATCTCCTGCATCATCATCGCCGTCTGAAATTCGCCCAGTCAGATCTCCTGCATCATCATCGCCGTCTGAAATTCGCCCAGTCAGATCTCCTGCATCATCATCGCCGTCTGAAATTCGCCCAGTCAGATCTCCTGCATCATCATCGCCGACTGAAATTCGCCCAGTCAGATCTCCTGCATCATCATCGCCGGCTGAAATTCGCCCAGTCAGATCTCCTGCATCATCATCGCCGTCTGAAATTCGCCCAGTCAGATCTCCTGCATCATCATCGCCGTCTGAAATTCGCCCAGTCAGATCTCCTGCATCATCATCGCCATCTGAAATTCGCCCAGTCAGATCTCCTGCATCATCATCGCCGTCTGAAATTCGCCCAGTCAGATCTCCTGCATCATCATCGCCGTCTGAAATTCGCCCAGTCAGATCTCCTGCATCATCATCGCCGACTGAAATTCGCCCAGTCAGATCTCCTGCATTATCATCGCCGACTGAAATTCGCCCAGTCAGATCTCCTGCATTATCATCGCCGACTGAAATTCGCCCAGTCAGATCTCCTGCATCATCATCGCCGGCTGAAATTCGCCCAGTCAGATCTCCTGCATCATCATCGCCGGCTGAAATTCGCCCAGTCAGATCTCCTGCATCATCATCGCCGGCTGAAATTCGCCCAGTCAGATCTCCTGCATCATCATCGCCGGCTGAAATTCGCCCAGTCAGATCTCCTGCATCATCATCGCCGTCTGAAATTCGCCCAGTCAGATCTCCTGCATCATCATCGCCGACTGAAATTCGCCCAGTCAGATCTCCTGCATCATCATCGCCGGCTGAAATTCGCCCAGTCAGATCTCCTGCATCATCATCGCCGGCTGAAATTCGCCCAGTCAGATCTCCTGCATCATCATCGCCGTCGGAAATTCGCCCAGTCAGATCTCCTGCATCATCATCGCCGTCGGAAATTCGCCCAGTCAGATCTCCTGCATCATCATCACCGTCTGAAATTCGCCCAGTCAGATCTCCTGCATCATCATCGCCGTCTGAAATTCGCCCAGTCAGATCTCCTGCATCATCATCGCCGTCTGAAATTCGCCCAGTCAGATCTCCTGCATCATCATCGCCGACTGAAATTCGCCCAGTCAGATCTCCTGCATCATCATCGCCGTCTGAAATTCGCCCAGTCAGATCTCCTGCATCATCATCACCTTCAGCAACGTCTTCAACAGCCTCTTCTTCAGTCTCTTGTGTAGTGCTTGAAGTCGCAAATGAATCGATTCTCTTGAATCTCAATTTCTGCTTTTCTCTGTAGCGCCTTGCTCTTTCTTTCGATCTTATACTTAACCTAAGGTCATCCAACCTACCAGTGTCCCTAACATCAGTCCAACCATCACCATCGCTCTCAGCCTTATCAAGTCTTCTTTTTCTGTCTCGATACCTTTTGGATCGTAATTTGGACAGTTCCCGTTTTCTGTCCATTTCGTTGGAATTGAATAATTTTCTGAAATATTAGAAATTGTATTCTAAGCGACACCAATAATCTTAAATGTGGACTTCATAAAGTTGATGCACTTTCAATCATCATTTATGGACAGGAGTTCAAAGATTGCAAATCAGATGGTTTCAAAATAGTCTTTGTGATGAACAGACACCGGTTGTTCTTTTATATCCACTACGATGGAAGAGTTTTGTGATACGAACAAGGTTTATCGATGCACATTTATCCTTTGAATATTCTACATCTCCAATAGACGTTTTAGAAATGTGACTTTAATTCCAATGCTTATAATAGGTGAACATGTATTATGGAAAAGTTATAACTACTTAAGAAATAACTACCAAATGCTTTGGATAACTATGGAGTTACTGCTTGAGAATTGACGCAATTGACTTGTCTTCGAGAGATACTGTAGCAGTCATAGTCAGGACGATTTCAATCTCCAAAACACGAAAAGAAAATGGGATCCCTCTGTTGAATCATATGCTGGCCAGATAAAAGAAGATGAACCAGAAGAGCTAGTCTTTCGGCATCCGGCGCCATCTCTAGGTCGATATTAAAGCTTATCTTCTTTATGTAATAATAAATAATTCGACAGATATCCCTCTGTTTTCTTGCCATCTTTTTGAAAATTGAGTGTTAGTGAATACAAATATTCTGTTATGAAATTGATATGGATAGCATTTCAATGTAAACCACAGGACTGGTATATGGTACCACGAGTCACGAGTCAACCATACTAAACAAATTCGTAAAACATGAATCTCCATGAATACAATATCATCGCATTTATTGTAATATTATAAGTGTATTATGAATGTAATTATGTAGATAAATTCATCACATCACTGACACAGACATAAAAAATAAAGATAATTGAAGACTCTTGAAGATGAGATAAAGATGAAGATCAAAGATAAGAGGCACTATAAACATACAGATACGAATGTATTTACGAACCTCGAGAAATATTACTTTGGGTCGCTTTAGATCGACATTGTGTTTCCTTCCTCATTTTCAATATGTCACAATTAAACATGTATTGATTAAGTCTGATTGATTAAGTATTGATAAGTATCGTTTATGCAATATACTCATCGTTTATGCTCGTCATAATAATTCGATTATTTAAGTTAAGCGTGTACATACCAATCAAGTCGATACCATGATGATATCAAAAATATTGTCTGAAATAATAAAAGCATTATCGTTACATACATGTAAAATATAGTTAGTTCGACTTCATATGATAAAACAAATTTCAAAGCCACTCATCTCAAAGCTTTTTAACGCATCATCAAAACAAAACACACATAATGCTGACGAACATCGTAGATTGATGACTCTTTCATGTTAAGCAGAACAACCAGTGGTTAAGCATGCTAACCAGTGGAACACGATAACTTGAAGATCAAGAAAAAAATAAGACATAATTATTACTTGTTAACAAAACTAATTACAGAACAGACTTAAGACTTCCACTGATTAATCATAAAAAACTGCTTTTTTATGGTTTGCTCATGAAGAACGTGATACTTACCTGTGACTTATTTCACACTTTCATTTAAATACATTGTATATATGTTTCATTAGAAGATTTAATCTGTAATAGTGAATATGGTATGCAAATTAGAATAATATAAAATATAAATTGATATTTACATACATTACTTTCAATACATGTACATTCCGGCATGTATGATCAAGAAAAATATACATCATCTCATTTCGATGAATGCCTTTATTTCAAAAAGTCATTGAATATATGCTCATAAATATTTGAAATGCTATTGTATGATAGTCATAGGCCTATCATTATACCTTACCCCTTTTCATACATACATGATAATATGATCGATACATAATAACTTTTTATAAATGATATGATGTAGATGTATGATAATGTATGTAATTTCATGATCGTCATATATATGATTATCTTACCCCTTTTCATACATGTATGATCATACATATGAAATTTTATGATCGTCATATATATGATTAACTTACCCCTTTTCATACATATGAAATTTTATGATCGTCATATATATGATTAACTTACCCCTTTTCATACATATATGATCATACATATGAAATTTTATGATCGTCATATATATGATTAACTTACCCCTTTTCATACATATATGATCATATATATGCAATTTTATGATCGTCATATATATGATTATCTTACCCCTTTACATACATATATGATCATATATATGCAATTTTATGATCGTCATATGTATGATTAACTTACCCCTTTTCATACATATATGATCATATATATGCAATTTTGTGATCGTCATATATATGATTAACTTACCCCTTTTCATACATATATGATCATATATATGAATTGCAAAATATCACATATATATGTTGATCATATATCACATCATACTATAATTCATACCCCATTCATTTCTGTACGGGTTCGATTTGATGATCTCCCGCACAAAAGCAGGGTAGATTCAAAGTCTGCAAAACGAACTCTAGAAGATGTTGTGCAAAGTGCCGAGTAAATTTGCATGATGAGTGTTTCAAGTGTTCCATCGATGCTGACTTAAGTTATGTATGCTATGTCTTCTTGTATTTCGCTAGTGGGCGCGCTTGAGATCACCTACACGCATAAAGCAGTTTACAGACTTGGTCTAACATTTGAATTTCAAACTGATAATACAGGTTGCTATGGTTGATTCTGAGTTTTCATTCTAGCAGATCTCATGGATTTGACACTTTTTATCATAGTTGAAGTATAGTCAATCAAACATGTCATCATATCATGAGCAGATATTTCATAGTTGCATGCTATGAAAGAATATCGCAATTTTCATAAACAGACTCTCTGCCGCCCATGTTCCCGCCACGGGAACATTTACAAAAAAATCAATATATTTTTCTGTAGTGATGTGATATTTTTTTCAATGTCATTCCGTTTGATTTTGGATCAAGGCAATGTAATGCAAGCAGGTTTGAGATCATTTTACGTAGTTGGTCGTTAATGGGTTAACAGACGATGAAGAAAATGAATGCTACAGTTAAGATAAACTAAAAGATATTTTCATGAAATAAAACATAAGCTTATTGACAGCCCTCTCGAAACTAAGATAAAATTCATTCCATACCTTTGCCGGAAGAATATTTGAAATTTACGGCGTTTTCGAGTACAATCTTGCATGAGTACTTCGAAATTTACTTAGAGATTCGTGTATAGAGGGTGATTTATCTAATTTTGGATGGCACCATTATACATAGGTATAAATACGTGTATGTAGCACGTACTTCACCTGATTGAAACCTAAAAGTACATGAGATAAAAACAAAAGGCCATTGAAGTGCGATATGATCATGAAAACTTGTTGAAATATCAACACATGCTAGAAAGTTCACTTGGGACAGCGATACCAAACATAACGATAGGGATATCAGTTCGAAGAAAACATTGAGTCTATGATTTCATTTGAAATCGTAGTTGTTCGTGAAGACTCGTTCGTTTGTTCCAAGTGCAACCTGCGCCTTTTTTGTTCCAGATCCACTATCCGTTTCCGCGTTTCAAAAATCTCCATTTCCACTTGGTCAATGTCTCTTTTCAGCTCTTTTGAAGTGTGTCTTTTGAAGACGCTCAAGGTTTCTCGCAAGGAGGACCCTTGAACAAGGCGCTCCCTGTTCACCGCGGCCAATTTCGCAGACTCTTTCCTGTAATTCGAACCAGCAGATTGAACATCATTCAATAAGGACTTCGGTGGATTGTAGGACTCAAAGTCTGACCGATTGAATCGATCTCTCACAAATCGCACGGAGTCGTACAAAATTGGTCTCATCTTGTTTTGTTGGACTGTTTCAGCGGTTTTCATTACGGAAAAACCGCGTTCAACGTCCATATTGTGAGTTACAACCAACAAATAAGATTCTGTGAGTTCCATCAATTTTGGGTTTGAGTGAACAGGTGCTGTCCTGGATCGACGGAAAAGATCAATCAAAGTACAATCGGGATTATGAGCCTGAAGTTCGCATAATTCATCAATCACTGTAATAGCATGAACATTGAATGCTTTTGCCAGCTCAGCAAACTTCTTCTTTCCCGACGGTGTGACCTCAGAGAGTTTGAAGTGGAATACGTGACAGCCTCGAGATATACTAGACTGCAGAAAACTCTGAAACCGCTTCAAAACCCCAGAATATAACTCCTCATTATAAGAATTCCACAAGTTTTGAATACGATCTATGTCTTTTGGTCACTTAAAGTTTGCAATTTAGACATCCACCAAATAATCGGCTAGATTGATTTGTATCCATATCTGAGAGAAGCCGAAAAAACCGTGATGTTCGGTAAAGCTTGTCTATTCAGGCAAGGCCTTTCGACCGGCACAGCCAGCCATCGTCAGGCGAATGAATAGGACATTCATGTCACAAATCAGAGCACAAATCACACAGTCAATGAAATGCAGCATAGATACCGGACTAACAATATGAAGTATTGAGTTAAGTGCTACTACTGATATGCTAGGAAAGTAATGAGTAAGAAAAGGAAAAAAAGGAAAAAGTTAAGAAAACCACAAGTCACTGAGGTTGTGCTTAGTGCGGTTAGATGAGGCAAACTTCTTAGACCACCAGGCCTCCTTCACAATTCTCTTTCTCCAGCTCGTGTCTCTATCAATTATCTTCCTGCCACTGAAATTTATCTGGTGTGAAGAGTCGACAGCATGTTGGGCAACTTCAGAGCGCATGACGTCGACCTCTCGCACTGCTCTCATGTGTTCCTTTCTTCGTTCCTCCAAAGTACGCCCGGATTCGCCCACATAGCTCCAGCCACAATCTCCCGACCCACACGGAAGCTGGTAAACGATGCCCAGCTTGGTGGCTGGGGCAGGCCGCTTCCTCACCAAACAGGACTGCAGAGTAGTTACTGGCTTCATGCCAACGCGCACATCCACTCTCCTCAGCACGCCTCTGATCTTCTCAGACACTCCGGGTATAAAGGGAATGGAGCCAGAAAACGGTTGCTCTTCGGAAGCGGCAGGGGTTTCTTCATTGCTTGCAT
Organism: Prostheceraeus crozeri; assembly: GCA_907163375.1. Lineage (NCBI taxonomy): Eukaryota > Metazoa > Platyhelminthes > Polycladida > Euryleptidae > Prostheceraeus > Prostheceraeus crozeri. Next base: position 571,163 of record CAJQUW010013658.1, on the reverse strand, counting down.
TGAGAAGTTTGCCTCATCTAACCGCACTAAGCACAACCTCAGTGACTTGTGGTTTTCTTAACTTTTTCCTTTTTTCCTTTTCTTACTCATTACTTTCCTAGCATATCAGTAGTAGCACTAAACTCAATACTTCATATTGTTAGTCCGGTATCTATGCTGCATTTCATTGACTGTGTGATTTGTGCTCTGATTTGTGACATGAATGTCCTATTCATTCGCCTGACGATGGCTGGCTGTGCCGGTCGAAAGGCCTTGCCTGAATAGACAAGCTTTACCGAACATCACGGTTTTTTCGGCTTCTCTCAGATATGGATACAATTTAGACATCACATGGTCGTGCGTCTCAGAGAAAAATATATCTTTGTTTTTTGAATCAATATTTATTGGTTCATCTTCTCCATCAAACAATTTATGATGATAACTGTGAGTCTGGAAATTTGCTGAAACCCCTAAGCGAAACCTTATTTTTGACAAGAAACTCAATACCAGTTCTAATGTGGCATGAATGCTTAATTCCTTGGACTGAAATGCGGCAGTCAAATCATGCATTGGGTTGTGATGAATCACGAACTGGTCGATATGAATCAAAGCGCAGTTTTGGTTGACAATATTTTTCAATTCTTGAATGTTGGAAAGTTGTATAAGTTTTAACACAATTGGGAACTGATCCAGAATATTTTCCATCACACGAAAAATATCGAGAAATCTAGTGGGACTAAATGAGTATATGCATTTAGTTCCAAGAACCTTTGAAGACTTTTTGAAGAGAAATCTAGCTTTATGAGAGGTGTTCATATAGTCAGAAAATAACTCTGCGAATCTAACAATCATCTTGAGAATGCCTTCTGAATCACGTTTAATTTCCTCATTACAGAGCAAATGAATATTGTGGCAACTACATCCAGAGAAATCAATCAGATTGCAAGAGACCTCTCTTAATCTTGCAATCACGCCAGTTTGGGAGCCTTGCATAGTTGCACAATTGTCTGTCATTATGTACGTTAAGTTCGCAATATCAAGTTGGAAGTCGGATAGTGCATTTATGACTTCGTCGAACACTGTTTCACTGTCCATTATCTTCAAATTTTTTACTGATTTTATTTTGTCATTTAAGAGGAAATTCTTCTATTTTCGGCTCTAATTCGACAGTCTTCAAGTAACGGATTTTTCTCGTCCCATCTGCTTCCATATAACATAGATGGATTTCGAGTCTCACTTTATCATTGCAAGATGACTCGTCGAAATGTAACCCGTACCGTTTGTTAACATTTTCAGTCAATTCTTTACGAAAAAATGGAGCCACAGCGTGAGTAATGACATATTCAGCCTTTGTGCGTCTACAACTTACAGCACATTTCGTGTCAGAGAACATTTTTACGTAAAAATCTCTACCAGTTGCACACGGATCGGATGACAAAAAAGATCCGCCGTCCATTACAATTTTAAGACAATGAAAAAAAGTAGCTGTGGCTTTCAAATCTGCTTCTGACTTCATGCGACTTAAAGATGTGGAAATGCTGGTTTGCGATGCATCTGAAACACTTTATGTACATCTGAGACAGAATGTTGATGCAATTTTTGAAACCCAGATTTGATGTTCATCACTTTATTGTCGAGTTTGCATCGTGCAACATAAATGTTACCAGGTACAGCGACAGCCCATGGATATTTTTCAGTCACCCTCGAGCTAAACGAACACTTTCCCATATCTGAATAGAGAAGAAAACCATTTCACAAATTTCATCGATATATACGTGTAATTGTTGAATTAAAGAGTATGCTTCTTAAATCTCATCTACATATTTATGAAGAATAGGTTGTTCATTTCTGTCCATTGTACTAAAAGAACTTAAGGCAATATTTGTGTATGTTAAAGACCGTGGTATTCTATTTGACAAGTGCGCTTGCAGTACAATATGTTAAACGGATGCAACATTTCCGAGCTATTTTCAGCGACTCCCACATGAAAATTTTTGAGTAGGGCCTACTGGATTTTATCACACATACTTCTCCTTACTTTTGCAAGATATCATCGATCATACAAGACCTACATTATGCAATACATTATCATGCCTACTTTATAGAATCACAAAATTGATTTAACTGTATGCTCTGAATTATTTGCTGATCATGTCTAACAGTTTAAACATACACAATACACATACTACATACTGTAACCAAATATGCCATCATTGAATGATGACAGACTGATGCTAACTCCCTGACGGAATGGGTACAAATAATTTGTAGAAAATTGTAATTTCTCTACGAATTCATATTGAAGTAAATTCGACTGCGCTTGCATTGCAACCCCAGCCATTAATTGTTTTCACCGAAGTTTACTTCTACATGTATTTAGATTATTGAAAGTCATCAAAATTAAAATATAATCAATTAACAAAATTATGACAGACAAAAAGATTCTGAAAAGGCAATAGGCTTGTTTACGTCTGATGGTATAAAATATGCAGTGTTCGCCAAAATATTTACGACGAGTATGATGAGTTACCATAATGTAAATCGTCAGAAACAAGATTTCACTGCTGTTATGACAACCCTCTATGATTGTTATTTGATTTTCCACGTTTCAGATTGAAATATGTTTCAATATTTAAACTTGTAAAAATCTATCAGCACTTTAAAACTGTGAAAGAAGATAGCTCTTTATTATCACATGTAGTTCTCAGGTCTCTAATGTTCGTAAAGGTATCGTATCTAACGTTTAGCAAACGTATTATAAACAGTTTATGATGCGAATACAAGTATTTATGTTATGTTATTAATGTATTTATGTTCCGATACAATAAACATGATAAAATAAAATACACAGTATTCATTGTTAGATGCTCACAATGTAAATTATTACATCAACATCGTAATATCATTTACGTGTACATGAATTTAACGAGATAAACAAAAACAAAACTCACCGATGTAGTTCCTTCTGAAAGCCAAATTAGTCACTGCAATCATCATTTATTGGTCCCTTTCATGTCAGCTACTTCGATTAGCCATGATGAATGTATCATTATAAATTTGCAATCTTGGACCTATAAATGATACTGCAAAGAAAGCTTCCAAACTTCGAAACGCGAAATAACCATGATAACAAGTAACAAAAACAATGAAAACATCAAATGTATGTAGCATCCATTTATTCATGAATCCACGTAGAAAAATGCAACTAAGTTAAGTCATACATGTCCAATTGTACAACACATGTATTACGACATGTATGCCTACTACATGCTTGTCATTCAATAGAATGACATTAACATTGCGTAATAGTCACTAAATCAAGGATAGTCACTCCATTACACATGGTCGTCTTGACCAGAATAGCGGACCCAACATTTGATATGGCATCTCGGTAATTATCCAGAAAAGCAATTTTTTCTATCATTTTCCAAATTTTCAACACATTTACTTCTTCTGTAATTGATAGCAGGTACTTGCTCTCATAGGAAAACCGAAAATATAACCAGATTTCGTATATCATGAATTTTAATCTTCACATTCCATAACAAATGCAACTCAGCGGCGTGATCATACCTTAATGAAAGGTTCTCCCAGTACTTCACAGAATCTGCAAGATGTTATGACGAAAAACCTGAAAATTCCTACTATGACTGTAGATACAACAAAATGAAATACCAGCCGCATACCGATTAATAAAATATGTACACTTATGTGTAGGTAAAATATTATGTAAATTGAGTTATGCTTGCGTTTTGTCCGATTTATGGACCGATTCTAAATATTTTTGATATAAAATCGTCAAATGATTTACAAAAAATGGTCACTATTTTGCAGTGACTTGACAAAAAAAGTGACCAAATAGTTACTAATAGTGACTAGTCACTAAATAGTGACCTGTTGGCAACCCTGGTCGGCGATAGTTCATTTCCAAAAAATTACGGGGAGCCTGATGATTTTTCGGTGAACTTTTTTTCGATCGATTTCCTAAAACAATCAGAAGAACAGCGGATGCTTTGATCTCAAAGTGGTTTCACTTTTTGGATTTCATCTTTTTAATTGTAGAGGCTACACGGAATTGCATGATTAACTGACATCTACAATAATTTGATTATCGAGAGTTAAGAGTCATGGTAACTTTTAGTGAACCAAATCTAGAAAAGGTCCACATAAGGCTTTTCCGTTTGAAATTTGCATTACTCAAGGGCATCATAGGCTAATTATACAGCTGTACATATAATTTTACATCTATGTGACATGCATTGCATAATTTAATGAGATTCACATCAGAAGGTAGAATACAGCACCATACTGCATGATAAGCTCATTATTGGCACTGTAGACTTACTCATTGAGTTTCTGAAAAATTGAAGTTCACTGAGTGATATAAATTTTCACTGCTGTATATAATCTAGGAGCACACTATGTAGATCCACAAGCAATTGTGCAATTTCAGTAGGCCCATGCTGTTGTCCTTGTCAAGCATAAACGCATGACAGATGGGTTATTCGCTAGGTTTTCGCTATTGTCTAATACGACATCGAATTTGTTAAAGATTGATATTGAAATTATCAAACAGGTAGCTTCATGCATTGATTCGTCCTTGCACCTGCCGGTAGATGGTGTAGCAACTACAATGCTGAATTGGTTGAATTAAGGATCGGCCTTGAGAAAGCCATGGAAGACCAGCAATGGGATAACTGCAGAAACGTTGCTATCTGTCTTGATAATAAAGGTGTGATTGAAAAGATACGAAGTGGCCACCTGGACGTCAGAACATCAAACGAAGACCGAGCTTGGAACAGCCTGCAGAAAGCAGCAAATAAGAATATTCTCATTCAATGGGTCCCAGTCATGTTGGTGTACATTGGAATGAGATCGCAGACACGACTGCAAAAGATGCCACTAATCTGGAGCAGAAAGACATTCCTATCGATATCGACACAGTGAAAACAAAAATACGAGGAAGCCTTGCCAACGAATGGAAGAAGAATAACAGCCATTGGAAATACAAACATTAAGAAGAAGTCAGCTTGAGTAGATCAGAACGCACCGAACTTGCAAGATACAGGACAGGGCACTCTCTTCTTCTCAAGAAGCATCGCCATCGTATCGGCTTAGCAGAGGAGGCAATCTGCGATGAATGTGGCGAAGAGGAAGAAAGCCTGGAGCACAACCTTATCAAGTGTTTAAGATTGGATGTGCAGCGTTATGCCAGTTTCCATACAATCCACCCAGACCCCAACCAAATTTCCGCCACCCAGTTGCTGAACTATTTGAGGGCAATCGGTCGTCTCTAGCGACTGACGTCAATGTGTCTTCACACCGAACGGGCCAAAACAACAACAATTGATGTCATCATAACTACCGTCGAGGTGGTCTCTAAAAAGTTAAAATAAGTGATTTTCAAGACTGATGTCTTCCGTGAATTTGCTAACGAAAAATAAAATCACTTCAAGTCAATGAATGTATACTATGCGGGTAAAAATGAATGATATGAGAAGAAAACTTTAAATTGATTTTTTAAAAGACATTTCAATGCATTAGCTGTTCGAGACATTTTAACGCGGCCATCCTCAGAAAATCAATGAGATGCCGGTAACAAAGCACTCTACAGACCGTTTCTCAACTAGTTGGACGAATCATTATCATCATCAAACCTGTTTGACTCCGGTTTTGTCCTCGACGGGCGAGGGTGGCCGGATGTACCTCATTGCACAGAAACCCTTCTCACAACTTCTCTACATTTTGACCTGTTCTGGGCATCTTCTTTTTTAAAACCGATCTTCACCTCTTCCTCAACTTGTTTTCGCCTTGGCCGGCCCCGCTTCCGCTGTCCTTGAACTTCAAAGTTAAGTGCCTTCTGGAGAATGTCGCCCTCCTTTCTCCTCAAAACGTGACCGTACCAGCGGACTACATTCGATTTCGCCAACTGCCCGATTTCCTCTTTCAACCTAAGCATTCTCATCAAAATGTTGCTATTCTTTCTCTCCATGAGTTTCGTCCCACATTGCTCTGATCATCGCCCTCTCAGTCCTCCTCAAAATACTCATTTCAACCTCTCGCAAGCAACAAGTCTCACTACCATGTAGTATCACTGGCCTTACGCAACTCCGATATACCATCCCTTTTATTTTCAACGAGCCAAGTAACAGCTCACCTATCTCGAAATTTCATCCATTCAAGCCGTACTCTCGCTGTTACTACCGCCTCTCATCCACCCCTGCCATTCATTCTGCTCCTCAAGTAGCGGGATCCTTTTACTGTCTCGATACCTTCGCACAGCTCCTCAATTTTCACCACATCGTCTCGAACATCACGAAATGTTTGAAATGCACTAAAGGTCTGTTTCAACTTTGATTGACTTCATCCTGAATGAAACTTCATGTTCCACAAATTATTTTGAAATTTATTGAAATCTAATAGGTGGCCAAATACAGTAAGAAGAACTCACAAAATAGTATTGTGGCTTCTTTGATGCAGGATTTCAACATGATGACGACAAGATCTTATATGAAAATTGATTATCAGCATGATCTAACCATCAGTGCTCTCATGATGTATATAAGATGGCCTGATCTTACAAATAAGATATAAGAAAAATGTTACTTAAAAACATTTGACACGTTTTATTCATCGATTAGAATTCTCAATTTCATTTTCAGCAGAGTTAACTCAGCACATATGTATTGAAATTTCGCCTCTTTTCTCACTTGCTGAATTTCTCGATTTCCATGCGGATTTTGTATTCATCACTTGCTAATGATTAAGACTCGATAAATGAAACGTCGTGTGCAATATACAAAGCCCGTAACTGAAGAAGATTTATTTCTCTTTTTCATCTCACATAATCGCATTTTTAAAGCTTGTAAGCCTGAGCATCGACTCACCTGCAATTGGGCGACTTCGGCTTCGACCTGATCGATCGGTGTCTCCACCAATTCGAATCTCACAGCCGCCAGACGTCCCCCAACTGTCTTCAGACTCTGAGCAGATTCATCTCTAAGAGCGATTTCTCTCTTGAGGCTATTTTCTTGTTCTTCTATTATCATCTTCTGTTCCTTCACTTTCTCTCCTGACTTTTTATTGGATTCGGCTTTCTCATTGATAGCTCGTAAAAGAGCCTTCTTTTCGAATTCCTTCTCTATTTTTTGACAATCAAACTCTGTCACTCGATGCTAAATGAGAAGAAAATACAATATCAGAGACAAACAAATGAAACAAAAATGTAATTTTCATTCGATGCGAATTCAATCATTTAAACAGTCTGTGAGGTATTGCTTCAACACGCAACTCCTTTATTACTTATTACTGGAAACCTAAGTCTATCTTATATTCAATTTATTTTTCTGAAGTTGCAATTTCATGATTGCATCGCATTTCCTTGTAATGACTGCATCTTTGCATTACTTAGTATATTTCATCAGTAGTATTTGCATTCAATGATTATCATACGAGTGTGATGAACGACTCGCATTTAGTCGTGCAATAAATTGATAACCAGGATGGTACTAGTCATTAGTCAGTGACTACTGCAATGCAGGTAATCCACATAGAATATCACTCATGTCGGAATAAGTTTCAAAAGTCCAATTATTTTCAAAATCTGCTGAGTAATATCAGAACGAACAGTACATTCGAACGAGGCCTCCTTCTCATTTTACTCGGTTCCTCATTCATTCTAATTTTGCGACAAATCATTCAATTCAGTTCACTCAGTTTTCTCGTTCATTTGGTATTTCCAGTGACGTGTCTGCTGAATTCTACACAGATACGGTGCATGCACACGTCAAACGCAGTTTAACTGTAATTATAATGTCGATGCTTCACTGTCAATCATTATTGTCTGTTATTCTGTACCGGATCATTAAGTCAATTTCAAGCAAACTGTTTTTTCTTGGACTTTAATATTTGCGTTTGTATTAGATTGGCGTTGTGTAACTTGTTTATATTTTTGAGACTATAACTCTATGTCAATTAGGTGTACTTGTCACTATAGTATTTTATTGCTTTGTGAAAAGACAACCTATTGAATCAATGCCAAGATGAACACGAAAGTGATGTCGATTACTATTCTCGTCAGCTTGAAAATAAAAGGAGTCATCACTAAAGTTAGTTCATTCTCGGTCATGTGGCCTTCCTCACGAGCAACGGTTTGTCCGGGAAAGCACGGGCATTTATCAAGATAACAAGGAGAACGCTAGCAATTATCATACCATGATTGCTTGTTTGACAAAGGAGGAAAAGAAATAAGAAGGGTCTAGATAGATCCTGATCGTGGTTCTGTTTCTTGCATTCCTCCTTCATTCTTCTTCAATATTAAAGAACTATACGGCGGTCTCAAACGGGATTTCTCATAAACTTTAATGTGGCGAGATTCGTCAAGGCATCAGTCATGAATGAGGTGGGGGCAGACGTTTCCTAAACAACATGGCCTCTAGAAATGAAAAGACTGCTTCAGCAGTAACAGTTTCAGGAAACCCGGAAGCAGAAATGCCCCAACATTCCAAATAATCCTTATGGCCGAACTGCTGGGATTTCAACCAAGCTATTCGCTTTTGAGAGAATTCCAGTTAAAATTGGATAGAGGTAGAAAATGAAGTTACATCAAACGCCTGACTATATTTGGGGTGCTTTATGGTAACTATGACCCCTTTTCATAGCCTAGCAACTGTTGATAGAAACAATAGCGTATTGCATTTTTTGGTACAGTATTTATATACCGTATTATCGCGCTTTTAGGTACATGTGCTTATAAGCGAAAAAAGCTTGTTTTCACTGTGATGCAGATGTGCATTTTGTTCGCTTATAAGCCCATATGCTAATATCCGGATATAGGCACACCCTAGTCAATGTGATTTTTCGTCTCTCTTTGTAGCCCACATGATTAAGAGAACTTCAGGTGCATCAATATGACGAACATTAGCTAATTATTATACGCGAAACATGTATTTTCACTTCACATGTTGAACTCTGATTCCTGTTCCATTAGCTTACAAATGAGGTTGAAAATCTCCGTCAATGCTAATGCACAGCTGTTATTATTGAGTTGAATAAGCTGACCTCCTTTGACAGCATAACTTTCACAACTCAAGGCGCTACTGCTACAAGGGATGGGCTCCGCTCAATCGACCTCTTCCGACCTCCTTTGACAACATAATTTACACAACTCAAGGCGCTACTGCTACAAGGGATGGGCTCCGCTGCTTAGATACCAATAACTTTCTTCTTCGATAATTAAAAGCAGCGTCTTGCTAGCAACTATTCGGAGTGGTAGTGACTCCGTGCCAATGGCAATTCTCCTATCAATAAAGTTGCTTGCGATCATATTTCAGTCTGAAAGCTTGGTGCGAGATGAGTAGACGCAGGTCATACACGATTTCATTTAAAAACGAAATACTGGCCACTTTGGAGAACAATGGTGGGAATGTTTCAGCCACAGCAAAAGTACGTAATGTCAACCGAAGACAAGTACAAGATTGGAGGGACAAGGCAAGTGAACTCAAGGCATGCAGCAGTCAAAGTCATCATGATTTGATCAGTCGTAAACGAAGGCGGCTGCCTTACAAATTGAAAGCTGTTTACCCTGAGCCTGAATCAGAAATGGTTGAATACATCAAACATCTTCGAAACCCAGGGATGGCTGTTCATGGCAATGCAATCCGTTTTGAAGCGAAGAGACGATTCCCAGTGACCTATCCGACAAAGGACCCGTCCAAATTTCGGGTATCATATGGCTGGTCGAAGCGGTTTATGAGACGAAACAATCTTGTAGAGCAGGGGTTCTCAACTCAAAAATTCAGCGGGCCACATTTCCTGGCATTTTTCTAATGAATATACTACCGGGCCAATCGACTGAATATATGACCAAAGAACCCCTGTATGCCTATTATATTGTTTATACATAGGTACCGTCATTAGTTAGAGTTGACTAGCGCCTATAGGCCTATTTATGTTTCATTAATAATCCTTCTGAAAAAAAAATTTTTTTTGTTTTGTGATGATTAAGTAGAGGTAGGGTATGGACCTATTGGCATAATTAGAAGGTACTATATAAGCTTACCTAGCTTATAGGATAGATCTGTAACTCTGTATACATGTATACTTTTACAAAACGCATGTGGTTTTGAAAATTTATTGCCAGTGAGAGTTTATCGTTTTTGTTGAAACCTAATGCGCATTCACAAAATATGCAACGCTTATAGATAAAGAGAGGGAGGGAGGCATACATTCATTGGATGAATGCTAACGTTTGGGAAATATTACATATTATGTATGCATGCGTACATGAATATAAACACTCCTTGTTTAAATTGAGAAGAATGATGATAATCCAATAATGATATTATAATTATAAATTGCAACAGAAAAATAGAAATGGCTTCATCTAAAACATCATAAATGCTATTAATTGTGTCAGTGAGAAACTTGTCCAGGCTTTGCTTTTGTCAACTTGACGAATCTTGGTTTCAAACCGGTTAATGCAAGACGCATCATGTTTTGTACATTTGCGTTAGTCAAGCGTGATCGATATTTGTTTTTTATGTAGTTGAGTGTAGAGAACGAAGACTCACAGTGGTAAGTTGATCCGAACATTGCAAGAAGCCTAAGTCCACATCGTCGAATATCTGCATAGTTCTCATCCTCAGGAATGTCAAACCACATATCAACCATAGTTGTTGCACCTCTAACGCATTCTTGAACAACACCACTATTTCTCAGCGCAATCAATTGCAGCTCACCAACAGCTCCATTCACTCCAAATTTTTCGAATTGACCTGCACAGATTTCAACATTTGCTTCTACAGGATTTCTCATAAATCCTATCAAATGAATAAGGTCATTAAAATCTTGAAATCGATTGTCAAAATCGATTTGAACTTTAGCTATGTAAGTTTTTAACAATTGACATGTATGATCTGTTTGCTACGGCTGCAGCTTGCTTCACTCTTCTCTACAGAGCTTCTCATTGAATTGAGTGGGAGAAATAGCGCGCGCACATCACGTTTGTCACCGTGCGCTACAAATTAGCTGTTCTTAAACTGATAGACAAGCTCAATTGACAAGCCGCCAAATATACGCATGTCTTGCTCAATCGTTTCATCGAGGGCCACCGCCAACAAGCTTGCGGGCCACAAAATGGCCCGCGGGCCACGTGTTGAGAACCCCTGTTGTAGAGCGACGTGTTACATCTGTCGGACAAAAGATCCCCGAAAATGCCCAAGAATTAGCACGCAATTGGTTGAAGGACATAAAATAAATTCGTGAGAAGTGTCATATTGTGGGTAACATGGATGAAACCCTGATGTGGTTTGATTTACCAAGCAACACTTCCATCGATTTCAAAGGAGTCAAGACAATTCGAAGTCGCACCACCGGCAAAGAAAAGCTGCGGTACACGGTTGTGTTGAGTGTGCTATCTACTGGACACAAATTGCCACCGATGATTATATTCCGAGGACTGAAAAAGCCTCCACGTGGCAATTTTGCTGATGCTGTTGTCTCAGCATCAAAAGGTGGCAGCATGACAAACGAGTTCATGAAGAGTGAGTATCTTCACAAAGTGTGGAAAGCACGCCCAGGATCGATCTTCAAGCCATCATGTGTGCTTACACTGGACACAGCGCGATGTTATACGCACGAAGATGCGAAAGCAGCATTCGAAAAGGAGAAAACGCGTTTGGCTTATATTCCAGGAGGAATGACGCCTTTGTTGCAACCATTGGATAGTCATTTGAATAAACCATTCAAGGATGCCATGCGAAGAAAGTGGGAAGAATGGCTCTTGAACGGTGACCGAGAATATACACGAACCGGCAAGCGCAAAGGTGCGAGTTACGAGATGGTAGCACAATGGGTTTCAGAGGCATGGCGTGAAATGTCCCGCGACATCATAAAGCGCTCATTCATTGAAACAGGTATCCAGGATTGTGATGGCGATGAAGTTCTTCATTCAAAGTTGCAATCTCTTCTTGCTGGAACAGACCCCAGTGAAGTGGACGATGACGTGGAGGACAGTGAAGCATCTGACTTGGAGAACTATACAGGTGAATCCGACAGCGACAATGAAAAGAGTGGTGAAGAAAGTAGTGACAATGATAGTGATATTGACTGTGAAATCATTGACAAATAGGTTTGCTAAGTAAAATTCTGTTTTCATCAGCATTTTCGAAACGTTCCGTCAGATTAGATTGCCATCTTGTTTGTGTGACACAATAGACAACTGCTTCACCCTCTTATATTTCGCTTTATGTTACAATTATGGCGGTGACATACCATAAGCAACAATGCTGGGCTATTTGATCAAAGAACACGTTCAAAATTGGCTTATAGATTATTATGCAACTAATGGACTATTTCTTGTAAATTATTACATTAAAGGAAATGAAACGCTGAGATAAACATGAATCAATAGCGCTACTTTTAGGTAATACATTACCCTAGTGGCTGTATGTACTCGAGTCATTGCGATGACTGTTGCAATTAGTAAAAACACAGCAATTTCCCACTGATGCATTTTTTCCCGCTTATAAGCACATGTGCTTATATCCGGATATAAGCACACCTCTGCTTATAAGCACATGTGCTTAAAAGCGCGATAATACGGTAATTGATGCTTTTCGACTATAATCGTGTAGATATTTTTGCAATTTTGCAATATGATTATAAATAGAATTGCTCAACCTATTTGTGCTCATCAAGCTTAATTATCTTTCAAAAATAATTACTGATTGCTTGAATACCTTTCAAGCAACAACAATGCTGTCATACACATTTTTGGAATAATATTTTGATGCTTATTCCCCCTCAATTAATGTCAACTATCGTAATATGGAAGTCTTCGTCGTAAAAATGAAGAAACGCATTATGGTTAAACTTTGTTTAGAACTGAAACAACAAATAGCAAAAACAAATCGAGTAAGGCTAAATTTAAGCAAGCAAAGAATTCGATGAAACTGAAAGCTAGCAAATTATCAACACTGTACCTATAACTGTCATTGATTGATTTGTTAACACGTAATCGACACGAACTTGATCAAACTGACAATCCAAATGTAATCCGATCATCTCAAAAACATGTCATCATATACATATTTTCAACTTTTTAGAACTTACATTTATCTTAGGCCCGGGGTGACCCCGTGCTACCCGATCATCCGGGAGGCTGAAACTGGATCGAGCCCGGCCAAGGTGAGCACATTCATCTTGGGCCCGAATACTTGTAAATCCAATATGGTACTTTATACAACTAGATTTATCACGATTTGGGATCCCCATAAATTTTGACCAGGATTTGGAGACCGTGATCCTGTGGTCTCCCTGGCACTAAGGTCAAGTGATTGGCCTAGCGATCCTTAGGTCATGAGTTCGAATCCCGAAAGTGTCATTGGAAGTCGTCAGGAAGAGCATCCGGACTAGAAGTTCACAACGCTCCAAATTAAAGTCTGACAATGTCAGCACCGTGGAAGCCCCCAGTAAGGGGGAGTGTTGACGGTAAGCCATCATGATTGGAGACCGCGATCCTGCATGATCACTCAATCAAGATCTAGTACCACCGCGAATGCTGCAATCGACAGAAAAACGGATGGCGTGACTCTTCGGCACAGATACGATGGCGGTATCTTCAACCTACGTGAGTGGCGTAATGCGGTGAACGCCCGAGCAAACCATTTCAGTAACTGGTACCGTACAACGGCCATCGAGAGACGTGAGCGCCGCCATGTGCCACCTAACACAGAGACACACGTGTACGGACACTGTGGACGCGACTGCGATTCCCCGTGTGGTCTCCGAAGCCATTAACGCACACATAGGCCAATAGGACCCATCGTCATTCATCCACTCGACATCGAGGAAGACAGTTGTTGTCGTCGAAATCGACGGACTACCCTAAGCAAGCAAGCAGTAACGAACTGCTGTATTTTGAAGCTAAAATGTCTCTCAAGTCATAGGGAGTTGTAAGCTCCTTGGTGTTTTCAAGTGATGTTACACGAAAATGTCTATTTAAGTTTGTGGCAATCTCTGACTTACTTTTAGTTCATCATTTTCTCTTTCCAACACCCCTTTCTCCTCCATAAATGCTATTCGACTTCGCTTGATCTCTTCCAGCTTGTACCTCCGATTCAGAACATATTTATAGAAATTGATCAGACCACTAAAAATATTTAACCATCGTTTTGGTGATGGGCTCGTGAAATCTGAGAAATCAATATTTATTGACAAACAAGCCCGCCTCGCCAGACGTTGACAGAGGATGTAAAGGTGATAACGTGCGTTGCTGTGCATCTCGGGGTGCTGCGATTTTTTCTCCAGGATTATCAACGGCAACATGGTCTGTTCAGTAAGAGGAATGTCCATAATTGCCTCTATGAAAGTGCTCATCACTATCTGTATAAAATCTAAATTTCGGAAATTAACATCAGCATTTCCCAGGGGCTCTGGAAATAGACTTGTTAATTCCGAAATCACATCTGATTCGCATAAAGCGGGATAGGAATGTTTTCCTTGACGAGGATCCTGGAAGGCAAAAAATCAATTTTGAAATGTTGACACCATATTTCCACAGCTGCACCTTTTATTGAAAATGATATTAGATAAGAAAGCTACATTTTGCAAAATCACTACAGAAATGCATGTCATGGTCACCAAAGACAGCACTGGCAGAGGAGCTTAAAAAATAGAATGCACGAATTACAGTAGCATAATTAAATCAAAACTTTTCAAGCACTTTTTGAAGACCACAATTGACGAAGCCAAAAATACACAGCAAAGGCGATTTATTTCAAATCCTGTACACATGAAAGGTAAGTAACTCAAATGATTAGTCATTTGGAAAACACGAGAAGAAACTTTAAAATGATTATTGTCAAAGTTGCGTGTAGTGTAAGGGGCTCTCTTATTCCTTGAATTCGGTTGATAATATAAACGTATGCAGCATGTTGTGCGCATATACATGTGCATGGGTTCGCAATTTTACTATGAGAAAAAGGATGTCTGTTAAATCAATGAAAGTTCTATTAACTTGTGAATTACTTTTAAGTAAAAGGAAACTGACTCTTCAGTTTTGTGAATCTACGCTTTTACAAATGGGCTTGACTACGCGATAGTTAACATGTCGAGTGAAAAATGAAATTCAAGTTATGTTTTGCTCCTTCATACTTCTAAAAAGCTCTGATTATCCAGTTCCTAGACCATGCCTTATTTTTGTCTGGTTTAATAGTAGTCAAACTTTGAAGTTTGGCGAAAAAATATATATTTTTGCGTCGCGTTTGTCATATATTTCAAGTCCTTTTTTTCAAGTTCTTGATTTTCAACAATGCTGATGTGTGGGAATCTATTTCTCTATGGATATATAATCAATTGGTAATGCTTAGCAATTATGTGACAGGTGATATAGTCATAAAATCTTTGAACCCCATTTTTCTGGGTGAATTAATGTCATGCATTTGAAATTCCTTTACCAAATTTGCAATGTTTTTGTTGTCACTCAAAATAATTTTCGTGTTAGGAACTTAATTTCATCATAAAGAATGCATATTGATGCATGTTAACACACTGTATATTCAACTATCGAAATTTTGATATTTTTCTTCGTTAAATGAGGTAACATTTTTATGAAATTCCGTTACCGGTAACGAAATTTCAAATGTTCATCAAGCCATAAAATCACATTAAAGCTTCTCTTACGCTGGTTTCTACCCCGATTACAATGCCCATTTGACATGCCATCTTTCTACGAGTATTTTCGTTTATTATCCGAACATATAATTTCACTCTTTGTTGAGATTGCAAAACAATAGATATCAACTAGATATAGGCCTACTGAGTCAATACTTCTGTTGATTTAATAAAGCAAAATGATTAAATCATTCGAGGTAAAAATAAAACAAATGAACATAAATGATATAACTCTATGATTAAGGATGCATTGCTGTCTGTGTAACTATACATAACGTAGGTACTCATGCACAGCCTCGTACTGAATAATGTCTGACTAATGTCAAAAATATATGATTTGCAGATTGTCAAGATTAAAATAATTGTACAGGGTGTAGGTGGGACTCGTTTCAGGTCTCCCATTCATTATTCATGAATGTTAATTAGTCCCATTAAATTAACTACTAGCTCACTGTTACACTTATCTTGGCAAATATTGATGGCTGTGTAGGCACATACACCCCTTAGTCCAACATTAAATGCACAAAACGGTGAATATCTAGGTAGGATTTGTGTTGAAGTTAAGTTCAAATTTTCAGCTGCTGTCTCAATTTCTACTGCCTACAGTACATTCGCTCCGCATCTGCACCTTCTCTGTCACTTAATATGATGACCAATGTCTACTTTCACAGAAACATCTACTGTGAAGAAGACCACGTTTTCGAGTGACCACGCTAATACTGAATCCTGTAGTCATGTTGAATGCCATCGTGATTCATATTAACTTAGTTGCGACTGTGATTCATTCATCACGCCGTTTAAATCTCAAATGTTTCAAACATGCACTCCCACATCAAAGTGCTTGCTCCCTTCAATGTCATCATATCCGTAATGGAAAAATGTTCTAAAAAGAACAGAGATGGTTGCTTTTCAATCATGAAAAATGTAATGGGTGGAGGGGGGACTAATAGAGATGCATTTTTGCCACCCATTATTTCAGTTTAAAATAATGCTGGTGTTATCAGCTCCAAGAATATGCAAGTTTTATCAAAATCGGCCCATATATTCACTGACAAACTTTAAATTTGCATTATTCCCATAGTCAGACATTGCATGAATCATCATTTCCATCACTTGATGTCAGAAGAAATTCGAATCTCGGATCAGACAAGGGCTTGTCTCGTCTCTGCACCTATTCACAGCAAACAATAGCATTTCCTTCACGCCGTAGGAATGTTGACGCTTGCGTTGCGTCCGACAAATGGAGCAGCTCATCAATGATGAAAAAGGGAATGAGTGATACGTGGGCCAACATTATATTGATATCTGAAATAACATCGTGAAAGTAACAAGGCAGACAATCACTAATTACTTCATTTACTTAGGCAAACCACACCACTATGTTTCCTGAACTAAGTGTCTCAGCAGACCAAGTAAATAAGTTTATTAATCGATTGTCAACATACGATTAAATTTGATGAGAATATACAAAAGATATAATTTTTTGTACTGTGCAACGATTTAGGAAATGGACTGTAAGGTCGATATAACTAGGTGGACGTCCACATACAGGCAGTTTCCTGAATCATTGCACATCACGAGAAGTTCTTTTATCTTTTGCCTATTGTCCTAAATAATCGTGAGCTCAGAATTGATTGATTGCCAACAGGGGTCATCAAAAATTGATTGAAATTAAATTGCCCAGTCCAATCAATTAATTGTAATTGATATTTTTACCAATCAATTAATTTTTATTGAAAGTTTGACCAATCAATTAATTGGCATTGGACTCCTGGGCAATCAATTAATTGATAATTGAATTTATCAATTAACTGATCGATAATTATTAATTAGTCAATAGAAAAACATGTAGGCCTATATTTTTATAAAATAGAGCTAGCCCAAGAATAATTGTATTCATATTGAAACTCGATTCAATCAGTTAAAATGCCGGTATCAATATTGTGTGATCATTGTGCATCCCCATAGTTTTGGTGTTCAGATTCAGATTCAGGTTCAGATTTCAATAATTATCATCGTTTTATGAACTCTCAGCTTAATAGTACTAGGCTACTTTATCAACATAATTTCAAATACCATGGATAAAGACTTTCGAAGCTTGACAAGAAAGGGCAATCATGTTGAAGAATATACAGTAGATCAGAGAGTTGAGAGGTATCAGATTGAGTCAGCAGAATAAATTTTGTATAGTGGATGCGCAGGAAGAAGCGAAAATCTTAGGTGAATTGTAATGCTATATATTACAATGGAGTGAAACTTGATAAAATAATTGAACCAATTAATTGATTATTAATCATTCAATCAATTGATATTGGGACATGCAGCAATCAATTAATTGATAATTGGAATTGAAAACGATCAATTAATTGATATTGAGTTGAATACAATAAATTAATTGATAAATGAAATTCAGCGCAATCAATTAATTGAGGTTCAATTAATTTTTGATGACCCCTGATTGCCAAATTTATTCACTTGACCAGTCCAGAAACCAGGCTTAGGAAACAGTGTGGTATGCCTAATTAAATGTAGAATTGATGTTCCTCATTAAATTAAAGGAAGTTGGCTGCTTCATAGCTGATCATTTCATGTTGGTCCTCGTCTGTCCTCCTGTCATCACTCATCATTGACTGAGTCCCCTTATCGGACGCAACGCAAGCATCAGCAACTACTGAAGAATTGCTATTGTTTGTGAATAGGTGCAGACAGGCGGCCCCGTCTGCAGATCAGAGATTCGAAATCTGCTGACTTCAATCGAGGAAAATGATGACTCACCAAATGACTGAGTGTGGGAATAAGACAAATTTTAAGTTTGCCAGTGAACGGATGGGACGATCTTGATAAAACTTATATATTCTTGGAACTGATAACACCAGTATTCTTTTAAACCTATCAATTTTTTGGAAAACTCATTGGTACTGTATCCCTTTGTACATTCAACGAATCTTTAAATCTTTACATATAATGAAACTGAATTATAATAACTCACACTATCTGTCAATTTTCACTACATATTTCTGTCGTCTTGATATCAAAGTCCTGTACCAAAGAAAACTTTTTCTTTCGTTTCTTTCGTAGGGCCTGCTGACCACAAATGACCACTAAAGAAAGTAAAACGCATGTCAAAGTAATCTATGGAACATGAGGCTTCATATGGTCCATCATTTATTAAAATAGAACGAATACTTCCAAACGAAACTTACATTTGAAAATGGGTTAACTTTTTTGTGCCATAATTTTTGGAACGGTCTGTGGTTATTTCTACCTTTGAAGGCGCTGGAGCCGAAGCACTGTCTTCCTTTATGCTGACTTAATAGAAGTTTGACCTTAAAACAAAAGAGCAAAATATAAGACCCTTCCGCCCTAATCAATATTCAATACGCGGCCTTATTAAGATAATTCGTTAACCGTAATTGACTTTTGCATCAAAATGAAAGATGGAGCATTCAAAATTAATATTACATATATCAGGGCTGCGAACCCAAATCTGGCTGGATGCAATGCAATGATCATGGATACAATAAATCCTAAAATCATGGTTGGATGGCCACAGTTTGCTAGCGAAGATCAGCGAGCAGCAACATAGCCATAAAATAATGAGATATTAGGCCAACTATAGTGGCCATATTTAAAGTTGAAGGGAAAATTATTACGGGCCGAATCATGAGCAGAAGACGAACAGGCCGACGTCTGAGCAATACCAAGCAGTTTTGCTTCTACAATGTTTTACATAAATACATCAAGTTTTAATAAGCAAGAGAAAATATTTTTTTATTCCAAACAGTTACACATTTGCCTTGTATGCTTCGTTTGAAGATTCTTAGAACGAATTAAACATTGTCATCAAAAAAATTAATCGCATTCACCAAAAGTGTAAAAATTGGTCGCATGTATGTTATGCATTATAATTGGTTGCATACAAATGCATCATCATTAGGGTTGCGATATTTTAAATATGTTTTAAATATGGATAAAAAACAATGTTTTTAATATGTTTTTTATGATGGTTTTGCTTATGATGTTGTGTAATTTTGCGCTTACAAACATGTTTTTTTAGGCTTATTAGTTTACATTCCATCAATTTTATAATTTTTTTAAAAGTTTCTTATACAAATCCGTCTGCGTAAGAAACCAGTATGCAATTTATTAAAGTCATCCTTGTAAGTGAGTTTAGAGCTAGTGCAATTGACATAATCAACTGTTTTATTGTAATTGCGATTTGTTTTCCATCCGATACGGTTGTTTTGTTTTGTTATTCTTTTGTAACAATACAATTTTTAAATTAACGATGACTTTTCTATCATAGTTCACCGTAGATATGTATCCAACCAAAGTCATAGTTTTCTTTCTTATATAATTGACATGGTGTAATCCTTTTCAAAAATCAAACATTGCGATAAATGAATTGAAAATGAATTGAAAATGAAATGATAAGGGATCTGTAATAAAGGATGAAATACATTACAGATGTCTATTTGCGTATTCCGTAGAAGTGTTTATGAAAATATTGCTCAACAAAAAAATATTTAAGATATATTTAAAATATGGTCGATAAAAAAAAATTTTTTGCATCCCTTATCATCATGAAAAACAAAGCATCGATGAGACATTTGAACCTATTTTGAATTGTAACTGATCTTAACAGTGCTTGTTTAGTTCAACTATTTTTTTAAAGAGTCTCCTTTGTGTGTGTCATGCAGGGTGGCACCATGTTTTAACACCCTGTTCAAAACATGTAAAAATCGCTGATGTGAGTTCTCAAATCTGGTAATTTTTTATAAAAATTGCCTGTGAGTGGACAATTTTTTACAGCGTATTTCACATTTACAATAATATTTGATGTGAAAAGTCGATGATTTGGGTAATCTGGATAGTGTTCTATTATGATCTTACTTTTAATCTTATCTATGTATTGTAAGCCTACAGGCTACTGTGTCGTTTATATGGTCGAATACCTGCTACATTCCCATGAAATGGGTCTTAAGGCGACCAGTCTACACAATTTAATTAAAGCAAAGCAGTCAGCTGTTATCTCTGCAACTTCTATCTAATATATAAGTAGCTGAACCATAACTCAGGTCTGTGTCATAAACAGTGCAGCGCTTATCTATAAAAAGGAGACATTCGGCTCCCTTCTTTATACAAGTGTCTTAGTGATAATTCCAAGAAACACGTGTGTACCGGATTCTTGGAAATCATTTGGGAAAGCAGGATTGGTACTCCTAGACAAGACTCAACGTTTATTTGTTCGTCAAATCTTTTCTCGTCCAATCAAGATCAAGCACGCCATATCGTCCTCTGCTTAGCTATCATGAATTATCACTACTTCGTTTCGCTATCAATTTGAATCAACCGACACGACATTCGACAATAAGGTGAGTTATCTTAATTCATGGTTTTAGCAGAGTGACATGTCAGTGTTGAGTGATGCAGTGAAATCCTGGCTGTGCTTACTCCGATCACTTGTTATACCGAAAGACTCCCAGTTACGAGATGACTTAAAAAACGGATAATTTACCCAATTAAAATCTACATTACATGAACAATCGAGGTAAATCACATTTTCACCATTACAAAATAACGTTCTGCTTATATTTGCAGATTCGGAGAATACGTGGATGATGTGCATTTGAATGTATCTCTTTGATCACCGTCAAAGACTGCGCTTGCAATCGACCGATAGCAATATAACAGATCTAGATGAATGGCCAAAAACGTCAGAAGACCTCGTACAAAAGGCGCGTCTGAGTGATTGTCTGAAAACCAACATCTTGGTCATTGCGGAGTATGAGGTAAGAGGCCCACGAGAAGATGGAGATTGGCCGCGTGCTGCCTTCCAGCAGGCACTTGGCGAACTGGATCCCTAAACATACTGGAGATATGTTCACGACAACCTGGCCCGGAAGGAAACACTCAAATCGTCTGCGGATTTTATGATACGATTATCAACCATCCCAACATCTAGTGCGGCGGTCGAAAGAAAGTTTAGTGTCGCGGCATTACAACAAGCGAAGCTCAGAAACAAACTTAAACCTAAAGCTCTGCAAAAAACTTCTTCGTGTCCCATCTATCAAAGAACTTGATAGCTCAGATGACGAGCAGTTATAGAATAATCGGAACTTTAAATCTTTGCATTTGTTTTTCATACTACCAAATTCTGTTAGCTTCTCAAACCATTAATTGATTTTTTGCGCATGATTTGTTATTCCCTCCAGGTGATACGTTTGTTACAAAGGTTTTAGTCAATATTTGAGAGTTTCGTGCATTTTTGTTACTGTAATTTGAATACAGATTTGGCATGAATTAATGAACTTTTAAATGGATGATTTCTTTATAACAAAAACACATTTTTGAAACATAACTTTATAAGTTGTGCGGTAATAATATACTATAATTATATCAAATTTAGGTTTTATCATGTTTTGACAGGTTTCAACTGGTGTTTAGCAAGGTGACACCTGTTGAAACCTCCCGACAGCCCGACCTGGTGCCACTTTGGTGCTATGACCTAATTTAACAAAGCTTATGTGTATGCAAGAAAATGCATCTAATTTATTGCAGTCCTTGTATTATCTTTGCATATGAATTCAATCATTTTCACATACCCTAGATCCTTTTATTGAGCAGATCGAAACAATGATAGAGCATTGGACTGAAAAGTTATGTTCTATTCAGACATCTTCGGACACAATTGAAAACTTCAATAAGCCAGTTAGACGAAGATAGCACAATGAAGAAAAGTGAATAAATACATATTATACAACTGATTAAGTTACGACATCTAGCGAAGACTTGAACTTTTCCAATGATATTAGATCAAATAATTTTAAAAATCATATATACTTTTTTGAATAGCGTTCGGGATTTCAACAAATTGAATTTTGATCAATTTTATAAATACAATGTTTCATAAATTTGTATACATTGTATGTATTTATAGACTTCTTCTTTTCAGAAGGCCCTATATATTTCTGTACTTTCTACGATAGCATTAATGAGAAAGCATGGAAATGTGCTTAAAGCCAATCGAATCATTGTATTTCTATTCTCAATTATCAGTCTATCACCCTATTAGTCCTCTTTATTCAGACAGAAAAATGACAACCTCACGCAAGTGGTCAAGTTTTGATGAAAGGAAGTTAATCATAAATACTTGTTAGAAAACGGAAAGCATTCAAAATGTTACTGAAATGTGGAAGGAGACTTGTGATTCACCAACACTTTCAAGATCGCATTCGTGATTAATTTGAAATCTATGGGTCATAGCTGATGCTCCTCGTTCCGGTAGTCCAAGGACTGCTAATATTAACCAGAATTATGTTGCGCAGGCAGTTGTTGCTATTCCAGGAAAGTCGGCACACATAGAAATTTCTCACACTGTTTACCTTTTTTTGACGCAGCTCAGAGGAATTTCTTACGCTGTCCACCGTATTTTAACGGAGATCAGCTTTAACGATTACCGGCCGAGTCCATAAACTTTTCCCAGACAATTTTTAAAGGCGTCTACACTTCGGTGAGCTTTTCCTTAGCACATTTAAGGAACCTGAAAAACCTGGTGATTATATCTTTTGGAATAATGAAGCTATGTTCAAACTTCAAAGTATCTAGAAATGTCACAACTGTGTTTATTGGTACAACGAAAATCACCTTTTCGTGATTCAGGGCAGAAGTTGACATCTTACAACATGACGGAGCTACATCTCATCATGCCTTGTGTGTAAGAAGCAATTTCAACGAAGTTTTTACGCAGAAATTGTTAGGACGTGACGGAATGATTCTATTTCCCCTCGTTCTCATGATCTTGCAACAATGGGCTTCAGTATTTGTATCATTGCGAAAAACGTAGTGTTCTTAAAAATCTGAGAACGATTAAGTATTTCAATTGATCAATATCACTAGAGGTTTCCTTACTTCATGGAATTTCGGAATCGTGCAAACGAATTTGTACGATGCACGCAAATATGAGCATTTGTTTGATTTTGTAAGTTTCATTTGGTATTTCTGCAGGCGTTATTAATTTTCTATTAACTTTAAATTACTCTTTCCTAAAATCAAAGGAAAGTTTTCCTTTTTGCGGTTGATGATAGATAATTGTGACAACTGTCATGAGAAACTAAACTCGAAATCGTACATCAAACACAAACTATTGCACGATAATAATGATAGTGATAATGTTTGCTTTCTTGCGATTTCTTGTGACTTTTCTGTTTGATGTGATAATTTGTTTTCTTTTCAGAATATTAAGATAAAGATGATCACTAAGTCACGTGCACACTGTCAATGGTGAAATAACAGAAATCTATGTTAAATAGAAAAAGTCTATGAATACACGCGATGCATACAAATTTATGAAACACTCTGTATACATTAAGATTACCAATGATAGCGCAATCATATTTATATGCTGTCATGAATGATGTAAAATGATATTTCAATTACATGTTTTTGAAATATTGCATGCTATCCCGCTATCTAGATTTTCGCAGCGTTTTCACATACCACTTAATGTACTTAAATATTAATTATTGATTATCGATTATCCAGAACAAGACTAATTTTCAATAATCGATGGTCTATTAATAGATAAATCATGGTAGAATATGCCTACTATAATATCTAGAATATGTAAAAAATATATGTAGAATTGCCTCACTTTTAGCGTATTCCAAATCGAAAATGCTCAACATGAAACAAAAATAATACCTTAAGCAGCAAAAAATGGTGTATGCTACTAGCCATATTCTGGAAGTGATCGCCTGATGGCTACTTCAATTTTGTGACTTGAAAAGGAAGTCACAAACTGTTGAATTGGCCATTTATGCCATACAGTGAATGTATTGCTACTGGTCTATAGACAGAATGCATAGACCCAGCATGTCACAAAAGAGGATTACACTGGAGATAACTGAGTGGCATTAGTGAATGTATAAGGTGCAATATGAACAAAAATGTCATGCTCATGGATTCGATCTGCGGAATACGAGACACCGGAGAGACAGTATTGCCAGATTGATGGTACAGATTGATTGAGCAGTCCACTTGGCCTTATCTTGCATGATGCCATAACCTCGTCTATACGTTACTAACGATACGTCGGCGACACATTGTACCTCGTAACTTTTATGGTGCTTAACGTTATTGAGCATCTTTAATCATTGTCATTCAAATTAGCATTTCACTTGAGTTTGAGTCCGACAGTGGTTTTCTGCTCCGTTTTTGGACGTTCTGCAAGCTCGAAACTGTACCCAAAGGGCTTTGACTTCAATTTACAGATAGCCAACTTGGACAGGATTGTATGTGAATATTTTCAGCTTTGCACCACTTCATTATAAATCAGGTTTGATTCGCACGATGTACAGTAGAGCTAGTAGACTTTATTCTCCGTCAACTCTTCCAGCTGAAGGCTCGTAGCTGTTTGATACTCTAAAAAACAATAACTGTCCAAAATCTTTCATTGTGAAGTATAATAGAGCACCAGTTGTTAATTATTCAGGTTGTTAGGAGCTGGCGTCTCAACGCGCCTGACAACCATCGCCCGTCGAAGGAGGCCTCGGCTTCTCGGTCATGCTGCCCGTCTGTGTCGAAAAAACCCGCGAGAGAGATCCTCGCCGCTTCGGCCCTTCCCCCTCCTTCGGGATGGTCCCACCTTCGTCCTCGAATCTCCTGGATCTATCCAAGTCCAATCTATGCTTTCGATAACAGATCTACCCTACGTTTCGTGAACCGGTCGCCACGGTCAACTAAGTGGCCATGCTCAGCAAAGCCCAATCAATCCCATTGCATGCATTTGGTGGAGTGCAATAAAGTTGCATCAAGCAAAGCTTGTGAATTCCACCAGCAACAAGGACTGCAGTCATTGAACAAATACAGTAGCATTTGGAAGAAATAAAGAGAAGTGCGATCTCGTCAGTAGAAAGCTTTCAGTATGTCAGAGCCTACTGTAAAGCTGTCATGAACCTGACTTACAAGTTGAAATTTGATAAATTTAAACCGTATTTGATGTGTCAATTTTTGTAAGGTTAACCTGATTTATATATATATATATATATATATTATACATGGTATGAGTATGATTTACGGATCAACTTGATAAACCCATGAATATACATTAGCACTTGTCTGAATTTTTATCTTGTGTAGCAGTGCTATTTATCAAACAACAACTACCTAAATAGAATTTTCAATCAGAAGAAGCGATTACATCATTGTCTCATTAAAAACAATCTAAGTTGTCTCCTCTTCTTGGAATCATCTACCGTACATAACTTAGAGCAGGATGCACGTCGTTGTCAACATAAAATAACAGAGTCGAGGTAAATTTTTAAGTTCAATATTAAAAATCATGATATCTAAATTAATACTGAGCAATTATATCTTGTAAAATCGGTTATCGAAATTGCAGGTTGTCGTACAACGCTGGCACGATATATATGTCGAATCGAAAGACAAACAGTGTGACTGATAACATTAGCCAGTCATAAAAATAGTGAAGAATGGTAGTGTGACATCCATGCTGATTAAGCAATTGCGATTTCTCTAACAATAGATGCTTACTTCGTCTATTGCTTATTTGTTTGTGATGAATTGTGTTAACTTTGTTTTGATCATGCTGTCCTTGATAAACGACTGCATGAAACGTCACACACAGGGGGCCTCAAGGATTGACCTGTCTCTAAAGCGAGCGAACACAATAGTCTTTATTCATAGATAATAACCAACACTCCGGCTCTCAATAAAAATACAGTTTTTACATTCACTAGGACAGTAATAAACAGATGCCTAGATTAAGCATCTAATAACGCATATATACACATAAAACACAGGTTCAATTTCGGTACTAGAGATGATAAACTCAATAATGCAATTAACAATTTCTGAACTGCAGATGAAATTATATCTTGCAGATTCACACAGATGTCACAATAGACACCAAAGATACCGTCGCCTGTAACTAGGAAATACACCTGCTTCGCACAAGAAATATCAATAGGCCTATTATAGGCCTACTAGCAGTATAAATATATATAAGACAAAACACCACCAAGAAGGATAAAAAGTCAGTGCATCGAGATACAACGTATTCTCATGTAAAAAACTGCCTCTATGCAGTGAAGAAAAAAGAACTATCGTTCATATTTATGCTGAGACTTCCAATTCTCCATGTGTGGTACATGTGATAATAAAGAATAAGTGTGTTTTATATTCCTTATATATATATATATATTCCAGTAATCGTTACCAAGCGATCTTTTACAGCAATTCTGCTCAACAGAGGTTCTTGGATTAACGCTCTCGAAACTACTCTTCACGAGTTTAAAAGATGTTCCACTAAAACAATTAAAACGCGAGCAGCTGATACAATAATCACCACATCCGCCCCATACACAAAAAGGCGCATAGCCATAACAATGTTACAATAGCAAGGTTGAGCAACACACAACAACAACGAATAGCGCAGGTTAGCATACGTTCGAGAGGACTGTTCATTCATTCTCCACACAAGGCTCAGTCGCGTCAGAGTCACTACATGGTTCCGTCGAACTCGTTGTGGGAGTAGTCAAAGGGGCATATGACCAGCGTGGCATGACAAAAAGTTCGTCACTACTCGTAGTTCTCCAGGGTTCCCGTCTTCCCCGATCCTCGGTTGAGTCGGTCGTGGTCCGTCTTCTCCGATCCGCGGTTGAGTCAGTCGTCATCCGTCTTCTCCGATCCTCGGTCGAGTCGGTCGTGGTCCGTCTTCTCCGATCCTCGGTCGAGTCGGTCGTGGTCCGTCTTCTCCGATCCTCGGTCGAGTCGGTCGTGGTCCGTCTTCTCCGATCCTCGGTCGAGTCGGTCGTGGTCCGTCTTCTCCGATCCTCGGTCGAGTCGGTCATGGTCCGTCTTCTCCGATCCTCGGTCGAGTCGGTCGTGGTCCGTCTTCTCCGCCGCCTTCTTCTCCCGTCTCGCGTGATCTCCGCATCCCGGATTG
This sequence comes from Prostheceraeus crozeri, assembly GCA_907163375.1. Taxonomy (NCBI): domain Eukaryota; kingdom Metazoa; phylum Platyhelminthes; order Polycladida; family Euryleptidae; genus Prostheceraeus; species Prostheceraeus crozeri. Next base: position 543,541 of record CAJQUW010013658.1, on the reverse strand, counting down.
AGCTTAGTCGATCTTCTCCCAGAACCCACTCAGCTTCACTTTCGGTGTAGGTTGATCGATCTTCAGTGAGCACGTCAGGCACCTGGGCCCAACTGTCTCGCACATTTCGAGAAGAGAGTTGACAGGGACAGCTAGGTTTACAGGACTTATGCTTCTCAATTCCGGAGAGGATACGTTGCGGTGGCTTCACTCGGCGCAACTGATTGAAGTGCACAACTCGTTTCTTTCTTAATCCTGGCGCAATCGGTCGTCCCTCAGCCGACAAGGCTGGCTGGAGTTCAAAGAGGATTTCGCTAAAGCGCTTGGATATCTGGTAAAGGCCCTGGTACTGGTTCGGATCGAGACTTCCCTTGGGGTGGTGTTTAACGAAAACCCAATCACCAATCTGGAGGGGGTACCCATGTGTGTGCCTATCGAAAACTTTCTTCTGAGCTCTCTGAGCTCCGATGTAGCGCTCCCTAGCTACCTCGTGTACTGCATGAAGCCGATCGATTAATTTCTCTGAGTAGGAGTGCAAGGACACTTCGACTTCTGTGGGCGCGTCTAGTAATGAGTCAGGGGGGAGGAGCAATTCTCGTCCGAAAGTCACCATGGCTGGGGTGTATCCGTTACTATTACTTTGAAGAGTTCGCACCTGGAGCAAGGCCAGAGGAAGTCTGTCTTCCCAATCCCCAGCATACTCGCCCGAAGATAATCTCAACCCTGCCTTAACCTGTTGAATCGCTCGCTCTGCCTTCACGTCAGCTTGTGGATGTTGGGGACAGGTCCGTATTTTCTCGACTCCCAAAAGCTTGCAAACTTGCTTCATCAGTTTTCCCGCGACCTCATGCCCCTGGTCAGTGTAAAGCTGGTCCGGCACCCCGAAACGACACACCCACCCCGTAACAAAAGCAGTCGCTACCGTAGTAGCCATCTTGTCAGGAATAGCGTAGGCCTCCACCCAAGAGGTAAAACGATCGATCATCAGTACGATATACACATTCCCGCAAGAGGAAGGGGAAAATGGCCCAGCTAGATCTAGGTGGACTGCCTGTTTTGGGTAACCTTTCGAAAGTGGGTAGAGCGGCGCTCGCTGCTTCCGTCCTGTTCGTTTACTTCTAACACAGGTTAGACATCGCTTGACATAATCTGTCACCTCTCCCGAAACTCCTGGCCACCAATACCGCTTCAACAATCTCCGTCTCGTCTGCGTGACACCGCCATGTCCACTCCGATCATGTGCTCCTTGCATGACAACTGCTCTACTCTTCCATGGAATAACTAACTGACGAAAGTCACGAGTACGATGCATCAGGCCATGTGGAGTTAATATCAATCTCTCCCACTCAGCGAAGAGAGCTCTCGTAATACGACTGCAAGCCAACAAGGAGTCCCTAGGAGGCTTGTGTTCTGCTTCTTTTGCTAGAATCACCGGCTTTATGTCTTCGTCTCGCAGCTGTTCACTCCGGATATCAGTGAACGACAATATCGGAGGATTAGGACGGCTATCTCTCGTGGCTGATGCTTCGAGATCCGACTCAGAGGATGAACCGTAACTGAAGCCTTCTTCGGACGAGCCTCTAATATCACCTTCAAAAGTTGCCACTCTGATTGGATTAATGCGTATGGACTCGACACGATCAGACAATGGGAATTTCTCACTACCAACCTTCTCACGAAGAAGCTTATGAGTGTGACTTGTCAAGTAGTTAGACCGGACGGCCTCAACGGGGTTACAAGACGGGCACTCTTCATGACCCGCACGTCGATATGGTCGTCTGCTAAGACTATCGGCGTTCCCGTGGTATTTCCCCGGTCGGTACTGAATGTCAAATCTATACTCCTGCAACCTACCAAGAACATCTTCTTCTAAGTCGAAGTTGTAACTTTCAAGGGTAGAATTCCATCGTATTAACATCTCGTTTCGGGAGGTGCGAGCTCTTTGCAACCATCGCAGAGCACTGTGATCAGTTCGAACGGTAAACTTATTCGGAATCAGATATTCTCGGAAATGTTCTATGCAATAGACTAGAGCATACATTTCTTTTTGCGTTGGGCAATACGACTGTTGCTCCTTGGTTAGGGCCTTGCTAGTGTAAGCTATCACCTTCATTTCCCCCTCCTGAATCTGGGACAAAACGCCACCTACTCCCATATCACTAGCGTCACAGTCGATCACGAAGGGAGAAGCGGTGGGGCTTAAATCCGGAGGAGCCAATAATGGTGGTGCGATGAGTAAATCTCGTAGCCTTCCAAATGCTTCGGAGCATTCTGCAGTCCAATGCCAGTCTTTGTTCGTCTCGAGTTTCCGCAGGGGAGAAGCTATCTGAGAAAAGTTGGTAATAAATCGATTATAGTAGTTCACGAGTCCTAGGAAGGTTTTCAATTCCTTAGTGTTGGTGGGTTGCGGCCAGTTTCTCACTCTTTCAATTTTGTCGGGATCTGGCGAGATTCCCTGTGGGGAGACAACATGACCCAGAAACTTAATGGAAACCTTCAGTAACTGACATTTCTTTGGCTTGACCTTCAGTCCCACCTCCTCCAACCTACCTAGAACAATTTCCAGGTTGCTCAAGGTTTCTTCGATAGTGGAGCCATAGACTACGATATCATCAAGGTATGCAATAGCTATCTTAAACATCAGGTCACGCAAAACATGGTTCATTAATCGCTGACACGTTGCTGGGGCCCCCGACAATCCGAAGGGCATCCTCGTAAACTGGTATAGTGAATCTCTGGTAACGAAAGCCGACTTGTCCGCGTCCTTTTCGTCAAGCTTTATTTGGAGATACGCTTGATTCAGGTCAAGACTACAAAAATAGTTAGCCCCCTTCAAAGCATCGAAGATGTCGGTTGTGTGAGGAATTGGATAGCTCGCAGATTCGGTTTTGTTGTTAACGCCCCGATAGTCTATACACAGTCTCCAATCCCCATCGCGCTTCTTAACCAGAACGACCGGGCTTGCCCAAGCTGAAGTGGAGGGTTTCACAATTCCTAGACGCTCCCATTTCTGTATTTCCTCTTTGATAATATCTTCCTTTACCGGATTACTCCTATAAGGTGGATTGCGTATGGGTGCACTACTTCCCGTGTTGATTTCATGAGGAATGATATCACAATAGCCTAAGTCATCCGATGTAGTCGAGATCGCTCTCTGGTGACGCAGGAGAACATCTTCTGCTTTACTACGGACAACTGGATCCAGGTCAGGGTTCCAATCAAATTGTCTAATCCAGTCACGGCTACCTCCTTCATCAGTGACAAATGAAACACTTCTGCATTGGATAGCTTCCATAGTTTCACTCCTTCGTTCAGATGGCATACTGAGGACCTGCGAAGTGTCGTACAATGTACCCAGATTTTCGTTCAACTTCAATTTAACAGTTTCATTAGTAGGATTGGAGATAGTCAGGGGAATGTTGCCGTAATCGTCTAAGTCAACAAGAGCCGTCGATAGACTGACGTTTTCAATCGCCTCAGGTTCAAACAATAGCTCTTTGCCAAAAGTAGTAGTACCGAAAACTCTGCAATGTATCGTTGTCTCAGTCTTGGGCGGGAGGCTGACCTGCTCGGAAGGAGCCACAGTTAGGGAGTGAAAGTCTGATAGGAGGGGGGCAGTCCAAGAGCCTGCACCAATGGTTAGAACCTTTCAGATCAAAATACAAACGACACCGTTCTGACAGAAGAAAATCACAGCCTAGAATCATACTGGGGGTCATTCCCTTTACAATAACAGCAGGGTAGGAAGCAGAGAAACTTTCAATTTTAATCGGTAGATAAATCACGCCTATCGCATCAAGGGCTTCCCCACTGACACTAAGAAACACCTTTGTCACTGGACGCACTCTCTGACGCCAGTTCGGGTCAGCCACTTCTACCAATTCCAAACTCACTAATGTCGTTTCACTTCCACGATCTACTGGAGCCGGGATCAGGACTGTCATAGCTAGGATGCTCACTGAAGGAAACAGGCGGCCCTCCCCACAAGCGCGGTTCCAGGACACATGTTCAGGATTCAAGCGGGACTTAAGCCTTGTGTTCTCTCGCTGCAAGGGGACAAGGGTCTGGTCAGATAAGTGGGACTCCGTCGTGGTATCTGGGGTTGGTTCTGGGAATCGGTAATCAACAGCTACTTGCCCCGGGAGACGGGGGACAACTTCATCGTGGAGATGGGGAGACTCGCGGGAATTTGGCAGGCTGTGGTGTTTAACGACTCTCACTGACGAGGGTTGGCCACCACCAACAACCCTCCACTCTCGTTTCCCTGATCAGTCGCAACGGGTGAGTTCCTTGTGGGACAGTCGCGAGCCGTGGGTGGTGGAACTACAAAGAAAACATTTTCTCAGTTCCAAACAGTTTTGGAACCTGTGTCCCATTTTCTGGCAGTTCTTGCAAGGCCTTGATGGCGGCCTCACGGCAGCCGTCACAGAAACATCCATCAAATTCCTAGGAGCCTCCGAAGTGGTAGCCCTAACTTGACGTCGGCGGTGATTGAGAAGATCTACGAGAAATTGGGCCCGCCTCAACACCTCCTTCGGATCTTTTTTGCTAAAAATTTCCTCATCTTCGAAAATCCTATCTTGCAGGGCTACGCTCCGTATGCCTTCCAAGAAGACCTCTCTCACCCGCTCCTTCTCAACTTCAGCTGTAATTCCGATCTCTGGCCAAGTGGAACAAATTGGACATAAACTCGGAAAGTGATTCACCGTCTCGCTGCCTGCGAGAGACAAGTGAGACTCTGGATCCCAGACGCTCGTTAGGCGTGGTAAGCACATCACGAAACAGTTTGGCGACATCATCAAATTCCTGACCCTCTAGATCTGCCTCGTAAGCCTGGAGTTCTCTGCGTATTTCTGGGGACAAGTTTTGCAAGAACATGTACGTAATCAACCTACGCGGAATTCTAGCCAGATCGACCCACACCGTATAGTCCCTCAAGAACTGCTGCTTGTCATCGCCACGCTTGTAAAGGGCAGGTTTGGCGGATTTGACTAGACTGGAAAACCAAGTACTATCTTTCGAGTCGGCATCCTCGTCGCTGATATCAAACAAGGTTCTTAATCCTGAAATCATGACACTTATTCTTGGCTATCTTCTTCCTCTTTCACTGAACCACGCTCTGCTACCAAATGTGGTACATGTGATAATAAAGAATAAGTGTGTTTTATATTCCTTATATATATATATATATTTCAGTAATCGTTACCAAGCGATCTTTTACAGCAATTCTGCTCAACAGCGGTTCTTGGATTAACGCTCTATAAACTACTATTCACGAGTTTAAAAGATGTTCCACTAAAACAATTAAAACGCGAGCAGCTGATACAATAATCAGCTGCTCGCGGTTGAGGCTAGGATCAGCTAATTACTATTACACGAGTTTAAAGCTTGTCCAAATTAAACAATCTATAAAATGCATGATTTGCTTGAACAGCATTTCTTACATGATTTATTTGATCGTAGTATATGTTCGCTAATATGTGTCACAGAACCTTAGCGCAATGGATTATAACAGCTCTACTCTGTGTCACAGATTGCAACAATGAACATTCTACATTTTTCCAAGACTCAGGATTAATATGTTAAGCACTTGCCGACTTGATTCTGGATGTTAAAATAAGTTGAATATCAAAGAGGAGTCAAAGAACTAACGGTGTACAAATAATTGAGAATCAATCTGTTGCAGAGATTTCTCCGTGCCGTCTGCTTCATAGAGGATAAAAAGTTTGTCTTCATCTACCAAAAATATGAAAGGCAAAGAATTTGAAAATATAATTCGAAGCATGAAAATCACCATTTATGATCCCACTTCCCCAAAGATTTCCCGTTGACATTTGTTATAGGAGCACTGTCTTCGTCTCTGATTGTTGTTGCCAATGTGGCAAACATAGCAATTGCAATTCACCTCATGAGCTCGAACCACAGCAATTGTATCGAAGTAATTAGAAGACTTGCGTTCCTTCGATTGTTCATTTGACAAACTTTCGGACGCCACACCGATTTCACAAATAAAACGAGTCTTCTGTAGAAAATTGTCTCAATTCAGTAAAAAAAACGGAGGATCAATCAGTAACAGAAGGTTGGATCTCTATGGGTTGGATCGAACATTATCCAGGAAAAATATAGAAAAGCCGATGTAACAGAAGTCAGTGAGTGCGGAATTTTGCTCCACTGTTTCTAGGAGAGGGCTCTGAGTCTTCATGATCACAATGCTACAGTGGATTGCTACTTACAGTTGATACGACGGTGGTTTGAACGCGTCAATTCTATTTTCTTACAGCTCTGCTATTACAACAAATTAACGGCGTTTTCATTTTCGCCAAATTTTATCGCGTCATAATGCCAAAAATAGGTGAGGCGTCTTTATCAATCGCCTTTTCTTTAATTCCATGAGACATGCGTCCGACAAATGAGCAGGCTTCGTGATTAGGTGGCGTAGGAACAACAGGAAATGATAACGCTGCTTCATCCATTCACGTGAAGTAGAATATTTTCTTTTCACCCATTATTGTGTCATCATACGAGACATGATTGTCGGTTGCTGCAATAGAACATGTACTTAGCCGCTCAAGGGATTAAAAAACTGTCAAAAGGATTGTTGCCACAGCGATGTATGGAAAAATAAAATCGGAAAGTAAGCCCAGTGGCTTAATTCTCTCAAATATCACTCCAGTCAAGTTTGTATGCTGTTCACTCTTCGCATGTGCGATATTGACCAGAATCTAGTTTAGGTGATGTTGCAAACCTTGGCACTAGAAAAAAGTTCATCTTCGTCTACTCGTAGGTCGCATAAATCCTCCGTACCTTATCAATGTTTGCTATAACAGGTTATGCTGAGAAGACATCTTTTCCAAATTCAACACTAAGAAACCCGTTAGACCAGACCCAACCCTGAAAACCTCGAATTTATGGACACCAACTGATTTGAAAACTGGCCCAAAAACAGACCCATGATCCAATCAATTTATGCTGGAACGTTAATGTATATAACAAAAGCCGTTTTTTTCCATTTTACATTTTTGAACACAAAGAAATCAAGCATATTGGGTGATTCCTCCTTTGCACCTCGTCTGTCCTCTTCCTTCCTATCAAAACATCCTCATACCTTGTGCATTTAACACGGCTTTTATTTTACTTTATCAGTATTGGCAAAGGTTTTCACTAAATTGAACTGTCATTTTTTTGTGATAGTCAATATTCTTTCATTATGAAGTTTCAAATAAGTCGTTGCCATAGTTTTGGCAGTAACTGTCACTAATTTTCCGTCTTTTTTTGTCAGCACTATCCATGTATGACATGTGATGTTGCTAGAATTTAAGTCAACCAGTTCCCATTTAGGCTTTAGTTTTTGTGTCAACCACGTAAATGCGTGGTTCAAAATTGAAAATTCCACGGTCAAAATTTGAAGGTGAATGTTGCTGACTCGAGATAGTGCCACCTCTCATTTCCTTTCCTAGTTTCACTGGCATTGAATTTTTTTTTAGATCGATGTTGTCATGAAGTCATATTTCATGAAGTTGTAATTTTGTGATGAGTGGTTCTAGAAATGCAACGTTTCAATCAACAATTCAGAGAAGTCTAAATTTCGATCGAATTTCGACAATTCAGATTAGTCATTTCTGTAAGAGAGATCATTAAACCTATAAATGAAGACAAATATTGTAGCACTACAGCTGACCTGTATAGCATGCCATGATAGTGATGCATAGCAAGCCTTTGATGGTAATTTTTAATAATCTTTACATACACTGATATCATTTTCAAAAACTGTGTTTGTACCCATTTCACCCCACGGTTGGGGTGAAATGGGTGTGCACTACATGTTTTTAAAAACATGTTATTTCCATGATGACCAAAAATATTGTTTTTAGCAATAGTTATTTATGTATAACTGATACACAGATTGTGATGATCAGCTATCAAAATTTCAGGTGGCACATGGAGAATATTGAGAAAATCTCATGAATTCTTTGAAAACTGCAAATTTCACCTCATCCTACCTACCCTATCCTATACGTTGGGTGCGCAATAAAAAGTTGACAAATAGACCAGGAAATAACAACTAGCACCTTAAAAAATCTTGCAGAGTTCCATTGTAAAGGGACTAGAGATGTCTAATTGTTTTAAGTTTTATTGTGAAGCATGCGTCACCTCCGAAATTTGAATACATGATCGAATGAAAATCTTGTTTCCATTTGTGGTATTTACTATTTATTTAGCACACTTCAAAACAAGTAATCGCATCAGCTATGTTGGTTTGAAGTGCATGATTATTTGTGCATTTAAACCTATTGCATTATTGAACCTAGCGGTTTGACATATTTTCGTAGATAGTTTAAGCTGCTGAGAAAGAACAATTTTGCGTAGGTTCTATCACAGTATATGAAGGGAAACACGAGCTTGCATGCTCGTTAGGGATGCTTTTATTGCGTGTCACAAATTAAAAGTCACGTATAAAGCTCCGAAGTTGGTCGATATTCATTCTCCATCGAATTCCTACCCGATTGTTCTTCCTATGAATGAAATTTCGAGCTCACGAAGACCACTCAGCTCACCTTACATTGCGCCTGTCTTCTCAAATTGAGATATGTAAGCAATCTTCACATTATTCAGTTTTCTTGGAAACGCGTAGGAAATATCGGAATCTAAAAATTGCAGAATACAAATGAATCGCTCACAATGTCAGTCTAAAATTCAAAAGCTAGTGTATATAATTCATGCTAGCTCAAATGTAGGGTCATCGTTTGGCTAATTTCTCATAGAGAAGGGAGTGGTTTTGGGTCGGCCCATGCCACCCCCGACTAGGTGGCCCATGCCTCTTCTCGGCTGCCCACATCTTGTTCCGTGAAAAAGTGCCTACAAGATAAGGATAGATACTATTTTCTCAATTTTGAAGTCAAGCTATAATTAGGCCTCACAGACCTATTTTTCCTACTATTTCTATTTTTTCGGTAAAGGTCTTCTGTTTTGAGGATTTCTCCTATTTTTTGGAATTTATCAACTTGAGAGAACAGTGAGAGAAAAGTGTTCGAGTTACACAGCGACATTTCCCCGACGTCTTCTTGATCCCGCTTCTACTGCTTTTGTGTGAATTTATTCAGTTTACTCATTGTGGGCAGAGTGCGAAGTCTTGCTTTGATGCATACATGGATTTGATAGAACAGTGGAAATCTTGCATTTTCTTTTACCCACGTATTTTTTGTTGTTGAGAATTTCTCCAATTTATTTTTTTTGTATTCTGCGCAGATTTGTCTCGACCGCTAAATGCTCGACGTTATCATTTTGCCCTCTTGTTTCTGGCTATTTCTCAATCGTTCTATCCAGATTCTGGGCAGTATGAGAGAAATGTCCCGATAGCCAGATGATCGAGATTTCCTTTTTCCCGCTCTTGTTTTTAGGGAATCTATTTTTTCTGCATTCTGATGGTCTGAGTGAGAGACTTCCCTCGATCGATTATAAAAAGAATGGGCGTTTTCTTTTCTCGTTCATATATTTTCTCCACTTTATTTTATTTGGATTCTATACAGTATGAGAGACTTGTCTCGATAGTTAAATGCTCTACATTTTATTTTTTTCACTCAGTTTTTGGGAATTTATCCTTTTCTAACGCACGTAGAAGGATTGAGTTCTGCATTGGTGTTATCGCTCTACATTACCTGCCTGGCTCTGTACGAGCTCCTCCTCGAACCCTGAATGACGATGAGTGACAGGTTAGTTTTATGGAAGAATGAAATATGGTTCTCCGGTCTGTTCTGCCTACACACCATAACTGATCCGATCTGAAGCATGATTCCTGAAGTTTAATTTATTAAAATTTGTGTTACGGTCTTCTGACTGCAATTGAACGTGGATGATTCAAGAAATCATATTAGCGTCAATAGTACTTGAACCTTTGTTATTGACAGTTTGATAATGAGGCCTTTTATGAGGGTGTGGCATTTACTGAAATTATATCATGTCATGTCATCTTTAAAAATCACGAGATTTTTTGAAAAAAGGATGTAGTCCTATTGAAAATAGTCCGCATTTTTCCTCGACCAAGATGATGGCGATGAAGCATTTTGTTGATATCAATAGTTGGTCTAAGTGGAGAGCATTGATTATAGCAATGTTAATGGCTGTATGTGCGAACTGGGATCAATTAAGCCGTCATTACTACTGTACTGCATTTAAAAAATGAGAAATTATCTATTGATGAAACTGAACGTTTTTGTCAGATTCTGAGTTTCATGGACATTGCTGGTGGTCAAGGGATAAGGAAGAACGTGCCAAGGACTCCTGCATAAACCATGAAACACAATAATAGAAAATATTCTTCCATATGGGTTTGATTCAAAGCAATCTATGTTTCGGACGTTCTCCATCTGTTTTCAAAATTTAAATGTTAAAATGAACGCAAAAGCTTTCGGAGGCGTCTGCACCACTCCCTAGTCATGTGAAACACAAGTGTAGCACAACTGACAATGGGTCAGTACGATACACGACGTTTTTTTCGCAAATACACTAGGGGCGAATTTTTTGTCTCTGCCCTATTCATTAGCCCTAACTCTTCGATCCTCTCAATATAAAAGGCAATTTTTAAAATACTTAAAAAAATCAGATTTTTGCAGCTTGAAAATTTTCTGACCAAATTTCTGAGAATATCCGGTGTGAAGTAAAACAAATCATCATCAATAAATACGTCTTAATATTTTACGGTGGACTCAGTAGTCAAAGATTTACGAATGAATCCACATGGTGTAGAAATGTTTCTGTAGATTTGTTGAAATTCGGTTCATGCAGTTCAACCATGGACGGATTTATGCAGTAGTTGTGAATGCGGATTGGCTGTGTGATGGCAATAGCTGCGAATTTTCCCTTAATATCCCAGGTGCCATATGGCCGTGAGCATAGGCGATCACTCTGCAGCCTGACGAAATCGATGCTTATCAGACTCCAGAAATTTCGTGTTCGCGCAATCGTGACACGGGAATTAGTATTTGTGACCTTTTATAGGCGAGTGGTAAAATGAATAAAATGCTGAATTATCAATGACCTATATTATGTGCAATGTTTCTAGTAACATCACTATCCTCAATAGTGGAGTGCTGAATAGTGGTGTCACATTCGTCGGTGTATCATAAATAACTTTTCAGACATCATTCTGTCGTAATTTTACCGGATTTGGAAAAAGCTTATAACCGGTACATCTGTAGATCGATATTCTACAAGTCTAAGTTCCTTCAAATGAGATTATGAAGATTAAAGATGACTTGAAGACATCAAGCATTTTCACATGATAAGAAAAAGATAAATACGAATGCCTACTCAATTGTGTCAATACTAAAATATTTGATAAGTGTCCCAATATTACAGACATATTTTGAAATGTGTCTAGCCCCAATTGATGCTCATGATAGAATTTATGCTCATACGTTTATATAACAGTGTATTCATGTTGTTAATCGATGAGAATTTGGTAAAGCTTTGATTATCTCTTGAATAAAATGCTTCTCAAAATAGGCAACTAAGAGTCACGAAAACCGTGGTCAGGCGGATTAGGTTTAAAAAACAGCAAAATGCGAGGGTGCCCAACTGCCCTCAGAAACCCTGAGAATCAATGAATTATGCCCTATGTTGAAAATACACATGAGTAGCCCATCATAATTTCATCAGCACTACTGTACTTATGGCAGTCAATTATTTTACACAATTACAAGTCAACATTTCAGTCCCTCGGTTCCTGTCAATTTCAATTTAGTTTCGTCTATTTTCAGGATTTTGATAGCTGACACTATCCCTCAATTCTATTTTTGTCCATCGTGATAAATATCTGCGGAATGTAAGTAGTCGTATCACCGACCACATATAATTATTGAGCGCATAGATCGCCCTTTGTATATATCAATGTTATCTGTTATCAAGTTGTTACTTTTTTATCAGCATGATTAGTCTGATTTTGCAACAGGCCTCACAAATATCTGATATGTCATTACTAGAGTGCGGATATGTGCATACGTGTATATCCAGAAATGCATGCACAATATTCCAATTCAGTGGAGGATCTTACAGATTTCAAGACATAAACGTTCAGAATGTGCGACAATCAAATGATTAGTATGAGTTGAATCGACATTTATCGCCACGAAGTCACTGGGAAAAAACATAGACCTATTTATTTCTCCGGCGTTCCCTCTTTGTGGATAAAGATAATCCACAATAGATAGATCAAAAATCTATTTAACAGTAGGTCTATATGAGGCGCTGAAATTCTCCGAGATAAATGACTACTCTTCTAGGAAGGAGTGGAATAGATACTTTATTCTCTTCAATATTGAAACTACTGCAACTTCAGTGCTTCAGTCTATAAAATAGCCCTTTATTTTCATTGAACAGAAATTAATCGCTTCCAATAGTTACGGTTTTCATCTTAGGGTGGTTCCGCGTAGCCATTGAAATATCCTGAAAGACCCGCACCGTGGATCCATTTGAAGGGGATGTCATGTTAGCGTTGTCGACAGTCATTGTAGGACCTAATTGACGGATAGAATGTTTTACATGTATCTATCCTTTACGAATTCCTTGACATTCTTACTTTACTTTCCGATTTATGCAAGACTGAATGTGAGCGCAACATCTATATAAAGTAATGACTCTTCAGCTGAATTTGAAGGCTAAATGTCTCTCACTTCTTTGGCGTTGTCTGAACTGAATATAAATCACACTTCTAACAAATAAAATCGCTGTTAGAATAGGCCTTTTTGAATACTTATTATAATTGAATTTCAGATGTAGTTTATGATCTAGGTATTCAATGTGCTGCCCTTTGAAGAAATAGAAATCTTCATTAAAGAATCTTAAATGAAATGAACAGCATAAAAATCCGCACTCTAATTATTGAATTTATCGACAAAATCAGAGCAACTTACATGAATGCAAGCAGATCTTACTGTTGCAATATTCTATGATATTATTTATCACATTCTTTTGAAACGCATCAGATCCACCGAATAATAGTAAGAACTGCTTTTTGTTTTTTGTGATATTTGATGTAACATCTGTAATGAAAAAGGAGCGAGGAAAAGTTGTTTTCCCAAAATTTGCAACGCAACGCATGCCACTTTTGCATCATGAACTATTTTGGTCTTGCTTACCTACGGTCTGATCCATGTGATGCGAGATATCGCTCCAAATCATTCCTCTTTTATGAAGGTTTAGCCGGGGGTCAGATTTGGACCTATTATATGCCTCTTAAATCACTAACTACGTAGGGTTCACTAAAAACATAAAATGCTATCGATCCCTTCAGGTATCAAATAATTTCACTGAATGTGGCGGCGATGGAAGTCTGCTTTTGGCTTCATTTAGCAGCAACCATTCTCCTTCCGATTGCTGCGACGTTATCTCGTTCGTCTGTTGCCTATTACTGTCCGTATAATTATTCGTGAAGCTGGATAAAAAATTTTGTATGTCTTTTCGTGTAGAAGCGCGACTCGTTAACCGAATGGCCACATTCTTGAAAACACGGACGGTTCATGTTGCTATGATGAGTTAAGCGTAGCCCTTGACGAATGTATCACTAAGGCGACTTGTTAGATACGTGGTATCTCCTCAAAATCGTAAAAGGACAGTGGTTAGGGAAAATCAGCTTAGCTTCGCAGGAAGAAGCCATCTGACGGTTCGGTCACGTTGGAGTGGATGCCGACCGTCCTAAGGGATGACACCTGAACAATGTTGACGAAGATCTTCAACTACCTAGTCCTGTCTCCTTCGATCGCGAGAGCTGGCCAAGGTAGTTGAGTTTGTCTTGCGAGTCATGTCTGAATGCAATCGATGGTATAAATAGATTTAGTAAGAACTAAAAAAACCCGAATACATGAGAAAAGAAGTTCATCAATAAAATTCAAGTGATTGAAGCAGTTTTATCATACACACCAAATATTTGGCTACTCGAAATAAAAGATTTCCTAAAGCCAAACGAGGACCAACGAAAAAGTTCGCATATCCGCATTTATTATTGTATTGATAGGCAGAATTCTATGCCTTGAGTGAACACTACATTGAATAAAACTGCTAAGTTTATTATAATAGGTTACTCCTATTATTAATGAATTCTGATATTTCAGGCACTGCATCATCGCTTCTTTTCGTGTAACTCAATTGCATCCTAAGTTGCTGTCGGTCCGCTGAATTGGCAGAATTCTTCTTTCTGATTTGAATGTTGATGTTCAAGCATTCAGTAAATTAGCTCATGAGCTAGACTCAAATTGATAACCTTCCGTTAACGGAGATGTTGGATGGACCCATCTGTTTGAAGATTCAAAATGTTCAATGATGCAAAAGTCATGTTTCACAAATTACTCCTGGTCAATTGCCTCTAGTTGTATTATATATTCGTTGTTGTTTCTGTTGATGTTGGTATCCAGTCAATTTTGTTTCCAAGTATATACGTGAAGGCATGTTGTGCTTATCTTTTCAGTTTCATGAAATTTCTGTTTCAGCTTTGCGGATGTTGATAGAATGAAATTTTACACAAAAATATAAAACAATTGTGTCAAACAAGTAGAGAATTGCCTGTTTGAAATCCTGGTAATAGCTGAAACAAAACAAGCGGAAATGCCATGCTCAGTCAAAGCGGTTCAGTTTTACTCCTACATCAAAATATAAGCCGAACTATTCTGTTACAATTTTTCACCTAAAATGAGACTCTAATCGTTAGGTTCACTAATTTCATTGAATAAGACAAAGCTACACAGGAAAGCTGTACATGAAGTTTTGGCTCATACTTCGATTACAAATGTATAATTGAAATACGATGTTGCTTAAAACTGATAGCAAAAGTCTTCATTCACTCAGAATATCTGAAAGTCAATTGATAGTGATGTAAAGAGTATCTGATGCTATTTTGATGAATTGAAAGTGATTCACATTATTGGAAAATACTTACATAATGTATTTGTTAACCATGCTTATCTGCTAACAACATTATCCTTCATTGAATTATTAGTTGTAGGAGCCAGGGTAGACCAGATGGTCGGTTTTCTACTCATTTAAACCGCCCATCTGGTTTACCTCGGCTCCTACAACTGATAAAATTATCTTTCGAAATCTATGCCATAAAAAACAATTCCACATATGAATGGGTGCAATAACAGACATGAAATTAACTAAATTTGAGTAAGGAACTAATAAAATGTTTTTTGTAGCTGAGAAATATACAATTCAGCATTACAATTAAATAATGATATATCTATATGGTCGTAAAAATAAATGGGAGACGTATTTTTTAATGTTAGATCTTCTGTCATTGAATTTTACACCGTTGTACATATAATTTATCGATATTTTTTATTGTAAAACAAGCAGAACTAGTGTTAATGATTTCCATCTTATAATTGATAATTTGTAGCTAAATGATAGTCTCAAGAGACCTTTTGTGATTTGCTATAGCCCTGATTGGCTACATAGTTCCTTTAAGATACTAAAAACAATTTTGGCATGAAACATTTTATCAGAAAAATATTGTTGCCTTCAAAGATATGTTTTCAATACCTAATTTGCCAATATCTAGCTCCGATGCACCTATCAATTCAGGCTGACATGAATCTGCAAGATTTTTGAGGTCCTGATCACCAGTCGTCGTCATATTGATAAACATGGGTCAAAACCAATGGATTAACTCGGATTTCTTCGGGATTCCCAACTTTCGCAATCAATTTTTGAGGCAACCGTACAAGTTCTCAATTCATATGTTGTATATTACACATTGCGAAAATAGCTATGCTGTCCCTCAAGCATGTATAGAAGAGCTGCATTAATGTTAACATAGACATCTCCCTTAGCAATAATTGCATTTTGCCTACGCATGCTTATCCCTTGTTGGAGTGTTTACTCACCGACTTATAATTGACGAGAAAGTCATATTTAACAGGGCCAGACATCACGAGCTACTTCTCAAAGGGCAGTTTCGTTTTTATATGAAGGGATATGAAATTTACGAAATGTTAGTCCATGGATCGTATCACATGTATTATGAATATAGAAATACAGTGCAGTGTGACTGTCAAAAAAATGTTAAGTTTGAATGAAGCATTGAGCACTTACATCCTTATTATCGAACGCGCTTAGGTAATCTGAGGTAAGATATCAATGTATGATGTGTAATGGCACTCCAGACTAATGGATCGCAAATGCCCATATCCATGGGATATCCATGGATATTTTGTATATAAGCCTCAAATCTGAACTTTCAAACATGTATTGAACTTGTTCATTCTGTTGATTAGACCAGAAGGCTGATGATGAAAAAGTCTCCTTGCTTTTCGGCGTAATAATTGTAATTATATGTAAAAGAAAATTTACAAGGTCCCGACGCGTTTAGCGAATTCTCGCTTTGTCTAGGGACGATCGTGAAGAGGACAAACTGACAGTCAAACTCGCCTTAAAGTAGATGATGGTGAGTTGGATTTAAAATACGGTCAGTTCATGCTTGCGATTCAGTGAGGGACAAATCATCTTTATGTGTCTCGCTTCTGACAGTCTCGTGTCTAGCGCGTCACTGCACGGCTATCCTCTACATCAACTCTGTTGACCAGGACCCCTACTCCAGGTCAAATGTGGTTCAATTTGCAAATGATCAAATGAAGTATTTGAAAAACCGCCTCAACCTCGTCTTCCTACAAACATGTTTGGATTACCATGTAACGCCGAAGTTTGCCAAGATTAAGATCCCCTCAATCACTCAAGAAAGTGCAGCAATAACCAGGAAGAAAACAAGTTTGGAGATGGAAGTCATCCGACAGCAGTTAAGAAGCCTACAGTTGAAAGAAAGCAACAGTGAGTCGAGAAGAGGTTTCGAGTACCTCCATCTAGTACGAAGATGGAAAAAGGAGAATATCGAAGAGTTGCTGTGCAAACTCAATGCAGCGTGGTCAAAAGAAGAAACAAGGATCTACGAAACTCACAAGAAGAAATGGTGTCAACTCACAAGAAGGAATTATCCAGTGTCTCGAGGTGAATATGAAGAAAAGCAATCACCGAAGTTTCCTTTCCCTTATTATGACACTTTTTTGTGTATTTCACCTGTGTCTGATCCTGTGAACACTAGTGGCGTTTTTGATGAGTTGGTGAGTTGTGAAATACCGTCAGTTCTAAAAGACCTTATTCAAAAAGGTCCTAAGTACCGTATCCCTCATAAGGTTGATAACAACCTTATTTCTAATGCTGAAAAAGAGCTTGACAAGCTCATTTATCGTATAAGATGGAAAAATGCCATATCTGATAACGACTGCACTGATAATAGGCTAAAAATACCTTTTGGCAGAAACCGAATTACTCTACCCCCCAAATTGTCGGAAAAAGAGGAATCGAACCTACAACTTTTTCGTTATGAAGTTATGAATATAATAAAACAACAGAAAAGTCATAACAATCAAAAAGTTAAAAGAATTTCTAAAAACATTAGTGATTCCAAAGTCTTCATGAAAGAAAATAACCTCACAGTGGCCCCGTCAGATAAAACCAATAGATTAATTCTTATTAACAGCGAAGATTTGATAGATCAAACTGAATCTGTCCTAAATGATGAGACCACATACAGAAAACTTGAAAAATCGAACAACAATAAATTAGAAAAACAAGCTAACATGATTATCAGATCTGCTTGTAAAAATAATTTCACAAAAAAAGAAGTTGAGCAATTGTTGAGCTGTGGTACCGAAGCAGCATCGTTTAGAACGGTCATAAAAGACCACAAAGAAATGTGTGAAAACGGACTTTATCCAGTCCGCCCGATTGCTTCATGTATCAATAACCCTACTCAGAAGATAGATTGGCTTGTGACTAGAATACTAACTCAACTGATGGAATTGGTCCCAGCCCATTTAAAAAACACAGAAGATATGATCTTAAAACTAAAAAACATAGAAAGAAGTTGCAAAACCAATACCATCTTCTTATCTCTTGATGTTAAAAACTTGTACCCCAGCATCCCGATTGCTGAAGCAATTTCAGAAGTTATAAACTTTACCGCTGAAAATTGGGATAAAATAAATAATTACGGCCTTGACCTTCAGTCGATAGAAAATATGTTAAAATTTATCTGCTACAATTACGAAATACAGTATAACGGTAATTTCTTCCAACAAATCAAAGGCTGTCCGATGGGCACACATTTCAGCCAACCATTCGCGGTTATTTTTATGAATAGCTTAGAAAACAAAGCTCTGAAAAAATTGAAAGACAATCATAATATTTCGCCAAACATGTACGCAAGGTGCATTGATGATATAATAATGGGTCCATTCCCGACCAATGCAGATTTCGATATCATATTAGAAACTTTCAACAGTATAAATAATGATATTAACTTCACTATTGAGGTGCCGGACAAAACTCTTAACTTCTTAGATATTAGTATAAGCAATGCTAACAAAAAGATACTTTACTGTTGGTACCAAAAAGAAATGCACTCGGGAATTTCACTAAGAAAAGATAGTTTTGTCCCTGCTCACATAAAATCCAATTTTGTCACTAGTAGTTAATAATGTTACTAAAAGATGCAACAGCGAACATGACTTGAAGAAATCCCTCAATAAGTTGGACATAAAATTAAAAAACAACGGGTTCATCCACAATTTCTCTAGAAAATCTAAGTCTAGAAATAAAACAGTCTCGCAGAATACTAGTAACTTAAAATTACGTTTCATCAATGATCATACAGACAATAAAATTCGTCACTTAATAAAAAAATACGAATTACCCGCGAAGTTGATTAGCACCCCAAACAAATCACTTTATTGTAGTTTAAAAAATAAAAACAAAAAACTAAAACATGAAGATTATGACATTTGCACTCGGTTGCCTGCCAAAAACAAATGTACAGACCGTTTCCTAATTTATACATTCACTTGCAAAATCTGCAATCAAATTTATGTTGGCCAAACCTGCAGACCTTTCAAATTCCGCTTCATGGAACATAAACGTGCGATCCAGAAGCAGGACAGGTCTAGTGCTTTAGGTGAACATTCGCAGCATGGCCTGATATCTATTGATGACTATGACTTAGACATCCTGGAAAAGTGCAGTGACGCGCTAGACACGAGACTGTCAGAAGCGAGACACATAAAGATGATTTGTCCCTCACTGAATCGCAAGCATGAACTGACCGTATTTTAAATCCAACTCACCATCATCTACTTTAAGGCGAGTTTGACTGTCAGTTTGTCCTCTTCACGATCGTCCCTAGACAAAGCGAGAATTCGCTAAACGCGTCGGGACCTTGTAAATTTTCTTTTACATATAATTACAATTATTACGCCGAAAAGCAAGGAGACTTTTTCATCATCAGCCTTCTGGTCTGATCAACAGAATGAACAATCGTCAACTCCTGTTAACGGCTATCCTTTACATGTCTTGAACTTCACCCTCACTTTGAAATTCACTTCGAACATCGTAAGTATCATGAGTATTTTTTAAAATAAGAAGGCGCTATCATAGTTTTGATCTGTAAATAACTGGCACTAACTAATGGTTTTAGTAAGGCATAGTTTTTACTTGAAATTAGTTGTTCATTGAAGAAACTTCTGACTTCAGGTGTTCATCAAAATTCTTTTCAGAGATATTCCAGGATAGCAAAAGATTTTTGATATTAAATATAATTGCAAACAACACTTATGGGTCTTATCATCACGTCTGATGAATGAAATTTGAATTTGAAAATTTAGTTTCAAAATAACAGTGGATTAAAACCATGCTCAGATTTTATGGACACCTTTATTCCACTGTATATGTCATTACAGACTCCGCCAGATTTATTACAGATTTGCAGTGGTTCGTCAGATGATGCTAACAGATTCATTACTACATTTAAGATTTGATCAAGTTATTCAATCCGGTAAATTAAGTCGCTTGTATGATAAATATTTCTATGCATCCATGCGAATCGAAATCATTTTTAAGACACTGCTTGCTCACAATTTGAACATGTCTCCTCGTTTGCATCTGAGAACTGCATAGAAATCTGATGATAAAAGTTGAGCTATGCAAATAGGGAAAAATATAGTAAATATTTGAGCACATCAGTAAGGGAGCCATATTTTTCACACGTTGTCCGTCGACAACTGAGGTAGCGTGTTAACATAAATTAGTTTGTCGTGTTAACATAAATTAGTTTGTCGTGAAATAAAACCTTTTGTGAAATAACATGAGTCTATTGACTGTACTATTGATTCTGAAATATGGCACTAGGCGAAGCAAGTGCTGTGTCTTTGAATGGAGGAAGGATCGAACGTTGTATGGTCATCTGTATTCAAATATTAAGGTAGTGTTTGTAATGACTCTCTTTGATATCTCATTGAAATTGATCTATACCCGTGTATCTACATGCGCAACATAGAGCGCGCTCACATTTGTTGATCGATTTAGGCCACTGTATCTGAGGCCAATCAATAGTGCAACAGCATGCGGAAAGTTGACATTTGGATTTTTAGGTCGGTCTCATTCACAGACTTTTCAACACTCAAAAGAAGCGAAGGAGCAAAAGCAGTAGCACTTCTCAACCACTCAGATAGCAAGAAACACAGAACTTCATGTTACATGGAATTTGGTGCGGATTCGACCATCACACATTTTTAACACCGAAATTGGTATCAACAGCCATGCATATCTCGCAACTGCATCCCTCCTGTTGAAATTGACAGTTAAACGGTGGTGGAAGCAGGATTCCCATCTAAACTTAGCGCTTCTATGTTTGCAATTTAAAAGAAACATGATTGTGAATTTGAACAAGTGATCTAACGCCTAGTGTGCAATCTGGGTTATTTTGGATCACCTTTTAAATTATTTAATGTAGACGAATATTTACTCCGATGTTCTCAATATTTATGCACAACTCATTCGCTTATACCTTTGATTTTGTTTCATTAGGGTCTGGGCAGTCAAGTCATCGCTTTAACATCTTTGTTCATGGCATCCGGTTTTTTTGTATTATATGACATATCATTTTCTGCATGATGGTGACATCATTGTTATTGTTGTAAGATTATATTTGATATATTTTCACTTGAAAATGGAACGCTGTTTTTCTGATTCCTCGGTGTAGGGTGCAAGGTACTGTCGACTTATTAAGCAATCAATCACTTGCAATTGAATTTACTGAGCAATCAATCAGTTGAAATTGGACCTACAAAGCAATCAATCAGTTGAAATTGGACTTACTGAGGAATCAATTAATTGAAATTGGACTTACTGAGCAATCAATCAATTGAAATTGGACTTACTGAGCAATCAATTGGTTGAAATTGAACTTACTGAGCAATCAATTGATTGAAATTGGACTTGCAAAAGCAATCAATTAATTGAAATTGGACTTACTGAGCAATCAATTGATTGAAATTGGTCTTACTGAGCAATCAATTAATTGAAATTGGACTTACTGAGCAATCAATTGATTGAAATTGGACTTACAAAAGCAATCAATTAATTGAAATTGGACTTACTGAGCAATCAATCAATTGAAATTGGACTGAATGAGCAATCAATTAATTGAAACTGGAATTGCTTGAAATTGACGACCTGATTTCTTGCCACAGACTAGCGATGACGCACATCTGCAATGAATAATTAGCTGGAGAACCTTAGACAGTACTGAACTGAACAGATATTGGACACGTTGCAATTGATGGCCTTGATTCTTACTGCAACTTTTCCGAATGAGGACTGATGTATGAACTAGAAAAGTAGTAGGGGGTGTACGTGCGTGTCACGTCCTGTTGCTGCAAGGCAGATGATGCAGGTGCTCGTCGTAGTAATGGACTATTGAGATCATGTAGCAGACGACAGAATTCTCAGTTCAAGCTTCTGTATGATCGAGTACTTTGTCGGATAAGTCCTCAAGTCGATAGTAGAGGGACGGGAAAGTCTTGCACTAGTATCTGAATGATACAAATTATTTCCGGACACTCACATTAGGCAGAAATTTCTTTATGAAAAAAATCAATTTATTACAGTTGTAGTTTGTATCAACTTATCGATGGACATATGAAGTGTGCTATCAATTAATTGAATTGGAATAACTTAACAATCAATTAATTGATATCTTTTATTCTTCGATAATCCCTGGTTCATAGTAGTGTATACTAATGTATGCACCAGCAATTTTTTCGGGAATAGAAATACCGAATCTCTCACTGCTTAATACTTTTCAATCGCCGAAATACTTGCAGTATTCTCTTGTAGAGAAGTTGTTGCAATGACGCAACCTTCGCAGGGAAAAGTAGACACTCAATAGATGCGTAAACACCTTTCAGGACGAATGGAGCAATAACAATCATTGGCTGATAACGAAAACATTATCTCAGATTTGACCTTGCCTTTGTTTATTATTTTTGTTGCATTGTGGTACTTTTCGTTGACTGAAATATTGAAAGTCATCATGTACACATTTATGAGGATTTTCATTGTCTTTCAGGCAAAAGAGAGCCATGTTTTGAAGAATTGGAAATATCAAGTAAGCTTTTTCATTCAGTTGTGTTCTATTAATAGTTGCGAGGGTTGGTTAAGGCCTGCGTTTCGTTGCGATTGTGCGAAAGGTTCACGACTCGATTCTGTCTGCTCTTAGGACCTGTCACCGGTTTCACTAGAAGTCCCTGACTCAAACCTAATGAATCTTGATTAACAAAAGTTTACTCTACAAAACTAAGTCAATCTTTTAACTAGTAACCTTTTTCAACTAGTAAACCTTTTCTACGTGCCAGTCATGTATTTGACATAATATTCAGGAGAGTTGTTTCTCTTTGATCAGTTTCTGAAATCTATTATATCTTGAGCATTCTATTATACCTTAATATATTTGTATTATCACAGGCGAGTCAAAAATTGCAGTTCGATAGGTAAGAAATAAGGTGGGAATTGTCGAAATCGGTGATAAGGTCAAGGAGAGCCTATTTGGTCAGTTGTTCGAGCGCTGCAAAAAATTATTTCTTCAGTGCACCCTCAACATAAAGTGTGTGTGGCATTTCCAAATTTCCAGCAATAGACCGAGCTCCCACAAAGTTTATTTAGTTGAAAAGCGGCAGATATATCCTCAGTTCATTTGGCTCTTGCTCATCGGAAATACATGCAGCATATCTCGCCATTAGTCAGCTTCCCTACATGTTCGCTTGTAGAACACGAAGTAAGCCTAAGTCACAGATAATCTTCAACGTTGGATCATTTTTCATTTGTCGCTGTTGTCGCGATGATATCTGACTTGCGGATGTTTGACAAGTGGTTAAAACCAGAAAATTTCATTTTTGAAATTTTGCAAGAGACCATAAAAGCTGATTTACAGATCCATTTTGTGTGTGAATAGGTTTATCAGATTTTCAGTAATTCAGAAAAGCATGCATAATATCGGCAACAACGTTACAAAGTAGATCCATATTGTTATATCTACTTCTTAAGAAAAATGGAACATAACAATATCGCACAAATGAGCTCTTGCATTTGTCCTTGAACATCACATGTATAGTATCATTGTGAAAACGACAATATGCTGATTATTTCTGACAGAACTTATGAACATTTTGACTTATGTTAACTGTTTTCGTCAAGACTTCCATGAAATCTGGCTGTTTTTGTGATGGTTTAGTCAGTCGGCAGCATATGAAACATCAAAATATCCGACGCTTTTCCGCTGAATGAATCCTCTTGGCGCCTGTTCTATATTTTGGACACGAGAAGTGAGTAAATATTAATCAGTTCCTTCCAAGTAAGGTCTGATGGTTTAGTGGTCGTGCTTTGTGATCAAAATCTGCCATTGCTTTAAATATGAATACTCACGGCATCTTCCACGTGTTCTGTCATTACAATCTGCTAGACATCGCCGTAGCCAGGACTTCCGAATGGGGCTGTTATCCCAATGCGGTATTAAGCAACCTATATACGTGGTTGCGTAATCACATGAATTGTGTTAGAGATGAATTGGCTTTGCTAGCTGATACACAACTGATGAACTCACGTAATTTGTTGAAGGTTCTATACAATGTATTTGATATAATGATAATAATAGCGTATATATTTCTAAGAAAGGGTAATCGTAGTTACATATAAGCAATCATGAAATTAATCAAAATTTGTTCATAATAAAATCGATGACATGTGGCTAAAAGATAAAGTCATGATATGGTCAAATTACAGCATCCACAAGTTGCACAAGTAGTCTTATTATACACGAAGGTTCAAAAGCTTCAGAAAGTGCCTTTCGAAATGTCAGAATTCACAAGGGTAGTGACATAATTGAAAAAGGATTGCTTTCGCTTTTTGTAGCGGCAGGTTCGAACATCAAAATGTCTAGAATAAAGGAGGCGCTTGGGAACATATTTGTGCAGCAAATGGCCACCTTCTTAAAAAGCTTCTTGCTGATTTGCTCACGTCTTTCTGTAAGTGATGAGCATCTGTCAACTTCGATTTCCTGAAGACCGATCATTTTAAAAGCACGCTTTTGAATTCTTTCAAATTTCATACTGAGTTTTTTTGGCAGAGACACTAATAATTAAAGTACTAAAATATTAGAGAGCATCTAAGTCTAAGACTGAAATTTGCTTAGAAAGTGATAGGCGCGATAACAAATTCCCTTTAAATCCTATGTTTCCCCAAAATTCCATGTTCCGACTATTGACACCTCTCCCTCCTGGCTGCAGTATTTTTTAGGCGCTAAAATCAAAGTAGAGATGTGCACCACCCAAGAAAACTTTGTCGAAGTCAACTGACATATCTAATCCGAGCCGAAACCGGTTTTGCCACAGATCTAGGAATATTGCTAGAAGGCGAAGTCACATTATCTTAGTGTGTCGGACGGTGAAGCGGAAAAATGCTTATTTACATTTGGCGAGCGCTCCGATCTAAAGGCAGAAAGCAAATGATCCTGCAGTTGATGGTGAAAGTGATGCACAGACCAACAAAGGAATATCTGCGGAAAGAGAAATTAATGAAGCATGTAGTTTTCATACATAACACCCACATCTTGGCTCTTTCCTACTCCAACATCGCACTAAATGGCAAAGGAGTGGCTGCCGATGCAGCCTAAGCGAGGAAAGAAGAAAAATACCAGGAGATTGGGGCCCAATGCATTTTTGTTCCTGTCGGAATCGAAAAATTCGGTTCCTGTGGAAGATGTACTGCAAAATTCCTGAAGCAGCTCGGGAAGTATCTCCGGAAATCGACGGGGGAGGAAAAAGCAAGGTCTTATCTCAATCAAAGGATCAGCACGGCAATTCAAGTGGGAAATGCGAATTGCATAATGAACTGCATAGCTAGAGGTCCCACCTTGTCACATCTTGACATGCTGTAGTGACTTTCTACTGTTCTTTTTTTGACTTTCCACTTTTTTTATTGCATCTTTTGTATGAAACTTCACAGACACACAATTTAGCACAAGACTCAAGGTGTACAGCGTCTCGTAAAAATAGTCAAAGATTGTATTTTTTTTGTAGTCTCATTTGATTTGTATTCTATTACGATCTATGTTGCTGATTAAATATAACGCCCATCGGTCATTATCTTATTATCGGTCACCCTGTTATTATTAGATCTCTGAGTTTTGCCCAGTAGTCCGGCAACCGAAGCAAATTTCTGCAGGAAACGAGGCACTAACTAGAACTCGGGAGACGCGTGAATTCGTAGTAGGCATAGGGTGTACATCATTCTGTGAAAGTCTCATTTTCGGCCTCGTTCCCTGCAGAAACTCGCTCTGGCTGCCGGACTACAGTAGCTACCTTGCTTTATCGACTTGTCAATCATCAAGACTTTTCGCTTGTTTTGGCGTGATGATGAAAATACTGACATTGTTGATGCAAGCTCGCTGACTTGAACTTCTCCTTTCATGCTCATCAGTGATGTATTGAAGACGAGATAGGATGTGTTGATCGATGAATTTGATGAGACGGTCGAATGCTGACAAATTCATTTAGAGACATGAACTCGTTAACTCTCGATAGATTTTTCTTGCCATGATGCTGGCATGAGTGACTGATAAACATTAAACGTGTCTTTACCAACCTTCTTCACACGCATTTGGAAGTCTGAGTGAGTCATCTTTCGAAAAGATGTAATCTCTATTGCGTAACAGATTTCAGGCTTATCGATGACCGTCCAGAATCTCATGCCAAGTCGTTCACCGATTTAACTGAAGAGGAATTCTCATACGATGATTGAAATCATCCCAGCAGCCATTTATAATTTAAATATAATGCTTACTAATTTAAATTATTAATTGAAGTAATCCTGATGAGGACTGATAGCACTCTCCAATCCGCAAGCTGACTTCTCTTTGTAATGAAATCATCGGTTTCTGAATGTTGTCGCTGAGATATGATGTGAATGGGCTAGTGTGAAATGTACTCGACAAAATTGACTGAAACAGAAATTAAGAAATGTCGATACTGTGCAGAATGCAGATAGTTATTCCTCTGTTGTGATATCATTGTCCAAAATTTGTGTGACGATCATGATAGTGTACCCAGACGAACGAGAAGATGCTGCTGATGAATTACAGTAACGATCGTGCTCGTGTTTTAAGACATGAATAAACAAACACATTTGGGATGTTTTTACTCAACATCATTAGATTTTGTCTATTTTAGAAAGAAAAAAATTGTAACTATTAAGAACTTCGACGAGAAAGATGTGAGTGCTGTAGATCTCTTGTCTATCTGACAACATCTACTGAGGTCGACGGCTCAATTAATAAACCATTTGAATAAATTGTTCATGTAGATGCTGTCATGAGGCGTAGAAAATGGTTGTCCCACTTGGAAAATGGAGGGCTGGAATTTTGAGGTTTGCGACTTAGGACTTTCCCTGTCTTCGGTCAAAGCCTGCTTGGATAGATACGCAGCGATATTTGGATAGATCACTTATGTATATCAAAACTGATAAATACCTAAGTTTAGCTGTTAAAATGCATGCAAATAGAGGAGTAGTTGTGTCTGCTATGGATCTCCTATCTACCAGAACGAATCCAGAATCCAGGTATGACAGGTATAGATCTGTTATCTACCAAGATGAATACATACCTAATCGCATGTATCGATCTGTTATTTATCGAGACGAATAGATACATATTATTGTCTGGATAGATCATCTCTCTACTAAACAAATCGATTGAATAAAGCTGTACATAGAGTCACTGCTTTCCCATGGATGGTGTGGTTTCTTTTGAACATACTGCTCTGAACAGATACGTTTCTTAAGAACCTTTTTCTCAAACGCAGTAATAACCACACTTCGGATGCCTTTCCTCTGCTATTTGTAGAGATTTCGACTTCAGCATTGAATTAGATTGAATCAAACTCTGAGGATACGTGCAACTGCTCGTAGGACTATTTTCATGGAATTGTGAAGTAAATATACAAAATATTTGTCATTTCCAATAACCGAACTATATTTTACACGGAGGAATTGTGCAGTTGTGGTTGTTTTCCAAGAAAGATCATCTGATGTATGTCTGTTCCACAAGGTTAAATCGGTACTCTAATCTCCGCATCGCGTTGAGTCAGCAGGATACTCATCAGTCAACTGCTACTTCTTACCAGCCGTGGCAGTTGGCTCGCTTCTCCTACTCTGCTAATCGAGAAGGAAAATGTGTTACTAAAAATAGCTTGCTTTTCTGTTTTCTCCGTTATACAGTCACGTGACCACGTGCGTCATAGAAAGCGTGTCCCCGTGTCACCTAAGCGAGTTGTTCTTCGATTTTCTTCCACCTTGATCGTGTGCTCATGCAGGCGGTATTTGCTTTGTGTGTACCGCGCGTGGAAGAAGAGAATTCTGTTTGCCTACTGAAACTCTACTTGGGCGTTTTCGCTACTAAGCGCGACGTCAAGGCAACACTAGGGTAAAGAGCCGGCTCTGTCAACGTCATACAATGGTCCCATTATTGCAATCATGAATAGATCTATGAGATTCGCTGTTCCAGAAAGAAAATGGTCGTAGTTAGAGTGTAAGATGCGTAGAAACCTATTCGCTTAGAGACTAGACTGAAATTTAATTCAAATCCTACAATGCATGGAGAGATTTATGGAAATTGCCGGTGAATTTTAAATTTTGATTGTTGGAAGAGATTACTTCGTAGGTGAATTTGAATGCTTGGGATAATAACAATTGGTGCTTCGAATCAGTAATATATTGCTACTTCTTCGCTGCATCATTCGTCTGTTCTATGTACCGCATTAACTCAGACCGGGTTTCTAATGATTTCACATTTTCAAAGTGATGGATCGTCCTTTACCTAATAGAAGATTATCGAACTCATGTCTAGTTTTATCATTGCAATGAAATACATGTCATGGTCAAGTTCTGGGGAGTGGCTTGTCTGAAAGCGATACTTTGGTGGTATTATCTTCCTTTAGGGCGGCTTTGACGGTGCTGACTTATTCAGGCTTATGCAGCAACTCTGTTGATATGGATGCCTTTCCTCTTAATATGAATGCATCTAACTTTAATTAGACTTACCAGACGTCCCGGTTTTACTTTTATGTCCCGGGGTCCCGACCGGTTGTTACTGTTGTCCCGGTCAGTATTTGATGAAATGAAATACTTCAAATATTGATTTTTTTATCTGAATTTTTCTTATCATTGTGTCTAATATTCAATTTTGATCTATCAAATGTGTAATATTTTTATATATCAGATTCAATATTGATTTGAGGTGCGTAGAATTCCACAAAAAATTTATAAGCAATAACTCTTTTCTGAGTCTACGAAAAGTACGATCGAACGAAAAATATACTTCAAACAAATGAATTGAAATGTCAGTTACGTGTCATCATGTGAGTTGCACCGTTTGAAAAATTACATTTTTTCAATTTCAACATTTGCTTTTTTTGAAAACAAGTAATAATTTGAGTATATATAAGCTTTTCATCAATGTAGGGCGTCCCGGATTCACCTCTCAAAAGGTGAAAATGTCACGGTGAGAGTCTCTAGAAATCTGGTAAGTCTAACTTTAATAACACTCGGAACTCGACTACCTTACCAAAAGGATCACAATCCACCATCACGTTGGGTTCAAATATGATCTGTAAACAATGCATTGCGGAGGATGTAGTGATCCGGATCGCTAACATCATAAACCCAAAAAAGTGAGGACTGAGTGCTAGACCGTCTTATAAGTTTGCAGACATGATCGCATGTTGCCGACATGAGACATAGCGTATTTGTTAACGGACATTTCTATTTACATTCAAACCACTTGTAGCTCTTGAGTTTATCTCACTTTATGCGGATTGTTTTGGTGACGCTATATCAACATCAAATGTTATCTCGAAGTTCAAAACTGAACTAGAACCATTGACTTAGTCTGAAAGAGTCGGTTTTATTATGTCTAGATTTCGATGGCATGGTTATAGATTTTCGATCTCTCATAGAATTTCTGGGGTCCAGAAATAAAACAGCAATTGAATCGAAACATTGCTCCAGTGAGCTGAAAATCATAACGCGAGAGGCGCAGATATTTTTAAAACTCTATATTTCTGTGTCGCTTTTTATCCGAGACGCGACCATATAGTTTCAAAGCAGGGACACTTTCATTACCAAACAATAGAGGCTCCTGTGGTTGATCACTTCATCATTATGATAACTCATGTTAGTCATGTTGGTCACTCATCGCTGAGGTGTGTGCAACTTAGGATGATATAGAGTGATCGACAGCACCTTGAAGTTGATAACTATCACAGACGAACATGAATAGCAATTACCTAGTAAAATAATCTTCCAAAGAAATGTCACTGTTGTTAATCATAATCCAGCCAAAGCGGACAAGCGTCTGACAGCACTATAGAAGGAAATCTTACATTTTCTATCTGCCATTCTCCGCAAGAGATGTGTGCTCTTCTGAGATTTAGGGTGAACACGGGTGTTTATGAAAAATATTCATATATCGTTTTATATCTGATAACATATAAAAAGATCAGTCTGTTTATTGTTTGAAGCTCGGACTGTCTACAACCAGGCAGTAATTCGTCAGCACCAGAGATGTCACTCTGAACTGCAAGTGTCGAGGAATTGAAGCAGCAACCTGCTCGTCGGTGCTCTCAAGAACATCTAATGACATGATTTGAATTAGCAGGAGGATACTGAGAGATAGAATCGAATTTACAGCCTGGTATTTACTCCATCAATTCATTCTAAGACCAGATCCTACACGTTGCTACTCTATTTTCATATTAATGAAAGACCATGAATAATTAGCTCACTAAAGTTAAACGCCGCTTCTGCATTGACGAAATGGGTTGATATGAATGATTTCATGGATTCTAAGAATACGAAAATGGCCGATT
This sequence comes from Prostheceraeus crozeri, assembly GCA_907163375.1. NCBI lineage: Eukaryota > Metazoa > Platyhelminthes > Polycladida > Euryleptidae > Prostheceraeus > Prostheceraeus crozeri. The sequence goes on along the minus strand of CAJQUW010013658.1, from coordinate 513,269 downwards.
TCTAGTACGCTTCGACTGACAAAGTTTAATAAGGTGGTCATGAGAAGAAATGATGATACCTGGCAGGTCCAGGCCCCATTACTTCGGGCACTGGTGACGACACATCGTTCATAATTACCTAGGCACGGTAATAAAAATACCACACTGAATAAGATGTATTGGCAAATTTGTAAAAAAAGTCACGACGTTTCGGGTGACACTACAACCATTATCAAGTAAACACAGAACGTTGGCAGTGCAAAGCTCCAGCAGTTATCGGACATGAACGCTATTGACAAGTCTGTTTGCGGTAAGCACATCATGTTGATAAAAACCATCGCTAAGATTCAATACATAAGGTTGCTTGTACTTAATAAAAGCATATTCTAAAACTCGTCTGACAGTTAGGTTGTTAAAACGCGAAAAACTTTACAATGAACAAAATCAATAAAATGTCCAGTGTTGTGAGAATGGTAAGCAAGGGTATTATTCATATCAACAATATTGTTGCTTACCATTCTCACAACACTGGACATTTTATTGATTTTGATCATTGTAAAGTTTTGTCGCATTTTAACAACCTAACTGTCAGACGAGTTTTAGAACATGCTTTTATTAAGTACAAGTAACCTTATGTATTGAATCTTAGCGATGGTTTTTATCAACATGATGCACTTACCGCAAACAGACTTGTTAATAGTGCTCATGTCCGATAACTGCTGGAACTTTGCACGGTCAACGTTCTGTCCATTACATTTTATTGTGCTCACTTGATAATGGTTGTAGCATCACCCGAAGCGTCATGACTTTATCTTTTTTACATATCTTCCAATACATCTTCTTATTCGGTGTGGTATTTTTATTACATTGATTATTCGAAGCACAGTTTTGAACGCATCCATCATACCTAGGCACTGTTCAATGATGAAAGAACTTATCAGTTATGTTACCAATTGATTACCTCCAAGCATGAAGACAAGTCTAATCCCGATTCCCGATGCATTCATAGCACTGTTCGATGTCTATGCGTTCAAAGAAGCAAGGTGCATTCACAGTCTACGGCGCGGAGACACGATTGCTGACGGGTTGTCTGTGGTTCGATTTGATAGCAACTGATTGCGGAGTACGTGCTATCATATGTAATAGATAGCATCTCTACTTGTGGAGACTCAGGAGATCATCTGAAAATGAAGGAATCTGGAGGGCTACAGAGTGCGGTATCTATTGATCAATCCGCTACTTGTGTACCGAAATCGTACGTCTACAGGCCTACAATATCCATTGTTTATTCATAATTGATATGGCGGCGAAAATTTTTGATGATCATATCGATGAGAATTTTCATTAACTGATCTGACCAATGATAGCAAAGTTAAATGAGATATTCAACACGCAATCTATTAATGAAGATCACTCCGAAAAGCCTCGTCCTGGATCTGTTGTGCAGTGGACTTGTGGTTATAACATTTTCATTTTGTATCAGACTGAAAAGATATCTCTCTTATGCAAACTGCCGGGTGGAAAAATCAACTTTTTAGTCTTACAGGATGAGGAAGCTAACTTTTCCACCCGCGCTTAACTTTTCTATGTTAACTCCTACAAAGGACAAATCATAGAAGTCTATAAAGAAATTGTGATTAGCCGGAGACTACCAAGATATCCATATAGTTCCTTGACTTACTCATTCATAGATTTCGCGGCATAGCCATCAATTTCATAATGAGCAATAGACATCTATGAGGCACAAAATGAAGAGCTACATTCTTTCGAGAGGAACTAAACGCTTCCTCCATCAGCTATCTGTGCATCCCTTGCTGCGCTCGGGCTGTACAACATAGCTGCGGGAGGAAAAGTTGATATTTCCTCTCTCAAGAAAATAGCTGTTACGCATTTCACATGTCTTGTAAAACAATGCTCAGAACTTGATTCAATCTGCACATACGTGTTGAATTAAATTTTTAATTATTTTATTTTTAGGTTGATAGATAGAGCATGGATTGTGGTGCTAAATTCATTGCTGAGAACATTCCATGTACCCCAGATTGGAAGCTTTATGTTCAAAGCAAAAGTTGCCATAGTTCGAGGAATGAACTATTTTCTGCTATCTAAATGAGACTCGATTTCTGTTTACATAACGAAAATGCAAGGTTTGCATCCATTTCTATGGGGAAACTCCTCAATATGTCACTGATTAATAGTGTGTTTTTTTACAGTAAACGAGACTGTCGCATATGACAGCGCTCATTTGCCTCCTATTCTGTCACACAACTTGTATTTGAACGTTGTTGGTGCCCCAGTAGCAGGTCTCAATGACAGAGACGATACACTGCCGCATGGCCAATTACAATGGAGAATGTTCGATTTCATAAGCAGTTTGAAAGCAGATCTCGAGACAGAATAATGAATTCGCAAAAACGGGTCTGAGTCGATATCGACTCCGTCATGACGAAATACTGGAAGACAGAGATCAGCTCACTTTCAGTTTGTGGTTACACGAATGAGTTCCCATGTTCTCATGGTTGTCATTACAAGACATACTCGCATGCGCTGCAGCGCCAAGCGACTTCAAATCCTGTTTTTACCACGTGACATAACACAAACGCAGTAAATAAATTCTTCTCAGAGTATTGGGAAAATTGTGAATCGATAGGGCAACTGCCCTCACATTGACTTCGTAGTTACGGTCTCCGTCAAGCGATTCTTCGGTCCGGAGGTCGAGCCCCGGAAGTGTCATCGGAAGTTGGCAGGAAGGGCAACCGGGCTAAAAGATCACAACGCTCCAGAAAAAGGTTGAGTTTGTATTGCCAACCCCGACTTCCATGTTTTCGAATCCATCGAATATCCAGTGGTTATGGTCCGCTCTTTGAGGTAAAGTTTCACTCTGGTATTTACATTTGCACGTGGTTGGGGAAGACCTTAGGAGAGGATTCATCAGACTTTTAAGTGTTGTCAAAGAAGTTAACTCCACATTCAGGGAGTAAAAATACGTCAAAGCAATGATATTTTTTACTTAACTGCAGTGAAAAGAGCTGGCAGTTGCTGATGAACCCATTCTGTTCATTCGTGAAATTGTGAACTGATACACGAGAATATCGACAAAAGCAGAATCAGAATTTGCACAAAATGACTCATTCCGTTATCTCGCATTGGAACTATTGTGGCATCATTCACGTTCACCTTTTCAAATTGCCATTGCATTTACGAGAACATTTTCATTTTGTATCTCCAGACTCATTCGCCTAGGGTGTGGTAAATGCATCTTTACATTGATTTGTAGCATTTGAGTAAAGCTCATTGTATCGAACCTGAAGACATACTTGCTTTGTTCGTGCTATGTTCTTGTCCCGAGCTTCTGCACATTCTTGGTCAAAACTCCAGGTTGATTCGATTTTCTGCGATGCATCTCGTTTCTGCTTAACCTTCACTTCAATGCATAAAGCAGAACGAATTAATTGTCTACATTTGAGCGTTAAATTTGAGGAACGAATTAGGATTCGTAACTGTTCACATTGGGTTCTTTGTATCTAGCACGCATTGGGTCCATAATTGTATATAAATGACCAAAGCTTCTTCGGTTTCAATAATTCACTGTCTCGGTCAGTGTTTGTTGAGGGTTGAACAGTAAAAATTTGAACATGTTTTGATATAGCAACAAATGCATGGACAGTGACTCATTACTATGAACGTGAGGAAGAAAGTTTGATAGAAAACTTCAGAAAGTGGAATTGCTTATTAACTTTTCTTTCCTCCCGAGAACTGATAATTTCTTATTTTTGGATCAGAATGTCTCCTAATCCGCACTATCTCTCATGACTCTTCTCACATGCAAGCAAGGTATCGGTAGCAGGAATATTGTCAGTCAAAATTCAAAGTTGCATTCGCTTCACTTCGTACGTCTAGTGTCGTGTATTCCTGCTCCTTTGGGTTAGACTTGTCTATGGAATTGTGGAATACGTGATTCAGCAATTACGTCATCGTTATTGCTTCGCAGTATGCTGTGTGCACGTGACTTTTGATTAATTTATCGATGAATAGTTCTTGGTGTCGGGTTTTACTCTGTTACACAATTGATCCGCCCGTCAATTCGAGTTTTGTAGGAAACTAGACCGAGGATGAGACTTTCACACACGATGTTCACCTGGCTAGTGCGAATCCAATCTTCACGTCTGCCGAGCTCTCTTGTCAGACAGGATCAAGGAAAAGTTAATCCAATGGAAAGTAGATAGAGTTTCTCGGTAAATTACATTTATCAGTGTTTTCTCTGATTAAGTGAGAACTTTCAAGTCTAGAGCCATAAGATCTGAATGCAATAATGTGATCATATCGCTATGAAGATTTTGCGAGAGCAATTTAATGTCTACAAACACAACATTCGGAGCTGAAACCTCTGTTTTCAACCACATTTTCGCATGCACCACCAGTGAGAAGCATGATCATAGCACAGACGTAATTGCATGACGTGAAGGCATTCCATCTCAAAACTTGTGGCTCTTGACTTTGTACTTGCTGCAGACGAGAGAAAGAGGCCTCTAACCGGGTGGAACTCGGCAGACGCGCATATTTGTAGTAGGCAATGGATACGCATCATTCTGTGAAAGTCTCATTTTCAGCCTCGTTCCCTGCAGAAGCTCGTGTTGGTAGCTGAACAGCACGTGCATGCACGCATGTGATCAAAGCCAAATGTACTCTGATTCTCTCACTGTAAGCTAAAGAATTCATCAGGATTGCTTCCAAAGATCCCGATCCAGGGCGTCGGCGACAGTGGGCGAGCAGTTTCTTCCTAGTGTGGCCTTCAGTCCCCCTCCCACCAAAAATGTAGAATTATTACATCTTGATTCTCATCCTCAATGAAGAGCAGGACCAGATGGCGGTTTCATTCATTGTCATTTGTAGATCACAACTCCTTGTTTAAAGATGCTACCGGAACAATTTCAGGAACGCAATTACAATTATAAGAGAATGTGTGATCAGTTCATGCATGTAGATGCCTGATTAAACATACTGTCGACATTCCGCATAAAATAGTCGCTTGGGTCATGCGCTCCTGCTGGGTAGTTTTCTTTCAATATTTACATATAATTAATCGATCGCTTCAAAACAAGTTATAGTTCGCAGAACAACAATTATAGATTGTAGGGAAACTAACCAACTTTTGTTGTTTTGTTCGGTTTTCAAGCATTTTTTAAATGAAGCTGAAGAGCAATGCTGAAAGACAGAAGCACTGTAATAAACCTCTGTACTAAGTTAATTGTTCAGTTCCTGACAGTTTTGTTCCAGGAGTGAGACGAACGAATCCGCCGTAGATCGAAGATTTGATGCTTAGCTTCATAGCGGTTGAGACTAAACTGGATATGTCAATTTCATGGTGAAACAGAAGTGCTGTAGGTACTAGAAATTCCAACTTGAATATGATATAATACTCGAAGCACAGCAATCAAAGTCATCACTTTATTGAATAAACTATTGTGGCATTAACATGGGCTCAGCAATTATAGTTACACAAAAACTCAATTTCGCTTTTTGCATGCTTCAAAAAATGTGATGACATCAAATAAAATAAGCCGATATAACAGTGATGAGCTCTCCTGTGGTTTAGTGAATTGAGTATGAAAATTGTTTTGACTTGCCCTATTCCTAAAAGTCATTAACCTTCACCCCAATAACCCAATACCTTAAAACATGCTGCCATCCTACTGATGCCCTCAAACCCTTCCCTTGACATTCAAATACTATCAGTCACCTTTAAGCACCAAACCCAAACCCATGAGCCCTAACCCCAATATCATCAAGATTTCTAAGGGAAATGTCACATAATGAAGCTTGATGTCAATACACTGTAGTTCCTGTTCACGAAGTTGTCGCTCAGTTTCTGAAAGAGTGGATCATAACGAATTAGCCAATGTGGGGGCATGATCGAGTATCTTGTTGGTTACTGTATGGTTAGCATTAACAACTCGGTGACTAAGGTGTATTAAACGATCTATGAGCGTATTTGAAAAAGTTAAGAGTAGAATAGATGAACCCATGTAGATTTATTCCGTACCCCGATATGAATCAAACATTCACATAAAAAGACATAATTATATTTTCATGTCATGTTAAACTGAAGAATTCACTAGAACGAATTTCCCTTTAACCTGTTAAATCCTCAAAGTGTCATTGTTCAGCTTTAAATTTGAAAAGCATCATTTCACGCGATCTACTTTGATTGTTTTTGTAATACTTCACATATTTCGGCTCACCTATTAATAGACAGTGTATATGGTAATTTGTAAATATGCCCCAAATTTGGCAGTTCAGCGTCATGCTTGATCAGTGACATTCAAGTCCGCTTTGACGCTGCTATTTATAGCTTATGTTTAGAGAAATTCCAATACTCAGCGTGAAGTCTCAATTGTTGGTCGATAGCTTGTCAAGTATCGTTTCATTTATCGCATGATTGAGCAGCCCCAGTTTCAGCTTAGAATCCATGTCAATGGAGTCACTCTCATTGAATGCGTCTTTTCATGCTTTATTGAATTTTTGACCGAAATTTCTCCAATCTCAATGCATATGCATTTTCGCCGAGGTTTCCGAGTGTTCGATGTGCTAGCAATGACACCGATAGCTGAGCATCGTAGTGGCTCGTATTCTGGCACATCAGTTCTTGCGGAGGCGGAACTTTTATTCTTTTCTATTCATGTTGAGAAATCCTATGGATTATAACGAGTTAAAACCACGCCTTAAATGTTTTAGCCACAAAATTGAATGTTTTGTTTATCTGCTGAGTCTATATATGAGTCTAATTCTGTGGTTTTGGCATTGGGTCAACATCCACATTAGCCTCTCTAGCAACCATAGATATTCGTTGGGATTATTGGCTCACAGGTCTTAATCTGTTCTCACTTTGAATGAAATACCAATGAGCCTATCAACAAGTCTATATCATGCGAATCATTTACTGGGATCTCAATTTGTTTTCAAAACATGACATATTTCAAAACAGTTTAAGAAGCATGTTTGCAACAGGATTTTAAAACTATCTTCAGAAACAATGTTTTTGAATAAAGCGAACTTTCGGAAACAATTTTCATAACATTGTTGCATCTTCTAATAGATATACAATTATTCGATTGATATTAGAAAGAAACCTTGTCTTACTTCGAAAATAGAACATGCGGCAAAACATGAGGCATGAACATTGCTCTATGAAAGTGCAATCGGTGGCTATCAAACTCATCTAAACACCAGCAACTTGCGCTTATGAAGACTGGCAGTTTGTTAGTGAAGCCATCATTTCTCTGTTTGCATAAGTAGCTCCAACATAGTATATCATCATTTCAAAATATAAGAGACAAAAAGCATGTTTTATATTGAGCCTCGTTTTTTTGGAATCCAGTTGCAAATAGGTAATAGATGTACCTGTCTCCACGTACTTTGACGATGATATTGAGTTCAACTGGAGAACGCTGGGACAAATGAATGAAAAATCAAGTTGTAATAGTTTTAGAGAGTAATGGGACTGGTAGTCATCTTTATATTTGCTTGGTTTGTAGTAGCTCCTGTTTGAGCCAACCATTTTTGAGTTACTTCATGTTGTATGACTTCGTACAAGTGCATATAATTTTGAAACTTTATGGATGTTCACATTTTGGCGAAGCCGTTGTTTGTGTCTCTCACTCATTAGTTTAAATTCACATTGTAGCCCAGGGCGATGTTTTCAAAGACATGTAGAATTCAGAGGTGAACTGAGGTCTTACTGAATACAGTATTCAATTTGAATGTGTAGAATGAACTTCTTTAGGTAGTTGCATCATTTTCTTCAAACTTCGTTCGTTTACATTGCAAGCCGTCAAAAGTTGATATTTTTCTATAATTTTCTCCAATTAGATCTACACGCAGTATATCGTCAACAATTGACCAAACCAACCGAACGATTGACTTCAGGTATATTTAACACCCTATGATCAATTTACAACAAGTGGACCACTCATCTCTGGGTGAAGATTTTAATAGTAGCTAATTCAACAGTTGCATGCTTTACATACCTTTCGGTACTTCAATTCGCCCCCTCCCCCACATATTCCAATTTCACCAAAGTTTCGTCGAACTTTGTCACATTGGGTTAAGGATAAGATTGTACTGTTATGGAAGGATAGCACAAACAGCACTGAGAAGTTTTGCTTGAACCCTGGCATGAAGGATTGGTCCCCTTTATACTAGTTAGAATATAAGACTCGAAAGCAAACTTCAGTCACAGTTGTGATCATGAACTTCGTGGAGTTCAACGCTCTTGCGACAGTGGTCATGAAATGAGACTGCAGTTAAGAGTGAGAGAAGAAGTGAATGTGAACTGAATATGGGGGTGGACAACAGAAGTACCATACTTTTCTAAACACAGCATGTTGGAGAATGTTTTGGAGTATTTGTGACCCACGGCCTTATTTTTCTACCTGGATGGAGACTTTCTACTAACACCTCAACTCATTTGCACATTGTCAAATTTTGATTTCTCTCATACAACCATCACTTTCACATGATTGCAAATACTGCAAATCATCATTTTGTGTTTTCTCAAACAAGATCTGACCGAGAGATCAAGAATTTCGGGATTGAACACTTAATCTCAAACTCTGCCTTGCATCTCCGCGCCTCCACGCAAACGGCAGTAATGAACGGTAGGTTTGGCAGTGATGTAAGACAGTCGGATTCCGATCAAGACAGTGATTTCCACATCACCACAGACGTCCTATGGTAGCGGAAATGCAAATTCGAGTTGAGGATATGTCCCTGAATGACCTTGACTGTAATGCGAGTGCAGCTGCTGAATAGCGAGGAGGCGGTTTACAAAGTGACAAAGAGAGGTGGCTGGCTTCAGTTCGTCTTCTTTGTTTCTTTGTGAAGTCATATCGTCGTCTGAGACCCAGACACGACCGTGCGAGTCCACGTGAGTCACGACATGTCTGTCTAAATCTGGCTGAGGCTTTCTCTGACGTCAACTTTTCCTCAACTGAGTCACCAACCTGCAGGGGTTGCCATTAACGACCAATGTTTCTTGCAATTGTTTTCATTTGCGTTTGCTATCAACAAACCCTCAATTCCGATAAGTTTTGAAATATTAGGTGAGAGTTGTGAAGTTTTCACCCAAATGTTTATCAGTTATCATTATGGGACTGATAAACAGCTTCTCCTGATGATGTGCATGATTCCAGGTAACAATGAGAAACTTCTGCTTCATTGATTCCCAGGTGTTGCAAGTCATGTTCAATTCCAACTTTAACAGAGTTCAAGGAAGAGAGAGAAATGCAACGGGATTTGTATTGAAATTTCTTATTCTTGCGTGAATGTAGCGTATAATGAGTATCAAAGTCAATTTTTACTTCATTTGTTCAACAAATTGTTGTCATTTGTTGCAGATATTATCCCTCCCTGTAGCTCTTCAATGCTGTTAATTATTGAGAACTTCCTCCTCTTCAGCGATTGCGCAATAATGGACTGATTCTAAAATGTGCGACCGCATAGGATGAATCAATCCCATCATTTTCCTCATCACACAAGTATCTTGCGGCAGTGATGATATATTTAGGAATGGAAGTCTGTTGTTGAATATTCTGATACTTAGATAAACATCTTATCTATAAAAGGCATGCGAACACCTTCCCTGTAGATTTCCGCGTGATGATCAGCAATCATGGGCGGGTAAATATTTCAAATGTGGGAGCGAGGCAGTTTGTTCTGTGTTTGGTACGTGGAAAAGTGATATTGTCTAGTTCTGATTTGATCAATGAATATGAAATGAAATTTGCTATCTCACATGAAGGCGTGTGCAAGGCACTTGTAACACTGATAGTATGATATAGCTGCTCAAGGTGTGTGCACGCCAATAATATATGTAAGACAAGTTTGCCGCGGTGTGTAGTAAATGTTCTGTTCAAAATGCCACTCGATGGATATCTCGTTTAAGGTCAGAGGATCTCAATCACTTGTTTAGCGCTTGAACCTGCGATTCTGTTGTCGTTTGCTCGAGTCTCTTGAAGATCACCGGAAGCTCTAGTCACTGGAAGTCGACATGTAGGTCTGAGAGCATCATAACATCAGGATTAGCCGTGTTCTTTTTTTTTTACAAAAATCCGGGTCTCTGTGACCTCTACTCCATCTTTAAAGTACATATTTGTGGGAAAAACACAGCTCGCTTTTTTTGTTAAGTCCTCACTTTCAGCAGAATTGATGAAGCCATGTACAGCTTTGAAAAGGGGACAGCTAATAGGGGGCTTGGTGTAAATGGTTATGATAATCTTCTAAGGTGCTTTTGTTATAAGTTGGGGTGATGGAAACCGATCAAGAAGATGACACAATGCGAAATGCGACGTACGTGATGCTTAATATTTTTGATAGAAACACTGTTGCAACACTTGAAGCGCATGAGCTATATGACTTGCATCTGCTCCTATGTATGCATTTGTACTGATTGAGGTGAGGTAGCAGTTTGATTCACCACTGCATTAATCAAGAGTTCCAGAAACTCTTTAAATATTCCAGTTTCTAGAAAAAGTGAACCTCAGTTGTGGAAGTCACTACTCGAAGAAATGTAAAGGAATGCAAGAGAAGAAAAATACGTCTTTGAATATTATCACTGAACACTGAGTTCCCAGCAATCTTCGCTATCTTATGAGGATGTTGCAAAATTTCAAGAGAAACCGGTTTCGCCTTTCAGTTTATGTTGTAACGAATATTCAAGTAAAATCGCCGCAAGAATGTTTGAATATACATTTTATGGACCGATGCGTTGGATATGACACGATGGAAAAAAGCAGTCCTTGTCCATTTCTAAATGTCATTTAAGGTGTTTCTGAATGGCTCGATACAAATATTATTGACTTCTTATCTCAGCATCTTCGAATCTTCATTGTTCTTGTCACTTAATTGTCTTGTGTTCTTCTCTTCAATTGCAATTTAAGCAACGTCGTAGTCTCGTGGATGTCTTTCTTTAATGATAACTACATTGGTACAGGTATATTGTAGCAATTCGGTGTGTTTGAAGTTATTGTATTCAGCACGTCATAATTACCAAAAACGGATAACTTATTTATCTTTCCTGGATCAAACTTCCATCAAAATACTTCAAAATGTCATCAGTATAAGCGTTTTACCCATATCAAATTGGTGACTGAAAGAATGGTGCACTTCAGGTGAATTTTACAGTTGCCAACCTCATGCATCACCCGAACAAAGAAAGACTATATCAGCACAGTCCAAGGGACAGCGGAAGGTAGAAACATTGAGACCTTATTCCCAGTTAGGTGAAACGCTAGCTGATCTCATTGATGGCGCACGTTAGAAGATCGGAATTTTGGACTGATTGCCTTCTGGACTGAGGCATAACAACTCTACCTGAAATAGTCAGTCTTCCAACCACTGTTTAAATGTTGCTAATATCAGTGAGTGTGGTCTTTGTAAAGCTGAGTCGCTAAATATGTACCGGTGACTCACGCATGGTTTGCGGTATTCGACAGGATATCAATAACTGTTATAAGATTGGACCCTCGTTGGTCACTGCTATTTTCAATCATATCGACATTGTATGACTCTATGCTCAAATGTCTTGATTACCAATTGACCGTTTATTGCGCAATTCTTTGTGAAGATTTTGTGAGATCGTAGGGGTTAAATAAGAGTACAGAGATGTATTCACTTCCGTCCGTCTGGTAGTGTCAAGACAGTTTTTCGTCCGTCAGGTATCTCCTTGATAAAAGAGGCATTGAAAGAGTAGTGGAAGGCAAGTTGTCGAATTGGAGTGGGACCATCTACTACTAGACAAGTATTATCGGATAGTTCTCTCCTTGCTCTATCTGAATTCAAGGAGGCGCTCATGCTACTTATTAGGCAGACCAGTAGTAAGAAACCAAACGCTGGATTTGAGGGTGTGATGAAACATTTTAGGCTGATTGATCGACTCGACACCTGTGTTTTCTGATGTTATTGAAAACGTATTCCACTTTTACCATAAGGAACTAATCTCTCCTTTCTTTAGAAGTTCTGACCGTCTACTTGACATCGAAACAACTTGTTCCACCGAATTTCTGGTCTCGTTAAGATTTGCAATTTCCTCATGTCGGAAGCACCATGTCAAGTATTACCAATGCAAGTCTTGAAATTACAGTACTTCGAATTTTCGTGCATCAATGTGCGCGTACTGTTAATCGAGTCACGAATTCTCTCAAACTCTACATCGAATGAAAATAGTGAAATACATTTAGTACGAAAATTGCCACAGGAAGAAATTGATGCACAAAAAAACTAATCAATACTACAATAATGACGATTCTTTGATGTATTACAATATAACAGTAAGCATTACTAACATGAATGAGGGTGAAATATGCACATGAAGATCATGATTCGCCACGTGGTTGAGGTGCACAGAGATTTCACCACCTTCATTCCAGATTTTCATTACATGATTAAGGTGCGCCGAGAGCCATCGAAAGCTCGTGTAGTATATTTTACTGTAGAATAAAATGATGGAGAATTCCGAAATCTTGACTTCTCAATCACCTTCATTCTGGTCTTGTTTATAAGAACAAAATAATTGTTTTGTAGTCTACAAAGCGGTACGGGCATTTAGATATCCTCATTCTATTCTGATAATATATCTTTTTGCTTTTGAGATTAGAATCATGATTTTGTAACATTTCGAGCGACTCACAGTTTGTTCGAAGCTTATATGTTTATGCTTTAGCTCACCATGTGCCTTTGGAGAAGATCTCACATGTAGGTTTGGATATGCACTTCTGTGCTGCACAGCTGTTTCTATCGAAAAAGTATCTGTGGAAAAGATTAGGTGAAACTGGATCTCGTTAGCGGCTTTGTAGCTCAGTCAAATGCGTTTCTCATGAATTTTTATGAAGTTTTAGGGAGTGTGTGAAATGATGTGATATCTTAATGAGGTGAAGTGGTTTTTTTCATTGACTGTATAATGCTCCTGAAGATTGAGCATCCGTCCTTTTATATAAATCCGTGAATATCCTACTGAAATTTATTGGCACAATTTAAATATGAATAGTTGATTTTCGGTCCTTTCAACAGATATTGTATCTTGGCATCACTAACACGCATAAATATGGAAAATGCACTTGATAGATTCTGATGGTGTCAAGTATAAATGTTCTTGGTGAAGCTGTCTCTGAGAATCCAGAAAACATAATTTGAATGACAGGAGTGTTTTAAGCCACTTCTAAAACCCATTTCCTGATGAAATTCTCGCCGAAAACTCAGTGGCCTCTGACAGTTTATTGGCCTTCTCTCAGGAACTGTCTGGCTATTTTATTTCCAGCTAAAATTTAATAAAGGAACAATGCTTCTGTCGCTTTAATTCCATTACGTATCTTTCTCTGGGACAGCTTTATCAAAACTGAGTTTCAGGGCCACTTTGACCCTGAACCGCTCTGATTTCAAGAATTCAATTTCGAATTAACTGAAACTTGGTCTAACTCAATCTTATTCGGAAGGTGAACCGTTCATCTAGTTGAGTTATAAATTGGTCTGAAAATCAGTTATTTTTCATTAAAGGATTGCGATTCATCTTTTCCATGCAAACCACCCACCAATGATTTAAACTGCACAGAAAGGTTATAAAAAAATCATATAACCCGCGTGCTATATTAGATATACTGCAGCAGATATATTTGACTTTCGATTCTTGTGTAGATAATGATTAATTCTCTTCTACTTGGTAAGCATTACAGTAGCATCAGGTTGATAGATATATAATTTACAGACAACGAAAACAAGATGTGTAGACGTCTCGGATTGGGCACGCGATATAATTGATAATAATTACTACCGCAATAAACAACATATTCGAGATACGTCATCTTTGACAGTGTAGAGAATAAATAATTGATCGTTATCCGCTTAATGAAATGACATCCTATGGAGCGATGCGTGCTTATTGCGATACAAGAGACACGTTCCCTAGCAAAGAGGAATCATACTTACCACGATTGGGTAATTCTGAGTTATTCAGGAGAATTTAAGTATTCATAATGCGAGTATTCATCGGAAAAATGCTTGTAAATGCTGCAATATCATCTAAATATGGTGCTCAGTCCAGGCATGTCATAACAGCCTATTTGACGTGTAACTTGATCAAGTACAAGTTTTACCTTGTGCACATGCACTGTCTGATATATTCTTCAGCATTTTTCATAACACATTTGAAAGACTTAGATAAGTGAAACATCTTCATCATTTCATTTCGCATTCAAGCGAGTTTTCTTAGTGGCGCACGAATTGTCTTCGACAGGAGCATAGGTCAGAAAATTAGATTTTGTAATTCCGCATCTCTGGACCTGCCGTCTTGAAATATTTCTTTTTAAAAGTGGGCTGAATATTTTCAACGGGAATCTGTAAGCCATGCGAATTTTCTGTGTTTCATTGCACGGGCCCCCTATGAATAAGCAGATGCATTTGGAGCACGCATTATTTCTAAAATGTTAGCAAGTCCATCATTTCTGCGCCGAGAACCGTAGGTTAGGTATCTCCGAATGTCCTGTTGCTGTTATCAATTGTTGTGGACTCACTGTCTGGTGGATCATCAAATGGCTAGGGCCCGTCTGCAGTTGATGGACAATCAATGGGGAACCTTTGGAGGCCCTTTTGACATAGAGGAGACGAATGTCCTCCTATGTGTTTGTATGTTTGATTCATATGAAACTTCTGTTCTTCTATGATGACAATTTGCTGATTTATCATTACTATTCTGAGCGCGATAGCTATCTATTTCCTGTAAAGTTATCAGATATACGGTCATCACATTCCAGCTGCTTCCGATTAACTACAAATTCGATCAATGGTTCTAAGAAAATAGGATATCCCCAAATTGATGTGAAAATTGATATCACTTATCACCTGATAACACAGACCAGTTCCTTCAAAATCCGTATGTCCATCCGGTATAGTCACTTCCTTCTCCTTGCGAAACCTAGTGATTGCTGAATTGTTGTGATCGATGGGCGTCGTTCTCGGAAATGTCTGTCAGATGACTGGAGGAACACCATCTTGGAACACGTGATGAAGAATTCATCCTGATGCGGCCGAGATCTTGTCCTTCCTGTCAAATCGTTCTTCACCTTTCCGCATGGACTGCTTATACATCTACTTCTGATTTGAATTCGTGCAGCTTAGAAATAGACTGTGAATATGAGAGAATATTGAATTTTTAATTTTCAATGCAATTGAATTTTTATCTAAATAAGAAAGAAAAAAGTATTTTCACTTTCAAGAGGATTATCATATAGTACGTAAGTTAGAACTCAAAATTCAGAGATTACGAAGTGCAATTATGATGAAGAAGTCATTGACGCAACTCTTAGTGCACTTCTTTCAGATTTAATTAGAATTGCTTCTCTAGAACAGACAAGTGATGTTGATAGATGGTGTTTAGTTTTGATGGTGAGAAGGACAGTTTGTGTTTGAAAATTCCTGATTCTCAATACCTCTTGCGCTCTTCTATTCTTACAATTTGTAGTGGAACTGCTGTTCGTGTAAAATCGTTGAACTGAAATGCATCGTAGTTGTAGAAATAACCATAAATCCATCCAACAAGTTAGTCATCTGCTCGCATTGCTCAATTGCTTACTGAACAGTGGTCCTACTCCTGCGTAAATCGCGATTTTTTTGCGTAACTGGGGTAAAAGATGGAAGCGCCGCGTAAATTGATTTTTTGATGATTCTTGTATATACTATTTAACCGCAACGTCTTGCCATCTTGAATCAATGGTATTGAATATACAGTTTGCTCATTTCAATAAAGATAGAAGCTTTCTAGTAATTGAACTAGATTTATTGCTTCCATTCTCAGAACATAATGTTTTTTTTGTTCACCATATAGCTGAGATTTTAGCATATTATTTGTAACTTTTATGTGTCTTCAAAAATCTCTATTTGATTTGTATTCAGTATGACTTAACTTTCCCAATACAATCAGACATACTCCTAACAATTTCTTGACGTTATCATGCGATAACTGATCAAAGCAAATCGTTTATCCAACATCTTCATTGATGGATTGGTCGGTCGCGAACAGCTGTGGCTCTCCGCACAATAGTTTTCCATCGGCTCCACAATAAGCACGGTTATTCAGTTCGTCTCAGTAGCTAGTTTTCTGTCACCGCCTTGCCATTGGTCCATGCACCATTCCACTAAGCAGGGTTTTATCATAGCTGGTGCTACACAGATAATGTCCAATGAATGTCAGTTTTCTTGCTGTTGTCATAATTGACTGAAAATTGCGCCAAAAGTGACATGTGCATGCAACATTTTCAGCAGGTTGACTACTGATTTTGTCTCGATGACCATATCACTAATATTTCCATTTGTATCTCTTCTTTGAGTTTTCGCTTTCTTTGCATTAAGCAGCAAGCCGGTTCTTTTGCTTTTTAATTCTCACTCTATCCACCAATTCTTACAGTTCCCTCATACTGCCCGCTATGAGCAATATGTTGTCAGCATAGCTGAGGTTGGTTATATGGTGTCCACCAACGGAAACACTCTTCAAAACCATGTGTCTTTCTCATGATATTCTGTGAGTAGTCGATGTCGAATAAGTGGGAGAGATGAAATGCATCTCAGTCTTCGAATACACAATTTCTAAATGGTCGGCATTCCCCAGTAGTATTGGTTTCATGGTAAGAGCTAAGAGTTCAGAAAAGCCCATATCCCGCATGTTATCACAATTTCCAATGGATACTCAAAAAGTCAAAACATTAATTTTTTGGGAAAAATACATGATTTATTATAGAATTCTATCCTCTGATGTAGCCTGAGTAGGCGAAAATTTAGGAGCATATTATGACTTACAAATAGCACGGCTTTTCTTTTATTCATATGATTAACATGCTATTTTCACATTCTTTGTATGGATACCGTTTTCTCACATATTAAGTCTATACATAAATGCATCGCATCCAAACGTGAAGGTAATAATCGCATTGAAATTCTATGTAGACTACATAAGTGTTTGCATCAATCAGATATTCGCAATAGTGTACCTGCGTAAATTTACTTAGCCTGCCTAAAAAATGGAAATTTGCCGCGTAGGACCACTGTTACTGAACATGTTTCAGTTACAGGTGTTAGATTTCTTTTAACATTATTCTCATTCTGCAGTTTCCGTGACACCGTGTGCGCAGCCTAACGATCTCTCGGTCCACAGGTCGAGTGGACACTGGGTTTGAAGTGCATTCATATCCCTAAGGCTTTCTTTAACTACCAAAGTAGTGCTCTGAATCACATAACATTCACGGCAGAACATATTTCGCATGTGAATTTTCTAATTGTGATATTCATTTGATCTAACTCGTTCATCTTTTGAAATTACCAATCTTGACAATTTTTGAAAATGTTGACACTTGGCCGAATTTTTGGTTATAAATATCCTTAATGGTTGCTGTTTACGATGCCAAACTGGTTGGATGCATTGAAACGTTGCTTATGAGTACATAAAGAGATTGATCAGGTTGTTTTGGTCAAGGAGTACAGCTGAAATATAGGCATTTGAAGTGTGGTTTTTTGCTACTTGCAGATTTTATAGATATTTTAAATGTACGCGAGGCTGCCCAAA
The DNA here is from genome assembly GCA_907163375.1 of Prostheceraeus crozeri. Taxonomy (NCBI): domain Eukaryota; kingdom Metazoa; phylum Platyhelminthes; order Polycladida; family Euryleptidae; genus Prostheceraeus; species Prostheceraeus crozeri. The sequence goes on along the minus strand of CAJQUW010013658.1, from coordinate 495,688 downwards.
TTCATTTCACAAATGAAAAGTCGATGTGTCACGACCGGTTTCAGTCTATTTCAGACCATCTTCAGGTGTATGTACAGACATGGAAAAATCGACTTATATACTAAAATGATTAAAACTAAAGGAGAAGTGATCAGTAAAATTTCGTCGGTCACAGAAATTGCGAAGGTCACAGAAAGACCCTCAGCTTGTATGACGAATCGTGTTCATTCAATGTTCTGTCAGTGCTATGGCAAAGTGCAATACTTTTCAGCTATTTTCGTGTACTTGGTTTTGTAGATTATCGTAAAATCGTCAAAGTCCGCATTGTGCAGATGTTTAGAAATTTCAGTTTCATTAGGAATGCCGCGAATATGTTCTTTCATTCTAGTGTAGAGATGACGCTTAGTCTCACCAATATAGCTGCTTGAGCACAGCTTACAGGAAAATTTATAAACTACATCAGAGGAGAGACTAAACTTCAACCTGTCTTTGTTTGGAAAAAGGTTAGCAGTCTTAAGTGTTCTGTAAGAAACAATAATTTTATGATTCGCTGGAAGGAATTTGTTCAAACTATCAACAGTCTTTCTAGTTTGGCTCTCAAGACTTTTGACAAAAGGGAGGCGCCAGTATATGTTTTTAATATTACGATCGCTAGGTTGGAAATTGTCAAAATTATTTTTAATTCTATCGATTTGATCACGATTCGTCATACAAGCTGAGGGTCTTTCTGTGCCTTCGCAATTTCTGTGACCGACGAAATTTTACTGATCACTTCTCCTTTAGTTTTAATCATTTTAGTATATAAGTCGATTTTTCCATGTCTGTACATACACCTGAAGATGGTCTGAAATAGACTGAAACCGGTCGTGACACATCGACTTTTCATTTGTGATCTAATGATCAAATCGATAGAATTAAAAATAATGTTGACAATTTCCAACCTAGCGATCGTAATATTAAAAACATATACTGGCGCCTCCCTTTTGTCAAAAGTCTTGAGAGCCAAACTAGAAAGACTGTTGATAGTTTGAACAAATTCCTTCCAGCGAATCATAAAATTATTGTTTCTTACAGAACATTTGAGACTGCTAACCTTTTTCCAAACAAAGACAGGTTGAAGTTTAGTCTCTCCTCTGATGTAGTTTATAAATTTTCCTGTAAGCTGTGCTCAAGCAGCTATATTGGTGAGACTAAGCGTCATCTCTACACTAGAATGAAAGAACATATTCGCGGCATTCCTAATGAAACTGAAATTTCTGAACATCTGCACAATGCGGACTTTGACGATTTTACGATAATCTACAAAACCAAGTACACGAAAATAGCTGAAAGTATTGCACTTTGCCATAGAACTGACAGAACATTGAATGAACACGATTCGTCATACAAGCTGAGGGTCTTTCTGTGACCTTCGCAATTTCTGTGACCGACGAAATTTTACTGATCACTTCTACTTTAGTTTTAATCATTTTAGTATATAAGTCGATTTTTCCATGTCTGTACATACACCTGAAGATGGTCTGAAATAGACTGAAACCGGTCGTGACACATCGACTTTTCATTTGTGAAATATTTTAAATGATTAGAAAAAAACACAAAAATGACTACTTAAATGTGGCATTTCTGTCAAAGAATTTAATTAGAAGTATTACTATTTACATAACATTTGAATTTTCAATACTCTATTCTATGTTTATGGCATAATAGATGGTCATGATACGATTCGTAGACGCTTCTTTATGAAGTACTGAAATTAATAATCGTTGGCTTTCGTTGAATGTTATCACAGCAAATGCTTGCGAGAAGGTGGCCAGTTTCAGACCTTCAAAAAATGTACTTTTCAAAATAGGTAATAAATTTGACCTCCCAAATCCACCGATGCGCTGAAACTGCAAGTCACAAAACCGCAGGTCAATCAGCTTAGATAACCGCAGCAATAATGCGACAGGGGAGGGAACCCCCCCCCCCCAATTGATTAGGAAAATGTGTTACTTTTCACTGTTCTACTCACGGAATTAGATTCATCTGCGCGCGCTTCGGTTTCCTAGAAAGGAAGAATTGTATGCAACCTTAATGTCGAAATGGCACATCAGCTTGCTCCTTCTCGAAATGGATAATTCGTGTATCACTTGCTATTGGAAATGGCAAACAATAAGCAGTCATTAGGGGACACCAGAGCCAGTGAGAGATGCGTGCGTGCTGTGATATCACTTCACACACACCAAAACACACATCGATGTCTGGCTTCGATTCAATGTATGCACTATACAGTGAGCAATGCCGAGGAGAGGATGTGAAATCATCAAGTGAATTAATTTTCGTACGCCTGCTACTTTCTTTAATAATGATCGGAAGGGCCAACATTATGGAGAAAACTTGTGCGCAATGATCTGAAGTCTTCGAATCTGAAGGAATTTTGGCAATCGAAGCACTTTGCTGGAACTTACAGTAATGCGCAAGCGACGCACGACTTTCTTCCTATCTCTGTAAGGTATTAGGAATTCCTTCTTGCCCACTTAATAGGTTCCTCTATGTGCCGTCAGTTTCGTATTAATCACACTTCTAGCAAACCGAAGCAGATAAACAAAGTATTTAATTCTGTGGTTCTACTACTTGTTAGCTACTTGTTTGCTTGTTAGCTGTTGTGAAGCGACGAAGATTTCAGTGCGGAGAGGGTTTCGCAATGCAGCACGAAGAACTTACCGCACATATTCCAAGCAATCGATAAGTAAAAGTTCTTGATATCGGACATTGACTTCGTTGGCGAACGCAACTGTTATCCACCCGCACTAGTGGACTCAATAAGCTGATTTACTGCTCTGGCTGATCTCATTGCGAGGTTAATTGTTTTTCAGATCCGCCTACGTGACTTGTAATTCATCTACGCTATTCAGTAACAAATTTAGCATGTTTTAGGCTCTAGCATCGATCCAAAGAATTGTACACAGTAGTTATAAATGTCACGCCATTGCATTTCTAATTTTGAACAATTCTTTATAATTTCAGAATAATTAACGTCGCAGCATTTTTCAATTATGTGACTTCAATAAGCGCAAACCACACTTGTGTGATCTTCTCGGAACATCTCCGGACACATGATCATTTTAATAACCACAAAATCTACACGGTGTGGAATCAGCCTGCTTTAGCCGTTAAGCCACCTTAAAAATCTTGATATTAGTTGGTCAGACTGAAAAGCTCAATTATGACAATGACCACACATCTACTTAAAGCTGAAATCTCCCTTGATGTAAGACTACTTACAGACATAGCAGCCTACTGTGGAGATGTTAATGCTTCAAAATTCCGAAATTAATTTAATTTTACTTACCTGAGATGAGGCGTCATGAAGCCATAAACGCCTGATCTCGTGAACTTGATTGATCCCGCATTCGCTATATTTTTTTACTTTTCTATGCCCTTCATAAGTCACGAGCCATGTTTGCAAGTTTGGAGTGGTGTAGCCTTCATACTTACTACATTGGGGCTGGTAGCTGGTGTTATTCACTGCCCCGAAGTCTGTTCACCGACCGATGTTTTAAAAGCAATGATAATTCATAGTTGAATCAATATTTCATCAGCTGTAGGGTTGTGTCGATTTTCAAAATATGATCATGCATCTGTAGATAATAGTTCATGCGATTTTGTTAATTCTCGAAACTCCGCTTAATATACGGTCACATAGTGGTACAGCGTAGGCAGATGTTGATGCTTGATAAAGCTACAACACAAGTTATCGCAATCCAGTTTGAAAATCAAAGCGACCTTGGTCAGTTACTTGATTCTATTATTGACATGCGGATGTTTACACATGGTATCTAGTGAATACGTGTAATATGACCCTATACGCAGCAATGTAAGTAATAAGTCGCATTCAAGTACATTCTCAGAATACCGTATATACATTCAGCTGATTATTTTCTATGTAACTTTTTCAAAATCTATTTCGGTCCGCGATCGCTGTCGATTCTGCTATCTACGGTGATGACTCAGTCGTAATCTTCTTATCTATCGGAGACTACATTGCATTACTAGCAACTGGAAAGTCATATTTGAATGTTAGCAGTCACAAGCTCAGACTTCAGAGGGATAATAGGCTTGTTTATGAGAAGATTCATTTTGAACAATGAAGTGAACATATGGACAATTTTTATAATTAATGAAATCGTTTTAAAAATCCAACGAGATACCTTATTCTTTTAGTTCGATTATCTGCGTAGTTGTAATCCATGGGTCTCCCTCTTGCTTGATTGAACGAATTGGATGATATCCTATTTCGTTGATTTTCTAATGGATTTCATGTTGTCAAATCCTTCAAGGAAAAGCGCAGAGATGTCCATGGAACGAGCTATTTATCCTCAGGTCTATCCCATCCCACGAGATCATCCACTATCGGCCCATGGCAGGTTTGCCACTGGTGTTTTTTTTGTTTTTTTCTGAAAAATGGAAAAAGAGTTTTTTTGTGCTTCTTTGGTCAAAATTTGCTGTATAATGCTTTTATTGACTAATATCACACAACGAAAATATTAACGAAGCCTTTTTATGTGATAGAGTAATTAATTTAATGACGATTCTTTTCAGGCAAACCCATTACCCTGCTAACATTAATAGATTGCAATATTCTTTTGATAACGAAAAATCATTGGATGTTGCGAAGGCCCTATTATTCATACTTTATTTGATGAGTTCCCCATGTTCATATATCTGGTATAAAGAATCCTTTCCGTTACAAAGGTCAGTGAAGTTTGAATTTGTCATGTGTGTAAATTGGAGTGGACATGATTCATTCAATCTTCAACGATTTCTAGCGTGAATATAAATTGATTGATTTGATATTGTAGGCTTTCCTTTTGGCATAGTTCTAGAAATGCTGCATTTGTCAATCGAAGTAAACTCTTGAATATTTTGGCTGAAGATGCAAGCCGTAAAATTCCTTGATGACTTCGTTTCGTGCCGAGGTTCAAAATTAATAAAAATAGAAATGCATTTTTTTATCACTAAAAACTTACCTCCCATAATTTTTGTGTAATGTATGATACTAAAATGTAGATAAATGACGGCATATTTGACGGGTTTTGTTGCCTAAACAGGCTATTAATTATAGATAATTTTTTTAAAAACGCATTTTGTGATTTTTTTTCTTAATTGTGCGTTGGCAACCCTGGCCCATGGGAATCCCATGGACTTTCAACTGTCATTTTCAACAGCTCTGTGTGTTAGCTTGCACTTCAACGTAGCAAAGTGCGTCAAGGTAGCAAAATTAAAAAAAAAACAAGCTAAAGACTAGTTAATTTTATTTTTTTAGAAAGTGCAAAATATGATTTAAAAGAAAATAATTATATCCTGAACTGTCTAGAGATTAAAATACTTACAAGGACAAACAACGGTTCTCCTCTCCTCATGTGGAATGAATTGGCGAGTAAGCCATTCTGTTCAAAATTATGTTTATCACTTATATATTGAAAAGATCCTATTTAACAGTCTGCCCATTCAGATGATAAGAGGACAGGTCTGTTTCCAATCAAAATACCAGATCTAGCTAACACAGCGGGATTACGCTATCTAAAATCTACCAGATGTGTAAGAGAATTAATGTTAGTTCCTTAAGCTAAAACGTGAAATAAAATTCTACAAAATATGCATACAAATTATTTGACTATTTTTAATGAGGTCATCAACAGGAACTTGGTCAGGACGATCGCGTTTCGACCGCTTCATCCTGGACGCTCAAACCCGACCAAGCGCGTTCCTGTACATTTAAGATGCACAGCCTCAAAAGTTATATTTATAATAGGGAAAGATTAGCATCTATCAAAAAAAAATAGAGTCACTATTGACTGAAATGTACCTCAGGCATTTGAAAGAAGGACAGAGTCCAGCCAGTAGAGGTCAAGAGGCGGGGACATAATCCACCTTCAACTCAAGACTTGCTGCAAAAACAATTCAACGTAGCAAAGTGCGTCAAGGTAACAAAATTAAAAAAAAACAAAACAAGGTAATGACTAGTGAATTTTCAATAGGTACAAAATATGATTTAAAAGAAAATTTTTATATCCTGAAATGTCTAAAAATTTTAAAAAATGCTTACTAGAAGGACAAACAACACTTCTTCTCTCCTCATATGTAATGAATTGGCGAGTAAGTCGTTCTGTTCAAAATTATGTTTATCACTTACATATTGAAAAGATCCTATTTAGCAGTCTGCCCATTCAGATGATAGGAGGACAGGTCTGTTTCCAATCAAAATATCAGATCTAGCTAGCACAGCGGGATTACGCTATCTAAAATCTACCAGGTGTGCAAGAAAATTGATATTAGTTCCTTAAGCTAAAACGAGAAATGAATTTCTGCAAAATATTCATACAAATTCAATGAGATCATGAACAGGAACTTGGTCAGGACGATCGCGTTTCGACTGGATACTCACGTGCTTTCCTACGTTTTATGTGAAACTGAGGAATACTGCGATCCAATCACGTTTCATCCCAAATACCGAAGTCTATCCACGGACCGTTTTACTGAAGCGATCGTCGCATGTGAGCAAATGAGGTTTCAGAAATACCGCAAAGTGCGGAGTGGCACCCAGAGTAGCAACAATCTAGCCCAATCCACCCACTTGGGATGTCAGTGACTGAGGATATTATCGGAGTAAAGCGATAACCGCGAGGACTCTCCATTTATGCTTCCATGCCACTTGAAACGTCGCATACCACCGTAATTTTCCCGCTAAAATCTATGAATGTGCGCATGGTTTCATCTATGTCACCTTCTCGATTTTGTGGTGATCGGTTGAGTTGTCTGATTCCTAGATAGACTTGAGTATTTTGGGGTGAATATCTTGATGAGATTCGCTAGTCTTGTGATTGACTTAACTTGTTGAACCGATGATCTATAGTAATCAAAATGTCAAAATAAACTCAAAGAATATATTTTGCGCATTGATATTCTAGTTCAATCCGAATCAGGTATCCATGGGACCCCATCGCGTCGCATTGTCAATATTGTATGATTAAGATCCATTTTAGATGGAAATAAATGGAACAGATATCACCCTGTACTCTACTAATCCAGAACGAAATTAGAGCGGCTGATCTACCTGTGCTTGAGAACCTGTTTAGCAACGGCATGGATGTTCGCTCGGATGACACGATGAATGCAGCGGCCAATACTCCAGCTTCACCGGTGCTCCCGCAAACTTGACCACTGACGATTCCTTGCAATGCGATTCAGGACCACTTACTACTGTTTTACAGTTCTTTGATAGTCTTGGACCAGAAATCATGACGAAGGACATGCCCGAACCATGCGAGCGAACAGGAGGTGCTCTTGCTAGTCAGGTTAATACATGAATGTACTAGTGTTTTATACTAAATCAGCGAGGGAGTCCATGATATGTTACAGATTTGCAAGATTTCAATAATTCATCCTTACCCAGAGCTCTCTCCGTCATAACAGTCCTTGTAGTTGGACATTTTATAAAAACCACTTCCCTGTTATGGAATTCTTTTGTTTGAAAGGAAAATTCATCTTGACTTTGTAAGAATTTTTGTTCTTTCTCTAAGCTCTTCATCGTTCACACCTTGTTTTAAGACCTGTCTGTGTATGAAGTGACAATGCCGTAGACAGGAAGGTCAAATGTGAGAGATTTGAGTTCCGCATGCCATAACATCTGTGAAGGAGTGGTAAGGAAGGCGGTTCCATAGTCCCGCCGTGGAGAGATACATGCCGACGGAAGATCTTGTGAGTTCTCATGACAGGTGGTTGACTAGAACTGTCCTTACACCTGTGATCGACGATGATCATTCTTTCCCATGTTCTATACAGTTTAATGATATTCTTTTGTACGGTGTGAAAAATGACTGTTGATTTTGATAATAATAAAGACGATAGAAGATACTGACCCCAATGACAGGAATTGTAGGAGCTTTAATAAAGTGCAACTTGCATGTGCAAGTGAATAACATGCCAGGTAGACACTGACGTGAATTCGAGTGGTCAGTTATCGAAGGACATCATGGTGGAAATGTGACAATCAGATTAAACTTAAATGAACTTAAAGGAACAAATAGCATGAACCTCGAACGAAGCGAATCTACTGGGAAGATAGAACAGACGAAAGTGAAAAAGAAACCGAAACTGACTTGACATAATTGAGAGGGTTCATGACATGCGAACGGCTCAACTGTTTCCCTAACATCCCGATTTCTGTTTCTCCACGTTTCTTTTGCTTAACAGTTAAATATATGTTTATATGAACAACAAACAATAAAAAGTCATTGATGAAAGTACTTCCTGTTTTCAATACCTCTGCTATTTGCCTGCTTAGTTATAGGTACAGTTATGAGATTAGTATTTTTTCTGTAATGTCAATTTCCTGGTCATAACTACTTCATCATCTCCACTTTTCTCATTCCACTCCTCGACTTCCTTTAGCAGCTTTTACCATCTGCTGAGTGATACTTTTGATGTATAGGCCAGGATGACTACCTGGTCATGACATCGGTTCTCGTGAAGTGGCCACCATGGTGAAGGCTCATCCTTTTCCTTCAAACTTTGATTTTAATTACGACGAAACAGGAAATAATGAATTGATATCTTAATGCCACAAAGTACTCTGTCGTACATCAGAATTTGAGTGTGCTGATTCGTTGTACCTCTTGAGTACCGGCGCATAGTTCATGGATTTAAGATGTTCGAGGCCGTAGTTAATGACGATTTCCATCCGTTGCATTATCTCGCACCTCGTGTATTGCCGACCTGAGGTAAGTTTGATATTCCTTTTTGTTGAACATGGTTCGAAGAAACCGCTTCATTGTGACAATGGCCAAGTTAGCTAATAGTAATTTCTCGACGTAACTTAAATGCTAATACTTCCGTTATCCCGGCATTTCTTGTGTATATTTTCTTCTTGGTGTTTACTTTATGCTACATCACTTGTTAAGACATCGTGAACCTGTAATTTTATGCGCTATAGCATGTCTATGTACAGCACTCGATTTTCATTTGAGGCATAATCAAATATGCGTTATTATTATTATTATTATTAATGAAGGAATAATGCAGAAAGACGACAGCTGAAAAATAAATAGAAATAAATCATCCCCAAATATGCGAATATGACACTAAAACAATTTAAGAAATCGCCTTTTTTGTGGTCATTCCACACAGGACTTAAATCAAATTTCAAATGATTCTTGCTACCATTTGTTCTCGTCCAAGTGACTTCTCGTCTGATCTCTCCGCCGTGACAACCGTGGTGACATTTTCCGTACTTCATTTCCAAAAATGGAAATCCAATCAATGAATGAGCTCCGCTGATATCAAACGTTGAGAAATCATGGCCTATGCTGATCCGAGCTGTTTCAGATGTCGGTTCAAAGTTGAGACCGTTTTCAATCATCAACGATCACTGCCTTGTACGTCATTCGTCATGTGCTGCACTTGTTGTTTGCGTCTTCCGATATCATGGAACTCGGCCAATTGTCGGATGTTCCCAGTGGTGCACGGGAGTGTGCCGTGTTTGTAAATAAACAGTGAATTGACGCTGCCCACGGAACTGGCCCAGTGTCCCATTATTATGATAACGTTTCCACACAGTCAATAAACAGCGTCGAGCGCTTCTAATGTATCCAAACCAGATTGTATATTAAGGTTGGGATAACTTAGAGGAAGGGCAAAGGTATGTTAAACAGGTGTGATGTTTGCGATCACTGAGGTGACTGTAAATTTGGATAATCATTTCATTCTGAACACGAACCAGAGAGTATATCATCATGACATTAATCGCGTAGATGACTGGTGTTATGTAAACTTATGTCATTACGAAATGGTTTGTGTGGCAAATTGATAGAAAACTCACAGTAAAAGCTGATATCAGTCGATGAAAGTTGATTCTAAATCACGTCTACTTCAATATGAATTGAATTTTCCTATTGTCTCTATGAAGTGCATGTTAGCTTAAGCATCTGCGGAATAGTCTGCAATAGTAGTTGGAACCCAAAGTCCTCACAATTGTGATCAGTAGGCTGTCTTTTATGCATTATAGTTGGAAGCTCATGAAGGCCAGTTCAGATTCTACCGAATGAGTTGAATTCTGATAGGAAATTGCAACGGAATATACGTATCTAGTCGTGGGAAGCAATTGACCTTCCTAGTAAAAACGCCATGAATAACACCATGTTTCCTAAGCATTTGTACAAATTTTAGCGGTTTTACCGAATAAATTGGCAACAACATTTCATTTTGTAAAGAATTACCGCTCTCGTGTGCAGGATTACTGTAACCTTGTGAGACTGGTTGTCTGTTGGAGAGGTTTCAGCCATAGAAATTCGACTTTTCACCTTGTCTAAGTTAGTGGAACTAGAATGGCCGACAGTTGTGTGCTGATGGTGATCTCAGCTGCTCTGTGAGGCACCGATCTGTCAATATTGCTAGGTCTCATCAAGAATCAAATTGCTAAAATCTGTCTCGACTGTGAGTTTTTGCGGTAAGGCAATATCTTGAAAGTTATGTAATCAAAATGATTGTGCATGTATATTTAATGGGAATTGACAACATCTTGAATCCATGCGATGTAGATTGACAAAGTATCGGTACCGAGCCAATGTCAACCGCTGTTCAATACGTAGGCAGCATTGCTTTGAATGGGCATGTCCGTTATAGTCTTCTATTATTATAAAGTGTCGAATTCTAACGCTCTCACTTGAAGACTTGCGAACTATGACCCCGTGAGGTTGATCCTTTCATGACTAACGGGAAAAGCTGGCGAATGACTATAGTAAAAGGTACCGTGTATTAGCAGATTCTTTAATTTTTCAAATTGCCATCATTTGTTGAAGTATTTTTCAGTCATAATTCTGTTGAATTTAGTTTTCATCTGGGAATCTCGTCCTGATCGCGATCTTCTTAAAGTACAACTTTTCATTTGATAATTTTGTAATCAATATTCGCAACTTGGATTCAAGAAGAGTTCATAACCGATCTTTGGATCAGTAATTTTTCTGTATTGCCATTGTCATATCATGCGTTTACATATCATGTCGCTTTCGTTTTTCTCCTAGGAGGCACCACTTGATCCACGGCCTAAAGGTTCGTCTTTGAGTTTTTCTCCAAATTTGTTCACCCAACGATGATTTGTGATTTCTTTATCCTCAATTGAACTATGGGCCACCCAGTTGGCAATGTCTTTAATTGAAATTGCCATTATCTTGGATCACTGATATTCATGTCATCATTTCTCTTCTATTTGTTCTGAAATTGGTTAATTGCGTTGTGCATCCTGATTTCCGCATATGGCCCGTGTGTTGGCTTCCTTTTGAAGTTTTCTGTATCGACTGCGTCTTTCCTGAAGCAAATCATTGATGCAAAGTGGCTAGCATGATGATGTGCAGCTTCGCAGTTACGAGTCGTCAAGTCGGTCATCGACTTCTCTGACCTGATCTTGTCTGCTAAGCAGGTCAGAAAGAGAAATAGCTTGGCGAGTGCTACTGCTGATAGTGCAGTGAGATCCATTGAATGTTTCGGAGGGCGTTCGACTGAAATGGAATGACTTTCCATTAAACCTTCTCAAAACCATAGTAGGGTATTAAGAGTTTCGCGAATGACTACGTCTCATACACACTTAATCAGACAGCTTACGACATTGACGTCAAAATGTACACTACTGAATGCGGAAATTCTTGTATACATCTCAAAACATGTCACTTGAATTTGTCCCATTGAATTTTTCCGTTCATGGTACTTTTCCGGATTTCTTGGCCAATTATTGGTGACATTTTATATTTCTTTTTTTAGTAACACTCAATAGGGCATCAGAAGTTTTAAATTGATACTCTCCATTTTAAAAGTTGTTGGGAGATTTTTTATACAATAAAAATTGAATGTTCACAAATTATGATGAAACTCGCGGAAGTGGCCTATTGAATATATTACACGTTGGATGCACCCTATATGATAAGTGGGACCCCTAAGATAGTGAAGATAATGGAAGGATGCTCCAATCGATATAGATGAAGGATAATGGGGCCCTTTCATTTTAGTAAGGTCATTCAAAATTTTGTCTTCGGCTTTTTTTCATTTGGAGCGCACCATCTCTGATTTTTAGCCAAAATTATTTGATCATTCTCAAAATGGACTGTGATATTTCGCATAATAATAGCAGACGTTTTTATGATCTTTTTTTCAAAAACTACAGTTGCAGTTGTATGGCACCCACGCCATTTGTAGGCTTTGCTCTTTGCTATCTTTCCATCAATATTATTGCCTGCTCACTGATGAAACGTGTCACTTATCTGCGAATATGACTTCACATCTCAATTTTTAATTCATCTGTCAGCTCAATTACTGTTATGCGATGAATGATAAAGTCGGTATTGGGATATTATCCTGAGTTTGGCTTACTTGGCATCATAATGTAGTCCAGTGTTCGGCAACCTGCAGCCCGCGGAGCACGGTCATTGCAGCTCAGAGTAGCTTAAACTACCTTGCGACATCAAAGAATGACTGAGCAAGCTGAAAGACTGCACAATTGGCTGCTCGGTGCTCATTTATCCTGGCATTGCCGTGTGGCTTGTAATCATAGAAGAACAGCCGGTTCAGTCTTTCAGTTTGTTCCGACATTCTATATGTTATATCCTAGTTTGGGCTGTTCCAAGCCGTACTGACAAGCTCTTCAAGGGCGAAGCGCAACATCTACGACTGTTGAGGAATTTAATGCTTAAAAAGTCTTATGGGCATTTTCTGTTATATTCTGCTTTATGTTGTAGCTATGCACGTTCGTTGTCGAGCCACATTCAGCGAAGTGTTGCCCCCTAATTCTGTGTTAGTTAGACTGAGTCTAAGGTCGAACTGGCAATGCTTGAAATCTTTTTCAAGAGCACCTTTTATATATTGACATATTCATGGCGCTCATTTGTGAGCTAGATAAGGAATATTCTTAGCTGATATATTGATGTCGTCGGTTGCATCTCAGCTTTGAAACCTGTTCGAATATCCGAAGCATTCGCTGATCAGTCAGGAAAGTCCACTTCATTCAGAATCATCATCAGTGGAAGATGCGCAGCACGAGGGTGTTCAGCTTCGCAGTTACGAGTCGGTCATCGACTTATCTGACCTTTGGAAAAGCACTGATCTGATGTTTGTAAGTTGTCGGCCTCACATCATTCATAAAGAAGGTTGATTGAGTGGTGAGTGGTGTTGCTGATAAGGTGTACTCACCCCGCACATGGAGAGATATCTCTGCTCATTCTGCCGATCGCGCAGTGTTGACAGTGTAGGTTGGTGAAATTCCGGCTTTAATGCGGTAGCGCAGGGGGCTGGACTGCAGCTCTGAGCTGACTTACATGGAGTTTTTCGCTTCACTGTCAACAGAGTCTGCTTCTCGTGATGCTGACGAGTGATTAAGCAATACAACTGTTTGTTGTGGAACACGCTTGATAGAATTTGACAATTGAATTGTTCGGAGAGTTTGACGTAAATTCTGATGCGAGTGATAGACGTAAATATGGCATTTAGCCTTTCTTTCGAAGCCCTCACTGCAAGGAAATCAGCTGAATGTCAATCATAACAGTCCTGGTGACAAGAGATTTAGCGAAGTATTTCAGGACAGAGTATCCAATTTTCCGAAGTTCTGAGTTGGCAAAATGACCCATTTCGATTGAAAATATTCCTATATACCCATGGGTTCTTTTTTTGATATGTCAGGTTTTTGATAATTTTGAATATTTATGATTTATTTTCAACGTTAATCCATTGAAGAGAAGTAGTACTTCTCTGAAGTTCGCATTTTTTTTCAAATAAATGAAATTACAGTCTGTGCTTCGGCACTACTGCCTTCCAAGGACGTTGAAAAACACTTCCACGTTCAACGAACTGTTTATATAGAGGCCAACATCATTTAGTTCTATTCATAACAGACCAGGAGTGAAATCTCTTAAAAATTCCAGTGTCACTGGTCTAAGGGTGCGTGTGTAATTCATGTTTTTGATTGATTTGAGGCTGGATTTTTTCTATAAAAATGAAGTAAAATGAAAAGGGGTGGCGTATCAGAATTTCAGATTTTCCCGATTTCATTGGCATTGTTAATGGCGAATACTTCTTTTCCTAATTTCAACTTCTTAAATTTGGCGCGTCTAAGTTGTCAAGTAATCAAATCAACTCAAAGTCTCAAGGCAGCATGCGTATAGTGTGGTGTTAGATGTTATTTTTTATTGTAAAAGATATCAATTTATCTGTAGAGCATTGTTGCAAGTGCGCGTTATACTGAATGTCAGTGAGAAATAAATCCAGATAAATTGGAATCGAGTAAAACATGACTGGATGAAAATGTGCATGTGATTCCGATCGAGTGAAACTGGCTAGTGAGCGATGAAATGAAGACCTAAAGGATGTTTCAACGACATTTTTCGGATGATTAGTATTTTCACAGCAGCCTGCCTGGTTCAAAATAACTTACATGCTTCTAAGTGTAGTAGAATATCGAATGAAGCAGCACATGAAGAATAGTTCTTACAACGTTCAGTTTCCCTGGAAGATTCTGTTTCTAAATAATGATTGAATAAACAAACAATATTCATCCTAAAGGGTTGTGATTTTTGAGCCCAGTGATGGAATTGCTTTGTCTAACAGAAGCTGCTCCATGCGCTGATGCTATCTGGTGCGAATTTCATGCATAAGGCATGACATTAATAAATGTTGATGCAACTTGTTGCAGTAATTTACAACTCATTGCTACCAATTTGATGTGTTGTCTGTCATTATATGCCAATTGTTATGAAATGACGCGAACAGTATTATCCACGTGATTTATCTTGAAAAACAAATTGAAATATGAAATAAGCGAGGTAAATTGCCTATCCCCTGATAAGAGTCGAGCAATACGCATGGATGTGACAGTCAAGCATGTTTTAACCATAACTGCAATTACATGTACACATAGATCACATATTTACGTCAAGCAAGCCTCCGATGCGAAATAGTTAATCACTGTAAAAGAAGTTGTACACACGTAGACGAAGCATATTCGCAATTGTCATCCTTCACCGTTGTCTAGCAGCTAGGATTAACCAAAGTCCTCGAATCTATACAGAACATTTATTTTGTTTTTCATAATTTCATGAAAAAGTAGTCCATTTGAAGATGTGAGTATCAAACATCTAATCATCGTGAACTTAGGAATTTCGATTTCTGAACATGTATTAGAACCTCTTCCTCAAACTATCAATTGAAAGTCAACTGCACAATGTAAACAATGGATTTTACTGTTTGTTCACAGACTACTGATCTGTTATTAATTTTATCCAAATATCCGATGATAAATTACATTTTATCAGCAATTCAATTTACCTTCTGATATCCGATAATTCAGCTTCCGATACTTCAAATTTAGCTCGGCAGGAATGTCTGTTGATCTTCTCTATAATTGGTTATGATGAACTTGCATGTTTATCTGATTTTGGTGTATTTTCAAGAGAGTGAAAAGATATTTTTTTGAGTCTGACAGGATTTACGAAGGGAGAATGGAATTCTGAGAGAAGCTTGAAAATTAAAATGCAGTGATTTTCTCTTGATCGGATAAGAATTCTCTTTGCTTCATAATCAATCAAAATCAATGGAACAAATGAGAAAATGAATTGAAAAAAGAGGAAGGCGGCAAGTAAGATAGAGATTGCGTAGAAAATCGTTTTCTGTAGAGCATTCGATGTGGAATATTCGGCATCCACTATCGGTTGTAGAAGGTGCAGAAGGGATGAATGCAGCAAATCTCAAGTAATCTGGTCTGTGTCTTGGAGGTCTCATTTGTGAATTTCAAGGTTGACTCTGTCCACGGATTTCCTGAATTAAGATTATCTGGATTTTACTATTCCGGTCAACAAGGATTTCCTGAATTGACGAGGTCTTCTCCGTATCTGATATGGATTTGCAAACAGGCAGAATTCGCAACGGATATACTTACCCTAGACCGACAACCCTGTGTCCAAACATAGCAACTATGACATCCGTAAATCGAAAGCGAACGACCGTCAGTCGAGATGGTCATTGGAATTATCGCACAACTGCATTCAATCGATGATGTGTTGATTTCCTTCAACCTTGTCCACACCGAGCTAAAAAGCTCTTTAGTGTCCCACAGGGGAGGATTCCGTCCCTCTCTACTTTCTCAGCTACTGCTCAGAAAAAATGAATTCTTCGATCATGATGACTACGCGTATTTTTCCAATGTCACCCATTCCACCCAACTCATTGATGTTTACTGTAAATAATTTGAATGAACATTTTTTTGAAATTTGCCCTCTGGTCTTGGTCTATGATTTTTGCTGCAAGTACTCAAATATCCTGTAAATGGTTTTGGCAGTGCTCTTTCTATTCGTGATATTTACTTAACTCATTTGTTGATGTTGACGCCATAAATGCCAATCTAAAATTTGACTTGCAGAAAGTCTGAAAATATTGGTCATTGAAAGTGTTCTGTGTGCAAGCTGATGGGCATAGATTCTGCGGATTCAGTGAAGTATAATAGTTATTCACGCAACTAGTGAAAAATATCCATCTTTATTGCTTTCTTCGAGATCAACATATCTATGCACGAGCCCGAAGGGCGAGAGCATAGAATGTTGATCGAGGAGAAAGTAAAAGATGGATATCTTTGAACGAGTTGTGTAGGTAATTTTCTTTTTCACCGATATCATGACCATTATGACTAATCTAATTCTGTGGTGAAATAATAAGCGGGTTTTATATAATTCAATCGCATATATCTATACCTGTATAGAAATCTATAATTCAACCAGTGCAATAATGAAAATATTACTGCAGCTCCGTGCAGTTATCTGCTTTATTTTTCACCGTGCGTATAATGTAGATATCCTGTCACTTTATTTTACCGGTAAAGCAGATTGCTGCACGGGCGTGCAGTAATACTTTCATTATTGCACTGGTTGAATTATAGATTTCTATATAGATATATGCGATTGAATTATATAAAACCCGCTTATTATTTAACTCATCAAACACCATAGTCATGATATCGGTGAAAAATGAAGTTACTTACGCAACAAATGCAAAGATTTCCATCTCAATTGCATTATTCTCGATCAACAAACTATGCCCTAGTCCTTCGGGTCTGTGCATAGACATGTTGATCTCGAAATATGCAATAAAGATGGATACTTTGCATTTGTTGCGTAAATAACTTTTTTTAATGACTGTTCTAACCCAATGAAGATGAAAATCATGTCGATTTTTACATCAATCAGCAGACACTAATGGCGTAGTCGGTATTATTGTCCGCTGAATTACATTGAAATTGCATTGAGTTGAAAACGGCATTATTGTCCGGAAGAAGCATTCTCCATGGAAATTATGCAACTGTTAGAATTTTAGAGTAAAACTTCTTATATCCACATTAAAAACATAGATTGTCACTTAAGAATCATTGCTTGCAGACATAGCCATAGATTTCATCTCCATTGGGTTAGAATACCAGTAATATCCACTTCTATCGGACACTGTCCTCGGAATCTATGCATTTATGCATTCTAAAAGTGGATGCTGTTGTCAATTGCAGATATAAATTTGGCAGATAAATGAAAGGTAAAGATTGAAATAGAATTTTCTTTGTTGTTCAGTGACTCTGCAGAGTCAGTTGGCCCTTCAAAGAGCCCATAGTACGTTTGCTGGTGGTCTTTGATATTTCGTAACCTCGCCAGAAAGTTCAGTCATTTTTCCAATCGGGGAATGCACGATTTTGAACAGACGGTTGATTTCTTCTTGATTTGAACTCTCCCACTGTTGCCTTTGCAAAGCTTCAAGTCGAGAAAGATCGTTTCCAGGAAGTAAACTCCAGACATCTTCAATTGGATTGAGGTCTGGTTAGCAAGCGGGCCTCTTTAAAGTTCGCATGCCGGCTTGAGAATTAGTTACACAACCCCTATGACAAATAGCGTTGTCTATGTGAATTCAATGGCGAAGGATCACCCAATCTGTAGGACAATGGAAGAACATGCACATATCCATCGGAATTCATGTTATCCCATTGGATAGGGAGTTCAGTTCGGCCATTGATCCATATCGCAGCCCAAATCAACAATCTTCCACCCCTTTTTGATTCACAGGTAATGTCAAATGATCAAGAATTGCGTCATCGCGACCTCTGAGACAGACAAAAGCTTCATCACTCCAAACAACTCGACTCCATTGAGAATGCCAGTGGTGACAATGTTGCATCGCCCACTTCAGCCTTAAGATCTTGTGGTTGGCGGTCAATTCGGTCCCTCATGGTCTCCACGGCTTTTGAAGTGCTCACTTTTCAGGCGACAGATCACTGTTATGACAGAAACCGTCGGCTGTTTAAGGGAACTCGTCAACTCGACTGAAGACAGAGAAGGATCGTTTCTTACCAAACAAATAATCAGCCGCTCTGTTCAAAACTTGTTCTTCTTTTCCGACAGGATCCAACTATTCTAGAAAGGGAGAAAAAAATAGTTTTCCACCTGTGGACGGTGATCTTTGGGATGTTCACTTTTCGGCTGACTTCCTTCTGACAAAAGAGCAGAAACTCATGCCCTTGAAAAACACTTTTTACAACACTTTTCCTGTACGTAAAATTTTGAGAAATCTTGTGGTATTGAGCAATTGACTGAAAGTCATGATAATTCATTTATATTCTAGCGACTTTGAATTCGGTCCCGATACGACGCCTTTCATATTCTCTCATAAACCATGATTATTACTACTGAATAAACAGCAGAAACTTAATATTGTATCTACTATATTTAAGTAATGTTTATATACTGCTGTTTACAGATGCAAGCGGTCATAAAGTAAACAATTACATGGTTGTTACAAAATCGCAAATCAAAAGTCATTTCTGATGCGCATTGAAGATACGAGCACAATAAGGGAAAGAAGATATAGCCGATTTACAAGGATGCTAAATCTACCTTGTATTACAGGTAGTTACATAACTTGAAATATTTTATTTTGTTTCAATCACAATCTAAGTATTTCCCCTCTGTTAATGACTTGCCTGGCTTCTCTTAAGTCATACTACATGATAATTTTCTACAATTGAATGATCTGATTGAAGACACTTGCAATTAAATGACTGCAAACGTTTTAAGAGACCTTCAACAGTCTTTCACAGCATTATGTGCGATAGACTGATTTCAGATGTTTGTCAAAACTCCTCCTGAACTACTGTGGTGTGAAACGGGTCTTATTGAATCTTTGAAGTGGTCTTTCCAACAAGAGAAGTAGACAGTGATGTAGATGCTGAACATATCAAATTCATTTGACTATTGCATGTAAGAATCAAATAACATCTCAGTCGCCCCTTTTACATCTCAAGCAATACAATGAAAATAATTATACAACAGATAGAATCTTGGCTTTTGATAAAATACTCGTGAAGAACTAGAAGAACTGTTATAACTGATTAATAGTTGCTATTTTAGTAGGAAGGTATTCGAGTCAGATCAAACGCCACCATTAGAATCGGCTTGAAAACATGCGCTGTTATTTTGATATGAAATTGAGCAATGTCATCGAAATTAAAGAGGGGAGTCGAATCTGCCCTTCATATTGAATACTTCAAATGAACATCAATTACATTCCTGAATTCGACATCCATTTACCTCAGATGCTTCTGAAAACTGCTAAAGACCATTTGTGGCTAGCAGCGATAAGTTCGACACTGGACGAGGTTAATCGCTGACAAAACAGGAGATCATGTAGGTATTATTATTATTATCATAAGGAACATCGCATAGTAGGTGAAGAGCGAAAACCAAAAGCTGCTAGATATCTAAGTGTGTATTCGTCTCAAGAATTTTCGTCACGATCAACGTTATCGAAACCGCATTTTCAAACATCCAGCATCAGCTTCTGAGTTTTCTAATTGTAACAGAAGCTATGAACTGCTGCTCAAAAAGGAATTTCATACTCAGGAACTTCTTTCTCATAGGATTAGAAATACATGTTTTTGTCATTTTTCTGAAATTTACTACGAGTGATATTCAATGTAGGACATACATGTGTAAACTAATGAATATTGGCCTTAGATACATCACAGGCGTGCTTTCACAAGCGTCTTTTGAAGTTTTGATGAATTTGATAATCACTGATTGTGCCTAATAAGTGACTAATAATAGTGACTAATAAGTGTGACTAATAATGCTCAGCATCTCATCCACACTTAGGCAAGGCGCGATTACTGCATGTTACATTTTGCTAAATGAAACTTTGCTTCTGGTATCAATTAAATAGCCGCACCACTGTCAATGGAACAAAAATGATAGTTTTATCGCAATATCTTATTTAGAGCTGTAGGCTTTATAACTTTTTAAAACCTTGCTGTCAACCCTGTTCTTCGTCACCGTGGTTTTCAGTAATGGGTATGCGTAGTGCGGCAATTTTCCGAGAATAAGACGTCCCATGTAGAATACGCACCCCAAACTAACGTAAAATTTTGATGAGATGTATCGCGTAATAAGAAATATCATTGTCGCGTCTAGTGATATTGAAAGACAGAAAATGCGTTTGACAGTACCCGTAGTGGCTATGACTTGACCTTTTGCTAGACTCTAATGTCAGACTACCGAAATGTTTTGTTTTGTTCCGTAGATTGTTCTTGAATGAATAGACTACCATTTAACTAGTTGAATAATTCCATTGTTTTTCTAAGGTAATGAAGAAATGAAGGTCTATAGGTAAAATTTTATCTTTGTTGCCATGTATAATACACACCCCAAACTTAATACTAGATTTTTCGAGAAAAATTTCGCATTATGCACGGAAAAAACGGTAGTCTTTTACCTACGTTATCAGTTGTTTTTAAACATTATGAGTGTTGTTAAATTTGCTTATAAATCGAGTGTGGTTTTGAATTACAATTGAGAACACAAATAATTGATGATTTTGATGAAAATTCGTCGATAGGCCCCTTTCAAGCAAGAAATAGACAAATTAACCAGTAATCCTACCGTCCATCATGGCCTGCGAAGGCGCCTTCACATTAGGGCGATAACTGAAACGAAAATTGAAATGAAATCGCCATGTACTGTATGTGTGATATAAGTGTTGTTCACATTAGCCCGACCGATTTTCTCAAAGAATATTAGTTACAATGTGAAAAGCAGAGCTCAATGATAAATGAAATATCGTCACGATTCTATCGTTGTTGATCCAGTTTGATCTAGCGCACCTTTAGAAAGTCGAATGCGGCGATGAAATCAAGAAACTGAGCAGCGGTCGGCAATTACCTGTAGTATTCCCAACATGCAACTTCGTTAACTTACAAGTACAGTGTTTCCCAAAGTGAGCACGCAGCTGCGAAGTTTTGTCGATTTCTGCGCGGAATTTTGATGTTGTAATATTTTTCTGTTTTAAGTGTATTTTCATTTTCTTGTGATATTTTCAACCGAAATAAAGAAAGACTTTGATAGCATTATTTCAATAATAGGTGGGGATTAGATTATGAGAAATTAGTTTTTCTACGCACAAATTGTAAAATGATTGCAAATCAAGATACATTTTGCCGTGCCGGCCTGATCACTTTTGAAGATTACTGGTAGTTTAAAGTTCAAATCAAATATCGCGCTCTGACACTGCGTCATATTGGGCCTACCTACATGTAATACAGTGCTGTGTAGAGCAAATAGACCACTCAAGTGCCATCAATATCACTTCTAGGCGGTCCATGTTTTTGCACAACACTAAATAGATTCTATTGATTCATACGTTTTGAATATGAACTGCCATGAAGTTGTCTAATCTTCATGTCTCGTATCAGATCGGCCTTGCCGGCATATTCAATAATACAGTAGGTTGTTCAATTGAAAAGAAGCGATATACGATGTATACTACTGGGATAGACAACAAAAATAACAAGGAACATGTTTTTAAACCCTAGTTCTTTCTAATTGCTTCCTTAATATCACTAAAACGTATAACAATGAATCACATGGACCGAAGATAGCAGACGACCTGAAAGCCAGACCGGCCTGTTCTGATGTATCGATGCAGCATCAAGAGCAGTCAGTCTTCTGTCGATGTCTGAATTAACGGCTGAAGTGACAAACAACGATGTTCCGCATCAGATTCCGCAAGTTGCAACAGATTAATCGCTTGACTGCAGGAGGACGTTCCTAGGCCTCTCTGACCCCATGACGACAAGATTTCCGTAATCGGTGAAGCGCAAAGTCATTCTTTCAAAGCGCTAACTGCTTTGACATTACATGGTGCAGAATTTTGCGGTGTCGATTCACTGTTAGCTTTGACGACTTAACAGTAATGAATTCTGGTCAACCCTTCGACAGCTGTATTTCTTGTTTTTTGTAATGCGCCAGCGCGCAGTCATTGAACAAAAGGGTAGAAAGAGGTGTCTAGAGAAGAAGGAAGCTGTGGGGTAGTTCAGGTCAACAGCACTAATTGCTGTCAGAAGCACGTAAAACGCCCGCTGACATTTCTGGTCCAATCGCAGTCTTATCTCTTTGCCCGTTAAATGGCCGACAATGATTGCGGCGCACATTAATCAAATTGATCCCCACCTTGGCGCTGTGTAAGGTCATAGGTGAAGAAAAGCTCTTCCATTGCATGTTCATCGCACAAAAAGGCATTGTTACAGTACTACGCAAAGTTGTTGGCAGATGTAGATGCCAATGCCTCAACGACGCAGCCTCTTCATGGACTGATGCACCTCCCAAAGTTTCTGTTATATATAGAAAAGTCATCAGACTTCCTGTCGGGTTGAAGATTCTGCAGCCAAGGACAATGAAAAAGCGATCAAAACAATGACAATCCCTCCGAAGCAATTCGCAAGGAAGTTGATAATTCCTCCCGTAAATTCCGTGTTACTCAGTTCGTTATTTTTCACTGCAAACTGAAAAATATCTCACGTCAGTTTTAAATATCACGAATTCCATAAAATTCACGGAAATTTTCCCTTTTTGTTTTGATTCAAGCGCTTTCTGTTGCACCATGTTTTGAACATACAATTGATGTGTTTTATTGGAAATGATATTATTGCTATCAAACTTCCTGCATAATATTTCGTGGACCTTAGATAACATTATTATGTAGATTACAAAACTGTAATTCTATTCTTGTAAATAAAAATTATTGAATGAATGAAGAGGGACAAATGTTGGTATACCTCATCCACGTGTTAGCTAAGTATCAGTCAAGTTTTCATTTTCTGTTCTATTATTGCTTTAATTTCTTCTATCGAATAATTTCTCGAATTTCAATCGAGACGAGCAATGCTTGTGTATCGTAAGTTCTAAGACTACGCAACAATGTGTCAAATTTTCTGTGAGTTCTATAATAAAGCGACTAACACTTCTATTGCTTCTCAGGGTTCGCTCAAGAGTAAACTTCATGGATGTCCTTAACATTCAAGGAGTGCCGGAATAAAGGTAGGAGAAGTCACCGAAGCAGGCCAGATCCGTCTGAAAGAGGCCCAATTTCACCGTCGCATGTAGTGATTATATTGTCGCACAAGTGATTATATTTGTCATATCTCTTCAGTGTTTGCAACTTCATCAGGAACGTTATAGGTGCCTGAGAGACTGATTAGGGATAGTTTGAGGTAGATGAAGTTTTGTTTCTTGTGGACGCTTTTAAGAGTGGGTAAGGCCTCCACCCCTTAAGCAAATAATTTTACCATTTCAAATGATTTTCACAAAAATTGGAAATTTAAAAAAATTCCAAGAGAATTCATTCAAATGAGGGAGGAAGCACATCCTTATGTTAAGAAGGGGTCTGGAAGACATGCAACAAACGCCTGTGAACGGTCAATTCTTGGTCTGCACAGGACGGTGAAATTGAAATTGGACCCATTTTCATAGGGATTTTTTACCAACTCGACTCACCTTGAACGACAATCACGCACCAGACAAGAAGAGGTCTGGATGACATCAGAACTTCAATTTTCTTTTGAAATCATGATTTACTAATTACTTGCTAGATCTATAATTTTGCTATTTGGATGCATTTAAGTTGTTGCGAGGTATCTGACATACAGCATGTGCAGCACATATTTGGTCTTAGTGCTCGCTTTGATTTGAATGATGAATATATTGGAGAAGAGCTGTTTGATTGTATTTGGTGCGCATTATCAAATCAGTGAGATGATGAGAAAAGTTTTATTCCCTTCCTGCATCTAAAGCCGCATGTTTTGATGCACAGCATTGATGAAAGTCTTCAGATTAACCATTTTTCGTTATCGATCGATGTTTTGATTTCAAATTCTCGATGACGTAAGTTTCAGTTATATTCAGCCTCTGTAACGAACTGTAGACCCTGTTAACTTCTTACACAAAACCCTACCCATACCGGGCTCTCAGCGCAGCGATAACCGAGGGGCCTACTTCCAAACCTCATCCAAGCTCAACTTCTTGAGCAGATGACATGAAATTGACCTCACATCACATTTCGTGTGTGAACTTTCTAATGGTGGCATTCACTTAATCCTTCAACTCGCTCATCTTCATGCTGCAAATAGCAACTCAAAATCTAAAAGCACCTAATCTTACGATTTTTATAGAAATTTCGTAATTTTGGCTGCAAATTTCATCAATGATTGGTATTATTGGTATTTGCGATGCCAAGCTGGTTGAATGTACTAAAACGCTTCTCTTGAGAACAAAACGACACTGATGAGATTGTTTAGTGCATGGAATGCAACTCAGACATACGACTATGAAATGTGCTAGTTCCTTCAAAAGCAGCAATTCTATTGTATCTGTAGAATGATATTCTACAGCTCTAAATATCTTCAGATGTGATTATGAAGACGAGAGACGACTCACAGACTCCTAAATTAGGAAAATTCATAACATTGACTTCCTTCATTTGTCATTACTAAAAAATTTAATATAGGAATTATAACCATCTGTCGAGAGCATAAATTGGAAGATATCCGATGGCGCGCAGCGCGATGGGAAGTTGTAGCTCCATTGGAAATACATTGAAATTGACGGGCATAAATTGGAAATTTCCGATTTATGCTCTGCAACATTGATGGAAATGATGTGAAGGTATGAATATAGGAATAATACCCATCTGAAGAGGGCTTTGATGACAATAATGTCAGGGCACCCGAAAATCCTCATTATGCATCTCTATTCTGTAATGTAGAGCATAGACTTAATAATTGCCAATGAAACTTTTCACTGCTAATTTGCTTTTAACAGGCTTTTAAGGAGATGATTCCCGAAATACATGCAATATGACACTATTTGTTTTGCTTATCCCTGCCCCACTCAAGGCACAGAGCCATTCTAGAGCGCTAGGGGTGCTTCTCTTATATTTCTGTGTTTTCCTTGCAACAGTATCTTTCACTGACTGCTTCTGTTACGGACTGCGTTGAAGGAGCCATGCAGGAAATATGTCTTGTCGCCAATAGGAGGAAGCACGAATTATTTAATTCACATTTCTAAAAAAATACGTATTTTTTCATTTTTCCAAATTTTGTGCAGTTAACAAGGTAAAATTTTATTTCCTATACTTTTGTCTTGACCATCAGAATTGCCATCGTGTCGTTCTGACGGCTGAACATCTTTTCGCTGTTATCACCCACTTGCGGAAGTCAACAATGACCCCCCAACGAGACATTTACTACCTAAGATGTGTGCCGGCCTTCAAAACAATGTAAGAGAAGATTGATTTGCACAGGTGACATTCTGCAGTCTTGTTTACATCAAGTTCGACTTGTTGTGTGGCCAAGTGACTCATGATGATTCTAAATAATCGAATTTAAATGTCACATCCGAAAGCATTAATATTGATTATTTTAAAACACGACATAGTGAAAAACTGCAAAGATTCGGGAACGGAAGAAATACAAAGTTAAGCAAATGCCCTAATGGAAAGTCCTTCGAAGAAATTAAAAGTCCTGAACAAATATATAGAATTAATACTAAAAGTTTTGAGGTCCATGCCCTGATATAGAGCATGATAGATGGAAGATGTTAAACCTAAATACCAGGAGATGG
Organism: Prostheceraeus crozeri; assembly: GCA_907163375.1. Taxonomy (NCBI): domain Eukaryota; kingdom Metazoa; phylum Platyhelminthes; order Polycladida; family Euryleptidae; genus Prostheceraeus; species Prostheceraeus crozeri. The sequence goes on along the minus strand of CAJQUW010013658.1, from coordinate 469,718 downwards.
TATAATTAGTTAAAACTAATTTTCATTTTTGCAATCCAAAGACGAATGGATGATTAATGATCATTGATACTTTTCAAAGTTGCTTATTTACGCCTTTTGACTTCAATAAAATGATATTTTGAAATTTGAAAATATTTAGGTGCCAATTTGAGCATGTGTTACCAGCAAACCATTGGGCTTTCGTAGGTAGTGGAAATTATAAAATCTTGATCAAAGAAATACTTATTTCTTCGAAGTTGCTTATTTGTGTATCGCGACTTGAGTAAAATGATACTCAGTGAATAAAATGACATAAAAAGATTAGCTGTTATACAGCGCTTCCATCTCTTGTTATTGATTTAGTGTTCCTAAAATAAATGTACTGCTCATAAACTCCTAAAAAATCTGCGTTTGCACCATCAATGCGGATCAGCACTGATGAAAACTGAAGAAGCAGTCACTTTGTTTCATGAAACAATTTAATTCGTGATGATACACACAAACTTATTTAATTCATCACTTGCTCACACAACACTGAACATTTTAAATTCTTAAGCTGTGCTGCAGTAGACCTACTTGCACTGTGAGTCTCAATCTGACCTTTACTTTTTGAAAATATTATGTACTAAGTTCATTTTGTTTCAATAAGTCACAAAGACAAGGAAATTACATTTTTATGACTTCAATTTGTACAATTTTGTCTGTTATGATAAGAATAATTTTTTCTATCACCGCAACTCAATGGGTCACAGGTGTTCAACCAATATTCAGGAACCTCTCCCGCAGTAAGGATGGTCGGTATAGATAGTTCCCATTTAGTATAGGCCTATACTTTCGAGCATTATCGTCTACATACCAAGTCTAGTTTCACGGAATGGCATACACTAGCACAATAAGTCACAATGGCAAAGTGTAAAATGAACAAAATTTAATGCATGCATTTTTCTTAGCGATTCAAGATGAGTCGAAAGTTCATTCAATATCTTGTACAAATTGTATTGACTATCAGATCGTTATAAAGGGTTGGGTACAAAAAGCACTCTAGAAGTTCATATTTTTTTGGTGGAGATTTTCGCCCTTGAACATCATCGTTTTTATGGTTCACCAGTGACCCATTCGGCTTTCTGGGGTTAAGCACATAATTATTCTAAAGCTTTGTTGGCGAATTCTTTTAAGTCGCATCGCAGTCAGCCAAATACTTTCGAGTTTCGGATGAGATTGTAATGTGTTATACGTTCTAATGTGCCAATCAGTCACAGACAAGTGTCCATTCTGACTGATGACACCTGAAGAGCTGTCCATTCTCACCACTTCCTTCCTTCATAGACGGAAATTTGGCTCCGAATCTGATAATTTAACCGAAACTTATCCTGTCCGTGTTTATTGAGCTCTTCCTGCTACCGGCTGTGATTCCGTATTGACACATCAGTAGCCAGCAGGAGAAGGCCTACTTCCGGTTATTTACTGTCCTTCACTTTTCAAACCTAATCGTAGCAATGACGCAATCACTTCCGCAACCGACTGAGCAATGCGAGCTGCTGTCCTCTTATCATAAAGATGATCACTGCCAGCATTCACATTCCAAGAGTACCCATCGCACTTTTATCTGATTGGATAATACGAAGCATACATCAATCAATATCTTGTCAACAATTCGAATCATCAACAACACTGGATAGGCCAAGTGCTGCTCATTGCTGTGATGAGAATGATAAGACTCGTCAAAGTACCCACTCGTGGTGCCACTCTAGGAGTACATCCTCATTCGAAAATTTAGCATATATGGGAAACTACTGTTTATGTGAGCCTAGTCAGAATCTGGCTTCAGTACGAAGTTTCTGACCAAATCTGAGCTTGACAAGAGAGTTCAAAGCGCATCAGAGTCTAATAAAAAACTATGCGTGAAGCGAAAATAGTCTTACGTGAAGCTAACAAAAATCTTCGTGAGGCTGACAGAAGGGCTCTAACAGTCTGTGAGGTTGACAAAAAAGATCCAATCGTGTGAGAGTCAGATGGGTAGATCAAGCGTTTGAGACTATGACAAGCTGAATTCAAAGTTGGCAAGGCGATGATTCTTCATCATACATCTACACGGGAATTTACATCATACATCACAGCACCGTATTTCTTCTATTGCAACATGGGCCTTCAAAAGAACCTGGGTGAAGACGTACAATGAAATAGAACCCGGGCCTCGAATACAAGCTTGCGCTACATTTCCCCCGAGTGCCTAGTATCGTCTAGATTTCAAGAATTGTCCTATTTTTCGAGAACGTTAGATATGATACCGAATCTAAAAGACTTGAACATTCCAAAAATTGTGTAAAAGTCAAAACTGCATGAAATTAAAAATTGCGATAAGTCCAGTTCTCACCACTTCCTTCTCACAGGTCCTTTTCTTCCTCATTAGATTTCTCTCCCTCAAATTCTTCTTCTGTCTCACTTCTCTCTTCGAAATCCTCAACAGCAATGAAAAGTTGCTGAGGTCTCGTTGATTTTTGGAAAGTTGACTGACGAGGGCACTGTTAATTGAGACATTTAACGATTTCTTCACTCGGATGCTCCGGAGGCGATTCCTGGCTGATCCATGAATGTACTTCTGCATCGAATTGATGCGTTCAGAGGGCACCAAGTTCAACACACGAGAAGCAGATGCTGCAATATTCATATCAGGGGAAAATGCGTGCCACCGCTGTCTTGGCCTTTCCTTCAAACGTTTAAGTGTTACCTGAAGGTAGAAATGCGATATCCCCCTAGACTCGAGCATTTCGACATTAAATAAAAAAATGAGAAGTAATTTCATTTTCATTAACCTTGATGATTCAATTAAGTCAGACTCAAATATAATGTAAGTTTTGTCATTTGAATGGGTTGGTTTGCTTCGTGGTTCCGGCCGTCTACATTGGTAATTGAATAAATTTCAATGGATCGTAGAAACATAATTTATTATAAAATCAAAGGGTGACAATCGTGTGCTGCGAATGATGATGTGTCGTATGAAAGAAGTCACAAATGAATTACACTCACATGAGTTTAAGAATTTGGACTGATGAATATTAACTCAATAGAGAAATCTAATTTTAGATGTGCCGAAAGTTCAGCACAGATCATGCTTAGTATATGCACTCCACATGAAACAAGATCCCAAATACCAATACAGACACACAACAGTTGATACTGCGATATCAGAACTTCCATTAGGCCCTATTATTTTTTTGTGATCGAAAGTTAGATCAAATGCCTGAAGAAATCACTAGAATAGGAAATCCTCAAAAAGCATGTTATTTAATCCAAAGAAAACATAAAACATTGCGTCAAAACAGGTAACATTTCTTTGAACCCTATTGGTACTTCTACTTGTGCCAAATAATTTCCATTGTGCTAATGTTAGTCTAATTATAGTCCTGATGGAATATCATGCAATATGTGTTCCTGGATGGTGCATTTCGGAAGTGGAAGAGATAAGTTTGAATTGCGTAGCTGATGGAAGTTTTGCGGAAGTCATCGAGTGGTCACTTTAACTTGGAGGTAGTACTAAGAAGTTGACTTAGTCGTGTTTATCTATCTATTTCAATTTCATTTCATACACCTGTAAGTGTTCCTGTTCCACAATTATAAACATTAGGAAGTCGCTTAAAATTTGAAAAGGAATGATAAACTTCAGGTGAAGTCTGTGGATTCTTTTCTTTTAAATCGGATATTCAAGAATATAAGCATTTCCTTCCATTCTCTGTGGTGCAAATTGTGAAAATATCAACAGACAAGTTATAGATGGATATCGATTGCCTGGGTTATCTATGGGAATATATCTGGGTCAAAGCGTGCGGTCCATTGTCCTAAATGAGATGAGGTGAGGAAATATTATATTTTTGTCTATTGTTCATTGGAAATGATAAAAAAGCAAATCCCCGATGTAGTAACCATCAAAATCATGTGTATGAAATTTATAGAATCATTTGATATGATGATTGTCGCGAAAAAAATGATTTGCGAACTTCATTTTTTGCTTATATTTAGGTACGGACTGCTTTTATTTTTTTTATTTTTTTTCTATTGTACACAAATATGATTTCTTCTCATAACTTCCACTTTATTCTCTGGACAACTGGTATTCGCTTATGATTCAAAAGGTGACGAAGTCCTGAGAAAAGTCGTCTCATTGACAACCCTTGGTTCAAGCCCTCTGATTTCTATAAAGATTCCGAAATGGTAGTTACTAATTTTAATTTTTCCTTGGTTTGACGACCCAGGAGGTCGCATGAGCTCCGCTGTCTCATCTTCCTTATGGCAGCAGCTGTAACGGAAGCTTAATTAGATCAAGATTTCAATCCATGTTTGGAAAGCCAAGAAAACCGAAATTCCGATATTTCAGTCTGAATTAATTTCTCTTTCAATGCATGTGCATAATAGTTTTGGTCAATGACAGATGAATAGTGAATTAGCAATGTGTAAGCCTACGCGCCGCACATGAATAAGACTTGTCGTATTTTCTCGAATTTGTCACGCTGGTTGTATGATTTTTTTTCAATTTAAGTGCGGATTCTATTCTAGAGCGGATTGTAGGAATATAGTGTGATTTCATTCCTTTTTCACCAATTAAATGCAGACATTGTGTGCATTGACAATGAGGCAGAATGCGAATAGGAAGAAATCGGAGATTTTGACAGTCACAACGAACTCGAGATGCATAATTCGCAAGAAGTAGAACCAGAAGCTTAAGTTGGGTGATGATGCAGTGTTCTTCATTTCGTTTTTATTACAGTAGTCTCCGCTTAATAAGCCCACTGGTAATAAGCCCAGCCGCTTATAAAGCCCATCTCAGTCTAGTCCGGATTTAACCCATTGGATTCCTACATGAAAGCCTCCGGTTTATAAGCCTACCACTCCGCTTAATAAGCCCAGAACTCTGTGGCGAGCGACAGAACTTACTCATTGATTTCTCTTCATAAGATCATAGAAGGGATTGATGGAGGACAAGAAGCCACTGCTTGCCAAATTGTGAAACGATTCAACGTATTGGATGCATTGCATATTATCGCTTGTGCATGGAACAAGGTTACTGAAACAACGATTCGCAATTGTTGGAGAAAAGCGAAGTTTGAGTCAAGCGAAACCCCAACTTTGAGTGAATCAGTTACGACGACTGATCCAACGATTCCTATTCCGGAGGAAATTACAAGTGACACTTTTAAAGAATGGGTAGATATCGACAGCGAAGCACCAGTGTCAGCTGAAATGACAACCAAGGAGGAGGAGGAAGAACTCATGCAAGAAATATAATCTTCCACAAAGCGACAAATCGTAGACGTGGACGACGATTCTGAGTCCGATTCTGAGGTTGAGGCGACGCCCACCAATGATGAAATGCTCCAAATGCTACGTCGTCTTCGTATTGGACTCGAGAATAGAGGGTTCAATTCAATGGAACAATTTCAAACGCTGGATTCTCAAGTAAGGGAATTTCCTCGAAGGCAGCCAAAGAAACAAATGAAATTGGATTCATTCTTATTGTAATTTCTATAACTGCGAGTGCTGTTGATTCCATAATTATCAGATAGCGTAATTATATACATATCAAGTTTTGTTTCACAAAATTAAAACTGCGCTCCCTTTCTTTTTAAGCCGAAGTTATATTTATTGATTTAAAATACAGATGAGACGGGTCGACCGGTTTCTGCACTCAGTGCCTTTCTCAGGACCCAACACTTAAAAACTTGCAATGGATCATGCATTACATTTAAATACGAAGACATGATCACTCACATCAGTTCATCTTTCCGATTGATTTTAGGCTTCAATTTGCGTATCAATTCACTCTCAGCTAACCGAGTTTTTATTGGATTATTCTGAATATCTATGAATGACTAAGTGAAGGCATCTATGGAAGAAGTATTAGTGTGGTCAAAGTGTACCGAAGTCATATGAACCGATAGAGCACTTTTACTATCTCTATTGTCAATGCTACGACAATGTTCTTGGAAACGATATCTAAAAGGACGGTTCGTAGAACCTATGTAGAAGTCACCACACAAAGAACACGTGAATTTATAAATAACATACCGTTTCTCACAAGCATGATCATTATTTAAAGATTCGCAGATTTTACAGCTACAATTAGTAGAAGAATTTAGAGAATTGAACTTATTGAAAGTGCTTCGTATTTGTTTTCCAGGTTTTTGAACTATTCTAAAGGGCACGTCATATTTTTTCACTAACTTATTTAGTTTTCTGTGTGCAGCGTCATTTATAAAATCCAGTTGTAGGATGCTATTTGTATTATTTTCGTCCCTGCTATGTAGCTTAGGGCGTTTTTCTTGAACATCCCTCCAATGATAATTATTTTTTCTTAGTTTTTTCTTAAAGTCGTTTACATGACGTCCAACTCTCGTGTGCCACCATCAATTTTATCAAGTCCACATCTCTGAGTCCATTTGTTTGCCCAAGGCAGTGAGATAGCGTTTACATGTGGTATGCAGAATTCATGAAGAAGTGGAATGCCGAACTTCTACAATCGATGTCATGGTTCTGGACGTTTTTTTAGCTCATTGATATCCTTAAGTCTCATAATGTGAAATGCTGCCTGAATGATGGAATCACCCCCAAACCGCTTTATCATCTGCTTCCGAATTCCGATGCTGACCTAACACGAATGACTGCGAAAGCAAATCAGACAACGGTTAGGAAGCATCTCTTACTTCTACTGATTCTGCCGAAAACACAGAGGACCTTTGCTAACTCGGAAATGCTCGGGGATTGATTTAGCCGAAGCACATGGGAGTCCGTCCATGGCCTGAATTGGTCCTCATTAGTCAGTCAGCCTAACCAGGCCATCACTGACGCAGATGCTGACATTTCCGAGCGCTTCTTCCTGATCCCTCATTTCACTTCTACACCTGCGTGCAGCTGAGTAAAGGTCGCGAATGTGTGCGAGTCGAAGTGTCGGTAGCTCAGCTGCCCTCCTCACCACCGTCACTTCCTTTTGAGCTGCGCTCCCGCATTGTCTTTGCGGGGCAGGAAAATGTCGAGACGCAGTGACCTGCCATTTGCATTGACTTTCACGGTATCATCAGGCTGCATCTCTTGTTTGCGTGTCTCACAAAGGCCATCAGCCAATCCGCGTCGGCTGCGCTGAATAGACTAACATGTGCGCCGATGCACCGGCAGTAGTGATAGAAGCTAATCGTCAATAGGTCTCATTATCTTTACGTTCCACCGACGTGCCTGCCCCTCGAGAGAGAGAGAGAGAGAGAGCGCGTTCTATTCTCCTGTTCGCTCCTTCTCTTCCGTAATCAGCGGTTTAAAAGCGCCCTTCGTTGAGCGCACGTGGACATTCCGCAGACATGATGCAGTGGCCGCAGACGTTCTTTGACCTCACTCTGCGAATGCAAGCGAATATGCAGATGGCCAACCTTTGGAATAATTCCCTGGCCTCTGCCGCTTTGCGTAGACCTGCTCTGCCGGTCTTCAATTTCTCCCAGTCCTCTCCTTCCACGTCGACTGAGGAAGAGGCCAAGGTAGAGGAAGTAGAAGATGAAGATGAAGGGGATAGTGAAGAACCATTAGATCTCAGCATCAAGAAGACTCGATTAGAAGATTCGACTGATCTCAACGATGAAGTGTTCGACTTCAAAAAGCAGCTGTTGAGGCGCTTTGCGGGTGAGTGAGACGACGATTGATAAGTATTTAGTGAAGCTTGGAGATTATCGCGCCTTTTGGAAGTTGCTCAATCCCTTCATATCAAGAAAAAACGAGCGATAAGTGTTTGCGAAAATTTCGAAAATATTGTTGATTATTTCATGTCTACAGAATTTTCATTTTACCTTCCGAAAATTTCCTCGGTACATTGGCTTCATATATTTCAGCTGTCCTCTTTTTTTATCGAGGGGAAAATTCGCTGGAAAAATCTTCACATGAATGAGCATCAATAACCCGATGTAGCATTCAAAGTTGAAGATTTTGAAATATCTGTGAAAGCACTCGCGCGAGCATCACCACAGCTCTTTTTTAAAAAATATTTATGGTACAAACAGTCAAAGGTTCCTAAGCAGGAAAGAACACAAGTTTATTTTAGTTCCTTATATTGTGATTCGTGATGCAAATAAACTGATAGATACCTATACTAGAATATGAATACGTACCTGATTAACGGACGATAGAGGTTGTGAAACGAATTGATACATTTAGTTAGGAGCATTTTTTTGAATTTAGGAGATCATTTAGCTTTTTCAATCTGCCCAATGCTTGAATAACGAGATCGGCTGTTACCTTGCGCGAGCGGCTGGCTGTAGCGTGCCTACCCTGAATCATATGTTAAAATGGCTTTATCCATTCATAGGACCATCCTTAATTCATTCAGATTTACATTATTTGTTATAAATTGAATCATTCAATCATTTTTCTCGAATTAGCAAAAATTTCAGCCTGTAACTTATTTAAGCATTTTTATGGTACTTGTACTCAACTTGTGATATTGTCATGCCCATTGAATGCCAGCTTCCTTCATTGCTTCACGCCCATCATCAGTGTTTCATGCTCCGTACCGGTCATGTTAACTAATTAATACGATCTTATGTTTGCATTTCAAGTCTTCAATTTTTCCTCAATGATGCGGATAGTATAGTAATTAAATGTGCTTAGTATTATCTTCAAAAGAGATTCGGTCTTAATGTGCTCACTTAAGTAGGCATACTAACATAGAAAGTCGGATGTCATTCAGAGAAAATAATATCTCAGTCAGTAAGGATTGAAGATGCGGACAGTTATTTAAAATTCTTTGATACCCTTTTTCTACGTTTCTTGGTTGAGATTGAGTAACCTAATTTTTACGGATTCGGATATTGAGCGAAGTCGGTTCGGACTTGAAATCAAAGGAATCCATTTGATCAATAGTAGTGGGGGCTGTGATATCTTTCGCTTGTTACACTGGTTCTTGTACACTAACTTCAGATTTCTTTGTGAGCAACTCTCAAATGCCGATGCTCTTACTTGCAATGTAATTTATTCGAATTACCAGCAGATCTTACTTACCAAAAGTAGTTTTACCGATAGTAGTTTTACCGATAGTAACTTTTGAAGAATGTTGAAATAAGTTCGATCTGGTATTCACTAACTGTTTTAAACACAATTTCATGTATTTTCATGTGAATTTTGGTGCTATAGAATTGATGAGATTTCCATGAATTTTTTCACATCACATTTATTACAGGCTCATATCTACATGTAGATTCAGTCAAATGTTAATTTTATTATGATAATGAAATTCCCAATAAGCTAAGCTCTGATATCTTTCTCGGATGTTGGGGATTCCGACTTCCGTATAGCTGATAAAATTCATATTTTCATTGTTTATTTATCATTCGGAAGAGTTTCACGCTCCAGGAAGCTGTCATCACTGCATCATGCATCAGATTCTCACCAATATTCTGACTTCAGATAAACCTTTCTTTTTAACCGTCTGACCTGCAAATTTTTTCCTTCGTCACTGTTGCAGACGCTTAGCTGCATCGTTGAGTAGCCCAGTACGAAAATATTTTTGATTTCTTATGTATTTTAGCTGGAGTTTCGCTTAGCGCTCATCATACAATTGATTTCTGTGCGATACTGTGTGCAGTACTGTGGATGAATCAAGCATCTGTAGGCTTTAAATTGTCGATATTTCAACTTCCAAAAATTAACCTTGGTTAGCACCGATCTACTCGTATGGATCGCAATGTTCCGTTTTTTACAAAATTAGTCGAATGTAAATATTTCAAATTCATGCATTCAAACCCCGGTTTTTCCCGATTTTCCGTTTTTTCTTGGGTGAATTGCTATCCTTGGTTACTTTATTGACTTATTTTTTAGCATTATATCATTCTGTACTTGTTCTAGCTGCAATTATTGAGCAAAATATCTTATTGTATGATGTCCTATGTGATTTGTGTTCAAGACCTTAGTTCATGAAGTATTGTCATAATTATTCTTCGTTCTTCCTAAATAAATTTTCCGATCAATTTCTGGATTTTTTCTTCCGTCAATATTGAATACATGTCAATGCTGTCCTCGGTTGTTGTAAATCAAGTTTGATGGGAGAGTTCATGGGAGAGAAGTTCATAATTCATCAATGGTGGTTGCAAAACATAAGCGTGGTCAGGAAAAATGTAGGGACGAAGCTTAAATTTTATTCTTGCTCTCTATGTTCTACCTATCATTTTGAATCGACAAGTGTTTTCTATGCACATCTTGAATAATCAATCAGATCGATAATTTCATAGGAATATTGACAACATGCATATTTTATCTTTCATTGTTACAGACTAAACGGAATCAGATTGAAGAAAAATATCTAACTAAAAATCACACATTTTCCTCTCAAATTGTTTCCGGAAATTCATATGAAATTTTTTTGAAAGTTGACAAAAATTGTGACAGTTTTTGTAGCGAGCTAGTACAACTGTACAACTTAAGTTTGTAAACAGGTCAATCTTTTATTAGAGCTAATCCTATTCCTTCAGTCACTTCACTAATTTGTATAACAATTAAAACTTAATCGACAATTGAAGCATGTCAGCATCATGCGTGAATTGATGTTGTCATTTTATAACTTTTCAAATTGGATGACGTTGACTTGTTGCAGCTCTGATAAAATCTCAGTCCAATCAGCTTTTTTGAGGATATGGTTTCTGTTGACCTTTTCTTCGTCTTTGCCACAGATGACTGGACTTCAGGTCTGCAAACTTAACAATTGGTGACCGAAAACGGATCCCGATAACAGCGGTGCACAGTCACTTGTTCAAGGATGCATGACAGCGACGTCACTCATTGTTCACGGTTAGATACGGATGTTTTAGACTTCCTGGTTGACAAAAGAATATGTCGTTCAGTATTGTGCTGATAATTAGTGAAGTTCAAGTGATGATCGCAGATAGCATCCGACCATGTTTGTTCAGAGTCATTGCGCAGTCATGTTTTGTCCACTATGAACCGGACCAACAGATTACAGCATGTTTAATAGGAAATGAAGTAATTTCTGGGTGATCTTGGGTGGTTTTTAGGGATGTCGATTGACTCGTCAACTCTATTGAACATTTCTACTTTTTCAAATAAAGTTAAGGAAATGCTGAAAACGAGTTTTTTAAGAATTTCAATATCCTCTTATGTTTGATATTTTGGAATTCGTACAGTAGCACACTATAAATACCATCCATTTAAACGCACTCAACGATCTTAGCGATCTTTGGAGACGTGTTATTTTGCCATCATAGCATCCTTGAAAAGCAGGAAGCGAATATCTGGGTGAATTTTTGTTTTTATTGTGGAAGAATCGGCTTATAGTCCAACTATCAATTTTCGATACCGTACCCTGCACTGGCCAGCGAATCTCTACAATGTATAATGAAATTCGCCCGTTATCTGAAATGTCCTCGAAAGTATCTGCATTGAGATCCTTGTTTGATAAGTCGTAGTTGGTACAGAGATTGCTACGGACAGAGATTGCTACATTGCTACAGAGATCAACGGTGAAAGATAATACTAATTTACGCCAGTAACTGAAATTTTACAGTTCTTCTGGAGAAGTGTTTTTGTTGGTAATATATTTCAGGTGCTATCCAGTGATTTCTTGCAACACAAAATAGTTAATATTCACACGAGACAAATAAAAACATCAGTGATAATGCGATTGATTGTATCTTACCAATAACAGGAGTGAACTTGTCCTGACTAAATTGATCTACAACATCAGATAGTATCGACTCTTTCCTAAAATTACTTGCAAATTTCACTTGGGTCGAAATAATTTTCCTAGACCGAGTAGCTTTCAGTCATAAGGTCTCACAGTATTTGGGGTGCTAAATCTATTGAATGAATTACTTCTGATAAATGTGCAGTGATAAAAATACAAGAATTCATTTTTGCCTTTCAGTTGATAGTGACATCAGAAGTAATTCAGAATTCAGGGTGCCTCACTTGCGAGAGAAACTGGAGCGACCAACCTCATTGAATACAAGGCGAAAACGTAAGTTCTTCAATTCTAAGGATTCTGACAATGAAAATAGAAATTGACAGCACTTTTTGCACTGTTATGTAGACTTGTCGCTCTACTATCTGAGCTCTCTCTCTCCCTTCATCTTCTGCTTAAAGATGGGATCTGAAGCCTACATGTTTCGCTTTTTTGACATTGAATGCTGTTATCTGTGTGTGAGCAAGCTGAAGTGATTGATCTGATCAACTCTAGGCAAACATTCGTGGTTCTAATGGTCACCGAATGCAAATAAGAGACTTATGTAGTGGTTGATTCGAATTGTTGAATTGAAGGGAGAGGCCTAACTGATAACAGGCACTGGAGTGGATGATGTAAAAGTTATATTTGTTTTTTTGTCGTTCAAGTACTTCGATTTCAAGCAGTCTGTCAGCAATAATTGCATTGTCAAGCTTCATTTCCTATAGATCAAGTTCCGCTTTTACTCGGATTTATGTGTCATTCTGCTTATCACGAGCTACACCCTGATACTGTATCTGTCAATGAATTCAACCAAGCAATAACTGAACACTGCAATCCTACAAGATCACGTTGACCTACTCAAATGACTTGATATCAAGTCAACCAGTGATCGCAAATTTATTATATGTTGTCTCTGTTGTGCTATAGACTTGAATTGTAGAACTTGTAGAATGAATCGATTTGGCAACTAGGCCGATTAGAATAAGTTCGGATCTTCTGAGACAGTGGATATCGCAACCAAGGAGAGAGGGTGGCAGCTAGTGTTGGACTCGTTTACAAGAAATTACTCGAGTACTCGTAATCAGGACTTACAAATTATAATTTAATAGAATTTGCGACACCTTCGCGTCACAGACAATCACAAAAAGACAAAAAGTTCAATAAAAGCACTCTTTGGACCTACATACGTACTCTAATCAAATATTCTATGAAGAATACTAGTGACTGATAACTCTTATATTTTTCATCAATGCACTTTTTATGAGTGCGTGCGTACACTGTTGCTCAAAAATCAGTTACAAAAACATTTTTTTCATTTGCTATTAAACTTACAATTTAAAGCGAGCGGACAGTCCCTGAGCAAAGACAGTTCTTTGATGAGCCTATACACTACATCGATCTGTAGGCTTCTTCCCATACAAGCAGATTGTGTCGATGAAATTGACGTTTTTCCACCACTGCCACAATGTCAGAACTGTAGATATTATTGCAAGGACCAATGAGTCTGCCTCAAAGGTCTTCTCGTTGTATTCAGCTGCTGATTTTGATTGATAACGACATTGATATTTTCTCTTGCAGCCTCCACGCCATGCAGCCTCGGCGATTCAGACGTGGCCAGTCTAAAGGAGGAGCTGTCATCGCCGTCCCAGGGAGAACCGTCTCCAACTTCCTCTTCGTCCAACCCGGGTAACCCTCCTGCCGCCTTCCTGCCCTTCCTCAAAGCCTGTCCTCCTCCTCTGCGCACCAATCTGCGCCTGGAGAGTCTCTGTTCCCCCTCTGCCGCCGCGGTGCCTTCATGGACGCAGTTCATGATGACACCCAGCACGCCAGACATCCCCATGCCCGAACCTCCGCCAACTGTTGGTGCCTCCTCAGCCAATCAGACCCAACAGCAACAGAACCCCGCCGCTATCATGGCCGCCTTCATGGCCAACGGTTGTCCTCTGCCCGGCCCTGGCTCCCTCACAGCAAGGAAGACAGACATTGGTCCTCACAGACGCCGTATCCACGCCACATCCTCATACTCATCCGTGCCACCCAGCCTCCCCAAACGTGCGCAGTCTCCGACTAGGAGCTTCAGGACGTCGCATAGCATTAAAAGTGAGTTCTGTGGGAAATATCGTACTTGAAGACCGTACTGAAGAGTTGAGAATAATTATATTTCTTTGCATGTGGTGTGTAAGTCCTTCGATAATTTCTATGCATAGATCAGAGCACAGATAGATCTTGATAGAATCCTCATGTTATCCCAACTTCTCGTGAGAGTGACAGTCAGCGCAGAAGTTTCCTGAAAATGTGTTGAATGTACCTAGGAATGTGTTTATTTTTCATCAATGGCTTATCACTCCTGCTCTTCCACGAGGCAGTGCTTGCAGGAAGTGGACATTGGCGCAGCGCCCGTGGCCTCACTTTCGGTCAGTATCGGTGTGTATGCACCTGTGGACAACCGGACGTGGGTCATGCGTTTGTTTGTGCGAATTGTCAACGTCATAACATCGAGATGAGGAAAGAAGAGTTAAGGTCAAAACTCAATTCCATGACAGGAAGCCAACCAGTGTGAGGCAGATTCTTCCCATGTCCATTCGCACTTCCTCAAAGCGTGACAGATCTACTGGTGCGCAATAACCTTTGTTCGACAAAATGAAGCTCTTCCGCATGAAGTGCTCTTCGGGACCCAAACTGATAATAAAGATTGCTGATCGAAAATCTTAGCTTCTCAGACTGTGGTGTAATAGTTTTTGTGCACTTTGCTCTCATACAGACATTCTATGTTGAATGTATTCGACATTAATGAAACTTAGACGTACCGGTACTTAGAAATTACTTGAAATAATTTAGAAACAAAGTCATGCAATTTTCAGTGTACCGTTTTGAAGCCTCTATACTCGGACTTTCTCATGTTGTGGGTTCACCATCTCTGCTTCAGATGCTGGATATTATCAATAATGCTGCAATATGGTCAGCAGAACCATAGTCCTTGAGTAGAACCTCCAGTACCAGCCGAAGTGATTTGTCCTTTCTTCTGTGATAGCGATACTGTAATCAGTACAGTTTTGATATTGAACGAATGTGTGAGGGATTTTCCATTTGAATTCGCAGTTAATTGAATTATTGCTGACTAGATGCTTATAATTTCTACTTAAGTTCCTGAAAAGTAGACCATAGATAACTGGATTCGCATTTTACCAGCCATGTGTGGGTTGTCGTGAAATTTATCCACCGATGGAATTTGTATCATTTTTGATGCTTACAATTTAGTCATAGCTTGAAGTCTACATTATGCATTGTGAGATATCTAGGTTGTGTGCGACATAGAAATTGTTGAATCATAGCTTAAAGTCGACATTATGCATTGTGAGATATCTAGGTTGTGTGCGACATAGAAATTGTTGAATCATAGCTTAAAGTCGACATTATGCATTGTGAGATATCTAGGTTGTCTGCGACTTAGAAATTGTTGAATCGGCAATCCTTCGAATGATGATTGCGGCTTCGGTAGAAAAGACTCTTGATCTCATGGAATATTCCTTGACTTAGAGACAAAGCACATTACTCACTCTTATTCTTGTCAAAAAATGCTGCAAAGTTAAAGTTGTATGTAGGTAACGTCCCAATTTATTTGTATCATTTTTTCGCAAAAATGAAACCCTAAGGGTGAGCAATGTGTTTTGTCTCAAGACCAAGGAATATGAGCAACCTCCCGCATGAGCCACATTTATCTCCGTCACTGAATGAAAATGAACCGCCGCTCCCCTACGTTGCAGATTCTGCCAAGCGTCCTCTGCCAACTACCTCATCCTCGCCCGCCTCCTCCCCCTCCACTATCTCCTCCTGCGATGCAGGTCAGACCGCTTCCCTTTGCTCGCCTCCCAAACGACGTCGTGAACGAGGTCAGAGCTATCTCTGGGAATTCCTGCTCGCCTTGCTAGACAACCCAGCCTATGCGCCTCAGTATATTCGATGGCTGGACAAGAAAGCTCTCATTTTCAAATTAGTCGACTCCCGAATGGTCTCTCGACTGTGGGGAGAGCACAAAAACAAGCCGGACATGACCTATGAGACGATGGGACGTGCATTGAGGTGAGTAGATCTCATATCAACTAGCGGTGCCAGAATAAGTAAACTGCAACACGTTACCTCTCTGAATACCATGAGTATTAGCCTATGATAGGTGTTTTTAGAAATAGTCCACAAGATGTTTCCCTTTTTTACACGGGTTTTTCGACAGGTGTAATTTCAATGTTCTTATGTTGGCAGCGCGAAAGCAAAGTTTTAAAAATGTGAAAGAGATACTTAAATGCTAACTGAGAATGCCATGGAGATGATCACTAGACCTAGATTTCTGAACTACTAGAATAGTTTCACGTTGAAGAACCTAGATGGTACTCCACAGAATTCATCGATCTTGATTAACCTTCAGTTGACAACATGACTTTCTGATGATGACAGACATGCAGGAAACTGTGCACTAACAAGAAAGCAGACTTTTCAAGTACAAATTCAATTGCATTCTTCAATAAATCCATCGAAATCAAACGGTAATTAGGATTCATTGATACAGGTGGCTGGTAAAACAAAAGATGATGAAATGTTTACGTGACTTGACAACATATTCAGACCTCATCAGCAAGTCCCGAAAACACTTTTGAATGCTAGTAATTCTTTCGCATGAGTGGGCGTGTTTTTGCAGAATCTCAATCAGGTAATGCATTCAAATACCAAGAAATGGAGGAAAGACAAGTTTATAAATGATTAAGCAGTAAGTTATCAGGAACATTTGAAGGCAATGTCAACTTACGGGTGAATTTTCAGCCTTAGAATGCCCCAAATTGACTTCTCCGCATTTAATCAATGGATAAAATTGTATTTATTTGCAACGCAATGTATCTATAGGGTTCCCGAAATACTCGCGAAACGATATTTAATGCGATCTTAAAGCAGATGTACTTAATATAATTGAGGCATTTCTCTAAGAAGATTAAGTTGTTCGCGAAAATTCTGATTTTAATGGTATTTGTAAGTTTATCAGCTCTAGGCATTCTAATCTCCATTCTTCTCCATTTCAAATTAAAGTATTAGTTTGAAAAGTTGGGACCTGTTTGTAAAAGTTTCCATTAAGTAAGTTTCGTGCATATCACGCTTCCTCCTATCAAAGTATGTGGTCATCATGCCAATAGAGCTCGTCCGCCTATTAGTATATAGGCTATATTATAGGCTATATTATAGGCTGTATTTATAGCATTGATGATGTTCAAAATTTAATGAGAGTTGAACGCACTACAGCACCAAAACGTGCGACTTCAGACCGTGGCAAATATCTTGTCATATTGATCAATAGTTATTTACGAAGCAAGTATCCATCTTTATTGCATTTTTCGAGATCAACATATTTATGCACGAGCCCGAATGACGAGGGCATAGTTTGTTGATCGAGAATAATGCGATTTAGATGGATATCTTTTAAATTTATACACTCTTTAGAAAGCATTCATTTTATTATGGAAGCAATAATCATGGCAGTGTGAAATACAAAGTGTCTTCGTGCATTTGAGATGCCCGATGTCTATTTACTAACGAATGAAAATAAAATTCTTAATTCTGAAGTTCTTTGTTGGAACTCTCCAGAAATAAGCGGTAATCTAGGTATTCAACATTCGCTGTGCTACACGGGAAAGCTTGAAATGCTTGAAGAGATAATGAAACGCTTAATGCAGAGTCTGGGCGCCTTCTTAGAGAGAATGGAGATGACTCGGGCCCTCTTCCGGGCTTGACAACGTGCATCTCCGGCTATCTGTGCTACGTCACGCTTGATGGACCACAAATCAGCCATCTCTGCGCCACGTCGCTTCTTCTACCTGCCTCCACAATGTCTTTGTAGCCCCCGCTGTCCGCCCAGACAATGCGACGACCATTGTCTCTTGTTGTAATCTTCAGATACGCTCGAGTGGCTGCGCGCCCGGTCAGTACGCTTGATTAGCTGGCGAGGAACAGGCTGCATTGTTGTTCGAGAGCTTCCTCTCCGCAATACTTCCTCTCAACCTGTCCGTTGATGTAACCACTCTAATGAGACACTACAGATGGAAGTAAGGAAGTTTGCGTCATTTTTAACGCTTCAACCGAGCGTGGTAGGACCGTCACCGTTAGCCTGTCAAAGATGGGACCAGAAAATCAGAAACATTCGAAGAATTCAATTCATATTCATTGAGGGTATTGAGGGGGATAGCGGACTGTGGGCTTGACACGTGCTTCCACCGACCTTATCATCATAAATTACATTGGTTTAATTTTTTGGTCAAATATAATAGTTTTAGGAGAGAAGCAATGTTATTCGTCATGAGAGCAACAAGAATGATATCTTAGATTGCACTAATTGACAAGCTTGCTGTCTGCTCAGGTAGACTATTTCAAAATAGTAAGATGAAATAGAGAAGGTCTCTTGTAATGCTCAATGCTAAGGCCATTGTTTGGTCAGAATAAGATATGCTTTGATGCACACTTTTCAAGTTGCCCTCTTGACGTTCTAACGTTCTTGACGTTCTATGGCGTATTTCTGCCGTAGATAGTCAGTCATTGTTTTCCTTTGGAGCACCGCCGTGACTGATAACCTCTCATGACGTAAACCAAACAGGTTTTTGCACAATCAACATGTAATGTTCATCTCGTGATCAATGTTATGTCTGCATGTTTTGAACCAATGCATAAAAACCATTCAACTTCTGCAATGTTTCACTACAATGTTGCGCACTTTCTGATACACCCTACACTTCTTAAAGACAATTTAGGAGGTGGCTATCAAGGTGATGATAATAGTAGATCATTCTCATTCAGATTCTTACACCATAATAACTGGTAGTTATGAATCTGTTATGCATCGAGATTGTTGTAGAACAGTGTTGCAATTTTCTCAAAGGCGGATATTATTCTAGGAGGTGATAGTGATCATCTCTCAAAGCATCGCATTGTATTGTTAAATTTTTTCTAATTGTCTGATGTTAATGTTATACGAAGAAACATAAGTACACATTCTTACAAGAGAATTTCAGAAACCCAAGTATTCATGTTCGTTCAATCTCCGTATTGATTTCAGCTTGCAACCAATTCAGGGTTTCTGTCAACTGGAAGTAACTTGATTATATAGCTAAAAATTCAATATCCGTGACACCAACTTTATCTTAAGAAGATTCTTAAGATCAACTAAAAATTTTATTTAATCATAAGATTAGAATGAAAGTAAAGGATGTTATAAATAGTGTATAACATTGTAAGTGTGAGGAACCACTATAACACATAAACTACCATCAAAGTAAAAAAATCTCTTTTGTTGTCCGTTATGACCTGTCTTACACATTACTTATATGTAGAGCTTTTTAAATGCAATACTTGCATGAAGTCATATGTTGCCGTCTTAAGTAAGCGTCGTCACGAGAACTTGTAGATTGAAAAAGTTTCAACCTTTGACGCAACTGTGTAATTCAAATATTTTAAGAAAATTATTCCTAGTACTCAAGTTAATTCTCGTGAGTGGGAATATAGCAGGCTGTCACTGCTATCAACAAAATGTTCAGTGCCAATAAGTTACTTTAATTATTTAAATAAAAATATCGTCCGCGAAAAAAATTCTCGGTGTTCGAAATCTCCTGATAATGAACTTCCCAACCAAGCGATTGAGAGCATCTATTTATATTTGTATTTTGGAATTTACCAGATTTTAAATTAATAGTTATTGTTGTATAATATATATTATTATATAATATTAGTTATTATTATAGTTATTTTATTTATTAATGGCTAATGTGGCTAAATATAAAATGTCAAAACAAAGACGTTATAGGTGTCTGACATGCAGCAATAAATTGTGTTTGCTATACATAGATAGATTTATACTTTTCAAACATAGGGAATTTATTTGTAATTATATAGAGTGGAAGCTTTCCCAAGTCAGATAGAAGACTTTTTTTTGTTCTACCGCGAGATCGGTTCTACCGCGCAAACGGGTTACAAAGGAGGCTCTGTGGACCAGGCGCCTTGGCAGCAGTAACAAAACGAAGTGTGACGTCAGTGCCAGCTGGGACAGACTTTTTTAAGTTTCACCACCAGTTGTTTATTCATTTATTTGTTTTTTTTCCGATCTCTTCATCTAGTATTAGTACTATCTAGCTCTTTATAGTATTACATGTTCAGTATTATTTAGTAGTAGTAAGTATTATGTAGATTCTTTCTTGAATTTATTTTGCCATAACTTTATTATATTTCCTCTTTGTGATTGTGATTCTTTGCTTTTATTATTACTCTTTCAGTATTATTCGTTGGAATTCAGTATTGCATTATTTATTCAGCTTTTTTTCATCAGTTTGGTCTTGCTTATTGGTCACTTTTTTGTGTGGCTTAGTCTTAATGTAGGCCTATGTAATTGTCATTCAGTTTTGATCTTTCAACCTATGACTGGTTGAAACGATGTAGGCCGAAAGATCTCGCGGTAGAACAAAAAAAAGTCTTCTATCTGACTTGGGAAAGCTTCCACTCTATATAATAGATTTATACTCTTGCTAATCTGTTATCTCTCAATAGTAGAAGTTCCCTCCGAGCGATCCTATGAAAAGCTCAAACATGCCGACAGCTTACAACCATATCTAATACATGTACATATGTGAATACAGTGGTGAATTTTCTAATTCAGCACAAGACTGCCACCAGAGGTCGAAATCTGAAACATCCATAATTTCCGCTGCTCTAGCATATACATGCGAAAATTGTGGTATTGACTTAGCAGCTATCTTGTCAGGTCCGCGTTCTGCCGACTTATAGCATTAGAATCGGTCAAACATTCGTTGACTTCGGTTGGAAGTCGCTCAGACCAGGTACTCAATGCAGCGATTATTTGTAGAATTCTGATTGCGTCACACATCATTTGTTTATTGGTTACGGGACAGGGGAAGGTGAGCGGGGTCTGAAGTCAACTGCCTGAAGGCATCAGTAAAGACCAAAGTCGCTTCTGCTGCCCATCGGAACGGAATGTAATTGATGGTCAATGGAATTGAAGACAATAGTCAGTTCCTCTTCCCTCGTAATAACAAACGTGGGCCGGGCGGGCGGGCTCCGCTGATTGTCTCCGTGCAATCCACCGTCTTGGGCGTGTCGATGTTATCTGCCTCTCCATTGTCTGTCTCTATAAATGGTTGACAATTCCATCGCCGTTTTCTCTCGTTGAGGAGGGCGTGACGAAAGACTCAACTGATGACCACTAATTGCGTGCCGGAGGATATGCCCACTGGTTTTGTAACAGAAGGTCGAAGGGTTAAGTGTCGGGGTCGACGTGGCGAAATTCGAGTTTCCGTGACGCCCGATATCGCGAACCACTTGTCACTCATCGCGATCAGTTCCGTACGCTTGATTAGTGGTGTCAGAATGCGAGTGGCCACGCTTTTGTGTAAGTGATTTGACAAGTGTAGGAATTAGTGAAATTGCGCTCCTGGAATTTGACAAGTAACAGATAAAGCTGATGACAGTAATTGTCTTTATCAAAGAGAATTATTTAGAAACCGAACAGCATCTTCAGCATTTATGATCAAAATAATAACATCAGCGTTAGTCAGATGACAGGAGAGACATGCTCTGTTTCGTCGCGTTGCTGTTATTAGGGAGGGGCCTCAGATAGTTTTTTGTGCTTTTCTGTGATGTCCTGGTGAAGTACTGTGTCTAGGTGGAAACAGTCTGCATTGTTGCACTTGTTTATGAAATTAGGAGTTTAGCATAGTCATGAAATTAGAAAAAAGAAAATATGTGTATATCTTTCAAAAAAGAGAGTCAAAAATGACATCTGCAAGAAGCTAGGATATGATGTTGTTGAAGTTATATCAGTCAAGCAGTTCTCAGCAATTGCTGATACGATCACGAAACAGTCTCGACGGCGATTAGTTTTACAAAACTGAACAATTGCACATTTGAATGCTAAGCTGAATGAAACAGGGGATGATCAGTCATTTGACGTTTCTGAATATACTTTTTACACACTTAAGACGCCTAGGAAGAAGAAGTGATGCTTCGTTGTCACAGCTACAATGTTAAAAGCATATGAGTCGTTTGGCACTTTTATATGATTCAATAATTGTCTTCGTTTCAGTTTTCAGTAAGCGAATAAAGTACAATAGAGTGCAATACAAAACAACGGTCTATAGTCATATGAAAGACCTTCCATAGATACCCATGATCAAAATAATCTTTTAAAGCTCTAAAATGTACAATCTACTTAAACAACATCTATGCAAATATTTGAAGTGAGTAGACCAGTCCAAACGATTGTTCCACTAAACCCCTAGCAATTTGCAGCTTTCACAAACTTCAAAGGGAAAAGGAAGGAAATATTATATCAAAATTATGTTTACGTCCACATATTGATTTGGTATTGGATTCATTCAGTGTTAGATGGTTGCAGGGCGCCCCATTTCTTACATAGTAAAATTCTCACGTTATGCACGTTACGACTTAGATGCAAATGACAATACACTCGTATCATAACTGTAATTAATACTCGTCAATATAGTAAAAAGAAACGGAGAATAGTAGTAAATTATAATAAATGACATCGGCAAATGTACGTGTAACTTAAGGCATTTACGTGCATTTGTTACAAGTCAATTTTATTGAACTCTCGCTTCCTTCTCATGATGATGCAAAGAAATCCAAGCCTCCGCGCGATCTCCGAAAGAATAAGGATTTGGTCGTACTTTCTATGTAAACTCCACCTAATCTATCTATAACTGTGGACACACAACATCTGAAGCCATTGGACAACAAAGAAAGAAAGCCATTGGTCAGAGAAGTTTCTTTGCTTCAGTATTAAGAGTTCTTTCAAAACAAAAGATGAAAATTGAAAGATGTCTATCTTTTTGATGTAAAGAACCGTTTTGATCACAAGAACCTCCCCCGAAACAATCGACCTTATCTGCAACGCTTTTAACTGAGAGAAGAGACGCCTTTCCACCATTACATGATAAAGTTACAGGATAAACCTCCTTTCAGAGGTTGCTCACCCATCTTGATTAAGGAACGTCAATTTTGTTTTCGATATCAAAATATACCGTTTTAGCGAGCGGCCACGCAATGGCAATGGGATCTCGTTAAGTGGATCATTTGCGAGGTCTTCATGCAAGTCGATCGAGAATGAAAATGCTATAGATGTGAATGGTTGAAGTTTATCGTCGTACGTGGATGATACCCTTCTTGTTGCTGATAGACTCATGTGACGAATTTGTTTCGACAATTCAATGCTCAGCATCCATCGTTGACATTCACTCGTGAATGTCATCGCTTTTTTACACCTCAGCATCTCGTCAGGGAATCCAACTTCTATTATGGATTACAAGTCAATTTCACCAGAGAAAATTCTTAAGCGGACGGATGCTGATAGGTATTCATTGTTCGTTTTAGTGGGACTCTAGGCGTTGTGTATTGACCTTTAACTAATCTGCAGTTTCCAAATCATTCGTAGATTTTGAAAGACACAGTCGCCCGTTGACAAATTCTCAAGTCAACTCGTCGCTGCTTCTTCATAGCATTCCAACGGGGAAGATTCAGATGACCCTCACTCAACAGGATTAGGCATTTAAATAATCTAACTGGTCGAATGCCTTAAAGAATATTCGAATTTCTATGAAGCTGACTGATTGCATAAATTCGTCGTTGACAACGCCTTACAGTCCATCCTCTTCCTCTGCAGGTATTACTACGCACGTGGCATC
Organism: Prostheceraeus crozeri; assembly: GCA_907163375.1. Taxonomy (NCBI): domain Eukaryota; kingdom Metazoa; phylum Platyhelminthes; order Polycladida; family Euryleptidae; genus Prostheceraeus; species Prostheceraeus crozeri. Next base: position 446,300 of record CAJQUW010013658.1, on the reverse strand, counting down.
CTGAACAAGGTGGACGGACAACGGCTCGTGTACCAGTTCGCCAACATTCCGCAGCGGCATACAGATGGATCAAGTCCTCGTCGGATTTGACCCCGGTTCACATTAATCTCTGCGCGGGGTTCGCAGCAGACAGTACTCTGAAATGACGTGTCCCAGTGCCTTCCTTCACTTCTCTCTTGGCCTCCTTCGAATCCTTACCACTCCTGTGCCTCGCTCCCCCCGTCTTCCTCAGAGCTGCCGACTGTGCTGGGATTTTCTTCTAATTTGGTTCGCTGTCAGTATTTTGTCGTTCAGTATTAAGTCCCGGCCGGTCCTTGCTGCTGTCTGCTCGAGCCCCAATCTCCTGTGTCATATCACCGCCGCGACCGCTTCTCATCTTTGCCACCCGATTTCTATTTTTTATGTTAGATGCATGTCTCATTCACGACGACGGGCCTTTAGACCCGGACAGCCATCCCCTCACGCAAGTTTTGTGTCTGCAAACGTTATTCACAAGATCGCCGCCTCGATCATGTAACGTTAACATTTTGATTTTTTTTGTTTTTGAGTCCAAACTATTATATCCGGTCTCAACGTTTATTACAGACTGACTCTTGTGGACCTTATTTCACCAAACGTGGGCAGTGTCTTAGCTCTATATTTACGTTAGAGAAGTTTTCATTGTACAACAATCATTACAGTCTTCGCCGATGCAAAGCCTTGTTTTTCTGTTCATCAATGGGAAGTTTAGGAGATAAAAATATTTGATACTAATACGTCAAAATTGGATTGAATCGATGAAAATATTCACTTAAATTCGAAATGGATGCACTTTGGGTGTCACGCCCGCCCGCCCGCACTAAAATCTGCTCGGTAAGGTATCCAGTTTTTCGATGTTCCGTGGTTTTTACTGATCGAACATGAATTTCATTGAGTTTTGCAACTCGCTCAAAAGTATAATTAAGTACGAAGGGGTGTTGCGGTAAACTTTCGGATTTTCTTGCGCTATCTTTTAGTTAATCCTAGCCTGTCGTAGTTCAACCGCCAAAACTGATTGGCAAAAATTCATTTACAGTAAGTTAATTTCTTTGGTTGTGGTTACTAAGAATCCGCATAATCTCCGCATGCTTAGGCGTGTTATCACTGTGTGGTGCTGATCCATTGTCGATTTTCTGCCTTGCATAGAGTCATCGATCTAAGTGACTAAGCTTTATGACCGATTGGTACAAGAATGACGAGCATATCATGCATTGTGTTACCAGTAGGTACTTCAGAAAGAATTATTGCACTCATTTGTTATCGCTAGAATTGGTGATCCTGTGGAGACGTACATGTAATTGATGAGCTGTGACAGTTCCAGAAAGTTTTAGCTTGCTTGATGTGATCATTTAAATTTCAAAAAAAATCACAAAATGCCCCAATATTGGGAATCGTGGATCACCTAACAAAATTATACAGTGATGTACGTTGTCGTCGTCAATTTGCCTCTGAAAAACGGCGTCAGCGTCATTTTTAGAATACAGTGGGTAAATTTGTCATTGTTAAGATTTGGTCGCTCGAGTTCTATAGCTTGAAAGTTTTCTGTATAATGCATGCTGAAGCGCGAAGGGCACTAGGTGACATACCACGCGTAATTACGGAGCACCCCAAACATCCGTGGTTAAGAACATTCTATTCTTCTACGCGCTTCACTAAGAGTCAGAAATCACTTGATCTGATGCTGTTAAAACATGGGGAATGTATCTGAATACGCGCGGGCGAGCGTTTATAGTTTGCGCGTCGTCTACGGTTGTCTGCGTTACCGCTTGAACCACGGATGAACCCGCTAAGCACGTTCTGTCTTCCATGAGCATGAAATTGAGGTCCCATCACATTATTTAGCCTTTGATACATGCAGACACATGAGACGCAAAGTCTATATAACAGGACTGCCGACAGATGTTGCAGTAATGTCACACGGAAACCACACACGGACGTTTAGGGTCATGTGGAGTTACGCGTAATTGAGCGTGGCATGTCACCTAGTGGACACAGTGCTTGATTCGGCATCTACACAATGAATTGTTGAAATTTTATTTGATCGGGAGCAGGGACGACTAGCCTATACAATAATAAACGTCGTTGTCTAATCTTTCTGACATAGTCATTGTCTGCCTTAGTCGTTAGTCGATTCGCTAAAAAAACAATAAAGATTCAAACGCAAAATAACTTGAGGTCGATCGCCAAATTTAGACAAAGTTTCATTACTGCAGAAGATGGCTGTGCCGTTGAAGTCGCTGTGAAGATGACTTTATTTGGCGCTGTAGGCCCTACATCGCAGCCTGCAAGAGACCAAAATCGTTTACACATGCAGTCTGGAATGCCTTCTCACTGTTGCATTCCTATTGGTAGTACGATAATTTTAGTGTCAAAAAGTGCATGTATGGAAGTCTGTTGTATGGAGGCCTACTGTTATTCGCAGCGACAAAGTCTATACCGCCAGATTTTCAAAACAGATGATGAAGTATGATGTAAAATTGACGCTATGAATTGACGCCGTCAATTTCAGGATTGGTTAACGGCGTCAATTTTTTTCATTGACGCGTAGGCCTACAACATTGCAGTCAATGCAAAATCAAGAAGACTAAACAGATACCGGTGATTCAGCCAGAAAAACAAGAAATTAAAATACATTTTTCATAAATAACGCAAAGCTGGGAAAATCCTGCACAGAACTTCTATTGACATGCGTCGGAAAAGATTGCTGATTTCCTCACTGATTGACTATGCGAATTTGTCAAACATCTAATCGAGAAATTGTCATTGGGAAATCACTTTACCATGCAATCTTGCCGGCGTGTCATAGCAACGTCAGATTAATGTACTATCTAGCGGCCTGATTGAACAAAGCGATTAATTCACACTTGTAGAGATTCACACAGTCAAGTCGGGTATTTGTGCCACAGGCAGGTGTATGTGACTTCTGCAAAATATATTTTCACATGAATTCTGGTAGGCCTATAGCCACAGGCCTATGGGAACGTCGTTTGCTAATATCAAAAGATTATCTGGTGAAATAGCGATTCTATGCCTAAAGTTAATTTTTGCTCATTTACGTGATATAACTGTCGTGATTTATAAGTCGACCTTTATATTTTGTAAATGCGTCTAAAATTCAAAGCTGCAGCTGGCGAATAAGTTATACAAAAAATTTACTTATCTGAGCTGATTTTTCGCCAACCGAAGAATTAGTAGATATTGTAGCAACTGATTAGGAAGTAGTTACGCAAACGGAAAATTTTTCAAATTTTGTTTTTAGGAATTGCAAAAGATTGTTGCGTTACCGCTTTGATTTACTATGTGGTTTTTGTTTTCTCTAATAAAATTCGAAAAATTATGTTCTTGCTAAATAAGCTTGAAGTGATTAGAAATCACAACTAAATAAGACTTGCATATTTCATATCTACCCACTGTTTTATCAACAGACAGTTTTGATGACTTATTGATGGTATGGCGTGTGGATTTGGCCCTCCTAAGGAGAATTTGTCTTGGGATAATTGAACCATGGAACCCCACACAAGTTTTCTTCATGATGTAGGTATATGATAATTTCCGACATTGATAAATAACTATGATGTTGAAATCGAATTATTTGCTTATGATAAAAGTGAAAGGAACGACCGTTGAACCTAAAATAGTGCAAATAGCGATCCCCTGTCAGACATTGTAACTAAATTGACCCGATAAGAATGGGCATTTAGAACTTCTCGAAATTGACACATTCTTTTCAAGGGTATTTCAGTGGGTTGTAGTAGGCTAATCTATAATCGCTTTCAACAGAATTTATAGTTATCAGAACATATCTTGACTGACTTTGCACTACTTCTGTTTTTAATTATTTACTTAGTTGTTGTACTTTTTGATAGTGAACATAGAGTAGGCTAATCGAGTAAACTCAAAAAGTGTCAGCATACAATTAATTAAGATAATAAATTAAGAATATTTCTAAGATAGATCACAATATGAAGAGAAAGATTCTTAGATTCAGTTTTTTGCGGAGATTGTCCGTGCTCCAGTTCCTAGTTCCTGTGCTCCAAAAAAATATTTGATCACTTTTTAAGAAGCTAATTGTTCGCAAATTATTCCTGCATTTACATATAACCGAGGTGAAACCACTATCATAAGTAGTATGAAACTTATTTGATTTCAAAAATTATGAACATTTACGAACAGGGTATTTTTCTTCATTAAGCGGAAAGTGAGCTGATTATTAATGAAATTTTATGAACCACATTATCATGCAAGTATTCATGGAAAAGTCGCAATCTTATTGTGCTTCTTGGCTGAATTTTCACGTTTTTAATTCAATTTCCATCGGCATGATTTTGTGATTCACAAAATTAATGCTTCACTTCTTGAATCTGAATAGCAATGTGGACCCATTTATACCTTTTGAAGATAAATATGAACTTCGTCTTTGATTATGATACTCTGCACTTTCATTGGCAGAATTTGTTGATGTGATAACGCTTCAGAAAATGCTATGGTTGAGCTATAAGGCAGTCACCTTTTGAATTGCAGATTTAACACAGGGATGCGGAGACGGAGTCCCGGAGTCCTATCATTTTTGTTGGAGTCGGAGTCCTATCAAATGATAGGACTCCAGACTCCGGCCTATAACTAGACCCGGAATATAGCTGTCATTGTCTTGATGTCAACTTTCTCCATCAAACAAAAGCACAGAGACACTGCTGCATGCAAAGCTTGTAATTGTTGATGGAATGAACCGTGATAGTGAAAAAAGGATTGTCTTTTCACTCGGTGATTTAGTAGAGAAGACAAGCCTTCGTACCTTGATCACACCTGCTCGCCAAAGGTCACATCAGACACAAAAATGAAACACTAGTTTGTTTGGGAACATTACCTCTTACCCTCACATTAATCGTGTGTGATGGCTCCTCTAAGGCGCATATTAAAATCGAAGGTGCTGTAATCATATTTATTTTGGAGAAGGATAGGGATTTTCCTGCCTGGTAGAGACTGAAGAAAAACCGTGTGAAGCACACATCAACAAGATGGGAGGAGCCGAGTCGCATGCATCCAACTTTAAGCGACATTTGATCAACTTTCATCGAAAATTATTGATTATTGATACAGCAATGATCACTAAATATAGGTTCATGTAAGCCTATAATGATCTATGATGTAGTTTACCAGTTAGTTTTTCAAAAAGACTTTACATACTTCCAGAGTATGCGGAGTCCTATCGAAAGCCGGAGTCCTATCAAAATGGTAGGACTCCGCATCCCGGATTTAACAAACTATTACCTCTCCAAGGTTGATGTGACACAGAGGATTTGTAGCATTAGTCCTTCTGTATTGCTATCATGATCAGTCAAATCCGTGTAAATTTCTCCGAAAGTGCAAGAATTTGCATATCTCACATTTGGTCATGGGTCTCAACTTGAGTTCAATTTATAATAATCGAAACATGCACATTGGGGATATAATTAATGCTGAGTTGCTGCTTTACCTAACATAGATACTTACTCTAAACAGTCTTATTATTTTGTTCAACTTTTGCTTTATGGCTTCCTTCGAACAAGCAAGCTAGTTTCTGTTGCAGAATATTGTGCCCTTGTTTGGATGCGCAGCACGCATGCTCAAGTAATTGACGTTGCCTTGAATCGCAGCTTCCGTCTTATATCTGAAGCGATCATCCCCCCACGTACCTTCTGATAACTTCCATATTCTTTGTGGTATCATTCCACCGGATCTTCCACGCGAGGGGCATTGTCTTCATCTTGCTCACAAAGCCAGGTTGGACTCATCGCATCTTCTCCACACGATTCGACAGCATCTTTCGTGGATGGATGAATCCACCTTGACTCTGTATTGACTTTCATGTGCATTCTCTTCTAGCGAACTTTCTTTTTAAATTGTGTGTTTTCCAGTTTTGTGATTGTTTATGCGAAGTATGTGGTTTCCTCTTTTGTCTATTGAATTATCCGCCGTCATTGCAGTAGTGCGTCTCTTTGTTAAATTGTCACGCACATGTCACATGTCGAATGATCGATCTGCCATTTATTTTGTGAGCATATTGATCGAACCTGTATCCAACCCAAGGTGTAGCCAGTTCCATATCAGCTCTCAATAAAGAACGAACGAAGCGCCGGGCCTAAACATGAATTCTTGTTTCTCTCTGTGCATCTACAAATGGGTACCAACGAAATGAAGATATATTATAGCCTATACTTGATCGAGCTTAATAGAAATTAGCTGATGGGTAAACTTTTTAACAGCATTTTTAAAACTGCGTTTTTGAGCATCGGTCGACGTTTGTAGGCAAATCTCATTTCTTAAGTAAAAAGTTTAGACCACGTGTTTTAACATGGGGATATTAAACCAAAATGCTTTTAGTAGCAATTATTACAATTCATCACGCGAGGAGTTTAATTATATGTTTTCAATCGACACATTTTTAGAATCTTTGCTTATTATGGTTTTAAATCCTTCATTATTTAAAACTTTTTTAAAAAATACTTCCCTAAAATCTCTGCTTTAAAACATGATTATTCAAAATTGGTTTTCTAAACATTGTTTCTCAAACTCCATTTTAAACAAGTTTTAGTCCATAGCTGTGTCATTGAGCATTGCTATTTAAAAGTTTAATTTTCAGCCTGTATTTTAGAAGTTGCGTGTTTAAGCATGGATAATCTTGCCTTCAAACGTGATTTTGTGAAGAGTGTTTTTCTTATATCTATGTCATTCTAAAACCGCGTATCAGACATGTTTTTGAGTACATGTATATTGCTTTTCAATGTGGCTATCTGAGTAAACTATTTGAAACCATATTTTAAAAGATTTCAATAAAAAAATGAAAAAGCATGCTTTAAATGTGGAATCTTGAGTTTGAATATGATGGCTGCCATAAAAGCCCGTTATAAAAACATGGCAATTTAAAGCTTTGATTTAGTAAGAGGCTTTGAAACGTATTACTAGTTAACATGATTTTAGAATTCGCATTTTGTAAAAATGGTTATTCAAGGCCACAATAAATAGCACGCATCAAACTGAGGTTATAACATACCGGTATGATGATCATCAATTCACTGATTTTTATTATTTTAAAGTATTGTATTTTTATCAATAACTATTGAAGTAATTGTAAATCACAAAGTAGATTTGAATAAATTGATGAGTTATTCTTAAAAAATTGAGAAGTTAAAGTTATTTCAGAAAAGTTGATGTGCTCTGTATATACATGTATATGTCATTCATTAAGTTCTTTAAAAGATTTTAGGAGATAAAGGAAATTGACTTCAAACTGGAAAATGGATTTCTTCGCCTGTGAGAAAAATGTATTCTCCGTGAATTCGATGGTCACACCTTGTAGAAACATGATTTTGTATTACATATTTAAGCTTATTATCAATGCATGCTTTTAAAAAGTAGCTAGTAAACTATGAACGCAGTAAGTACACATTTAATTTTACAAATTTAATAAGACAATTTATTGAGTAATGCAGCAATAGGCATATATTTTTCAATCATCATACTTTGATTGTCATTCTAAAGAATATTTGATGCAATTAAACTTGCAAAAACGTTGTTCCAAACCTGTCGATTACACCACAAAAGTGGGTCCAAAGATGTCAAGTTGTACTGTACATTACTATAGCTAGTGGCATTAGTAGAGAATAGCTTTAGAGTATAAGATTCTAGAAGATTTGTAGCCTTTCTTTTGAAGAGTTTATCCCGAAAACTTCTCCGGATTAAGGAATCCGACCATGGTTTTTGAGAAGGATTCCGACTTCGGGGTTTTGATAGGATTCCGATTTCTGGGTTTGAGAGGATTCCGACTCCGCCCATTGATAGGATTGCGACTCCGTCCTTTGATAGGATTCCGACACATCCGGGGTTTGAGAGGACTCCGACTCTGGGTTTTGATAGGACTTCGTCTCCACCCTTTGATAGGATTACGACTCTGGGGTCTGAGAAGATGCCGACTCTGGGTTTGATAGGCTTCCGTCTCCGCCCTTTACTAGGATTCCGACTCCGCCCTTTGATAGGATTCTGACTCCGAGGTTTCGATAGAATTCCGACTCTGCCCTGTGATAGGATTCTGACTTCGGGGTTTGAGACGATTCAGACTCCGGGGTTTGATGGGATTCCGACTCCGCCCTTTGATGGGATTCCGACTCCGCCTTTTGATAGGATTACGACTCCGCCCTTTGATAAGATTCCAACTCCGCCCTTTGATAGAACTCCGACTCCGGGGTTTGAGAGGATTCCGACTCCGCCCTTTGATAGGATTCCGACTCTGGGGTTTGAGAGGATTACGACTTCAGCCTTTGATAGGATTCTGACTCCGCCTTTTGATAGGATTCCGACTCCGCCCGCTGATAGGATTCCGACAATTCCGGGGTTTGAGAGGACTCCGAGTCCGGGTTTTGATAAAACTTCGTCTCCACCCTTTGATAGGATTCCGACTCCGTGGTTTGAGAGGATGCCGACTCTGGGTTTGATAGGATTCCGACTCCGACCTTTGATAGAATTCCGACTCTGCTCCGTGATAGGATTCTGACTTCGGGGTATGATAGGATTCCGACTCCACCCTTTGATAGGACTCCGACTCTGGAGTTTGATAGGATTCCGACTCCGGGGTTTGAGAGGATTCCGACTCCGGGGTTTGATGGGATTCCGACTCCGCCCTTTGATGGGATTCCGACTCCGCCTTTGATGGGATTCCGACTCTGCCCTTTGATAGGATTCCGACTCCGCCCTTTGATAGAATTCCGAATCCGCCCTTTGATAGAATTCCGACTCTGGGGTTTGAGAGGATTCCAACTCTGGGGTTTGAGAGGATTCCGACTTCGGCCTTTGATAGGATTCCGACTCCGCCCTTTGATAGGATTCCGACAATTCCGGGGTTTGAGAGGACTCCGAGACCGGGTTTTGATAGGACTTCGTCTCCACCCTTTGATAGGATTCCGACTCCGGGGTTTGAGAGGATGCCGACTCTGGGTTTGATAGGTTTCCGTCTCCGCCCTTTAATTGGATTCCGACTCCGACCTTTGATATAATTCCGACTCTGCCCTGTGATAGGATTCTGACTTCGGGGTTTGAGACGATTCAGACTCCGGGGTTTGATGGGATTCCGACTCCGCTCTTTGATGGGATTCCGACTCCGCCTTTTGATAGGATTACGACTCCGCCCTCCGGGGTTTGATAGGATTCCGAATCCGCCCTTTGATAGGATTCCGACTCCGCCCTTTGATAGGATTCCGACTCTGGGGTTTGAGAGGATTCCGACTTCGGCCTTTGATAGGATTCCGACTCCGCCCTTTGATGGGATTCCGACTCCGGGGTTTGATAGGATTCCGACTCTGCCCTGTGATATGATTCTGACTTCGGGGTTTGATAGGATTCCGACTCAGTCCTTTGATAGGACTCCGACTCTGGAGTTTGATAGGATTCCGACTCCGGGGTTTGAGAGGATTCCGACTCCGCCCTTTGATAGGATTCCGACTCCGCCCTTTAATAGGATTCCGACTCCGGGATTTGATAGGATTCCGACTCTGCCCTGTGATATGATTCTGACTTCGGGGTTTGATAGGATTCCGACTCCGCCCTTTGATAGGACTCCGACTCTGGAGTTTGGGAGGATTCCGACTTCGGCATTTGATAGGATTCCGACTCTGCCCTTTGATGGGATTCCGACTCCGGGGTTTGATAGGATTCCGACTCTGCCCTTTGATATGATTCCGACTTCGGCCTTTGATAGGATTCCGACTCCGCCCTTTGATAGAATTCCGACTCTGGGGTTTGAGAGGATTCCGACTTCGCCTTTGATAGGATTCCGACTCCGCCCTTTGATATGATTCTGACTTCGGGGTTTGATAGGATTCCGACAATTCCGGGGTTTGAGAGAACTCCGAGACCGGGTTTTGATAGGACTTCGTCTCCACCCTTTGATAGGTTTCCGACTCCGGGGTTTGAGAGGATGCCGACTCTGGGTTTGATAGGTTTCCGTCTCCGCCCTTTAATTGCATTCCGACTCCGACCTTTGATAGGACTCCGACTCTGGAGTTTGATAGGATTCCGACTCCGGGGTTTGAGACGATTCAGACTCCGGTGTTTGATGGGATTCCGACACTGCTCTTTGATGGGATTCCGACTCCGCCTTTTGATAGGATTCCGAATCCGCCCTTTGATAGGATTCCGACTCCGCCCTTTGATAGAATTCCGACTCCGCTCTTTGATAGGATTCCGACTTTGGGGTTTGAGAGGATTCCGACAATTCCGGGTTGAGAGGACTCCGAGACCGGGTTTTGATAGGATTCCGACTCCGCCCTTTGCCAGAATTCCGAATCCGCCCTTTGATAGAATTCCGACTTTGGGTTTTAGAGGATTCCGACTTCGGCCATTGATAGAATTCCGAATCCGCCCTTTGATAGAATTCCGACTCCGCTCTTTGATAGGATTCCGACTTTGGGGTTTGAGAGGATTCCGACTACGGGGTTTGATGGGATTCCGACTCCGCCCTTTGATAGGATTCCGACTCCGCCCTTTAATAGGATTCCGACTCCGGGATTTGATAGGATTCCGACTCTGCCCTGTGATATGATTCTGACTTCGGGGTTTGATAGGATTCCGACTCCGCCCTTTGATAGGACTCCGACTCTGGAGTTTGGGAGGATTCCGACTTCGGCATTTGATAGGATTGCGACTCCGCCCTTTGATGGGATTCCGACTCCGGGGTTTGATAGGATTCCGACTCTGCCCTGTGATATGATTCTGACTTCGGGGTTTGATAGGATTCCGACTCCGCCCTTTGATAGAATTCCGACTTCGGGGTTTGAGAGGATTCCGACTTCAGCCTTTGATAGGATTCCGAATCCGCCCTTTGATAGAATTCCGACTCCGCTCTTTGATAGGATTCCGACTTTGGGGTTTGAGAGGATTCCGACTACGGGGTTTGATGGGATTCCGACTCCGCCCTTTGATGGGATTATGACTCCGCCTTTTGATAGGATTCCGACTCTGCCCTTTGATAGAATTCCGACTCCGGGTTTGAGAGGATTCCGACTCCGCCCTTTGATAGGATTCCGACTCCGCCCTTTGATAGGATTCCGACTCTGGGGTTTGAGAGGATTCCGACTTCGGCCTTTGATAGGATTCCAACTCCGCCCTTTGATGGGATTCCCACTCCGGGGTTTGATAGCATTCCCACTCCGCCCTTTGATAGGACTCCGACTCTGGAGTTTGGGAGGAGATCGACTTCGGCATTTGATAGGATTCCGACTCCGCCCTTTGATGGGATTCCGACTCCGGGGTTTGATAGGATTCCGACTCTGCCCTGTGATATGATTCTGACTTCGGGGTTTGATAGGATTCCGACTCCGCCCTTTGATAGAATTCCGACTTCGGGGTTTGAGAGGATTCCGACTTCAGCCTTTGATAGGATTCCGTCTCCGCTCTTTGATAGGATTCCGCGTTTGGGGTTTGAGAGGATTCCGACTTCAGCCTTTGATAGGATTCCGACTCCGGGGTTTGAGAGGATGCCGACTCTGGGTTTGATAGGTTTCCGTCTCCGCCCTTTAATTGGATTCCGACTCCGCCTTTTGATAGGATTCCGAATCCGCCCTTTGATAGGATTCCGACTCCGCCCTTTGATAGAATTCCGACTCCGCTCTTTGATAGGATTCCGACTTTGGGGTTTGAGAGGATTCCGACAATTCCGGGGTTGGAGAGGACTCCGAGACCGGGTTTTGATAGGATTCCGACTCCGCCCTTTGCTAGAATTCCGAATCCGCCCTTTGTTAGAATTCCGACTTTGGGGTTTTAGAGGATTCCGACTTCGGCCATTGATAGAATTCCGAATCCGCCCTTTGATAGAATTCCGACTCCGCTCTTTGATAGGATTCCGACTTTGGGGTTTGAGAGGATTCCGACTACGGGGTTTGATGGGATTCCGACTCCGCCCTTTGATAGGATTCCGACTCCGCCCTTTAATAGGATTCCGACTCCGGGATTTGATAGGATTCCGACTCTGCCCTGTGATATGATTCTGACTTCGGGGTTTGATAGGATTCCGACTCCGCCCTTTGATAGGACTCCGACTCTGGAGTTTGGGAGGATTCCGACTTCGGCATTTGATAGGATTGCGACTCCGCCCTTTGATGGGATTCCGACTCCGGGGTTTGATAGGATTCCGACTCTGCCCTGTGATATGATTCTGACTTCGGGGTTTGATAGGATTCCGACTCCGCCCTTTGATAGAATTCCGACTTCGGGGTTTGAGAGGATTCCGACTTCAGCCTTTGATAGGATTCCGACTCCGCTCTTTGATAGGATTCCGGCTTTGGGGTTTGAGAGGATTCCGACAATTCCGGGGTTTGAGAGAACTCCGAGACCGGGTTTTGATAGGACTTCGTCTCCACCCTTTGATAGGTTTCCGACTCCGGGGTTTGAGAGGATGCCGACTCTGGGTTTGATAGGTTTCCGTCTCCGCCCTTTAATTGCATTCCGACTCCGACCTTTGATAGGACTCCGACTCTGGAGTTTGATAGGATTCCGACTCCGGGGTTTGAGACGATTCAGACTCCGGTGTTTGATGGGATTCCGACACTGCCCTTTGATGGGATTCCGACTCCGCCTTTTGATAGGATTCCGAATCCGCCCTTTGATAGGATTCCGACTCCGCCCTTTGATAGAATTCCGACTCCGCTCTTTGATAGGATTCCGACTTTGGGGTTTGAGAGGATTCCGACAATTCCGGGGTTGGAGAGGACTCCGAGACCGGGTTTTGATAGGATTCCGACTCCGCCCTTTGCTAGAATTCCGAATCCGCCCTTTGTTAGAATTCCGACTTTGGGGTTTTAGAGGATTCCGACTTCGGCCATTGATAGAATTCCGAATCCGCCCTTTGATAGAATTCCGACTCCGCTCTTTGATAGGATTCCGACTTTGGGGTTTGAGAGGATTCCGACTACGGGGTTTGATGGGATTCCGACTCCGCCCTTTGATGGAATTATGACTCCGCCTTTTGATAGGATTCCGACTCTGCCCTTTGATAGAAATCCGACTCCGGGTTTGAGAGGATTCCGACTCCGGGATTTGATAGGATTCCGACTCCGCCCTTTGATAGGATTCCGACTCTGGGGTTTGAGAGGATTCCGACTTCGGCCTTTGATAGGATTCCAACTACCGCAAACTCATCTACCCCGCCCTTTGATGGGATTCCCACTCCGGGGTTTGATAGCATTCCCACTCCGCCCTTTGATAGGACTCCGACTCTGGAGTTTGGGAGGAGATCGACTTCGGCATTTGATAGGATTCCGACTCCGCCCTTTGATGGGATTCCGACTCCGGGGTTTGATAGGATTCCGACTCTGCCCTGTGATATGATTCTGACTTCGGGGTTTGATAGGATTCCGACTCCGCCCTTTGATAGAATTCCGACTTCGGGGTTTGAGAGGATTCCGACTTCAGCCTTTGATAGGATTCCGTCTCCGCTCTTTGATAGGATTCCGCGTTTGGGGTTTGAGAGGATTCCGACTTCAGCCTTTGATAGGATTCCGACTCCGGGGTTTGAGAGGATGCCGACTCTGGGTTTGATAGGTTTCCGTCTCCGCCCTTTAATTGGATTCCGACTCCGACCTTTGATATAATTCCGACTCTGCTCTGTGATAGGATTCTGACTCCGGGGTTTGATAGGATTCCGACTCTGCCCTGTGATATGATTCTGACTTCGGGGTTTGATAGGATTCCGACTCAGTCCTTTGATAGGACTCCGACTCTGGAGTTTGATAGGATTCCGACTCCGGGGTTTGATGGGATTCCGACTCCGCCCTTTGATAGGATTCCGACTCCGCCCTTTGATAGGATTCCGACTCCGGGATTTGATAGGATTCCGACTCTGCCCTGTGATATGATTCTGACTTCGGGGTTTGATAGGATTCCGACTCCGCCCTTTGATAGGACTCCGACTCTGGAGTTTGGGAGGATTCCGACTTCGGCATTTGATAGGATTCCGACTCCGCCCTTTGATGGGATTCCGACTCCGGGGTTTGATAGGATTCCGACTCTGCCCTGTGATATGATTCTGACTTCGGGGTTTGATAGGATTCCGACTCCGCCCTTTGATAGAATTTCCGACTTCGGGTTTGAGAGGATTCCGACTTCAGCCTTTGATAGGATTCCGCTCCGCTCTTTGATAGGATTCCGGCTTTGGGGTTTGAGGGATTCCGACAGCCTTTGATTCCGACATTCCGGGTTTGAGAGAACTCCGAGACCGGGTTTTGATAGGACTACGTCTCCACCCTTTGATAGGATTCCGACTCCGGGGTTTGAGAGGATGGGGGTTCCCGGCCGACGACTCACGACTCATCATTGAGACTAAAATCTGGGTTTGATAGGTTTCCGTCTCCGCCCTTTAATTGCATTCCGACTCCGACCTTTGATAGGACTCCGACTCTGGAGTTTGATAGGATTCCGACTCCGGGGTTTGAGACGATCAGACTCCGGTGTTGATGGGATTCCGACACTGCCCTTTGATGGGATTCCGACTTCCGCCTTTTGATAGGATTCCGAATCCGCCCTCCGGGTTTGATAGGATTCCGACTCCGCCCTTTGATAGAATTCCGACTCCGCTCTTTGATAGGATTCCGACTTTGGGGTTTGAGAGGATTCCGACAATTCCGGGGTTGGAGAGGACTCCGAGACCGGGTTTTGATAGGATTCCGACTCCGCCCTTTGCTAGAATTCCGAATCCGCCCTTTGTTAGAATTCCGACTTTGGGGTTTTAGAGGGGGGGAGAGGGGGGGGGGGGTAGAAGGGGGAGGGGGGAGGGGGGGGGTAGGAGGATTCCGACTTCGGCCATTGATAGAATTCCGAATCCGCCCTTTGATAGAATTCCGACTCCGCTCTTTGATAGGATTCCGACTTTGGGGTTTGAGAGGATTCCGACTACGGGGTTTGATGGGATTCCGACTCCGCCCTTTGATGGAATTATGACTCCGCCCTTTAATAGGATTCCGACTCCGGGATTTGATAGGATTCCGACTCTGCCCTGTGATATGATTCTGACTTCGGGGTTTGATAGGATTCCGACTCCGCCCTTTGATAGGACTCCGACTCTGGAGTTTGGGAGGATTCCGACTTCGGCATTTGATAGGATTGCGACTCCGCCCTTTGATGGATTCCGACTCCGGGGTTTGATAGGATTCCGACTCTGCCCTGTGATATGATTCTGACTTCGGGGTTTGATAGGATTCCGACTCCGCCCTTTGATAGAATTCCGACTTCGGGGTTTGAGAGGATTCCGACTTCAGCCTTTGATAGGATTCCGACTCCGCTCTTTGATAGGATTCCGGCTTTGGGGTTTGAGAGGATTCCGACAATTCCGGGGTTTGAGAGAACTCCGAGACCGGGTTTTGATAGGACTTCGTCTCCACCCTTTGATAGGTTTCCGACTCCGGGGTTTGAGAGGATGCCGACTCTGGGTTTGATAGGTTTCCGTCTCCGCCCTTTAATTGCAAGTTTCCCGGGATAAAAAAAAAACCCCCCCCTTCCCGACCGGGATAGAATTCCGACTCTGCTCTGTGATAGGATTCTGACTTCGGGGTATGATAGGATTTCCGACTCCGACCTTTGATAGGACTCTCTTCCGACTCTGGAGTTTGATAGGATTCCGACTCCGGGGTTTGAGACGATTCAGACTCCGGTGTTTAGAAATTGATGGGATTCCGACACTGCCCTTTGATGGGATTCCGACTCCGCCTTTTGATAGGATTCCGAATCCGCCCTTTGATAGGATTCCGACTCCGCCCTTTGATAGAATTCCGACTCCGCTCTTTGATAGGATTCCGACTTTGGGGTTTGAGAGGATTCCGACAATTCCGGGGTTGGAGAGGACTCCGAGACCGGGTTTTGATAGGATTCCGACTACGCCCTTTGCTAGAATTCCGAATCCGCCCTTTGTTAGAATTCCGACTTTGGGGTTTTAGAGGATTCCGACTTCGGCCATTGATAGAATTCCGAATCCGCCCTTTGATAGAATTCCGACTCCGCTCTTTGATAGGATTCCGACTTTGGGGTTTGAGAGGATTCCGACTACGGGGTTTGATGGGATTCCGACTCCGCCCTTTGATGGGATTATGACTCCGCCTTTTGATAGGATTCCGACTCTGCCCTTTGATAGAATTCCGACTCCGGGTTTGAGAGGATTCCGACTCCGCCCTTTGATAGGATTCCGACTCCGCCCTTTGATAGGATTCCGACTCTGGGGTTTGAGAGGATTCCGACTTCGGCCTTTGATAGGATTCCGACTCCGCCCTTTGATGGGATTCCCACTCCGGGGTTTGATAGCATTCCCACTCCGCCCTTTGATAGGACTCCGACTCTGGAGTTTGGGAGGATTCCGACTTCGGCATTTGATAGGATTCCGACTCCGCCCTTTGATGGGATTCCGACTCCGGGGTTTGATAGGATTCCGACTCTGCCCTGTGATCATGGATTCTGACTTCGGGGTTTGATAGATTCCGACTCCGCCCTTTGATAGAAATTCCGACTTCGGCGGTTTGAGAGGAATTCTCCGACTTCAGCCTTTGATAGGATTCCGTCTCCGCTCTTTGATTAGGATTCCGGGTTTGGGGTTTGAGAGGATTCCGACTTCAGCCTTTGATAGGATTCCGACTCCGGGGTTTGAGAGACCTCCCGAACCGGGTTTTGGATAGACTATCGTCGCCTCCGCTACCTTGTTAGGATTCGACTCCGGGGTGAAGAGAGACAACATGTGCCGACTCTGGGTTTGATAGGTTTCCGTCTCCGCCCTTTAATTGGATTCCGACTCCGACCTTTGATATAATTCCGACTCTGCTCTGTGATAGGATTCTGACTTCGGGGTATGATAGGATTCCGACTCCGCCCTTTGATAGGACTCCGACTCTGGAGTTTGATAGGATTCCGACTCCGGGGTTTGAGACGATTCAGACTCCGGTGTTTGATGGGATTCCGACACTGCCCTTTGATGGGATTCCGACTCCGCCTTTTGATAGGATTCCGAATCCGCCCTTTGATAGGATTCCGACTCCGCCCTTTGATAGAATTCCGACTCCGCTCTTTGATAGGATTCCGACTTTGGGGTTTGAGAGGATTCCGACAATTCCGGGGTTTGAGAGGACTCCGAGACCGGGTTTTGATAGGATTCCGACTCCGCTTTTTGATAGAATTCCGAATCCGCCCTTTGATAGAATTCCGACTTTGGGGTTTTAGAGGATTCCGACAATTCCGGGGTTTGAGAGGACTCCGAGACCGGGTTTTGATAGGATTCCGACTTCGGCCATTGATAGAATTCCGAATCCGCCCTTTGATAGAATTCCGACTCCGCTTTTTGATAGGATTCCGACTTTGGGGTTTGAGAGGATTCCGACTTCAGCCTTTGATAGGATTCCGACAATTCCGGGGTTTGAGAGGACTCCGAGACCGGGTTTTGAAAAAATTCCTCTAATTTCCTCTAATTCACATGTCTCTAAAATCGATTTAAATGATTGGAAATCCGAATGAGATTAGCTTTGGAATATAGCATGGTGAGTGCATGGACATTGTGAATTTGAAAAATTTCCAAAATCAGTCGAGTAGTTTTTCAATAAATCACAGTTTTATGCATTTCATACTACTTACAAGATTTAAGCGTCTCGTAGGCTATGAAGAAGAAATCCGAATAGCATCTTATCACAGACTATCAACATAAATATCATGTCAATACTGTATACAAAATTTGAAACAAATCTGTCGAGACAATGTTGAGAAATTTTGAATTTTTCACTGAAATAGCTTGTAAGTAGTATGTGTCGCAAGGGATCAGGCTAGTGTGCCGAAAAAAATCCGAATGGCATGTAAATTGATTCATGCTCTTTCTATGAATACAGATTGTCGAGTATGATTGTTTAAGCAGATTCCATCGAGTCAAATTGCAGAAAATCTAAAATATATACAAAAATTTCAAAAAAATAAAAAAAATTGAAGAAAATTTGAATGTAAAATGAAGTATATGCCACTAAATCCGAATGAATTGAGATTTGAAAAGTGCATTCTCCAACGTTTCCCATATACTCTATCAAAATATAATATATATAAAGCGAATCGGTCGAGTAGTTGTCTCAAGATTTAGGCTTTTATGTATAGAGTTTTGCGACAAATAGTTGTTGACATTGGACATACTTACATTGGACATTTGCACGCTTCATTGATCTCATGTACTCTATGTAGGTAGAGTCAATATTACTTATCATGTTGAATGTAGTTTTCTCAAGATTTAGGCATAACTTTAATCAAAATTGGTTACACGATTTTTTCACCGTCCTATGATCCATCTATGATCCATTTATTGACCCAAACAATATTAGGATAGTGATCGTCTTCTACTTATTTTGTTTTTTTATAGATTTTTGCAAATTATATAAATTAGTATTATTTGTAGAATGGTCCTCTACTTGTTTCATTCTTATAATTTTTTACAAATTGCAAAAAATTGATCTTGTCAGTACTAGAATAGGCATTACCTTTTCCTTGTTTTAAGACTTGAGCAGAAAGTATATTATTCAGAACCAAATATTAGCAAATAACAACCTATATTGAACACGAACAACACTGTGACGAAAGCTGGAAATGGGAAAAATGTTCGGAGTTAATCAGAAAAAGATGTCAAGAATCTTGTGTAGTTAAAGTCTATCACTGCACCAAGAAGGGCCTTCTTCCTGTTTCCAGGAGTCTTTTTGTAGCGGCTCCAGGTATTTGCAAAATGGTGGTGAGAGCTTTCGATGGCCTGTTCGCTGGTCCAGCCTATAAGCCAGGATTTGAGAATGTGCAGATCTCATCCATGACACTCAGGAATAAATCGACATGGTCAAGCAAATGAATTTTCAAGAAGGGTGTAATGCCTGCTTGACGGACAGCCTCTTTAAATTCTTCAATTTTGTCTTGGAATGTGTGCTTGCGTCTTACGCCTCCACATTCGTCCAGGACTTCCTTGTAACGACGTAGTGCTACATAATAGCCAGTTCGCTTGAAACAAGTAGGAAAAATATCAAGATTTTCCAAGATGCTCCTGACTCCACGCCTTCGAACGCTTTCCCATGATAAAGGAGACCTATGAGCTCCTATTCGGTTCAATGTCTCCCCAACATCGTCTTTCTCTGGTTGAGACAATTTTTCTTCGATTTTGTTGAAGAGATGCTGCACTATGCCAAGCGATACATGCAGAATGGGTATTCCACACTTGTAGAGATTGGGCGAGTCGGTTTCTCCGAGAATAGAGGGACAAATTGAATTATAAATTCTTTTGCTTTTCTTGCTATCCGATCGCATTCGTCATTGAATTTTTGCAATTGCTGAGAATGTAGCGTTCCGCTGCGCATGGTTACATCGTCATCAGATGAATCTGACCCATTCTTCCAGGTGCAGAAAACGCAAGGATACTTAGAGTTTCCTGTTGATATTCCCAACATCAACTGCAAGCATTTTTTGTCCGCAACTAAAATAGTACTGAAATCAGGATCGCCAAAGAAGTTTTGAAAAGATTCTATCGAAAATATTGTCAACAAATTTGTACGAGTTTCAGGTGCCTCTACCAACGCAACCAAAAGCAATTCTGATACAGAATTCGAATAGCGCTCATCATTGAGGATTTGTACAGAAACTTTCAAAAACCCTTGGCGGTTTCCGTGATCAATGGAACATTTGATGACAAGCGTTGGAGGTGTCTCAGATGACCACCAGTCTTGATTAAACATTGATGTCATTGCAATATATCATTGGAACATTTGCAAGGTATTTGTCATCTGTAGATTGTCATCTTTTTGATAAACTTCAAACTGAAAGTCATCAGTGGATGAGAAGTAAGTGCTAAGACAAGCATCCCGATCCGAATAATAGGAGGAAACACTTGGAAACTTCACTGATTTGCTTTTCATAGCTGAATTGATTTTTCTCAGACTGTTGTTAGAGATACAGTTTGACAATGATTTAATTCCAATCAAATGCTCAATTCCAGTTTCGTACATCTTGCTTGTGTTTCTCATTTGAGATGTTTAACTTGAGTGGTGGTCCATTCAAACGGGAAACAGAAAATGACGTGCCTGGCGGACTCATTTCAAGGTTATCATCTGTCAATTTGCTTGACACAAGGTTTGACATGACTTTATCCGCTACTCTCTACTTCTTTCCCGTTCTTTCCATTGTATGACATAAAACGTCAACAGATTCAGAGAGAGGAACACATCGATGTCTGTTTGGAATACTCATTTCAGTTTTCGATAGGATTTTGCTGCATTTTGAACATGACGGCTCAAACACGTGAAAATAACAGCGGAAGTTCGTTTTCGTCCACAACGTGCAATACCAAATAGTTCCTTTTGTTCAACAATTGTACGATCTTGGTAATTTTTGAGGATTTTGCACAAAGAACATGGATGTGAAACTGTACAGGGCAGGATCGAGCGAGTTGCGATGTTTTAAATGCCGTCGAAAGGAAACTGACTAAAAGATCTGGCTAATGTTCCAACTTTTTCAGGTTTATTATTCATCAAGTGCCGAAGATCAGTATAGAGGTTTTGCAAAGAACTTCAGGTGCAAAGAAGGCATTATCATTTCTCAAATCAATATTCCCAATAATCTTGATAACCTTGTTTAGTTGAAGCAGAGATCGTGACCATTTTGGATCGTAGACCCACTTCACCACATCGTCTACATATTCTATGTTTAGCTTCGTCATGAAATGCTGAGACAATCGACGCCATAAATTACAACACGACAATTCACAATCTCGCAGCCGCACGATTCAATCAAGTGCATGCGCTGGTCTTCACGCGCTCAGACGTTAAGAAAAGCTTTGTTCACTTACGCTGCGTGGGTGGTGATTCTGACACATTGCTGAATAGGGTTGATATCCCCGTGCGCGACGGAAACAATGCCATCCTTGATCATTAGATGATAGGAATAGTATGCACTTTTAGAGGACATAAATGCATAGATTTCGAGGAGTTTTGCATTTGTGTCCGATAAAAGTGGATATTATTGGTATTCTAACCCAATGAAGATGAAATCTATGGCGATGTCTACAAACAAATCCATGCTACAAACATGGCTACAAACATTGATCCTTAGATGACAATCTATGCTTCTGATATAGACATCTAAAAAGTTTTACTCAAAAAGTCTGACTATTGCATAATTTATATGGGGATTTGACATAGACTCCGCTTCTTCCGGATAATAATGCAGTTTCTATCTCAATGCAATTTCAATGTAATTAGATACAGACATAGAAATACAGACTTTCTATGGTATTGTTAATTTCTATGGATACAGATAATGCCAGCTAACGCCTTAGTGTCCGCCCATTGACTTAGAAGTCGACATGATTCATCTTCATTGGGTTAGAATACAACAGATCAGCATATTGGAAAGAAGAAAGTCAGATGCAATGATCGAAATATCAGCTGGAATGTGTTACCTATTCAAGCAATAACCGTCACACTTGACCTAATTGAACATTGAACAATGAGCCTTGATTAATTGAACAGTAACTCCATGTTGATTACAGAATTCAACGCAGCGTGATAAGTAATATTGACTCTACCTACATAGAGTACATGAGATCAATGAAGCGTACAAATGTCCAATGTAAGTATGTCCAATGTCAACAACTATTTGTCGCAAAACTCTATACATATAAGCCTAAATCTTGAGACAACTACTCGACCGATTCGCTTTATATATATTATATTTTGATAGAGTATATGGGAAACGTTGGAGAATGCACTTTTCAAATCTCAATTCATTCGGATTTAGTGGCATATACTTCATTTTACATTCAAATTTTCTTCAATTTTTTTTATTATTTTAAATTTTTGTATATATTTTAGATTTTCTGCAATTTGACTCGATGGAATCTGCTTAAACAATCATACTCGACAATCTGTATCCATAGAAAGAGCATGAATCAATTTACATGCCATTCGGATTTTTTTCGGCACACTAGCCTGATCCCTTGCGACACATACTACTTACAAGCTATTTCAGTGAAAAATTCAAAATTTCTCAACATTGTCTCGACAGATTTGTTTCAAATTTTGTATACAGTATTGACATGATATTTATGTTGATAGTCTGTGATAAGATGCTATTCGGATTTCTTCTTCATAGCCTACGAGACGCTTAAATCTTGTAAGTAGTATGAAATGCATAAAACTGTGATTTATTGAAAAACTACTCGACTGATTTTGGAAATTTTTCAAATTCACAATGTCCATGCACTCACCATGCTATATTCCAAAGCTAATCTCATTCGGATTTCCAATCATTTAAATCGATTTTAGAGACATGTGATAGGATTCCGACAATTCCGGGGTTTGAGAGGACTCCGAGACCGGGTTTTGAAAAAATTCCGACTCCGCCCTTTGATAGAATTCCGAATCCGCCATTTGATAGAATTCCGACTTTGGGGTTTTAGAGGATTCCGACTTCGGCCTTTGATAGAATTCCGAATCCGCCCTTTGATAGAATTCCGACTCTGGGGTTTGAGAGGATTCCGACTCTGCCCTGTGATAGGATTCCGACTCCGCCCTTTCATAGGACTCCGACTCTGGAGTTTGAGACGGTTCAGACTCCGGGATTTGATGGGATTCCGACTCCGCCCTTTGATGGGATTCCGACTCCGTCTTTTGATGGGATTCCGACTCCGCCTTTTGATAGGATTCCGACTCCGCCCTATGATAGAATTCCGACTCCGCCCTCTCATAGGATTCCGACTCCGGGGTTTCGATAGAATTCCGACTCTGCCCTGTGATAGGATTCTGACTTCGGGGTTTGATAGGATTCCGACTCCGCCCTTTGATAGGACTCCGATTCTGGAGTTTGATAGGATTCCGACTCTGGGGTTTGAGAGGATTCCGACTCCGCCCTTTGATAGGATTCCGACCCCGGGGTTTGAGAGGATTCCGACTCCGCAATTTGATAGAATTGCGACTCCGCCCTTTGATAGGATTCCGACAATTGCGGGGTTTGAGAGGACTCCGACTCTGGGTTTTGATAAAATTCCGACTCTGCCCTGTGATATGATTCTGACTCCGGGGTTTGAGAGGATTCCGACTCCGGGGTTCGGGAGGATTCCGACTCCGGGGTTTTGATAGAATTCCGACTCTGTACTGTGATATGATTCTGACTCCGGGGTTTGAGAGGATTCCGACTCCGGGGTTTGGGAGGATTCCGACTCCGCTCTTTGATAGGACTCCGTCTCCACCCTTTGATAGGATTCCGACTCCGGGGTTTGAGAGGATGCCGACTCCGGGTTTGATAGGTTTCCGTCTCCGCCCTTTAATTGGAATCCGACTCTGGGGTTTGAGAGGATTCCGACTTCGGCCTTTAATAGGATTCCGACTCCGGGGTTTGATGGGATTCCGACTCCGCCCTTTGGTGGGATTCTGACTCCGCCTTTTGATAGGACTCCGACTCTGGAGTTTGATAGGATTCCGACTCCGGGATTTGATAGGATTCCGACTCCGCCCTTTGATAGGATTCCGACTCCGGCGTTTGAGAGGATTCCGACTCTGCCCTTTGATGGGATTCCGACTCCGCCCTTTGATAGAATTCCGGCTCTGGGGTTTGAGAGGATTCCGACTTCGGCCTTTGATAGGATTCCGACTCCGCCCTTTGATGGGATTCCGACTATGGAGTTTGATAGGATTCCGACTCTGCCCTGTGAAATGATTCTGACTTCGGGGTTTGATAGGATTCCGACTCCGCCCTTTGATAGGACTCCGACTCTGGAGTTTGATAGGATTCCGACTCCGGGGTTTGAGAGGATTCCGACTCCGCCCTTTGATAGGATTCCGACTCCGGGATTTGATAGGATTCCGACTTCGGTGTTTGAGAGGATTCCGACTGCGCTCTTTGATCGGATTCCGACTTTGGGGTTTGAGAGGATACCGACTTCGGCCTTTGATAGGATTCCGACTCCGCCCTTTGATGGGATTCCGACTCTGGAGTTTGATAGGATTCCGACTCTGCCCTGTGATATGATTCTGACTTCGGCCTTTGATACGATTCCGACTCCGCCCTTTGATAGGACTCCGACTCTGGAGTTTGATAGGATTCCGACTCCGGGGTTTGAGAGGATTCCGACTACGCCCTTTGATAGGATTTCGACTCCGGGATTTGATAGGATTCCGACTCCGCCCTTTGATAGGACTCCGACTCTGGAGTTTGATAGGATTCCGACTCTGGAGTTTGGGAGGACTCCGACTCCGCCGTTTGATAGAATTCCGACTCTGGGGTTTGAGAGGATTCCGACTTCGGCCTTTGATAGGATTCCGACTCCGCCCTTTGATGGGATTCCGACTCTGGAGTTTGATAGGATTCCGACTCTGCCCTGTGATATGATTCTGACTTCGGCCTTTGATACGATTCCGACTCCGCCCTTTGATAGGACTCCGACTCTGGAGTTTGATAGGATTCCGACTCCGGGGTTTGAGAGGATTCCCACTTCGCCCTTTGATAGGATTTCGACTCCGGGATTTGATAGGATTCCGACTCCGCCCTTTGATAGGACTCCGACTCTGGAGTTTGATAGGATTCCGACTCTGGAGTTTGGGAGGACTCCGACTCCGCCGTTTGATAGAATTCCGACTTCTGGGTTTGAGAGGATTCCGACTTCAGCCTTTGATAGGATTCCGACTCCGGGGTTTGAGAGGACTCCGACTCCGGGGTTTGAGAGGACTCCGACTCCGGGGTTTGAGAGGATTCCGACTCCACCCTTTGATAGGATTCCGACTCCGTGGTTTGAGAGGATGCCGACTCCGGGTTTGATAGGTTTCCGTCTCCGCCCTTTAATTGGATTCCGACTCCGTCCTTTGATGGAATTCCGACTATGCTCTGTGATAGGACTCCGACTCCGGGGTTTGATGGGATTCCGACTCCGCCCTTTGATGGGATTCCGACTCCGCGTTTTGATAGGATTCCGTCTCCGCCCTTTGATAGGATTCCGACTCCGCCCTTTGATAGAATTCCGAATCCGCCCTTTGATAGAATTCCGACTCTGGGGTTTGAGAGGATTCCGACTTCGGCCTTTGATAGGACTCCGACTCCGCCCTTCGATAGGATTCCGACTCCGCCCTTTGATAGGATTCCGACTCCGCCCCTTGATAGGATTCCGACATCGGGGTTTGATAGGATTCCGACGCTGCCCTGTGATATGATTCTGACTTCGGGGTTTGATAGGATTCCGACTCCGCCCTTTGATAGGACTCCGACTTTGGTGTTTGATAGGATTCCGACTCCGGGGTTTGAGAGGATTCCGACTCCGGGGTTTGATGGGATTCCGACTCCTTCCTTTGATGGGATTCTGACTCCGCCTTTTGATGGGATTCCGGCTCCGCCCTTTGATAGGATTCCGACTCCGCCTTTTGATAGGATTCCGACTCCGCCCTTTGATAGGATTCCGACTCCGCCCTTTGATAGAATTCCGACTCAGGGGTTTGAGAGGATTCCGACTCCGCCCTTTGATAGAATTCCGACTCTGGGGTTTGAGAGGATTCCGACTTCGGCCTTTGATAGGATTCCGACTCCGCCCTTTGATGGGATTCCGACTCTGGAGTTTGATAGGATTCCGACTCTGCCCTGTGATATGATTCTGACTTCGGGGTTTGATAGGATTCCGACTCCGCCCTTTGATAGGACTCGACTCTGGAGTTTAATAGGATTCCGACTCCGGGGTTTGAGAGGATTCCAACTCCGGGGTTTGATGGGATTCCGACTCCGCCCTTTGATGGGATTCTGACTCCGCCTTTTGATAGGACTACGACTCTGGAGTTTGAGAGGATTCCGACTCCGCTCTTTGATAGAATTCCGACTCCGCCATTTGATAGAATTCCGACTCTGGGGTTTGAGAGGATTCCGTCTTCGGCCTTTGATAGGATTCCGACTCCGGGGTTTGATGGGATTCCGACTCCGCCCTTTGGTGGGATTCTGACTCCGCCCTTTGATAGAATTCCGACTCCGGTGTTTGAGAGGATTCCGACTCTGCCCTTTGATGGGATTCCGACTCCGCCCTTTGATAGAATTCCGGCTCTGCGGGTTTGAGAGGATTCCGACTTCGGCCTTTGATAGGATTCCGACTCCGTCCTTGATGGGATTCCGACTCTGGAGTTTGATAGGATTCCGACTCTGCCCTGTGATATGATTCTGACTTCGGGGTTTGATAGGATTCTGACTCCGCCCTTTGATAGGACTCCGACTCTGGAGTTTGATAGGATTCCGACTCCGGGGTTTGAGAGGATTCCGACTCCGCCCTTTGATAGAATTCCGACTTCGGGGTTTGAGAGGATTCCGACTTCAGCCTTTGATAGGATTCCGACTCCGCTCTTTGATAGGATTCCGACTTTGGGGTTTGAGAGGATTCCGACTTCAGCCTTTGATAGGATTCCGACAATTCCGGGGTTTGAGAGGACTCCGACTCCGGGGTTTGAGAGGACTTCGTCTCCACCCTTTGATAGGATTCCGACTCCGGTGTTTGAGAGGATTCCGACTCCGCGCTTTGATAGGATTCCGACTCCGCCCTTTAATAGAATTCCGACTCTGGGGTTTGAGAGGATTCCGACTTCGGCCTTTGATAGGATTCCGACTCCGCCCTTTGATGGGATTCCGACTCTGGAGTTTGATAGGATTCCGACTCCGGGGTTTGAGAGGATTCCGACTCCGCCCTTTGATAGGATTTCGACTCCGGGATTTGATAGGATTCCGACTCCGCCCTTTGATAGGATTCCGACTCTGGAGTTTGATTGGATTCCGACTCTGGAGTTTGGGAGGACTCCGACTCCGCCGTTTGATAGAATTCCGACTTCGGGGTTTGAGAGGACTTCGTCTCCACCCTTTGATAGGATTCCGACTCCGGTGTTTGAGAGGATTCCGACTCCGCGCTTTGATAGGATTCCGACTCCGCCCTTCGATAGAATTCCGACTCTGGGGTTTGAGAGGATTCCGACTTCGGCCTTTGATAGGATTCCGACTCCGCCCTTTGATGGGATTCCGACTCTGGAGTTTGATAGGATTCCGACTCTGCCCTGTGGTATGATTCTGACTTCGGCCTTTGATACGATTCCGACTCCGCCCTTTGATAGGACTCCGACTCTGGAGTTTGATAGGATTCCGACTCCGGGGTTTGAGAGGATTCCGACTACGCGGTTTGAGAGGATTCCGACTCCGCCCTTTGATAGGATTTCGACTCCGGGATTTGATAGGATTCCGACTCAGCCCTTTGATAGGATTCCGTTTCTGGAGTTTGGGAGGACTCCGACTCCGCCGTTTGATAGAATTCCGACTTCTGGGTTTGAGAGGATTCCGACTTCAGCCTTTGATAGGATTCCGACTCCGGGGTTTGAGAGGACTCCGACTCCGGGGTTTGAGAGGATTCCGACTCCACCCTTTGATAGGATTCCGACTCCGGGGTTTGAGAGGATGCCGACTCCGGGTTTGATAGGTTTCCGTCTCCGCCCTTTAATTGGATTCCGACTCCGACCATTGATGGAATTCCGACTATGCTCTGTGATAGGACTCCGACTCCGGGGTTTGAGACGATTCAGACTCCGGGGTTTGATGGGATTCCGACTCCGCCCTTTGATGGGATTCCGACTCCGCGTTTTGATAGGATTCCGTCTCCGCCCTTTGATAGGATTCCGTCTCCGCCCTTTGATAGAATTCCGAATCCGCCCTTTGATAGAATTCCGACTCCGGGGTTTGAGAGGATTCCGACTTCGGCCTTTGATAGGACTCCGACTCCGCCCTTCGATAGGATTCCGACTACGCCCTTTGATAGGATTCCGACTCCGCCCCTTGATAGGATTCCGACATCGGAGTTTGATAGGATTCCGACGCTGCCCTGTGATATGATTCTGACTTCGGGGTTTGATGGGATTCCGACTCCGCCCTTTGATAGGACTCCGACTTTGGTGTTTGATAGGATTCCGACTCCGGGGTTTGAGAGGATTCCGACTCCGGGGTTTGATGGGATTCCGACTCCGCCCTTTGATGGGATTCCGACTCCGCCTTTTGATGGGATTCCGGCTCCGCCCTTTGATGGGATTTCGACTCCGCCCTTTGATAGGATTCCGACTCCGGTGTTTGAGAGGATTCCGACTCTGCCCTTTGATGGGATTCCGACTCCGCCCTTTGATAGAATTCCGGCTCTGCGGGTTTGAGGGGATTCCGACTTCGGCCTTTGATAGGATTCCGACTCCGCCCTTTGATGGGATTCCGACTCTGGAGTTTGATATGATTCCGACTCTGCCCTGTGATATGATTCTGACTTTTGGGTTTGATAGGATTCTGACTCCGCCCTTTGATAGGACTCCGACTCTGGAGT
Source organism: Prostheceraeus crozeri (assembly GCA_907163375.1). Classification (NCBI taxonomy): domain Eukaryota; kingdom Metazoa; phylum Platyhelminthes; order Polycladida; family Euryleptidae; genus Prostheceraeus; species Prostheceraeus crozeri. Next base: position 417,919 of record CAJQUW010013658.1, on the reverse strand, counting down.
TTGATAGGATTCCGACTCCGGGGTTTGAGAGGATTCCGACTCCGCCCTTTGATAGAATTCCGACTTCGGGGTTTGAGAGGATTCCGACTTCAGCCTTTGATAGGATTCCGACTCCGCTCTTTGATAGGATTCTGACTTTGGGGTTTGAGAGGATTCCGACTTCAGCCTTTGATAGGATTCCGACAATTCCGGGGTTTGAGAGGACTCCGACTCCGGGGTTTGAGAGGACTTCGTCTCCACCCTTTGATAGGATTCCGACTCCGGTGTTTGAGAGGATTCCGACTCCGCGCTTTGATAGGATTCCGACTCCGCCCTTTAATAGAATTCCGACTCTGGGGTTTGAGAGGATTCCGACTTCGGCCTTTGATAGGATTCCGACTCCGCCCTTTGATGGGATTCCGACTCTGGAGTTTGATAGGATTCCGACTCCGCGGTTTGAGAGGATTCCTACTCCGCCCTTTGATAGGATTTCGACTCCGGGATTTGATAGGATTCCGACTCCGCCCTTTGATAGGATTCCGACTCTGGAGTTTGATTGGATTCCGACTCTGGAGTTTGGGAGGACTCCGACTCCGCCGTTTGATAGAATTCCGACTTCGGGGTTTGAGAGGACTTCGTCTCCACCCTTTGATAGGATTCCGACTCCGGGGTTTGAGAGGACTCCGACTCCGGGGTTTGATAGGATTCCGACTCCGCCCTTCGATAGGATTCCGAATCCGGGGTTTGAGAGGATGCCGACTCCGGGTTTGATAGGTTTCCGTCTCCGCCCTTTAATTGGATTCCGACTCCGACCTTTGATGGAATTCCGACTATGCTCTGTGATAGGACTCCGGCTCTGGAGTTTGATAGGATTCGGACTCCGGGGTTTGAGACGATTCAGACTCCGGGGTTTGATGGGATTCCGACTCCGCCCTTTGATGGGATTCCGACTCCGCGTTTTGATAGGATTCCGTCTCCGCCCTTTGATAGGATTCCGACTCCGCCCTTTGATAGAATTCCGAATCCGCCCTTTGATAGAATTCCGACTCTGGGGTTTTAGAGGATTCCGACTTCGGCCTTTGATAGGATTCCGACAATTCCGGGGTTTGAGAGGACTCCGACTCCGGGGTTTGAGAGGACTTCGTCTCCACCCTTTGATAGGATTCCGACTACGGTGTTTGAGAGGATTCCGACTCCGCGCTTTGATAGGATTCCGACTCCGCCCTTTAATAGAATTCCGACTCTGGGGTTTGAGAGGATTCCGACTTCGGCCTTTGATAGGATTCCGACTCCGCCCTTTGATGGGATTCCGACTCTGGAGTTTGATAGGATTCCGACTCCGGGGTTTGAGAGGATTCCGACTCCGCTCTTTGATAGGATTTCGACTCCGGGGTTTGAGAGGATTCCGACTCCGCCCTTTGATAGGATTTCGACTCCGGGATTTGATAGGATTCCGACTCCGCCCTTTGATAGGATTCCGACTCTGGAGTTTGATAGGATTCCGACTCTGGAGTTTGGGAGGACTCCGACTCCGCCGTTTGATAGAATTCCGACTTCGGGGTTTGAGAGGATTCCGACTTCAGCCTTTGATAGGATTCCGACTCCGGGGTTTGAGAGGACTCCGACTCCGGTGTTTGATAGGATTCCGACTCCGCCCTTTGATAGGATTCGGACTCCGCCCTTTGATAGAATTCCGACTCCGGTGTTTGAGAGGATTCCGACTCCGCTCTTTGATAGAATTCCGACTCCGCCCTTTGATAGAATTCCGACTCTGGGGTTTGAGAGGATTCCGTCTTCGGCCTTTGATAGGATTCCGACTCCGGGGTTTGATGGGATTCCGACTCCGCCCTTTGGTGGGATTCTGACTCCGCCTTTTGATAGGACTCCGACTCTGGAGTTTGATAGGATTCCGACTCCGCCCTTTGATAAGATTCCGACTCCGCCCTTTGATAGAATTCCGACTCCGGTGTTTGAGAGGATTCCGACTCTGCCCTTTGATGGGATTCCGACTCCGCCCTTTGATAGAATTCCGGCTCTGCGGGTTTGAGAGGATTCCGACTTCGGCCTTTGATAGGATTCCGACTCCGCCCTTTGATGGGATTCCGACTCTGGAGTTTGATATGATTCCGACTCTGCCCTGTGATATGATTCTGACTTCGGGGTTTGATAGGATTCTGACTCCGCCCTTTGATAGGACTCCGACTCTGGAGTTTGATAGGATTCCGACTCCGGGGTTTGAGAGGATTCCGACTCCGCCCTTTGATAGAATTCAGACTTCGGGGTTTGAGAGAATTCCGACTTCAGCCTTTGATAGGATTCCGACTCCGCTCTTTGATAGGATTCCGACTTTGGGGTTTGAGAGGATTCCGACTTCAGCCTTTGATAGGATTCGACAATTTCGGGGTTTGAGAGGACTCCGACTCCTGGGTTTGAGAGGACTTCGTCTCCACCCTTTGATAGGATTCGACTCCGGTGTTTGAGAGGATTCCGACTCCGCGCTTTGATAGGATTCCGACTCCGCCCTTTAATAGAATTCCGACTCTGGGGTTTGAGAGGATTCCGACTTCGGCCTTTGATAGGATTCCGACTCCGCCCTTTGATGGGATTCCGACTCTGGAGTTTGATAGGATTCCGACTCCGGGGTTTGAGAGGATTCCGACTCCGCCCTTTGATAGGATTTCGACTCCGGGATTTGATAGGATTCCGACTCAGCCCTTTGATAGGATTCCGACTCTGGAGTTTGATTGGATTCCGACTGGAGGTTTGGGAGGACTCCGACTCCGCCGTTTGATAGAATTTCGACTTCGGGGTTTGAGAGGACTCCGACTTCAGCCTTTGATAGGATTCCGACTCCGGGGTTTGAGAGGACTCCGACTCCGGGGTTTGATAGGATTCCGACTCCACCCTTTGATAGGATTCCGACTCCGGGGTTTGAGAGGATGCCGACTCCGGGTTTGATAGGTTTCCGTCTCCGCCCTTTAATTGGATTCCGACTCCGACCTTTGATGGAATTCCGACTATGCTCTGTGATAGGACTCCGACTCTGGAGTTTGATAGGATTCCGACTCCGGGGTTTGAGACGATTCAGACTCCGGGGTTTGATGGGATTCCGACTCCGCCCTTTGATGGGATTCCGACTCCGCGTTTTGATAGGATTCCGTCTCCGCCCTTTGATAGGATTCCGACTCCGCCCTTTGATAGAATTCCGAATCCGCCCTTTGATAGAATTCCGACTCTGGGGTTTGAGAGGATTCCGACTTCGGCCTTTGATAGGATTCCGACAATTCCGGGGTTTGAGAGGACTCCGACTCCGGGGTTTGAGAGGACTTCGTCTCCACCCTTTGATAGGATTCCGACTCCGGTGTTTGAGAGGATTCCGACTCCGCGCTTTGATAGGATTCCGACTCCGCCCTTTAATAGAATTCCGACTCTGGGGTTTGAGAGGATTCCGACTTCGGCCTTTGATAGGATTCCGACTCCGCCCTTTGATAGGATTCCGACTCTGGAGTTTGATAGGATTCCGACTCCGGGGTTTGAGAGGATTCCGACTCCGCCCTTTGATAGGATTTCGACTCCGGGGTTTGAGAGGATTCCGACTCCGCCCTTTGATAGGATTTCGACTCCGGGATTTGAGAGGATTCCGACTCTGCCCTTTGATGGGATTCCGACTCCGCCCTTTGATAGAATTCCGGCTCTGCGGGTTTGAGAGGATTCCGACTTCGGCCTTTGATAGGATTCCGACTCCGCCCTTTGATGGGATTCCGACTCTGGAGTTTGATAGGATTCCGACTCTGCCCTGTGATATGATTCTGACTTCGGGGTTTGATAGGATTCTGACTCCGCCCTTTGATAGGCTTCCGACTCTGGAGTTTGATAGGATTCCGACTTTGGGGTTTGAGAGGATTCCGACTTCAGCCTTTGATAGGATTCCGACAATTCCGGGGTTTGAGAGGACTCCGACTCCTGGGTTTGAGAGGACTTCGTCTCCACCCTTTGATAGGATTCCGACTCCGGTGTTTGAGAGGATTCTGACTCCGCGCTTTGATAGGATTCCGACTCCGCCCTTTAATAGAATTCCGACTCTGGGGTTTGAGAGGATTCCGACTTCGGCCTTTGATAGGATTCCGACTCCGCCCTTTGATGGGATTCCGACTCTGGAGTTTGATAGGATTCCGACTCCGGGGTTTGAGAGGATTCCGACTCCGCCCTTTGATAGGATTTCGACTCCGGGATTTGATAGGATTCCGACTCAGCCCTTTGATAGGATTCCGACTCTGGAGTTTGGGAGGACTCCGACTCCGCCGTTTGATAGAATTTCGACTTCGGGGTTTAAGAGGACTCCGACTTCAGCCTTTGATAGGATTCCGACTCCGGGGTTTGAGAGGACTCCGACTCCGGGGTTTGATAGGATTCCGACTCCACCCTTTGATAGGATTCCGACTCCGGGGTTTGAGAGGATGCCGACTCCGGGTTTGATAGGTTTCCGTCTCCGCCCTTTAATTGGATTCCGACTCCGACCTTTGATGGAATTCTTACTATGCTCTGTGATAGGACTCCGACTCTGGAGTTTGATAGGATTCCGACTCCGGGGTTTGAGACGATTCAGACTCCGGGGTTTGATGGGATTCCAACTCCGCCCTTTGATGGGATTCCGACTCCGCGTTTTGATAGGATTCCGTCTCCGCCCTTTGATAGGATTCCGACTCCGCCCTTTGATAGAGTTCCGAATCCGCCCTTTGATAGAATTCCGACTCTGGGGTTTGAGAGGATTCCGACTTCGGCCTTTGATAGGATTCCGACAATTCCGGGGTTTGAGAGGACTCCGACTCCGGGGTTGGAGAGGACTTCGTCTCCACCCTTTGATAGGATTCCGACTCCGGTGTTTGAGAGGATTCCGACTCCGCGCTTTGATAGGATTCCGACTCCGCCCTTTGATAGGATTCCGACTCTGGGGTTTGAGAGGATTCCGACTTCGGCCTTTGATAGGATTCCGACTCCGCCCTTTGATAGGATTCCGACTCTGGAGTTTGATAGGATTCCGACTCCGGGGTTTGAGAGGATTCCGACTCCGCCCTTTGATAGGATTTCGACTCCGGGGTTTGAGAGGATTCCGACTCCGCCCTTTGATAGGATTTCGACTCCGGGATTTGATAGGATTCCGACTCCGCCCTTTGATAGGATTCCGACTCTGGAGTTTGATAGGATTCCGACTCTGGAGTTTGGGAGGACTCCGACTCCGCCGTTTGATAGAATTCCGACTTCGGGGTTTGATAGGATTCCGACTCCACCCTTTGATAGGATTCCGACTCCGGGGTTTAAGAGGATGCCGACTCCGGGTTTGATAGGTTTCCGTCTCCGCCCTTTAATTGGATTCCGACTCCGACCTTTGATGGAATTCCGACTATGCTCTGTGATAGGACTCCGACTCTGGAGTTTGATAGGATTCCGACTCCGGGGTTTGATGGGATTCCGACTCCGCCCTTTGATGGGATTCCGACTCCGCCCTTTGATGGGATTCCGACTCCGCGTTTTGATAGGATTCCGTCTCCGCCCTTTGATAGGATTCCGACTCCGCCCTTTGATAGAATTCCGAATCCGCCCTTTGATAGAATTCCGACTCAGGGGTTTGAGAGGATACCGACTTCGGCCTGTGATAGGATTCCGACAATTCCGGGGTTTGAGAGGACTCCGACTCCGGGGTTTGAGAGGACTTCGTCTCCACCCTTTGATAGGATTCCGACTCCGGTGTTTGAGAGGAATCCGACTCCGCGCTTTGATAGGATTCCGACTCCGCCCTTTAATAGAATTCCGACTCTGGGGTTTGAGAGGATTCCGACTTCGGCCTTTGATAGGATTCCGACTCCGCCCCTATATAGGATTCCGACTTCGGGGTTTGATAGGATTCCGACGCTGCCCTGTGATATGATTCTGACTCTGGTGTTTGATAGGATTCCGAGTCCGGGGTTTGAGAGGATTCCGACTCCGGGGTTTGAGAGGATTCCGACTCCGCCCTTTGATATGATTCTGAATTCGGGGTATGATAGGATTTCGACTCCGCCCTTTGATAGGACTCCGACTCTGGAGTTTGATAGGATTCCGACTCCGGGGTTTGAGAGGATTCCGACTCCGGGGTTTGATGGGATTCCGGCTCCGCCCTTTGATGGGATTCCGACTCCGCCTTTTGATAGGATTCCGACTCCGCCCTTTGATAGGGTTCCGACTCCGCCCTTTGATAGAATTCCGACTCAGGGGTTTGAGAGGATTCCGACTCCGCCCTTTCATGGGATTCCGACTCCGGGGTTTGAGAGGATTCCGACTCCGCCTTTGATATGATTCTGACTTCGGGGTTTGATAGGATTCCGACTCCGCCCTTTGATAGGATTCAGACACTGCCCTTTGATAGAATTCCGACTGCGGGGTTTGAGAGGATGCCGACTACGGGTTTGATAGGTTTCCGTCTCCGCCCTTTAATTGGATTCCGACTCCGACCTTTGATGGAATTCCGACTATGCTCTGTGATAGGACTCCGACTCTGGAGTTTGATAGGATTCCGACTCCGGGGTTTGATGGGATTCCGACTCCGCCCTTTGATGGGATTCCGACTCCGCGTTTTGATAGGATTCCGACTCCGCGTTTTGATAGGATTCCGTCTCCGCCCTTTGATAGGATTACGACTCCGCCCTTTGATAGAATTCCGAATCCGCCCTTTGATAGAATTCCGACTCTGGGGTTTGAGAGGATTCCGACTTCGGCCTTCGATAGGATTCCGACAATTCCGGGGTTTGAGAGGACTCCGACTCCGGGGTTTGAGAGGACTTCGTCTCCACCCTTTGATAGGATTCCGACTACGGTGTTTGAGAGGATTCCGACTCCGCGCTTTGATAGGATTCCGACTCCGCCCTTTAATAGAATTCCGACTCTGGGGTTTGAGAGGATTCCGACTTCGGCCTTTGATAGGATTCCGACTCCGCCCTTTGATGGGATTCCGACTCTGGAGTTTGATATGATTCCGACTCTGCCCTGTGATATGATTCTGACTTCGGGGTTTGATAGGATTCTGACTCCGCCCTTTGATAGGACTCCGACTCTGGAGTTTGATAGGATTCCGACTCCGGGGTTTGAGAGGATTCCGACTCCGCCCTTTGATAGAATTCCGACTTCGGGGTTTGAGAGAATTCCGACTTCAGCCTTTGATAGGATTCCGACTCCGCTCTTTGATAGGATTCCGACTTTGGGGTTTGAGAGGATTCCGACTTCAGCCTTTGATAGGATTCCGACAATTCCGGGGTTTGAGAGGACTCCGACTCCTGGGTTTGAGAGGACTTCGTCTCCACCCTTTGATAGGATTCCGACTCCGGTGTTTGAGAGGATTCCGACTCCGCGCTTTGATAGGATTCCGACTCCGCCCTTTAATAGAATTCCGACTCTGGGGTTTGAGAGGATTCCGACTTCGGCCTTTGATAGGATTCCGACTCCGCCCTTTGATGGGATTCCGACTCTGGAGTTTGATAGGATTCCGACTCCGGGGTTTGAGAGGATTCCGACTCCGCCCTTTGATAGGATTTCGACTCCGGGATTTGATAGGATTCCGACTCCGCCCTTTGATAGGATTCCGACTCTGGAGTTTGATTGGATTCCGACTCTGGAGTTTGGGAGGACTCCGACTCCGCCGTTTGATAGAATTCCGACTTCGGGGTTTAAGAGGATTCCGACTTCAGCCTTTGATAGGATTCCGACTCCGGGGTTTGAGAGGACTCCGACTCCGGGGTTTGATAGGATTCCGACTCCACCCTTTGATAGGATTCCGACTCCGGGGTTTGAGAGGATGCCGACTCCGGGTTTGATAGGTTTCCGTCTCCGCCCTTTAATTGGATTCCGACTCCGACCTTTGATGGAATTCCGACTATGCTCTGTGATAGGACTCCGACTCTGGAGTTTGATAGGATTCCGACTCTGGGGTTTGAGACGATTCAGACTCCGGGATTTGATGGGATTCCGACTCCGCCCTTTGATGGGATTCCGACTCCGCGTTTTGATAGGATTCCGTCTCCGCCCTTTGATAGGATTCCGACTCCGCCCTTTGATAGAATTCCGAATCCGCCCTTTGATAGAATTCCGACTCTGGGGTTTGAGAGGATTCCGACTTCGGCCTTTGATAGGATTCCGACAATTCCGGGGTTTGAGAGGACTCCGACTCCGGGGTTTGAGAGGACTTCGTCTCCACCCTTTGATAGGATTCCGACTCCGGTGTTTGAGAGGATTCCGACTCCGCGCTTTGATAGGATTCCGACTCCGCCCTTTAATAGAATTCCGACTCTGGGGTTTGAGAGGATTCCGACTTCGGCCTTTGATAGGATTCCGACTCCGCCCTTTGATGGGATTCCGACTCTGGAGTTTGATAGGATTCCGACTCCGGGGTTTGAGAGGATTCCGACTCCGCCCTTTGATAGGATTTCGACTCCGGGGTTTGAGAGGATTCCGACTCCGCCCTTTGATAGGATTCCGACTCCGGGATTTGATAGGATTCCGACTCCGCCCTTTGATAGGATTCCGACTCTGGAGTTTGATAGGATTCCGACTCTGGAGTTTGGGAGGACTCCGACTCCGCCGTTTGATAGAATTCCGACTTCGGGGTTTGAGAGGATTCCGACTTCAGCCTTTGATAGGATTCCGACTCCGGGGTTTCAGAGGACTCCGACTCCGGGGTTTGATAGGATTCCGACTCCACCCTTTGATAGGATTCCGACTCCGGGGTTTAAGAGGATGCCGACTCCGGGTTTGATAGGTTTTCGTCTCCGCCCTTTAATTGGATTCCGACTCCGACCTTTGATGGAATTCCGACTATGCTCTGTGATAGGACTCCGACTATGGAGTTTGATAGGATTCCGACTCCGGGGTTTGAGACGATTCAGACTCCGGGGTTTGATGGGATTCCGGCTCCGCCCTTTGATAGGATTCCGACTCCGCCCTTTGATAGGATTCCGACTCCGCCTTTTGATAGGATTCCGACTCCGCCCTTTGATAGGATTCCGACTCCGCCCTTTGATAGAATTCCGACTCTGGGGTTTGAGAGGATTCCGACTTCGGCCTTTGATAGGATTCCGACAATTCCGGGGTTTGAGAGGAGTCCGACTCCGGGGTTTGAGAGGACTTCGTCTCCACCCTTTGATAGGATTCCGACTCCGGTGTTTGAGAGGATTCCGACTCCGCGCTTTGATAGGATTCCGACTCCGCCCTTTAATAGAATTCCGACTCTGGGGTTTGAGAGGATTCCGACTTCGCCTTTGATAGGATTCCGACTCCGCCCTTTGATGGGATTCCGACTCTGGAGTTTGATAGGATTCCGACTCCGGGGTTTGAGAGGATTCCGACTCCGCCCTTTGATAGGATTTCGACTCCGGGTTTGAGAGGATTCCGACTCCGCCTTTGATAGGATTTCGACTCCGGGATTTGATAGGATTCCGACTCCGCCTTTGATAGGATTCCGACTCTGGAGTTTGATAGGATTCCGACTCTGGAGTTTGGGAGGACTCGACTCCGCCGTTTGATAGAATTCCGACTTCGGGGTTTGAGAGGATTCCGACTTCAGCCTTTGATAGGATTCCGACTCCGGGGTTTGAGAGGACTCCGACTCCGGGGTTTGATAGGATTCCGACTCCACCCTTTGATAGGATTCCGACTCCGGGGTTTGAGAGGATGCCGACTCCGGGGTTGATAGGTTTCCGTCTCCGCCCTTTAATTGGATTCCGACTCGACCTTTGATGGAATTCCGACTATGCTCTGTGATAGGACTCCGACTCTGGAGTTTGATAGGATTCCGACTCCGGGGTTTGAGGACGATTCAGACTCCGGGGTTTGATGGGATTCCGACTCGCCCTTTGATGGGATTCCGACTCCGCGTTTTGATAGGATTCCGTCTCCGCCCCTTTTTTGATAGGATTCCGACTCCGCCCTTTGATAGAATTCCGAATCCGCCCTTTGATAGAATTCCGACTCTGGGGTTTGAGAGGATTCCGACTACGGCATTCGATGGGATTCCGACACTTCCGGGGTTTGAGAGGATCCGACTCCGGGGTTTGAGAGGACTTCGTCTCCACCCTTTGATAGGATTCCGACTCCGGTGTTTGAGAGGATTCCGACTCCGCGCTTTGATAGTATTCCGACTCCGCCCTTTTATAGAATTCCGACTCTGGGGTTTGAGAGGATTCCGACTTCGGCCTTTGATAGGATTCCGACTCCGCCCTTTGATGGGATTCCGACTCTGGAGTTTGATAGGATTCCGACTCCGGGGTTTGATAGGATTCCGACTCCGCCCTTTGATAGGATTCCGACTCTGGAGTTTGATAGGATTCCGACTCCGCCCTTTGATAGGATTCCGACTCTGGAGTTTGATAGGATTCCGACTCTGGAGTTTGGGAGGACTCCGACTCCGCCGTTTGATAGAATTCCGACTTCGGGGTTTGAGAGGATTCCGACTTCAGCCTTTGATAGGATTCCGACTCCGGGGTTTGAGAGGACTCCGACTCCGGGGTTTGATAGGATTCCGACTCCGCCCTTTGATAGGACTCGACTCTGGAGTTTAATAGGATTCCGACTCCGCCCTTTGATAGAATTCCGAATCCGCCCTTTGATAGAATTCCGAATCTGGGGTTTGAGAGGATTCCGACTCCGGGATTTGATAGGATTCCGACTCCGCCCTTCGATAGGATTCCGACTCCGCCCTTTGATAGGATTCCGACTCCGCCCTTTGATAGGATTCCGACTCCGCCCCTTGATAGGTATCCGTCTCCGCCCTTTGATAGGATTCCGACTCCGCCTTTTGATAGAATTCCGAATCCGCTCTTTGATGGAATTCCGACTCTGGGGTTTGAGAGGATTCCGACTTCGGCCTTTGATAGGACTCCGACTCCGCCCTTCGATAGGATTCCGACTCCGCCGTCTGATAGGATTCCGACTCCGCCCCTTGATAGGATTCCGACATCGGGGTTTGATAGGATTCCGACGCTGCCCTGTGATATGATTCTGACTTCGGGGTTTGATAGGATTCCGACTCCGCCCTTTGATAGGACTCCGACTCTGGTGTTTGATAGGATTCCGAGTCCGGGGTTTGAGAGGATTCCGACTCCGGGGTTTGATGGGATTCCGACTCCGCCCTTTGATGGGATTCTGACTCCGCCTTTTGATAGGATTCCGACTCCGCCTTTTGATAGGATTCCGACTCCGCCGTTTGATAGAATTCCGACTCCGCCCTTTGATAGAATTCCGACTCCGGGGTTTGAGAGGATTCCGACTCCGCCCTTTGATGGGATTCCGACTCCGGGGTTTGAGAGGATTCCGACTCTGCCCTGTGATATGATTCTGACTTCGGGGTTTGATAGGATTCCGACTCCGCCCTTTGATAGGATTCAGACACTGCCCTTTGATAGAATTCCGACTGCGGGGTTTGAGAGGACTCCGACTCTGCCCTTTGATAGAATTCCGACTTCAGCCTTTGATAGGATTCCGACTCCGGGGTTTGAGAGGATTCCGACTCCGCCCTTTGATGGGATTCCGACTCCGGGGTTTGAGAGGATTCCGACTCTGCCCTGTGATATGATTCTGACTTCGGGGTTTGATAGGATTCCGACTCCGCCCTTTGATAGGATTCAGACACTGCCCTTTGATAGAATTCCGACTGCGGGGTTTGAGAGGACTCCGACTCTGCCCTTTGATAGAATTCCGACTTCAGCCTTTGATAGGATTCCGACTTCAGCCTTTGATAGGATTCCGACTCCGCCCTTTGATAGGATTCCGACTTCGGGGTTTGAGAGGACTCCGACTCTGGGTTTTGATAGGACTGCGTCTCCGCCCTTTGATGGGATTCCGACTCCGCCCTTTGATGGGATTTCGACTCCTTTGGGTTTGATAGGATTCCGACTTCGGCCTTTGATAGGATTCTGACTCCGCCCTTTGATAGGTTTCCGACTCCGCCCTTTGATAGGTTTCCGACTCCGCCCTTTGATAGGATTCCGACTCCTCACATGCAAATGCGACACATTTTTCTAATGTGGAAATACTTTCACAAATCCTTTTCGAAATTCTAAACTGCGATTTAGAATAGACAGTTATGCACAAATAATTTCTTCAGAATCCAAATTCTTCCAAAATACAATAATATATAAGTACATTATGTAATAAATAATGCATACATTTGAGGTCATTATTGCTATAATTACCGAGAGCCGAAGTCTATGCATCATCTGTTATAATGTATGCCTTTTTTCATAGAAGTCTGCACCAGGTTAATAATTTCCACCCACGAAAATAATTACCTGCTTCGTGGAACTTATTAACCTGCGGACATAGAAGGCCTTGCAAAATCATGCATTATAGCTCCAGCTTGATGAACACTGGTGGTACAAGTAAAGTAGACATTTCATTACATGCAGAAGTAAAGCCGTGATTACAACACTTAAATGCTGATAAACCTTCGGCATGAACATGACAATTGTCTGCTAGTGATGGTGCAGAAATCCCTGTTTTTACAGCCTGCATTGCATGAGAAATGTATCAGTTAAGTGTCATTGATAACTTGATTACTGGTGCGATGAACTAATAAAAATTAACTTTTTGAACTCCTTCAGGTTATACGAGCGCATTTAGCAGCTTGCATAGACATATCGGAAATGTTATAAAATGAGCTCACCACGTGACAGTTTATTTGAAACTTCTCCACGCTATCAGTAGACAAGCAATGAACGCAATCAGATGTGATACCGTGAATCATAGGAAGACTCTGTTTTTCATGATTTCATAATGAATCCTTCTCAATGTTGTTTTGATTCGATGAAAAACTTTTGAAACAGATATGGGCACTTTTTTCAAGCCTTTTCTGTCGAATAGTTGCGGAGAATTTCGAAATGAATATTTGAGGCTGGAATGGAGAACGTGAAGAATAATCATAATGTGAACTTTATCAATTGTAGGGAATAATTTCGGAAACTTTGAATGATGTTTTCTTAAGGTTCAACACATAATTTGAAATGACGACATTTGTTCAAATTAAACGCATAAAAATGACGTCATGATGTGATGCATTTCAAATATGTTACTACTGTCATTACTAGCACCGTAGTAGGGCAGGCGGGACTAATTTGGACACCTAAGAGTTTTTCAGACTTTTTTTACGAAGGCAATTCTTTTCGTACCGGAACAACTCACATGGCAAGAAGAGCGTATCAGCCAACTTTCCAAAAAAGATGGATGTTCTAGGATCCATAACAAAAAATTTATAAGCGATTTTGTAAAAGTGTCAAAATAACCATTTAGCCCCATGCCACGAGGTAATATGAGCACTGAAATGGGGCTACATGAGTTTTGTATCAGGGATGCGGAGTCGGAGTCCTATCATTTTTGCTGGAGTCGGAGTCCTATCAAATGATAGGACTCCAGACTCCGGGCTATAACTAGACCCGAAGTATAATATAATACGAGCAAATTATTTATTCTCGTGCATAGCTGTCACTGTCTTGATGTCAACTTTCTCTGTCAAACAAAAGTACAGAGACTGCAGTGCATGTAAAGGTTGCAATAGTTAAGGGAATGACCCGTGATAGCGAAAAAAGGATTGTCTTTCCACTCGGTGATTCAGTAGAGAGGACAAGCCTTCCTAGCCTCGATCACACCTGCTCGCCAAAGGTCACATCAGAGACAAAAATGAAATACTAGTTTGTTTGAGAACATTATCCTCTTACCCTAACGTTAATCGTGTGTGATGGCTCCTCTAAAGCGCATGTTAGAATAGAAAGTGTACTCATATTTTTTTAGAAGGATGGGGATTTTTCTGCCTGGTAGAGACTGGAGAAAAAAAATGTGAAGCACACATCAAGAGGATGGGAGGAGCCGAGTTGCATGCATCCAACTGAAAGCGACATTTAATGAATTTTCATCGAAAATGATTGATAACTGATACAGCAATGATCCCTGAAAATAGGTTCAGGTAAGCCTATAATGATCTATGATGCAGGTTGCCAGTTAATTTTTCAAAAAATTAGGCTTTGTATATTGGCCACCCGGAATCGGAGTCCCATCAAAATGATAGGACTCCGCATCCCTGTTTTGTATATTTTGACTTACTAAATGATGTTCATCAAATGTTTTGTCGTCTCTTATATGTGATTGGTTCATCAAGACTAGAAATTAAAATGGACCATGACCGTGTCGGCTGCGCATTGATAGTCAAACATAGTTTTTTTACATAACCTGATAGATCATGAATTATCATTTTATTCGATTTTGCACTTATCACAAAATAAAAAGCGTTTCATGAAGCGCCCTTTTATTCATGTCATATCAGTCATGTGCTCAATTCTTATACGGCATTTGGTGCAAAGGTCAATCATCTTCATTTATTGTCAATCGCTACCAATGACAAGCGTGTACAAGATTGCAAACAACACATGGCAGACTCCTTCTTGAAGCTGAACAACAATCAACTGCTAGAAGATAGGAAACGATGCTTATAATAGACAATTCTGACATGTCTTGAGAGCTGTAGGGGCAAGCTAAACTGATGCCAATCTCAGAAGCAAGTTAAGTGTTCATGATGAGAGTTTTCAAAGAAGAATTTATATCATTTAGTTTGCTATCTGACTCTCTGAAGTAAACTTGATAACTATAGGCCTGTCTCTTTCCAACAAATTCCATGCTTTGGTGCTTTGTTTGAATCTATTCTCTGTTCATCAAATTCTTAAAAACTTTTTGCATTGATTCATAGTTCAATTTATGTCTTTCTATAAATCTCTTGCCATTTGTCTGGGAAACAATCATGCCTGAAATAATAATTTTGATGATAAAAATGCACTGCCCATTTTATAGGAGAGGATATTTTAGGAGTGGGGCTATATAGGCACTTTACTAAGACTCACATTTTACGAATACTCAATCGTAGGTCAAAATGGAAGTTAGATCGTCAATCTGCATGTAAATACGATGACGGGACAGTTTTCGTTTGCCTCGAACAATCCCTTTACACAAAATGAGAGGCTTAGCCAAATAAGCGTCTGATTTCATTGTCGTTACTGCAGCGATCAAATTTATGCATTTTTATCGTTATCTTCTTAGTGCGTGCGCAGTTGTGAGCGCGTGTTTTCCTCGAATGAGCTGCACTGCCACATGTGGATAAACGATGACCATGACCAGCTCTCTGTCGAATTTGAAGCCAGAATGCTAAGCCACGTGAATATCTGAAGAATGAATGCACGTTTTCAAATTCAGTAGTTTCCAATATTGATGGGTAGGCTTACTTTGATCCACTGGATTTAGTATTGCGCTTGATTGAGCGTTCGCACGGCGTCTTTGTCAATTATTTGAAATAATTTCATTGGTAAGACTGCTCTTCTGTCAACAAGCTTTAATGGCTTGTGCCATGAGCAAGTGGAATCCTGTGTCACACTGATGAAGTTGTCTGTATGATGGCGGAATTAACTGGTTATTGGATTGCTGGGTATCTGCAGCAGAAAGTATTCAGATGAGTGGATTTTGCGGCGAGAATTCTTTTATAAGGAAATTCAAAAAATCGTAGGAAAGGTTCCTTTGTGTACAATTAGGAAATTTAGAAAGTTGGACAATTCTTTAGAAAAATTAAGCAAAGCCATTTTGAAACTAGCAAGTAATTGCTCTACATTTGGGAAGTTTAATGAACAAAATTTCCAAACATTTAGCAATTGTTTTATTAACTGTTGCCAAGCATTTGTCAATTTTTTTTCAATTTCGTAAATTTTCTGTTTCCGGAGGGAACCACACTTAGATCGTTCAGTTTTAGCATTTGTGGATAAACATGGACATAGGTGAACTAACTAATGTAGTCTCCTTCAAAGGCATGGAATAGAGCATTTCGAATTTGCAAGGACACAATGAATTTTCACTTTTTTCTCGAGAATGTTCAGAGTCGCTTGAGATTGGCCTACGCCGTAGGCCGAAGGATCTCTTACAAATAAATTGTGCTTTAAATTGATCGATCAAGAAAGCTGTGAGGAGTCTCTAACCTGAAAAAATTTTTTTCATGTTGTTTAATTAATGCATCTGTTATAAAATATCCTTATACTAACAACTAATTTACTAAATATAATTCCAAACAATCACATCAAGCATGAATTCCTTCATGAGAAGGTAATTCAATTTAAACTTGATACGAACTTCAGTCTATCAACTAATTGATGCTTCAAGTTTGATGACATCAATTAATTAAAATTTGAATTACTGAGCAATCAATCACTTTCTTTAATTTAATTTTCTTTTGATAATCCCTGTTCACAGCAACTATCGCTGGCTGTACTGCCCACTACAGTGTATGTAACGGTTTCTGACCACAAGGGGTTATCAAGAAGTTTACTGCAATTGATATTTGGCAAGCAATTCCAATCTATTAATTTTTTGCAATAACAAGAAGCAATCAATTAATTGCAGCCATGCATCATAGCCGTTTGAATAGACTAACTCTTGATTTTAAACTTTTCACTGTGCTATTTTACCTTGACGAATTAGGCTGCAAGTAGTAAGTAAAACTCCACCACTGGATAGCGCAAGATGGCCGCCGTCGCTGACGTCCCCCCCTGTCAGACGAGTCGGCCGTGGTCGGCCGCCGTGTTGCTTCGAGTCTGACGTCCCCCCTCCTGTCAGACGAGTTGGTCGTGGTCGGCCACCGTGTTGCTTCGAGTCTGACGTCCCCCCTCTGGCCCGACGACGTAGCGAGAGGTGGTGTGTGATGCGCTCTCCAGGTTGGCGTGGTGTGCCGGCCAGGTTGGGAGGGTGGAATGTCGGAGCTCACCTGAAAAATTCCTAAGTGTCAGAGTGACTTTGTATGGGCAACATTTTGAAAATTTTCCAAAGTGTCGCATTTCGACCTGGGACCCTGACCAAAGTTTGTTTCATCAAATTTCACTGACCCCCTGACACCGATCGTCTAATTTTGGTTCTAGTGGATGGATTTTGTCTTATAGATACTCGTTTGAAAGAGGAGAAAAAACTGCTCGGTGAGATTTTTGTCGCGAGTCAATCGGACCAGCCGTTCAAAAGTTAGAGCTGTTACAAGATTTCACGTCGGAGCTCACCTGAAAAAATCCTAAGTGTCAGAGTGACTTTGTAAGGACAAAATTTTGAAAATTTTCCAAAGTGTACCCTGACCAAAGTTTGTTTCATCAAATTTCTCCGAATGGTAGAGGGGGGAGGGGGGCTCAGTGAAAAGTGATGAAAAAAGTTTTGGTAAGGGTCCCAGATTGAAATTCGGAAGTTTTCAAATTTTCAAAATTTTCACCACGCTGGAGCTCCCACACTTAGGAATTTTTTCACTTGTGGCATGTTACATGCCCATGTGCTGACCGACCGACTTCCCGTGGTCACATGAGAATGGTTCAGGTGTCATATGATAGAGAATGATTAGACGAATCGTTTGCAACAAACCGCATGTCGCTACAATGAATACTTTCGGAGATAGAGCCATTTTAAGTTTTCTTCCGAGCATATATAAACCCCCGGCAACGTAAGTCTGACCACTTCATCGAAAGACGAGGTAAGCGACGGTCGTCGCTCTGAGCTCCCGATATCGGGTGTTTCAAAGGACTCTATCTTTTGAAGTAGGCAAGCTATCTTCTTACTTCAAAGTTTGTGTGATAGAGTTTGATAGTGTCTTTACTACTGATAAATTTTTTTAAAAGTAGTATGAGTAGTAAAATGCGGAATTTTTTAAAAACTCTTAATTTTCAGTTTTTTCAAAGTTTTAGCATGTACTCTAAGGTTTTCAAGTATGCTGAGTTCAAATCTGCTATCAGATTTGAAATTTAACTAAGTGTAAGGCAGCTTTGAGGGGTTAGATCCCAGCTACTGATCACTACCTTTGACTCGGCGTTGCTGTTACCACTTCGGGGCAGTGACAATGATGTCTTCAGCTGTAAATAGCGGGTATCGGGGAAGATCTCTCACTTCCCTAGTGATCAGTACAAGGCCTTCGGGCTGTCTACAGGATCCAGTGCCACACACAGGATCCTACACGTAAATCTATCATTCCTCACTAAGTGTAATGCTTTAGGAATATGACTGTACTACATGATTCGAAACTTATACAAATTTCATTATCTTACAGTTAACGAGAAATCTCAATCATGCCAAACGATAAAAATATCAAATTCCACATCAAAATGTGTGTATGTGGGCGAATAAATCGCAGTGCGGACGCCAAGGCACATGTGAAGAAGGCGGGCACTGACCACATGATTATCCTCAATAGGGTTGCGTATGTGAGGTGTAGAGTGTTGAAGGGAGTTGAGGATGAGGTACAGTTTTATAGAGTGCATGCTGACTGTAGTGGAGGTTTGGTGAATGACGTGAGATTCACACAGTTGATTGTTAAAGAGAGGGGGCGAATGTTGGCGATAGAGCGAGACGCAAGGTGGAGAATGTTGTTGAGAATGTTGTTGAGAATGATGAGTTGGCGAAAGCAGTTGCTTCGTTGGAGGCTGAGATTGAGCGAAAGAGAGTGCTTGAGAGTGATGATGAGGATGATGTGGATTTGGATAGGGAGCGAGTGAGGAAGCGTATGAGGAAGTTGAGCTCTTCGTCGTCGGAGCTGTCAAATATTGTCATTACCGACCCCCCGCAGAGCTCATCTTCCCCAAAAGTGAAGAGTGGTGGGATTCGTGTGCAGTCGGCGAGGTGGTTGAAGGATGAAGAGAAGAAGCATGTGTCGCAGCAGATGGCGCATGATTTGTTGATAAATAAGTATGAGAGTTTGAAGAAGGTGAAGGACGAAGTCGTGATTGAGTTGGATGAGTTGAAAAAGAAGGAACTGAAGTCGAAGGAGTTAGCGGATGAGAATATTCGAATGAGGAGTAGTGTGACTGATTTGAAGAAGAAGACGCGAGAGTTGGAAGAGAAGAATGATGACTGTGAGAAGAGGGCGAGTGCTGCAGAGAGAAGAATGAGAGATGCAGAAGCGAAGTTTGAGGATGAAGGAGATGAGTATGTTGAGAGCGAGGAATGTTGAGTTGGAGAGGAATGTGGCTCAGCGGGGTGATGAGAGACAGGCGTTTGAGAAATTGGAGCGCATGAGGGATGAGTGGAATCGTTTGAATGAGGATAGGTTGTTTGAATTTCACATCCCTATTCGGGATAATCATTTGGACGGTCAAGTTCTTGTGAACCAAAATTTAGATGAGTCCATCGTATGTTACAATGGCCATCCGACTAAGAAATGCTTACATGCCACACTCAGAATGCGCGGGCATTTACATAAATTTTCAGTGAGGAAGCCCGCGAGACTGCCTAAGGATGGCTAACTTGGTAAGTGAAAAGCAAATAAGATAGTATATCCTATTCTAATACATATCATTTTCATTGCAGATCTTTTCCCTGCCTTCACCACCCCATCACGTCACTCCCGAGAACGAACCAACGGCTCTCTTAAGGGCCACCTAGGGGCAAGACATGATAGAACCTCCACGCGGTTTGCCCTGGGCAGTCTTCAGACTGGCGAATACTATCATTAAGTTGAATCTGCTATCAGTCAACTTGAACGTTGCGTCGCGTTACAGAGGTATATAAACCACTACCTCTCATTTCATTTCATTTCAATCATGCAGACGCCGAACAGTCAAGTCAGCTCTCCTCGCGGACCGCAGTTAAGACCGCGAAATTTATTTGATGAATTTCTTAGAATAGAGGAGCAAGACAGAGTCCACAACAATCTTGCTCGGATTGGCAATCCGATGACAGCAAGTGTTGTCAATCCAATGGAATGGCGCTACATTCCACTTTTCACTAACATGCCAATTAGCGTGGAAGTCGACACTGCTACCATGGAGAGAGTCAAAGACTCTCTCAGCAGAATCGGTAGGCTGTAAGATGACGACACTCCCGAGAACGAACCACCGGCCCTCATAAGGGCCACCATGGGGCAAGATTTGATAGAACCTCCTCGCGGTTTGCCCTGGGCAGTCTTCAGACTGGCGAATACTATCATTAAGTTGAATCTGCTATCAGTCAACTTGAACGTTATGCAGTCGATTGCCATCCCTGAAGCATTCTGATTCGCTGTTGAGCAATTCATTGTTGAAAACCCTATATAAGCCAGAAGATTGTAGCGCTTCTCATTCAATTTTAAGTCACGATGGAAGCAACATCTCCTGCTAGTACCATTCCCGACTTCATCATCCTCGACGAGTGGGATGAAGACAACACCATTCCCGACTTCATCATCCTCGACGAGTGGGATGAAGAGGATGAGAAGAAGGGGAAGATCAAGAAGATCGTTTGGACGGATGATGTGTGGACTCCTAATACCACCCGCATCCGAAAGGTGCCAGGTGCACCAGCACGGCTTAGGCGGTATAGGGTATACGAGAACCTAACCGTCATACCTATTGACTATGCAAGCCGATAGTCAACTTGTCACTCCCGAGAACGAACCACCGGCCCTCATAAGGGCCACCATGGGGCAAGACATGATAGAACCTCCTCGCGGTTTGCCCTGGGCAGTCTTCAGACTGGCGAATACTATCATTAAGTTGAATCTGCTATCAGTCAACTTGAACGTTGCAAATGAAGTTCGGTGTAATACTTCCTTTCGACGGGCGTTCCTGTAAAGGGCGGCGGTGAAACCCGTAGCTATGTATACCGCAAGGGACATTCGGCAATGGTCAATCTTGTTAAACCTCTCTGCGTCATGTTTGTAAGTGATTGCCTCTGTCTCAACGTAGAATGCATTCGCGCCAGGGCGACATTTAGCCAACTGTCGAAGGTTGCCTTATAAACTTTCCATTGCATACGTTATGAGAACCATGAGTTCTACCTGTCTCTATCAGTGAGACGAATTGATGAATGGAATGAAATGGGAGGACACTCACGCGCCACACGCAACATAACACACTTCTCTCTTCCGTAGTCTAACAAGCTCTTTACACATGGATCGCAGTCGATTGCTATCCCTGTATCAGAAGTGTAAGCTATCTTAATTTTATTTAACACTATTTCATCTACCATCATCACCCATATGAAATGTTATAAGATTTACAAGTTAGACTAAGCGTGCTACTATTTCCAAATGAAAAAGTATACATGGTTAAATCATCCACTTAAGCCCATCCGTAGTCTAACAAGCTCTTTACACATGGATCGCAGTCGATTGCTATCCCTGTATCAGAAGTGTAAGCTATCTTAATTTTATCTAACACTATTTCATCTACCATCATCACCCATATGAAATGTTATAAGATTTACAAGTTAGACTAAGCGTGCTACTATTTCCAAATGAAAAAGTATACATGGTTAAATCATCCACTTAAGCCCATCCGTAGTCTAACAAGCTCTTTACACATGGATCGCAGTCGATTGCTATCCCTGTATCAGAAGTGTAAGCTATCTTAATTTTATCTAACACTATTTCATCTACCATCATCACCCATATGAAATGTTATAAGATTTACAAGTTAGACTAAGCGTGCTACTATTTCCAAATGAAAAAGTATACATGGTTAAATCATCCACTTAAGCCCATCCGTAGTCTAACAAGCTCTTTACACATGGATCGCAGTCGATTGCTATCCCTGTATCAGAAGTGTAAGCTATCTTAATTTTATCTAACACTATTTCATCTACCATCATCACCCATATCAAATGTTATAAGATTTACAAGTTAGACTGAGCGTGCTACTATTTCCAAATGAAAAAGTATACATGGTCAAATCATCCACTGAAGTCCCATTCAAGTAAGTCAGTATGAAAGCAAAGATAATACGAAATAAAAATTTATTATGGCATGTATTTGAAAAGGTCTTCATCGTCAATATCGTCCCAGAGTCTGGCTTCACATAGATTGCAAAAACAGTTCACTTGCTTCAATCGTTCTTCTACCGCGAGCCTCACTTTGTCGATGTAATCCCACTCCGCCATAGTTCGTGGCTGGGAGTTAGGGGTGTACCATTCCCATAATTGGTGGAGGAATTTGGTGCTGGTGATCTCCATCACATCATCAGTATCGTACTGCAGATACTTCCACCTCACGCCTGTTAAGTCGGGACACTCCTTCTCACATACACTCTCCTCTTCGTCGTCCGCTGGTAATGACAACTTTCTGATATTGTCGAGTCGGTATATTTTCTCCACCTTCCCCTTCGTTGGAGCGTTTGGTGCAACGAGCGCCTTTGGTGATGAGCATGGAGAAGAGAATTTTGTGTTCGGTGTTGTCGGAGGGCTTGTCATGTTGACTGTGAATAATAACTTTGAAATGTTTTCTTATTCTTAAGTATAAGCAAGCAACCAATCAGAATGAACAGCCAATGAATGATGAATATGAAAGTATATATGTAAAGTGACATCCGTGTCATTTAACTCTGTCTTTGAGACGTGTAAGTAAACTGTTCTCTAGTGAAGTCTCTATCTTGTTGAAGAATCAACCTTAAACATAATTTCCTTGAAATGGTAAGTTGAAGATTTCCGCTCTCATCTCCCTCAAACGTGTGGCTAATAGCATCTTTCTCAATTTCAGGCATCTACTTCATCACCAAAGCCCTCCCTTCTCGAGGAAAGTTTAGAGTTGTTGAGTGAAGGTAGGTTGTAACAATACACTGAGACTTGAACAGAGATGATAGAATGATTTCTCTTTCAGGTGATGTGATTTCCACCTCAGAACTGTCGCGACATGGCAACGAGTGTGAATGTGCCGACTGCGGACATATGTTTACAAGGAAGCACAGTCTCCTTCGACACATCAAACAACGTGTGTGTCAACGCAAAGCGGCATCAATCTCCGGAGGTGAAGTTGATTCTGACGATGACATCTCCTTTCCTTGCGATTTGTGCCCTCTTTCTTTTGATAGTCACTTTCAGAGATCTTCGCACAGACTTCAACACACGCATGCAAATGATCACTACACCAACGGTACCTCTACCATCTCCCTCATTAACGTTTCCCATAGTCATTTAGTACGCGACTACTGCATGGAGTCCAATATTCAAATAGTAGATTTTCCTGAGTGGCTCCTTCAAAATTCTAACATTATCGAAGCGCTCTTCAACAATTTAGACAATTTTAGAATGAAGGCGCTCATATACCTTAAACTAAAATATATTAAAATAGATTTTCAAACGGGTCAAGTGACGGAGAGAATACAG
Source organism: Prostheceraeus crozeri (assembly GCA_907163375.1). Classification (NCBI taxonomy): domain Eukaryota; kingdom Metazoa; phylum Platyhelminthes; order Polycladida; family Euryleptidae; genus Prostheceraeus; species Prostheceraeus crozeri. Next base: position 394,798 of record CAJQUW010013658.1, on the reverse strand, counting down.
TTTCATGTTCCTTCCTCTTCCGCAACCGAAGTTGTAGACTGCGAGTCTTGGCTAAATTTTCACATTCAATGTTTAAAATCAAATGTAGATAAATTCAATCAACGCGACAGCGCTCTCATTTTTGATGGTGTGGACTCAGCCATATTCAAAATTTCCCTATTAGAAAGTCATGCAGCTCGAGGCACATTTAAACTACCAAAAACGTTGTATAATAAGAAAGCTGTCATCAATGTCGATTGTAAATCACAGTGTTTCTAATATGCAGTCCTATCCATCCTTCACTATAATGATATCAACGCGAATCGAAATCATACCTATAGCTATAGACAGTGGGAGGATGAACTAGACTTTGAAGGTTGTGATAGTTACAACATGAAAATCAAAGATGTAGAAACGTTCGAAAAACATAATCAGATTAAAATTGTAGTTCACGTGTGGGAGAAGGGGTTGAAGGGTGCCCGCTATAATTCACGTTCAACTTGTTATGAACGTGTAGTCAACCTCTTATTAGTAAAAGAAGATGATAGCGAGGAATGGCACTACTGTGGTATACCCAAAATCTCTCGCTTGTACACTCACTTGGGGCACTCTAAAAGAGGTGAACATTTTGTATGCGACCGCTGCATCCGCTCCTTTTGGAGTAAAGATAAATTTGAAACTCACTATGAATGGTGCAAGCGAGGTAAATTACAAATGGAACGCATGCCAAAAGATAAAATATTTTCACATAGGGATAATGGTGACGAATTAAGTCCCCTGCGTGTCATTTACGCAGACATAGAATGCTTCGAAATCGGTTGGAGCCAGGGAAAAAACCAAGGTGTTCGGTTTTACGTTTTCTTAAAAAGGCACGATGCATTTCGTGCACCTCCGGCGCACATGTTCACGCGAATAATTTTAAAGGTATATTTTTTAAGGTTTATTCGCGTGAACATGTGCGCCGGAGGTGCACGAAATGCATCGTGTCTTTTTTAAGAAAACGTAAAACCGAACACCTTGGTTTTTTCCCTGACTCCAACCGATTTCGAAATATAATGCAGGGACTATTCAAGCACATAGAATGCTACATTGATGATATCATCCACAAGCCAGCAGCCATATCCTGCTATGAAGTATGGCATGACCACTTTAGGAATAGACAAAACAAAATGCATACTTGGCAAGGTGAAGATTGCATTTCAAAATTTCTAGAATTTCTCGATAAAGCTGCTAAATTTCAACAATCATATGATTCCGAATTGCAGCGTAAGTCACTACATATGTCAGATGAAGACAAGCAAAAATTTGAAAGTTGCACATCGTGCCCTAAATGTCATAAAACGTTTGATGACGATAAAATTAAGAAAGTGCGTGATCATGATCACATCACTGGTAAATTTAGAAACGCACTCTGCTCCAAATGTAACTTTTCACTTAGGTTGAGACGTCGTGTACTACCCGTCATTTTTCATAACTTTAAGGGCTATGACAGTCATATGCTCATAAAAGGAGGGTTGAGCCAGATGAAATCGTGGCAGTTTAATGTAATAGCGCAAACGAGAGAAAAATTCATGGCAATGACAGCAAAAGTACCAGTAGATAAAACTAAAGAAAATAAGACAGTCTTCTTCGAAATAAAATTTTTAGATTCATTCCAATTCATGTCAGCGTCACTAGCTTCTCTCGTTCATAATCTCAAGTTTCTTCCCCATAGTCAAACTTTGAAGAAACGCTATCCAAACTTAACGGATGAAATAATCACTCGCAAAGGAGTCTTTCCCTATGCGTATTTTAGCTCAATGTCTAAACTAAATGAAACAACCCTTCCTTCCATTGACAAATTCCAAAACGATTTGACGGGTCAAGATTGTCCAGTAGAGGACTATGAACATGCTCAAGAGGAATGGTTAAAATTTGATTGTAAAACGTTTGGCGATTATATGATCGCTTACTTAGAATTAGATGTCATTTTGCTGGCTGATGTCTTTCAGGAATTTCGACGAGTGGCATTAGAAGAAGACAAATTAGATCCTGTCCACTTTGTCAGTCTATCAGCCATGTCCTTTAAATCAGCCTTTAAAATGACTGGTGAGGCCATCCATCTCTTACAAGACCCCGAGATGTATAACATATTTGAGCGCGGAATACGCGGTGGTCTCACATTTGTGAATAAACATCACATAAAATCTAAAACAGTAGGTAATGATCATATCCACCTAAAATACTATGACCAAAATAATTTATATGGCAGTTCACTGTCTAAACCACTACCTCATTCCGAGTTTAGTTGGTTAAATCAAGATAAGCTTGCGTATTACTCCAACCCTTCAAACATTCTGAAGATTCCAGATGAAGGTGATTGGGGATATTATTTTGAAGTGGATTTGATTTATCCAAATAGTATTAAAAATAAAACTGCTGATTTCCCACTCGCACCTGAATCTGGTGAAGTGAATGAAGATATGTTTTCACCATTCATGTCACAATTTCATAATAACTTAAGAGAGTGTGGACAGCCAAGATACAAACCATGTCGCAAACTTTTACTCACCCAATATGATGAGAAAAATTATCTCGTGCACTTCTGCATACTAAAATTCTATTTAGAAATGGGCATGCTTCTAAAGTCAGTTCACCGCATTATCAAATTTAGACAGAAAGCCTTACTTAAACCCTACATAGATAGTAACAGTCAAAAGCGTGCACTCGCCCAAAATAATTTTGAAAAGGATTTTTATAAATATAAGAATAACAGTCTTTTCGGAAAGACCATGGAGGATGTTAGAAAACGTATGAACTACAAACTAGTCGTTGATGATCAAAAATATCACAAATTGACCTCATCACCTCTTTTCATTGATAGAGACATCATCGATGAGGATCTTGTAGGTGTTAAAATGATAAAATCAGAAGTTGAGTTGTGCAAACCCATCTATATTGGGCAAGCCGTTTTAGATTATTCCAAGCTTGAAATGTATCAACTCTTCTACAAAATATTAAAACCATGCCCTCTCGTAAAAAAGGTTCGCTTGCTGGGTGGTGATACAGATAGTTTCTTTTTAGGAATTACCACTCAAAAAGATTTAAATTTTAATGAAGTAGGTAAGTCATTAGAAAAATATTTCGACACATCTAACTACAATCCCACTCATCCACTCTATTCCATACAGAATAAAGCCAAACTTGGTTGTTTTAAGGATGAAACAGCAGGAAAGGAAATAGATGAAATGATTCTCCTCCGACCTAAAATGTATTCCATGAAATTAAAAGAATGTGCAGATAGTATTAAGCGTGCTAAAGGTATATCAAAATCCATTGTTCACAAAATGAAACATCGGTCCTATAAGAAGGCCTATAAAAATAAAACTATAACGTTTGTCAATATGACAATCTTAAAATCTCAAGTTCATACTGTGAAAACGCACACGTTCAAGAAACGAGCGCTTTCAGCATGGGAGGATAAGAGGTGTTGGATAGGACATAACACATCTCTTCCACATGGACATCCTGACACAAACATACCTCCACCCAAAAGAATAAAACTCACGCTACCACATTCAGGAGATGTATTGACATAATCAACTTTAACTCAGTATTTTGATGTTGCTTTTTGTAGATATACATGGTTGTTTTATGTATCGCATGAGATCGTTTCTTCCTTGTGAATATATGCCTACAGTCAGCCCATTCCCCCTATATCTGTGAAAAGACTTTTTCATACACATATTTTTATTTCAATAATAATATCACAATGACTTCACTTTGTTTTCCGAAACACTAAAGTTACGAGGGATTTAGTATCTTTCACATGGATGCACTCTTGTAAACCATTGGTAATTTTGATAGCAAAAGAGGGTATAGTTTGTTTGACGACGGGATGATAGAAAATAGATTCAAACATCTTCTCGACTATTCCATATGAAGCGTCTTTATCATGAATGAAATCACGTAAAATGTATTCTTTTTTCTCACCAACAGAAATAGGTAGAATCAAATCACTTTGAATGTAAAGGTGCTGTTCATGTTTATCAAGTGTCATTGGTGTTTCTATACCAATCGTATGCGCAGCAGCAAACACAGTTTGTAGCATTGAAAAACCAAAGAGTTTTTTCAAATTTTTACTCAATTGACATTGAATGTCATCACCCAGTTTCAGAACAACGCGTTGATTTTCAATTGAAAACGAAATGTGGTGTGTCTTTACATCATATTTACTTTTCATCACATGCTTCAACTTCTGTTGTATATAAGGATTTACTACATGAATGAAGCTTTCAACTGTATGATATAGACGCGGCATTATATTGATAGCAACTTTAGATTCTTCATAAGACTGGTAAATTTTCTTGATGCGATCACCATAGATGTCCACCCACAATTCATCATCAACTGAATCAGCTTTAGTGTAATATTCATGAGAAGCATAAACCAAACCGCTTCCAATAATAGGTGTATGATGTCTTACAAAATGACGCAAGGTTGGAGAGAAATAAACTGTAAGTTTGTCATTATATTTCTGAATAACCAACTTATCTTTGTCCGCCATAATTTTCTCTCCATACTTCTTACCCACAGTCTCATTCCATCGTTTTACTAACTCAATAAATGATAAAGGTTGAACACCACGCTTTTTCAAAATGATGCGTTCTTCACATTCTACAACATCTTCATCAAATATTTTAAATTTTTAATGAAATTTGTTGATTCGATTTGAATAAACTTTTTTAACATTTGCGGCAGCAATTGACGCTAGATGTAGTCCATGGCCAAAACCGAGATGTGGATAGAATTCATTATCCAACCTCAGTGTAAGACCTTTAGTAAAAGAATGAAAGCGAAGGAACTGTCTCCCACTCCAATGATAGATAGTAAACTCATAAACTTTCTGATCCTTATTCTTCATGATGGAAGTATTACCACTATTGAATGCCTTAATAATTTTCTCATTCCCAAATGGACCATAATAATCTGAGTTTATCTGAATCCATTCATAGTTCCACTTTTCATCTGACGTTAAATTGTATGGGAACTGGAATGCATTATTCATCGTTATTCCATCATGGGTGCGAGGAGTCAATATCATTTCTTCCACATCATTCACATTCTGTATATTGCTATCATAGCAAATACTAGAAACGCCAACCTCCCATTCTCCTTCTAAATGTAGTGGGCGATTTAATTCTACTCGATAGTCTGATGGTTTATTTTTGGGAAATTTATTCATAGAAGCATTGCTGGGTAAGTAGATTAGAAACGAGTCCTTATTTTCACTTTCCATATCATTCGCATTGGAGAAAAATATGACTGCGTTTGCATTAATTCTTCATTCGGAAATGGAGTGTGATACTTGTCACAGCGTCTTTATGAAAAGGAATCAACGCGCCAGCATCGTCTTATATGGCAATATCAATCTGTGGTATATAGTCTGATTTCAGCTTTGTATAATGCACTTTCTTGAAAATATGCTCAGATAAAATACTGCAGCTTTTTGGTTGGTATGGTATCATTGCTAAAAGTGGTATCACCAATATTGGAATATAACTGAAAATAGTTAATACGAAGCGATAATGATAGATGCGCGCTAGTTTTTGTTACAGTACCACTTTTAAACATATTTTGATCAAAGCCCAAAATGTCCTTTAGGGTATTGTCCATGATCAGCTCAATATTTTTCCCGCTAACACGAAGAGATGGCACACCTTCTTTTTCAGAAAACGAAATATGTTCATCTTGAATCACTTAATTTAAATAATCTATTGCCATCTTAACTGAAGTGATCATGCGAGGTGCCAAACACTTGTTCTATGTGAGATTCCACTCAAAGGCTCTACACACTTTCTGTATAAAGATACCGACCATTCTGTATCAACTTGATTTGATCCATCACATTTCAAATAGCGCATATCAAATTTTCCATGAACGGCTGCAGAGCGATGTCGCAAGAACTGATGAAAATCTTCTGAACAAACTAATACTAGATCATCATCATCATCTAATTTACTAATGACGATTTGATCCGTTGATTTCGTATAAGTCATTGTTGCCACTTGTTCACCATCAACTCGAAGGAGAAAATTAAATTTCTTCACTAATGTTTCAGGAGTCATGTTTGTCTTTCTTGGTTTAATCACAATCTTCTTCACCAATGACTTTTCATTTTTCGGAATAAGATCCACATAAAAAGCTTTCTCTTTGTAAATCAAATCTTTACAACCACTTGGGTGGTAATTAACGTTATAATTATCATAGCTTGTTAAGGCGCTAGCGAGGTAACCTAAATCATTTCTTAAACTTGGACTTAAACCAACAATCCAATCTTTCTCAACTACATGATGTACATAATTATGATCATCATTGTGCGGAGAAAAATGGATGATGTGTCTACCCTCTTTATTCAGGAAATCATATACAAACTTTTTACATGATAAGAGATCTTTCTTTGGCCACTGTGGAATGTAAACTCGACAACCTTCTTCACACTGATAAGCCTCTGTACGCCTCACATTGATCGTCATCACTTCATGATTAAAAGTATAGACACAGTTGCTATGAACAAGTTGAGTGACACCCACTTCCCACTTTCCATTTAGCTGTTGTGTATGATCAATGGGTGTAGAAAAGAGTGCGGCTCGATTATTACCAAATCTCTTTGTAGCCGCATTGCTAAGCAAAATATGATAAAACGACATTTTGATATTGCTGATCTGCGGCTTTGCATAACATCATGAAGACTTGGATTTTGGACTCTCTACGATATATCAGAGTTGATCGTGATGGAAACGTGCATTTCAAAAATTCTGATGGTCATACATCAAGAGGTATTACATTAACATGGCGACAATTTGTCAACCTCAATGATATCATGAGGGATTTCGAATATTTTGAAACATTAAGATTCATCTCCTTGGGTGATCAAGTTTGGCTTCAACGTCGCAACAATGAAATTCAAATCTGCCATTCTCATTCCGAAAACTGTTTCTCATTTCGCAAATACAATTGGGAGAAGTATAGAAGATACATACATCGCTCCATCATGACATTTATTCGTCGTGAGTTCATCGCCCTACTATGCAAATCTTAATCAGACATGACTACTACGCACCATGAGTTGGAAATTAGATTCCCTACAACGTATTGAAACGGATCATGATCGAAACGTCTATTTCAAAGATTCAACTGGAAATGTGAGAAGAGAGTTTGCTTTATCTTATCGTCATTTTCAATCTCTACATCATATCATGAAGGATTTGAAATACTTCTATATGAAAAGACATTCACGTATTGGAAATCGCATATGGTTGCGCGTCAACAAACGGCGAATTCAACTATATCATTCCCAACTTCATACTAACTTCACATTTCATCAAGGTAGTTGGGAAAAGTATAAAAGGAAGGTGCATCGCTCAATTTACTCATTCTTTCATCATGAAGCGTCATCGCTACACCATCGTCAACATTCTCCGTCGCTTCAGACTCTACACCAAAATCGATCTCACAACATTACACCAACACCTTCCAAACAGCAAGTATTACCCGGGCCGACCTCAAATGTTAGTGGTGAAGATGAACAATTCACGGAATCTTCAACTCTTCCCAAATGGAACTGTGCAGATTCTCGGCGCCCTTTCTCATTCATCGGCGCAGTCAATGCGCTTAGAGCTACAGAGACTACTACGTCGGATATGGAAGAGGGAGAGGTGTGTGATGTCGAATCTGACTGTGGACAATATGGTGATCTCTACTCAATTGAGTGAAAGTGTATAATTTTTGAAGATTCGTACCAGCAGTTACAATTTGTGTTATGAACCCGAACTTTTTCCTGCAGCTCTCATTAGTTGTTGGTTACCTGTGCATGTGGCAATCTTTCATAATAGTAAAGTGATCATTACTGGACTAAAATCTCATGTACAAGCAAATGTGATCCTAGACTATCTCATCGAGTATGTACGCACCCAGCGGATTGTAAAATAAAAAACAATTTTTCCAACATGATGTTATTATTTCAAATCATGATAGAAATTACAAATCATTTTTTCATTAGAGGATGGATTACATGAAAAGTTTTGAATAACAGATACAAATCGAGATACATGTAAACGTTTTAAGATGAAGTACAGTACAAAAGCACACACGTTGATGAAAGTGGATGTTGTAGTATGCGTTCATTTCGCTGATATTGACGCGTATGTTTTCTCAACCACTGCTGTGTTGGTATATTTGGAGGTTGAGCAAGAGAGTCAAATAGTTCACCACGTCGGTCTTTTCCAATAAAGATCGCTTTCCAATGCTCACCGCCTAAATTCTGCGAATGAGTGTTTAGCACAATAAAGATGGGATAGTGATTTACTGCAGGTGGTAAGGTATCGAGCGAATAGACATTATCGAAAGCTTTCAACGTCGCTTCATCTGCATTACGCTGCACTTTAGTCTTAATATCGTCAGCAGTCAACCAACTCATTAACGATTATACTGAAGAATCACGTCACGATACTTTGTAATTTCAATGTTTGAATCGAAGACTGCATAAATCAATACATCGATCGTCTCAGGTAGCGTTCTTTTGAACGTCAAATACAAACGAATATTATGAGGCACGTTCGCTTGACGATAGGGTGCACTGATATCGCTGTCAGCAGTCAAATCAAATGCATAAATAGTATATCCACTCTTAAACTCTTTCATAGTGAGTCCGTTGGTGTCTTCCGTATTGTAAAAGCCAAAGACATCCATAAAATCAACATAACTGCGCATAAATTGATCCGCAGCAAAATCTGGTTTGTAGGGTGGACCAGGATGACTCACACCATTTACACGTAAAGCAATTTCACTTAACTAATTGTGTTTAAAATTGAAAGGATTCTTCTTTATATTACCATTAAATGCATCATTTTCAACCATTGCCACCATGAGGAGCTTCGGTGCTTCCGATGGAAAGAGGCCATCTTTCATGAAACTCTTTTGATCTTTCGGAATTGTAAAGGTGAGAAGCTTTGTATGCTGAACGGGGTAAATGGCATTTTGGCGGTTAAGACCTTGAGCATGTCCTCTAATGACACTTGGATTCGGTACTACTCGACGAATGTAAAGTGCAATATCTTCCACATGAATTCTAAAATTGTCAACTTTACCAAATGCATTCAGCGCAAATTCAGGCTTATTCAATGTCAGCTTGAGTCGCATGCTGGTATTACAGAGTAAAAACTTTGACTGTCTAAAGAAGTCTAAATTCAGCGGACCATATAGCTGACATACTTTACTATCTTTAATCATAGCAGATCGCTTTACAAAGCCACTGTTTGTTTCAACATCAAATTTTCCTGCTTCATCTCTGTACCATCCCATGGCTTCCATATGACTTTTTTGTGCTGCTGGATGAAACTGTGATACATGATTGAAATATGATTTATAGGGATAATCGCTTTGACCACCTTCCACCTGCTGCTCTCCAATCGTTACAGAAACATCGCGAAGTAATGTAGTCAATGGTAAATTGTTCAGTCCAACTTTATGCGCATCCTCAATGGCAGTTCCATCTGCTTGCTGAATTCTAAACCTCAAATCAACCATCACATAACTGAAATCTATGTAGTCATCACTACCACCAGGAATAACAAATTCAATGGGGCCAGCATTCTCAGTTGTTCGAGGATGATAATCTACAATACTTGAACTAAGAATATCTGTCTGTATGGCTTGTTGATCAAACAAACAAAACCCGGAAGTTTTACACTCCATGATTAGAAGTTATAGCAGCGTCGTCGTTTAGCGCCTGATGAATGATTAGAGCCTCTGCGACGTTTGCGTGAATGCCTTTTGACTGAAGATCGCATCCTACCAGCTCCGCGATGTTTCCTCCTTCCTTTATTCATTCGTTTAGGTAATTTCTTTCCTTGAGTAACACCAGCAAAGGTCTGCTTCAATGTTTTTAAACCGCGTTCCTTCCCACGATTCAACAAACTGCTCTTAAAACTTCTACCTCTGGAAAGATCACTAACAACATCACCAGCAAAGCCAACGGCATTACTTAAAACATTTCGTTTTAAAGATCTACCGACATTGGATATGAGAGGTGCTACAACAGATTTCAGTGCACCAAGTATGTTACATCCACGTTGGCGGCGAGCACCGATGTAAATTTGTCCTCCACCACTTACATAGGAGGGTCGTGAATAAAATGAGGCAGTTGGATTCATAGCTCAAACCCTAAACATTGTTAGTTGCAACTTTGCATGAATCACTGTCGATCACTTATATGAAAGATGTCGGCACGACGCATCCAAGAGTTCATACTTGAAGGATAACCAGTCCATTTAACAAGACACCATTCTTCACCTCGCCGTTTTTTACATCGAATGATTTTCTCTACCAAATATGTTTCACTTTCAGTGACTACCTCAATCTCATCGCGGTAAAAGCTACCCTCAATTTCTTCATTATCGTAATCTTTCAACTTGTAGGTGGTGGGAGAGTCTTTTTGATTAATCCTTGATACTGTAAATACCTCCTCTGTCCAATTCAGAAGGTACCCTTTAGCAAAAACACTTTTCACTTTTGAGACACGAACTTTATCACCAATTTTCACATCACTTTTCACATGAGTGCGTTTACGTTGGAATGATTCGCGCCCTTTATCTACATTGTCAGCATTTACATCTACTGGTCTGAGTCCAATAGAACGATGGATAGAGTGATTGTAGGCATGGAGTGTATCTTGTAGAATCTTTGTCCAATTTTGTGTCAAGTTGGCAGTAAAATGTCGCCACAAGCGATTTTTTAATGTGCGATTAAAACGTTCAACGAGTGCAGCTTTATAAGCACTCTTTACACTAAACAACTAAATGTCATGCCTCTCAAATAATCTTCTCACATGCTGATTTTCAAACTCTTTTCCTTGATCACTCTGAATTCTTTTTGGAATGCGACCTTCTCGAAAAATTGTTTGGAATGCTTTTGCTACTCCTTTCCCTTCTTTAGTTTTTAAAGGTTGAGCCCACGCATAACGCGAGAAAATATCAATGACGGTTAAAATAAAATTATTGCCCGAGTTATGTTTTGAAATGGAGGCGACATCACACAAATCTGCTTGCCACTGTTCATCAATGTCATGAACAATATAATGGCGGGTACGGTACTTCTTTTTCGCTTGTTTGTGGAGTGTATAGGTAACCTGACCCTTTAACCATCGTTTCACTTGTGATTGTGGAAGACCACTCGCTTTTGACAATTTCTTGATAGATGCAAATCCTGCTGGATGTTTTACATCATAATAGATTGACTTCAAACGCTCAGTCGATGACGACTGACTCTTTTTCCTCCTTCTCATCTTTTTGCTTTCTTGCCTTTCTACATTTACAACAACTGCAGCATTTAGCTTTAGCGGTTTTGCGATCGTGTTCACATTGCTTAGGAGTTTCATTGTGAGAGCTGGCGCAGCAAGTGCAAGTGACAACGACATTTACCTCTGGCGGCTCATTACATGGTAAGCAACACATCTGCTTCATATTAATAGTCTGAGAACATGTATTTCTTGGGAGGAGCTGTTTTACGTTTTCCTTTTACTAGTTTTAGTGGTGGTGTAGATCTACGTCGAGTTCTTCCTCTTGTTTGCTTAGTGAGTGTGGGAGGGGATGTAGCAGGTGACGTCTTAAACCAATTTGTTGGCATTTTCATCGCCTGAAGCATTGGAGTAGTAGCCACTGTTGAATCAAGTTCTTTCAATGTCTCATTATTTAAAGCAAATTTTGGCACATTATGCTTTTTCAATAGTTTAAGAAAGTATGACCAACCAGGTGGAACATAGCCCTGACGGCGCTTTCTACGTGTCGCATACTGAATCAAGTCTTCATAATGTGAAGCATGAATCACTTTATTTTCATCTGTAATGATTTCTCCTCTATCATTTACATTGAGGTGGGGTTCAATACTATTGAAAAGAGATATGGCATGTGCGCGAGATGCTAAAGGTGTAGCAGTCGATACAGAGTCACGCATCTTATTCTTCAAGTTTTTCAATTGCTTAACAGTTTCCGATTGTAATAATACAGCACGATGTGGATCTTTGATGTGAACATTTTGCTGATAATCTATTTCTTTCCTATACATTTGATTTGCAAGAGGTTGCTTTACTTGCTGCATGGCAGTCAATTGTACATATTCATCCTGAGGAATAACAATCATGCGAGAATAAGAACTCATAGTTTGTAGATAATCATGGGAGTTTTCAAAATATCACTTCGAAATCTAAATTCTTCCGGATACTCTTGCGTAAAGTCAATGAATAAGTAACCGTGTGTTTTTTCAGTAGCTGCTTGAAAAATTTCAATTAAGGCTTTTGATCCTCTGGGTGCAACTTGTCGCGCTAAAATTTCAAATTGACTTTTATCTCGCGGATTCTTGAAAATAGCATAATAGTGTGTATTCAGGTTTCGTGTACGAGCTACTTTTCCATCAGGAAACAAATTTTGTGTGATATAGATGATAAAGCACCTTTTATGATGTGCTGCGCGAGTGAACATATCTGTAACATCTTTGGAATTCTTACTTTCTTTTAATAGATCATCCAATACAACAACATCATTAGACTGAAGTTTATCCACTGGAATAATTCCTTCATGTCGAATAAAGTTGCGAATTTGCAATTCCTGAAACAGCGACGGTTGATAAATACCATAACACCAAATCACTCGATTGATAGGTTCCTTAAACAACTCCCTTCTTTTATCCAATAAATTCAGCGTGAAAACAGTTTTACCTGCATGAGATGGACCTGATACAGTCAGAACTTTATCACATTGAAGTCTGAAATCCATTATAATACTTTGAGATTCAGCATTTGCATAATTAACGTCTAGAGCCAAAGATATTTCCCAATACGTTGCCCACGATAGGAGCTAGCATCGGTAGTAACGCTGGAAGGAAACCGCCCTTTTGTGTTAGAGTTTCCCTGTTTCTTTGAAGGGTGACTTTAGGATTGGAGATGAAACGCAATTTCGTAGCATATCGCTTAAATAACTTTCGTTGTTTTTGGTGCTAATTTCTTCGTCCTCAACTTTCTCACATGAGAGATAATTTCACGAATGAATTTATCGTTAGCATGTTGTAAAGCATTGTATCGCTGATTTGCTTTCATTCGTCGGAGAGCTTGAATGGCTGAAGAAAACTTTGAAGACTTTTGACTTTTACGTTTCGTCATTTTACGTTTCGCCATTTTCCGTGTTAGTCTTTGCTAAAACCTATCTTTACCACATTTGCATAGGTACTAACTATTGCGGCATAAGTGATACTCGAAATGAGCAACATCACAGTGGTTACATTTGCAAAGTTGAATGCAGTTACGTATGAAACAGCGTTGACAAAAAGCATGCTTACATCTCTTGAAGATGCGCTTTTCATTTCCATCCTTTCGCTTACATACATCACAACACATAGTTTCACCGTTACTGATGTCTATAGCAAGTCTTTTTGAAAATATGAATTTGCTAGCCTTTTCTAAATAATAGACGCATGTACAGAAGGAATATACTTCGAGAGTGAGCAGGCATGGCTCGAAAACCAGTTGTGCTACAATCAAGTACCACTGCATTTTCAATTTTTCTTTATGGAAAGTTGAATGTGAATATCTGAAATCGCTTCAATCACTAGACTGCTACCATGATGGTTAAATGCGTTAAGACGTTCAGCAATTTTTATCATGTCTTTTAAAAAATTCTTCGGGGTGATCTACCACTTCCATTGAATAAGAAGCAAAATGGAAAGAGCGAGTTTCCACCTCTTCCTTTCCAAAATGACTAAACTTAATTTTCGCAACTAATCGCGCCATGACAATGCTATCAGAGAATGTATTCATTAACTCTAGAAATAGAGTGCTAGCATCATCGACCACTGCTTCGATGTCGGTCTCATCTTTATGAAAATTTATCACATAATCTTGAACAGATCCTTTTAAACTTTGCCTATGAAAATGTAATGTTCCGCAGTCGTTTGAGAAAGACATGATCGCCCTTTATCTAACCCATCCATTGCATGAAAACAACTCTTCTCATAGTAACATTTATTGAATAACTGTAACAAGCATGCATTATAAATCAATGGTTTGAAAGAGATAAAATAGATACAGCTGGTAACTATCATACAGCGAGCAATGATAACCATACAGGACTTTGGCAGTGTTGAGGTAAGGAGGAAAGAAGCATTGGTTATGAACGTAGCTACTACAACGAACAGACAAAATAGGAACACACAAATCCTTAAAACGTTTCGTGACTTCATGGTAGTGTTGATTCACTCTACTATCCCAAGGCGGGAGCAAAATATCATCAATGATTAGATTGGGAAATACTTTCCTCTCCTTACCAGGATTATTACAAAAGATGCGTATAACATTGAAAGCAGCTAACCATCGTTTAAAGTCAATAAGAAGAGCACTCTCACAAGAAAAGCCATAGTCTTACAAATATTTCAGATTAAGTCCATGAATGTGTTTTCTCGCCCATTGATCAACATTGGGATCGCAGTTGGCATGTTGTTGATAGACACTAACAATCTGATATGTCCAATTGTTCATAGCAATAGCACTGAGCTCCTGTACAGGTTCACCCTCACAATCCATAAAAATGATGATAGAAGCCTAAAACGGAAATTTACACATCTAAGGAAACGTTCTATAACATATTACAAAATGAAGAATTACATCGATGCTTTTCACGACAAAATACACAAATGATATGATGGCAACGAAGAAGTAAAATGTATCTAATAAGACCACGCCTACGACACTCAAAGCACATAAGCGAATTGTCATAGGGTAGAGTTAGGAAAGGACTAGTAATTCTCCTTCTTTGATTTGCGTTTTGATGCAGCATTCTTCTCCGATTTGCGCTTCGTACCACTGCTGTTAAGGATTTGATCAATTATGTCGTCCACGTCGGGTGGTTTTGGAATATATAGGATGGATTCCATTAGCATGGAGAGAGAGGCTATTTTATTATCCTTGTGCCGACCATAATATAGCCCATTCACTTTGAAAAGGATATCCCAAGTACCTTCTCCGAGCTCGTCGCATGTGATGGATGTTGAATGATCTCCCTCCTTCTTATAGTAAGTGCACCAATGTGATACCGGTAGGCAAATGTGATTACCATCCCAAATCTTTCTATAGGGAGTATCCTTGTCATCTCTCGCCTTCCACTCTTGAGCAAGAGGAGTAGGAATGTCCATATTTAATGTCACGTACTCCTCAATAATATCAAGTTGGTGGCGAATGTACGGACTCACGGGGATCAGTATGTAGTCCCCATACTGATTGCGCATTATCTTGACATCCGTGGAAGGGAGCATTCCCGATTGGAGTACTACGCTATGATCGTCATAACGCAAGACTTGTTTAAATTTACGCTGTAGCGGTGTAGGATTATGTACCTTGGTTGTTTCTTCCACTGGCTTCAGTTGTAGATGATCTGATCGTAGCGAACCTTGTAACGTCTGACCGCCATTTTGTCCTACTAGTGCAGCAGATGGAGTAGATGCCTGAAAATGAAAAAGACTGTATTAAGTTTACGTTCAAGGGAGGAGAGGGAGGGAAGTAGCGACTTACCATTTTAGTTGGATAATAGAATAGAGAGAGAGAGAGAGAGAGAGAGAGAGAGAGAGAGAGAGAGAGAGAGAGAGAGAGAGAGAGAGAGAGAGAGAGAGAGAGAGAGAGAGAGAGAGAGAGAGAGAGAGAGAAAATGTGCGTCCGTCACTCGAGTGATTAAACGATGGAATGATTCTCACTGTGGAAGGCTCGCTATTTATATAGAAATGCTTAATTCTCATTGGATGATGATCCTCATTGGACAATAACATCAAGC
Source organism: Prostheceraeus crozeri (assembly GCA_907163375.1). Lineage (NCBI taxonomy): Eukaryota > Metazoa > Platyhelminthes > Polycladida > Euryleptidae > Prostheceraeus > Prostheceraeus crozeri. Next base: position 378,971 of record CAJQUW010013658.1, on the reverse strand, counting down.
TGATTCCAAATCTTGCCTCCGTTTACCAATCCGAGCCTTCGTTCGCCCGCTGGAGCTGTTTCTTGGGAAATTCTAACTCTGTCGTTTTTCGCCAATCTCCCAAATCTTAAATGGCGTCTCACATCTAAACGAAGACAGATATGAACAAGACGTTTCTTTCACTGAATTTGTCTCACTCTTAGCTTTCAAACGAGCTGTTGCACGACTTTCTACGATCACTAGAACCGAAATTGGAAGATCGGTGCCGGGGGGGGTCAGTGAAATTTGATGAAACAAACATTGGTCAGGGTCCCAGGTCGAAATTCCACACTTTGGAAAATTTTCAAAATTTTACCCATACAAAGCCACTCTGACACTTAGGATTTTTTCAGGGGAGCTCCGACTTGAAATCTTGTAACAGCTCTAACTTTTGAACGGCTGGTCCGATTGACTCGCGACAAAAATCTCACCGAGAAGTTTTCTCCTCTTTCAAACGAGTATCTATAATACAAAATCCATCCACTAGAACCAAAATTAGACGATCGCTGTCGGGGGGGGGGTCAGTGAAATTTGATGAAACAAACTTTGGTCAGGGTCCGAGGTCGAAATGCGACATTTTGGAAAATTTTCAAAATGGTGCCCATACAAAGTCACTCTGACACTTAGGATTTTTTCAGGTGAGCTCCGACATTCCACCCTCCCAAACTGGCCGGCACACCACGCCAACCAGGAGAGCGCATCACACACCACCTCTCGCTACGTCGTCGGGCTAGAGGGGGGGGGGACGTCAGACTCGAAGCAACACGGTGGCCGACCACGACCAACTCGTCTGACAGGAGGGGGGTACGTCAGACTCGAAGCAACACGGCGGCCGACCACGGCCGACTCGTCTGACAGGAGGGGGGGGGACGTCAGAGACGGCGGCCATCTTGCGCTATCCAGTGGTGGAGTTTTACTTACTACTGCTGCATATTTTAAAAGTCGATCAATTTGAGCACACTCATTGCATGAAATACATATTATTGATTGGATGTGATTTTTGATTAATTTTATTATAGACTTAAGTTAATGCATCAATCATAGTGATAATTAATTATGAAAGAAATTGAATGAGTTATCACTCGTACCAATAACATAACATAAAAAGTTCAAAGATTTTCAAAAGTTATCATGAAGACTTTGCAATTTAGAGATGCTACATTGTAAATACGTTGCACCAAGTAGTCTGTGATCAGAATCCTGAAAGCGGTCAGCTTGTGAATAGGGCATGTTTAGTAAGGTTAGCGTCAAAGTAAAGCACTGGGGGAAAGATGTTTCCCTCATATCAAATCGCATCAAATCAAAAGAAAGTTTCTCCGTGAAATTCATCGATGAAGGTCATTAGCATCGAGTAGAGAGAGACAATTCCTGTTCTATGGACAATCCTCAACATGACAGCGCGCTCCGCCTAGCAATGTGCACAGCAGTCGTCCCACGCTCTCACATTTGTAGGCATGAAGCTGTCAGAAGCACAGAATTAGATTCATCTGCGCGCGCTTCAGTTAGCAGATAAACCGAAGCAGATAAACAAAATATTTAATTCTGTGGTCAGAAGTATCTGTCCTATGCGTCAACGAATCCAGGGGTGTAGTGGAGGGGTAACGCGATATAACGCCGTTATACTTCCTAAGATTCTGGCCGAATCAGCGTTATACTTCCCAAGGTCATCAAATTAACGTCAAAAGATGGTAAGCTGTATGTGGCAAACATTTAATGTAAAAATGTTCATACTTGATGTGCATTATTGATGAAGATCTTATTCAACTTCCTATTTTTGCATTTTGTCATGAGCATGCATGATTTCATTATTACTTGGATTCATGTGGAAGTCCCTCAATGATAAAGTAATCGCCGAAAGGGGATGAGAGCGGTTGAAAATTCTGAAAAGGGCGATTATGTAGCTCTCGAACAGTCCGTTATGGACAATAGTGGCACGAATATGCGTTTTTCAGCTGATGCACTAAAAGTCAAAAGACTTGTCACCCTTGCGCATTAGTTAGCATTGCATGTGCGACAAGTCTTTTTGGCTTATACATGTCAAATTTAGCGTTATACTTCCCAAAATTCGGCTGAATTTTTAGCTCTTAGCGTTATACTTCCTAAGAATTTACGACTACACCCCTGAACGAATCTACTGCAAATCTATTCTTGAGAGATGAAGGGATTTTAAGAAGTATTGCACCAATGTGTGGCTTTGAAAACTGTCCAAGATACATGTCTGAAGTGAAGTGTGCTTAAGTTGAAGAATATATATGTATTTTGGATAACTTGATGTGCTAAACATCGGAACCATAGGGTTTTTTAGGGACCGCACTATCATCATTGTACCACGGCACTGCAAGTAAATCAGTCAAAAAATCTTCCCCATTACAACACAAATCAATCAATTAATTAAAATGCAATTCATTTTTGATATCCCCTGGTGACAATTATACATTCACTTGCTCTTATCTGATATTTTGCTTCTTTGGACAGTCTGCTGCAGCAATTACACTCTGGTGTCCGCTAAGGCTAATAGTCCGACAGCCAGAGCGAGTTTCGGCAGGGAATGAGGCCGAAAATGAGACTTTCACGGAATGATGTGCACCGTATGCCCTCTACGAATTCACGCGTCTGCCCTAGTGAGTTCCTTTTCTTGTCAGACAGGATAAAGAAGAACACATACATGTAAATCCAATGGGACGCAGATTGCAGTTTTTCGTTAAAATGAAATGTTCTATATTTTCTCTTATTAAACGAAAAGTACTAAGCCCATAGTCATAATTTTCGGCATGAAATGTCTTCAGGTCATTTCATATGATGTGCATTTGCTATTATCACGCTTCTGATCGGCAATGTATGTGAGAATATGGTTGAATGTGGTTTAAGTTACTCAAAATGTTTGTGTTTGCCGACATTAAGAGGCTCGCCAAATCGAAATGTGTTTAGCTTTATAAACAGGGGTGTATGAACATGATAAGAAATGACCTGAAGACATTCCATGTCAAAAATTATGACTCTGGGCTTAGCACTTTTCGTTTAATTAGAGAAAAGAAATAATACAAAGAAAAGAGAAGAAACATACAAAATTTCATTTTAGCCAAAAACTGCAATCTGCGTCCTATTGGATTTACACGTGTTTTTCTTTGAACCTGTCTGACAAGAAGCGGAACTCACTATAACTCGGCAGACGTGCAGATTCGTAGTGGGCATAGGGTGCACATCATTCTGTGAAAGTCTGATTTTAGGCCTCGTTCCCTGCAGAAACTCGCTCTGGCTGCCGAACTACAACCAGTTATCATCTCATTCACAGTAGCTGATGAGACGCTGCCGGTCGGTTGAGCTAGTCTTTTGATATCTTCCTCGCACCGCCATTAGAACGCAAAGAACTCAGAACAAAACAACATCGAATGATTCATGACTTTCATGATTGTTTGTTTTGATTCACAGCTTGTGCATGTGTTACTCTGACTAAGTATCTCTGTCGGTGACGTCGTGTTCCTACGACAACGAAATCGATTGCAAATTCACGAAAATGAATATCGGGCGCTCATAAACAAAAGAGAACTCGCTGTCAGCGAGCGAAATTGAGAGTTAGGAATAAGCGTCGATGACGAAATAGAATGCGCGGAGCAGCTTGATGGGTGAACCGAGCAGCTCTCGCTAATGAAGTTGAATGCAAATATAATGAAATAGAAGGTAAAAAAGGTATTTTAGTCGACGATGGAAACTCGATATTATAGCTACAACACAGATCGAACGGCCCTCGTTACAACGACAAAATAAATTAAATTTTGTTTCATCCAACCAAATTATCGTTCGACCACTCGTTCTTGCTTCTATGAGACGCTCATCATAAACCCTACGACAGTGGTGGGCAATGCGTGGCCCGCGGGCCACTTGGTGGCCCGCCGGGACACATTGGGTGGCCCGCGGACATTATTTGAATCGATGATGTGAAAATGACTCACTCCGATTTCGAGTGCTTCTAAGTGTGATGGATCCTCTTTAGAATTTGTAAAACCATTAGTTAACAACTAAATGAGCAATAATATGATGGCACAAAAAACAAAAATTCACATTCAAGTTATCCAACCATTTCGCAATGAATATCTTCTCGTATAAATGCAAGATGGTGATCACCTGCGCGAGTTTATGCTTAGTCACATAGCATTCGATGGCCTGCTGATCATGTTTCTCTACGTAATAAACCACACCTTAATGAAGCTAGAAAGAGTCTATATTAATTAGGCATTGACTGCGAATGGAGGAATCCAACCGCAAGATTTTTTCATGTCAATAACATTTTTTTCAAATATTCATACTGAATTTCATTTGTATACTACTACACTAATATATATATTTCGTATACTCTATTGGCAGATGACTATTGATAGTAGACGACTACCATTTATGGAGCCCATGCACGGGTTTTGAAAACCGTATATGTTTGGGTGACATATGTGCACGTATGTACATGCAGCATAATCAATAATTGCAGCAAAATCAATTTTATCATGTGCAGCTTTCAGGCGGATAGTTGCACTGCACTTACAGACCGTTGTCTTTGGATGAAATAAGGTATAGTCGGTGAAATCACCAAAAAAGTCAAATTACCGCTTAATTACACAGAAGAAAAACTTCCATGATTTGTTATAGACGTGTTTGCTCTTCAATACTCACATGATTTGTAGAAAGTACATTATGGTTCCTTAATTAATACCAAACAAATTAGTTGCGTACAATACTGCTGTATACATTAGCATGTAAAATTTTGTTATGAAATACGACCACTATAGATGCACGTACGGTACAGCAGCCCATATGTGCACTTCAAAGAACGGAAAAAAAGAATATTAAGCCCATACTACTCCCTTTTAAAATTGGTGGGCCGCGAGCCTTTTCGGGGGCCACTCATTGTGGCCCGCTATCCCAACTTGGTTGCCCACCATTGCCCTACGACGAGCTTAGTTTTCGTCGCTGTTAACATTGCGAACAAGAGGTCTCAACTTCTTCAGAGAAATAAGTTCACAACCCAACCAATTTTTGATAGTGTTCTTGCCTGCGATGACATGAAATTGTTGCTGAATACGGTCAACGTTCAGCAGGAACAAGCGTAATCACCGGCGTTATATTGTCGACAAATCAGCACGTCACAGTGATGAAGTAGGCAGGGCTGGCTTTGGTGATTAGGAAAGGATTCAGACGCATTAAAATGAAGAAATTATGTTTTAAAAATAATGTGTGAAATAGACTTTCACGAATGAAAAATAGAGTTTCACGGATGAGAAATTGAATTTCACTTGGATTGGAAATCGCATTGAATTGATGAATAATAATCTTACAACTATAGTCATTTACTCGATGGTGAACTTTGCACATTGAAACTGACGCGTGCGATCCCAGAAACCTGGAACACAGAATCTACCAAAAACCGAGGACGACCGAGTTTGCAGACTGGGTGATCGCAGAGGGAAGTCAGAAGAATCTTGTCTACAGTACATAGACGAATTCGGAGTCACTATATGGACAAGACGATCCAAAGGTCGCTCTATTCGAGATGAGATTGCCACAGTTGTACATAAAGAGTGAGAAGAAATCTTGCTGTCATATTGTCTGTTGGTACGCGTTGGGGACTTGTCCGTTTTCCCGCTATCTGGAGGAATTAACGCAGATGCCCTTATGAGTTTCATGATGGAGTGTTCAGCAGCTGTCCTGGAGGGAGAAAGAGCACTTTTCATTTTCATCTACGACAACGCCCCACCACACAAACATCCACCAAGACTACTTAGTGACTACGCGAACAAAATTTCTTCCGATGTATTCACTGATGTTGAATGCTTGCGAGATGGCTGGTTCAGTATTTAAAGCAAAATTATTGTCTTTACTTTCCGAACCAGGTGACCAACGAAGATTTGGAGTCGAAGAAGCAACAAATGCAAGAGTTTCTCAACAATCAGCATCTGACTGTGCTACATGACTTTCGGCAAATGCAGTTGAGGAGGTATCTGTTGAGAAAGTGCATCAGCACACCCTCAAGCATCTGCCAAAATATGTTAGAAAGGACGATATTTTTGCTTGACATTTTTCATGACGGTTGTCGGAAAGCTTTTGTTGAACTGTTTAAGATTAGATTTGTATCTGCGAGTAAGTATTGTTTTTATTAAATCGATTGAAAAATCACGAAAATGAATATCGGGTGCTCATAGGCAATAGAGAACTCGCTGTCAGCGTGCGAAATTGAAAGCTAGGAGTAAGCGTCGATGACGAGATAGAATGCGGTGAGCAGCTTGATGGGTGAACCGAGCAGATGTCGCTAACGAAATTGAATGCAAATATGATGAAATAGAACGCAAAAAGGTATAGATAATAGTAGATGAAAACAAGCACTACTAAACTATTAATTTATACAAAAAAAGTGGTCTAAACATCTTGTATATGTAAATTATTATAGATTTGTTAATATCCAGAGTTTATACTTCAATATGTATTAACTAAACAAGATAAATAAGTAATCAAATAATTTATAGTCCATGAATTGTATTTAATTGATACTTGGCGAGCTTTCCTACGCATATTTTTGCAAGTTAGCGCCACAACAGGTCGCTATGCAATCCTTAAAGTAATGACATACGCGCGCTGAAGGCCATTTTCAAGTGGGCAATGAAACTTTGGTGACTATGAAAGGACTCAGACGCATTAAAATGGAGAAAAAATTTTCTAAAAATAGCATCTGAAATAAACTTTTGCGAATGAGAAATTGAATTTCACTTTTGTGAAATTGGATATGGTAGAATGGCTGAAGCTCGCTTCATGGCCATGAAAATGCCAAACCTTATTAGAGGTAGTGATGAAAATTTTCCGTGGAAAATTGTGAAAAAAATTGGAAAATTATGGAAAATGTTGGAAAATTTGAAAGTTTTGACTTTTTTGATAGACCTTTTAATTTGAGCGCTTCCACTGCCGAGGCAGCTACGTACCAATAAATTGGGTCTAATTAAACTCTTAATTTCATCATTATTTCGATTAAAGCGATCGTAGCAATGCGAGTTCCGTCCTCGGATTTTTGAACATTCCTTTGCCACCAATGGCTTGTGCCTGCCATTTTATCAGCATCTTTAATTTTCACACAGACACCGTTTGGGACAACGCGAATCTTGCTTTACAATAGGGGTATATTTTCATGCAATGCTAAAGATCTGGAGAAAAAATAATGTACTTCATTTTAGAGTTTGCTTATTAGCTTGAAAGTTAGGCTTTATTCTCCATGTGTTGATGAACAAGCGAAGCATAACGCACACAGTCCACGCAGCATTCATGAGCGACCATTTTGGAAGACATAAAGACTGTAAACTCGTGAGATATTTGGTCACTAAAGATATCTGTGATGAGTGAAAGAATATCTATGATAGCCTCTAGCTTCTGCCCTATTGTCCGACATCTTCGCTGAGGATATAGCTACATCTTCCATTTCTAGTACAGATGGTTCAGATATTTCCAATTCAGGTAGAGAAATCTGAAATCCATTTAATATCTGAAATTCATTTGGAAAGATCTGAAATAAACATGAAAAAGGTGCAGTTGGTTATAAAAGTTAACATACAGGGATGATAGAGAAGTTTTCGGTCTTTGAATATTACATAGTCTTTTCAAACGACTATAATAAGTCTCCAAAACAAAGGTGAAAACGTCAATCACCAAAAAATAAATTTCAAAAATTTCCAACGGAAATTTTTCCGGAAAATTTTGAAAAAATTGGAAAATTTTCTGGAAAATTTACCATTTGCATCACTAGTACACAATTCTTAATATTTTTGAACTTATGCATGCAGTATGCTATGATTATGTGTGCATCCATTTGTCGAAAATCTATTTTTTATTTTCTACTAATTGTCACATTGGTATGTGGATTAGTTGTGCCATGTAAGTCATCATGCAAATTGAGTACAAATCCATGTGTCTATGAATTGTCCCATTATCTTATTAAAACTCTGTTTCATTATCTAAGACGAAAACTTTCTGAAATTCTATGTAAATGTTTTAATGATGTGAATTGTTTTTTACAATATACTATGAATGTTAACGAATTGTGCCATGTTCGAAAGATGTTTTGCAAACTTATGTTTATTGCATACAAAACAGTATCTTAATTGTGTGTTTCAGACATGAATCGGTGTCCTACAAGAATCAATACTGAAATTATGAATGGATTTAGCCAAATCAATTCAACTAGTCCGTCCATATGGCAAGGGAGAATCTTTTGATCACTGTGTAGGCCTGGACTTGTTTCTGAGAGGTGAGTGATTTCTTGCACATTTTTGTCACTGTCTCCGAATGTTATGGTTATGCAGTGATGCTAATATGAGCTGTAAATCCTTGGAACATTTCGTGGCAGTATGACGTTGAACAACAATGTTTTTTTAAAATTTTATATACATTGTTATATATTGTTATGCATTGTACTATATTGTTATATGGTACATGCTCTGTGCATCGTTCTTTTTGTACGTATTCAAGTAAAAACTCTTCCGAAATTTTGTTTTTTATGTAATGACGACACGGGGCCATATTAATTGTAGCTTTCATTTCGCCGTTATGGCGGATAAAAGGGAGAGGGATACGTGAGGTCAAGGTTAATCAAACACCTTTAGGCAACGTCCAAGCAACCACTAATTTACTTCTGTTTCACGCTTAAGCAACCGATAGGCAACGTTCAAGCAACCGTGAGGCAACATGTTGGCGACGTTGCCTGCCGCGACAAATAGCACGTGTAGGCAACCGTCTTGGGTACCGTTGCCTACACGTGCAGGCAACTAAGTGTGCTCATTGGGGTTGGTACCAAAAGTTAACATACAGGGATGATAGAGAAGCTTTCGGACTTTGAATATTACATAGTCTTTTCAAACGACTATAATAAGTCTCCAAAACAAAGGAAAAAACGTCAATCACCAAAAAATAAATTTCAAAATTTTCCAATGGAAAATTTTCCGGAAATTTTTGAAAAATTTGGAAAATTTTCTGGAAAATTTTTTATTTGCAGTACTAATTAGAGGTCATGAACAAATTTAATGAGCTTCCACAACTATGACACATAGTATACATGGTTTAAGGACCCTCCACAGTTGTACTTGAGACTGTCTTCGGACGAAACGCGTCGGGTACCTTGCTATTTTAACTTCGGATTTTTTCCAGTCGTAAATAGAAGGGAGTGACTTTTTTATTTTCAATTTAATTAAATAAAATAACGGATCTTGAAATGAACCTCCCGCATCGACACACAACGAATGAACATTTTCATAAGTCGGCCAATCAGTAGACTACAGAGAAGATCTGTCGAAAAACTCTGGAAATTGAGATTGTGGGCTCAATACGATGTTTTCAACCACTTCTTTAGGCATTCATTTCTTAGGCTAAAACCGAAGAAGTCAGTTTCGCTCGCTTCTTCATCAGGAAGTAAATGACAACAATGGACTAATTAGACATCCATCTCATTGTCTCCAGCCCGCCTTCATGCCAACCTCATTGCGCAATGACGACCACCCATCTGCTATCAGTACTGTATCAGGAAATACTTGCAATAATCTTCATTTCCTATTGTTTTGCAATCGTTAAAAGGAGGAATTCCATCAAATAATTGTCCACTTGAAAAGTTATGTCATGACATCTAGATGGAATTAGACAGCTCATGAGCTATCACAACAAACTGGTCATCAGATATTTCAGCCTCTTCTTCAATTGCTTCATAATTGGGTTTTACAAAATTGTCTTCAATTTTGCAATTGGCAATTGAATATGCAATCTAGTGATCATACAAAAGAGCCGTGAGCAGGAGGTGCTTGGGATTCATTATTTGAAAATAAGATTTATACCTCCAGAATAATGAAAATAAGGCCAAAATTTCTCGATACTTTATGTATTGCCGACGTTTTGGACGTTTGTCAAGGCACAAGAGCAATTCACAAAAGTATGGGCATGCGCACACGAACAAAATAGGCTTATATACAAATTTTTACAATGCATTAGACACAAAAGCGATTAGAAATCAGTCATTTCGATCTTTCTATTAAGCTTGGGTTCCAAAGATCTGATTTGACGAGATTCGGAAAATGTAGTATCTACAAGATCTCTACATTTTTCAATAATTTGTACATCAAAATAATCGATAGAACCGGTGTGACCTTGATGTTTCTGCAACAAGTGGTCAGAAAGGGCACTGACTTTGTTGCCGGCGTTAATGCTGTTACGATGCTCAGCATAACACAAATAAAAAGGGCGACTACTTTTGCCGATATAAAATTCTGTACATAATTTGCAAGTAAATTTATAAACGATAAAACGGTCATTGCACCTATAATTACTATTCAGCACGTTACAGAGATGACAGTTTTTATGCTTCTCATTTTTACCTTTATTATTTAGGGCACTGGAGTCATCTCTGTAACGTGCTGAATAGTAATTATAGGTGCAATGACCGTTTTATCGTTTATAAATTTACCTGCAAATTATGTACAGAATTTTACATCGGCAAAAGTAGCCGCCCTTTTTATTTGCGTTATGCTGAGCATCGTAACAGCATTAACGCCGGCAACAAAGTCAGTGCCCTTTCTGACCACTTGTTGCAGAAACATCAAGGTCACACCGGTTCTATCGATTATTTTGATGTACAAATTATTGACAAATGTAGAGATCCTGTAGATACTACATTGTCCGAATCTCGTCAAATCAGATCTTTGGAACCCAAGCTTAATAGAAAGATCGAAATGACTGATTTCTAATCGCTTTTGTGTCTAATGCATTGTAAAAATTTGTATATAAGCCTATTTTGTTCGTGTGCGCATGCCCATACTTTTGTGAATTGCTCTTGTTCCTTGACAAACGTCCAAAACGTCGGCAATACATACAATATCGAGAAATTTTGGCCTTATTTTCATTATTCTGGAGGTATAAATCTTATTTTCAAATAATGAATCTAGTGATCCTTGAACGTCAAAAATCAAGAACTGAAAGATTAACTTCACATAACGCAAAGCACTCTTATGCGATCTCTTTATGTGCTGTCAGACTTGTTACTGGACGTGGAGCACGTGTGTGAAGTTAGCACCGCCACTCAGCACCGCCATCTTGAAAATGGAATGTTCCACTCAAACCAATGGTCAGAATCGATCCAGATGGAGTGTGCCAGCATGTGCCACCCATTATTTTGAAAGAATTCCCCCCCAGTTTAGGAAAAATCGCTGCTCGAAAGTTCGACATGGCGGTGATGTGAAGTTAGCACCGCCACTAAATTTTTTTTCCAAAATACACAATTAAAACATACGAAACACGCACAACAGATAGAAGACCATGAAAAACATTGTGCCAGCAAGTTTCAGCACCTAAATCCCGTACTTGCTGAGAAATTAGTCCCTGAAACCACAAAATGGTGGTGAAGTGAAGTTAGCACGGCCACTGAAGTCTTTTTTTAAAATACGCAAATAAAACACGCGAGACAAGTACAACTGAGAGATGACCATCAAAAACATTGTGCCAGCAAGTTTCTTCTCCTAGGATGCCGTACTTGCGGAGAAATTAGCCCCGAAAGCTCGACATGTCGGTGATGTGAAGTTAGCACCGCCATCTTGAAAAATGCATGTGCCAGTCAAACCAACGATCAGAATCGATCTAGATGGAGTGTGCCAGCATGTGCCACTCGTTTATTTCAAGAAAATCCCACCAGATCCGGTGGAAAACCAACCCGAAAGCTCAATGGCGGTGATGTGAAGTTAGCACCGCCATCTTGAAAATGCATGTGCCAGTCAAACCAACGGTTGGAATTATTTGGCTTGGCTATCATAAAAGACGACCACTGGAATTCTTTCTCTCCTGACTTATCAAAACGGACTCATTGCATGGGCTGGTTTCGTTCAGTCCAAGCGCATATCGGGTGTCTAATTTTTGTTGATCAACTGTTTATGTCTGAAATGCAGAACGAAGTGTTTTGATTTGTGTGTGAAAATTATCTGTGTATAACATCGTCTCGTATACCAAAGCCTACAAGTAATTTGAAACATACATTCCAAACACTAAGCATTTTCTATACTTTATTTCAGAAGGCCTTCGGTTTAAAGAGATTTCTTTACACTTAAATCAATGCTGGACAATTAAGAAGATGTAGTTTACATAATAATAATAATTTTAATCGTTTATTATGAGATTGAAAATCAGACGGTACAGAAGATGTTTTGAGACATTTATAACAAGAATCGTTTCAATTACGAGACGATACATCGATAAATTTTAACATTAAGATAATATGTACACATTCGATATTCAAAGCAAAATATTCTCAGGGGTTGACGATCGCTCAAATCGCTTACTAAGTCAAAGAATTATTGTACAATGTGTTCATGAATTAAATATTCTTTGTGTTTTACAAAAGGACATCTCATTATGTCCAGAAAATCGCAGCATTGGAGGAAGCAATGTATGAAGAGCATGGCTGGCGTCGGACATGGTCGAAACAATCTTAGTGATTTTTTCTACTTGAGGCGAGGTACGGAACTTCTCCGCAATCACAATGAGCACCACATATTATGTGATGATATCGCATTTGAATCTTCTCTAAGTGCTCAGAATTTTTGTTGATTAAACTAGTGAATACAGGGTTACAACATTCCAAGATTGGAAAGACAAAACGTTTGTAATATGTAAACAAGATCTTCCTTTGTTAAAAGTCTCTTTCAAGTTCGTATGAAAAAAAATGTCTTGCGGCTTTCTTGCATTGGTTCACATCACCGCCATTGAGCTTTCGGGTTGGTTTTCCACCGGATCTGGTGGGATTTTCTTGAAATAAACGAGTGGCACATGCTGGCACACTCCATCTAGATCGATTCTGATCGTTGGTTTGACTGGCACATGCATTTTTCAAGATGGCGGTGCTAACTTCACATCACCGATATGTCGAGCTTTCGGGGCTCCTAGGAGAAGAAACTTGCTGGCACAATGTTTTTGATGGTCATCTCTCAGTTGTACTTGTCTCGCGTGTTTTATTTGCGTATTTTAAAAAAAGACTTCAGTGGCCGTGCTAACTTCACTTCACCGCCATTTTGTGGTTTCGGGGACTAATTTCTCAGCAAGTACGGGATTTAGGTGCTGAAACTTGCTGGCACAATGTTTTTCATGGTCTTCTATCTGTTGTGCGTGTTTCGTATGTTTTGATTGTGTATTTTGGAAAAAAAATTTAGTGGCGGTGCTAACTTCACATCACCGCCATGTCGAATCCTAAACTGGGGGGAATTCTTTCAAAATAATGGGTGGCACATGCTGGCACACTCCATCTGGATCGATTCTGACCATTGGTTTGAGTGGCACATTCCATTTTCAAGATGGCGGTGCTGAGTGGCGGTGCTAACTTCACACACGTGCCAGGAGCCCACATATCGGGTCACGTCTGTGCTTTGGCATCGCATTTTTGAATATAAGGAGGCTGAGTCGAACTTGAAAATACGCTACGCAAATTCAGTCGCTTGAAAATAATCAATTGGAAAGGTAAATTGCTCCCCATGAAAATAAATGGCAAGAATAAACAAACTACGTGTATGTTCAACGTGTACGACGAACGATATTCTGGCATTACCACCAAAAGCACTGAACAAGCTCTTGCTGTATAACTGATCATATGAAATAAATCATGGTCTTCAGATCTAGCTTCGACATGTTATTTATTCATTGATTATGATTGCTATGACAACTGATGTGGTGGTGAGGGTTTGATCCTGCAAATTGACACAGTCGCATATGTGGCTCAGTTGGTAGAGCACAGGTCTGGTCAACCTTGGTCGTAGATTCGAATCCTACCAGCCGCACATCCTTTGCATGGCAATTTGATCTATCGCTTATTTAATTTCATTGTTGTTAATTCTGTAAAGTAATTTCACCATTTAATTCAATTCATCTGCGTAATTGAAATAACATCAATAGTCTCAAGAGCTTGAATTTTTTGAGATATCAATCCAGTCAGGACGGTATATTATAAAATTTTGAGCCAAAAATTCTAGAAAACGGCGGCTTGTCTCGCCTTATCTTGCTCTTATAACTTGAAGTAATTTTCTTTTACAGACTTTCCTAAAGATTGGCATTTCGCATCCGCGCGGGTTGAATCAGCACGGAATTGCAGATATACTGCGACTGCACATGGATGTATTACCGACATGAAGCTCCTTTATAAGAAGTATTAAACAAGTTGGATATGAAAAGGAATGAACATTCGTTAAGATGCATCTTAATTAAGCGGAAATTAAACTGATTATCAAGGAAATTTCATGAACTGCATTATAATGCAAGTCCCTGAAAGTCTTTAAGGAAAAGTTGAGATCTTTTTGAGAGCTTCTTGGCTAAGGTGTCATGTTTACAATTCAATTTTCAGCGGCATGATTTAATGATTCACAAGGCGTCATTTCTTGAATCTGAATAGTAATGTGAACCCATTTACATCTTTTAAAGTTGATTGTGATCAGTTTCTTTGATTATGATGTTTTCCTCATTCAGCGGCAGTTTGTGATGTGATCTCGCTTAAGAAAATAATCTGATTCTCTTCTATCCTTTACAGTCATGGTAACCCATCGAATTGTTGATTAAGGAAACTATATAACCTCTCCAAGTTGTCATGACATGGAGGATTTGTGGAATATTATGCTTCATTCTGTATTGCTATCATGATCAGTCAAATTCGTGTACATTTCTCGAAAAATTGTTAAAACTGCATATCTCACAGGTGGTACCAGGGATGCGGAGTCCTATGATTTTGATAGGAGTCCGACTCCGGGGGTTGATAGGACTCCGACTCCGACTCCGGGTGGCAAGTATATAGCCTACTTTTTTGAAAAAACTGGTAATTTACGTCATAGATCATTATAGACTTATCTGAACCTATTTCTAGTGATCATTGCTGCGTCAATTATCAATCATTTTCGATGAAAGTTGATCAAATGTCGCTTTCAGTTGGATGCATAGGACTCGGATCCTCCCATCTTCTTGATGTGTGGTTCACACGGTTTTTCTCCAGTCTCTACCAGGCAGGAAAATCCCATCCTTCTTAAAAAATATGAGTACACTTTCGATTTTAATATGCGCCTTAGAGGAGCCATCACACACGATTAACGTGAGGGTAAGAGGCAACCTTCTCAAGCAAGCTAGTATTTCATTTTTGTCTCTGATGTGACCTTTGGTGCGTAGGTATGATCGAGACTAGAAAGGCTTGTCTTCTCTACTAAATCACCGAGTGAAAAGAGTAAAAGATAATCTTTTTTCGCTATCACGGGTCATTCCCTTAACTATTGCAACCTTTGCATGCACTGCAGTCTATGTAATTTTGTTTGACAAAGAAAGTTGACATCAAGACAGTGACAGCTATGCACGAGGATAAATAATTTGTTTTTATTTTGCTTCGGGTCTAGTTATAGGCCGGAGTCTGGAGTCCTATCATTTGATAGGACTCCGACTCCGCATCCCTGGGTGGTACTGGGTCTCGACTCATGTTCATTTAATGAAATCGAAACTGTATACACATTAGGGATTTAATAAATGCTGAGTTACCACTCTGCCTACTATACTTACTCTATGATCAAAAGTATCATGCTATATTGTACGACTTTGTTCGATGTGCTCAGCTTTCAGACTTGTACCATAATAGAGAAATTGTACAGACGTGCGCGTGAAGTTATTTGTCACAATGATTGTAAATGCTCAAATGACATTTCAGACTTTCATCATGCGCGTTTGAATGCCTATAAATAGCTTTATGAAAAATGTCAAGATGTGAAATATCTCTTGCATGATATTGTTTGTCACAAGAGAAACAACCGCATGTTAATTCCATACTGTAGAACAGCAAGGAGACAGAATCGCTTTGTTGTGTTACCAGCATCCATTCTAAACGGACTGAATTCTCTTTTGATTACTTCTCTTTCTCTTTACTAAAAGAATATTACTTCTGATTTCTCTTTTGAAAAATATCTATCCATTCTGTCTATTCCATAAACCGAACTAAGGAAAGAGTTAGATAACATCATGATTTCATGTAAAACAAAATAAAATGTAAAAATTAATCACTCTTTCGACGCGCCTTAGAAAAATGATATAGGGAAAAATGAATCATAATATTATGCGTGAAATATAATAGGCCCCCTAATAACATGTACGCAATTCATGTGTCTAATTTTATTTGACACGCATTCTGTTAGATGACGAAATAGGCCTGTATCTCGATGCCAAGATCATGTAAAGCACCTACTTTATCTAACCAACCCGTTTTGAACCGTTATGGAAGCCTTTGAACAATATTATGAAGGTTATAACTGGCATATAACTCGGGAAGATGGCCTTTTTCGCATCAATAACCTGCAGTTTTCCATTTTACCAACTAAACCCATCAAACTGTCCTTCTCATGTATTTTTAGACTAGGACCTTTAAACTTTTTATAAAAAAACGTTGGAAATTATTGGACTTTCAAAGCACTTTCAGTCATTTTGACTTTACCTTGCTGCTCCGAATATTCAGCATTCAATCGCTTTATAAGCATCAGCAACCGTTGAATGAGACAAAAGTAACGACAGTCGCTTACCATCATCATCATTCACTTTCTCTACAACTATATTCTCGAATTCACATACGAAGTCCAGGAACTTTGTTAGCTGACAGTAGTATTAAAAGGGCTCATACTGTCACAGGATCAGTACATTTTGAATTGGAACCTAAATGTACCGATCAGGATGAGTACATTTTGAATTGGAACCTAATGTACCGATTTGTTTTTAAACTTGATCTTGTGGTTGTAGTCGTCTGTTATTTGAAGTGTTGATTGCGAACACATGTGTACTATTTTGTGTTATTTGTGAAGAGAATAGTGTAATGTGTTGATGATGTGAGTTCGGTTAGGTACATTTAAATGTTCTAGAGTTGTTAATTTGAACATGAATGGCAAAGTGTGAGGATTGAAACGTTGAGGATTGCTGTAATTGTGTTGAGGATGAGTACATAATGTTCTAATTGTGTTGAGGATGAATACGTAATGTTCTAATTGTATTGAGGATGAATACATAATGTTCTAATTGTGTTGAGGATGAGTACGTAATGTTCTAATTGTATTGAGGATGAATACATAATGTTCTAATTGTGTTGAGGATGAGTACGCAGATGTTCTAATTGTATTGAGGATGAGTACGCAGATGTTCTAATTGTATTGAGGATGAATACATAATGTTCTAATTGTGTTGAGGATGAGTACGTAATGTTCTAATTGTGTTGAGGATGAGTACGCAGATGTTCTAATGCTGAACTTGTTATTTTTTGAATGATTATGTTGAAGGCTATCTATGTAAAGCTTTATTTTCTCACTAGGAGAGGCATGCAATTACAAATAACTCAGAGTGTACAAAAGTCATAAAAACGCATTACAATTGCGAACTGAATCTATCTATCTATCTATCGATCTATCTATCTATCTATCTATATATCTATATATATATACATATATATATATTATATGCATGGAGAATTGTTTATTATTATTATCATTATGGTTTGTGTTTGATTGAGACAATTGTGACCATTGTGACCATTGTGACCACTGAATCCTTCATTTCTATTTTGTGTTCTTTTGTCAAATTTCTATCACACTCTATATATATATGATGAATGGTCGTCCAACATCATGGATTGTTGCGAGAGATCTTGGTTTTTCATTGCAAGCTATAAAAACAGTTACAAACTTAAATGAAACCATTCGAGCTGGTGAAGTAATTGAGCGGTTAATGGATTTACTTGAAAGTACTACAAGACTAAATTTAGATCACATTTGGATAGAAGATTTTTCGCCATCAAATTAGAATGAGATACCTGAATTTAAGACAGCAATTTTGAAACAGCGAGACGTGACTGGGAGATCAGAAGAGAGACATTCGTCAAAAATTATTTCTCCAAGTTCTTCGGCAGACCGTGGAATTCATTTGGATGAGAGGCGAAAATTGGAAAACGAGACATTTAAATTGCTGTGCGAAGTGAACTGTGTTGAATGCTTTGAACGACCAAGGTCCATTCTCTTGGTCCCATGTGAACACTTTGTTTTATGTTCTCATTGTTATCATAAACAGAATAATTATATAAAGAAATGTCCTCTTTGTCAAGGGTTTGTAACATCATATACGAATGTGTATAGATGATGATGACTCATCAAGCTCGCTTTTCATTGGTCATTAATGCTTTAGCCTGGCTATAAGAGAGAGATAATGGTTCTCGTTTCACTCATTCATTCATTCATTGAACAAGATTGAGCATGACCTTCAGCAGCTATATCCCTGTAGCACTTGTTCATCAAGGCAAGAAATTCAAAGGATTTATATTTTATTGTAGTGACGACGTAACAGGTTACAAAGCTGACTTAGTTGATTTGATGGAGGACATTGTAAAATTCTTCAAGTGTGAAGACAACGTTGAGGTGCAGAAAATCCTAATGAACGCATTGATTGAAGTGCTGACAAGAGTGACCAAATTTTGGCTTGAAGAAGTGTTCCAACCACTAAGTGGAACTGAGACAATTGCTGCTCATTCTCGCTGTTATTGCTATAACAGAACGCGATATTTCAACACATGCCTGCATGACCTGATAACGTTCAGCCATTATGAAGAAGATGGTGTAAAATTGAAAGTTGACGTATTTGCTGGTCCACCATCCGTCAGTATCAACGTGGCGGCGCTGGACCGAGATGACACTGCTAAGTTTCGAGCATACTATGTGAATCTTCTGCGTTTGTACGCCCAAATGTCATGTTGTAGGTGTTGTCCCCTCTCGATAGACTTAATGAGTGATCTTAAACAGTTGATAATTGCAACGAAACAAACCTTAAGTGACATTGATGACTATAAACTACCATCTGTCAATGTTTAAAGTGACATTGTGTATTACATGTATGTATTGAGCAACAATGCTATTTGTAGTTTGAATTATCATCATTGTATGTATTAAGCAATAATGTTATTCGCTTTCTTCTCATTCATTGTTGTAAAAAAAGAAATATGGTTGTACAAAGAAAACGACGGTCTTTTCCCCGAAAGAAACGGTCATCTAAACCTTCAAGTCAGTTTAAGAAGGCATTGCGGAAATTGAATAAAATACATAATAATCGGAGGAAGTGTGAATTAATTCAAAATTCAAGTGATGACTTCATACGTGATTTGGCCTTTACAATTCACAAGTGTCTTCCAATATACAAGCCTTTGTTGAATCCTAGGTCTATCAAAAACATTCGCAAATTTTCGAATCCTAGGGGTAGTGATAAAGTCAGGAGAAATATGATTCAACATGGAGGTGGTGGCTTTATGGATATGCTAAATGACATCAGTAATAGTATTTCCAAAGTGCTTGACAGTCCTCTAGGAAGAATTATTACAGGTGTTGCATTGCTGGCATAAAGCCAACAAATCAGAAGTCGACACGTCATCGATTACTTATTGACATTGATTGAAGGCTATATAAGATAGGCGTGCGAGCTTTCAGTAGTCATTTTCAAGTGATCATCCGTCAGTGTGAGTACAACAACAAAATGTCTCTTAAAATGCACATAATTAAGGAAGAGGGCAACGCTGTTGATCGCGATCTCTTGAAATTTAGACCAACGCGTAAGGTTCAAGGAATCGGAAACACGTTTTATTTTCAAACGCTTAATTATTGTGATGATGGATTATATTTACAAGTTCCATTTTTTCATAGCAATGGGATGTCATCGTCTAGCTACAGCAATCTAAGACAAATGCGTGTCACATTTCCTAAATGGCAGCAAACTATACTAAAAATGATTGATTCATTCGCAAAGGAATGTGTCGAACTACCTGACAGTGCTCCGGTACATTGGAAGAAGAAGTTGGAGGAAGGGAGTGGATTCAAAGATCTACCTGAGTTTGATACTCTCTTCTTAAAATTATCTGACCATTTCCAAGCGTTTGATGTGCTGTCAAACCCAATGGATTGTGATGATCTCAAGCGTGGGCGATACATGGGCTTGGTACACGTTACTGGACTTTACATTGGCGTTCATGGTTCAACTGGTAAATTGGCTTCTCTTCAGATGAAGGTTCTACAATTGGTTTATGAACCATTACCAATTGACAAGTGCTTAATTCATATTGAAGACATTGCTACACCAAGTGAGCCGAAAGAATCAAACGATGGAAAAGAAGCCAAGGAGGTTGATGAAAGCAAGAAAAGGACGCGCAAATCGAGGGACAGCATGAAGCTAAAACTGAGGCGACAGGATGCACAAACTGACTTGAAGAGTTCCTTCGATTCTACTCTCGATGAAGACACTCAAATGTGGTAAATTAAAACAACTGTTTATCGTTTCAATAAAACTTGTTTGGAAATAATTTACATGTTTTAAGTTCTAACTAAGCAAAATAATGGGTGTTAGTAAATGATGATGATATTGAATGACTCTGAAATGACAGATTTTCGACTATTCACTGATCGCACAATGTGTGTGGCCGGAACAAGTCAGTCTGGTAAAACAACTTTTGTAACTCAGCTACTGCAATACAGAGATGAGATGTTTAATAAGAAGATAAAACAGGTTAAATGGTACTACGGTATTTTTCAACCAGATCTGCATTCTGCACTTCGACAGCAGGGATACGAAGTAAAACAGGGGCTACCACCAACTGAGGATATCCGAGCAGGTGATTTGATCGTGTTGGATGATCTACTTCGCGAAAGCAAATCTTCAAAAGATGTAACCGAAATGTTTATTCAAACAGCACACCATAGACAAGCTTTTGTCATCTACATCACTCAAAATATCTTTGATGGAGGAAAAGAGCAGAGAACTAGAAGTCTTAATACACACTATTTGGTGGTTTTCAAGAATCCAAGAGATAGTAGTCAGATACATCATTTGAGTCGACAAATATTACCTCAGCAGCCTAAAACTCTTTCGAAAATATATGATGAAGTGACGAAGAAGCCACATGGCTACCTCTTCATTGATTTAACGCAAAAATGCCCAGAGCGATTTCGATTTCGAACTAATATTATACCAAACTCCGGAGATGCAATGATAGTATTCACTGTCAACAGTTAATTAATTGGACCAATGACAGTTTTAAGCAATACATATGTGCTTCAGCTACTATGACATTTTCAATATGAGTTTTTCAAAAATGGTTGTCATTCCCCAAGAGGAATATCTACAACTGACAATGACAAGAAATATTCAGGAAGTTAAAAATGTGGATCAGCCGGTTACAGATCAACTTAAGCAATTATCTCAACAGGATAGGGAAATTCAAAAGATTGAGGATCCTTATCGACGAATGCAGTTACAGGCTGAGAATTTAGAGGAAAGACGACATATTAGGGAAAAGCTGCGCAAATTTATAACTCTTTCAACTCCTCGAGCATATCGCATGCGAGCTGAAAGGTTGTTTGATTTTATTGATCCCTACGTAAAGTTCAATGAGCGAGGAGAAATAATAGAAGAAAACGGTGATGTAATTAGGAACAGTCACATTGATGATCTTCTACAATATGCTGTGAGAGATGTAAGGCGAAAGCTGGGTGCTCCACAAGGATGGGAATACTTTCAAAAAGTGCTATCTAATCACAACGTCCCCCATAATATAATCGGAGGACCAACTATAAATGAACTGAATAAAGTGCTGGCAACCGATTCTTCAAAAGGAAAAGTAGTTACCACAGTCAAGCGAGAACCCATTGTTTCTCCTGCTACGTCTCCAACTCCGAAGAGAAGAGGGAGACGTTCAACACGAACACCGAAAAGTTATAGCAAATATTAGGCAAATAACAGTGAAATTGCTTCCCATATCATGTCTATGCAGAAAATTTGCTGCTGTTTGAAGTCTGCGCTCGATAGTAAAGGAGAAGTGGGTATAGAAGTTGATATCAATTGCGTTAGCAGTTGCTGTGCAAGTAATACTCGAGCAAGTCGTCAGAATAAGGAGGATGAGCGCAGCGGAAAAACTGAGACAAATCTACTACGATATCAATCATCCCGCAAGCTTCAGTCGTCCGAGCGTTTTAGCCCGTGCAGCAGGTGTACGAATAGAGACAGTGAAGAAATGGTTGAAGAGTCAACCAACCTACACGCTACACAAGGATGCGAGGAAGCGGTTTCCAACTAGGAGATATGTTTTCAATAATATTGACAGTCAATGGCAAGCAGATTTGGCTGATATGCAGCAGATATCTCAATACAATGACGGTTACAAGTACATCCTAACCGTAATAGATATTTTATCACGATATGCTTGGGTTCGCGCCTTGAAATCCAAGAGAGGAGCAGAAGTTGAGGCGGCTTTTCAAAGTATTCTAAATGAAGGGAGGATCCCACAAAGAATACAAACAGATCAAGGAAAGGAATTCGAAAATTCCCACGTTCGTGGTCTACTTGAGCGATATGACATTGAACTGTTCAGTGTTAAAAGTGCTTACAAAGCTGCGATGGTTGAGAGGTTCAATCGTACACTCAAGACAAAGATATGGCGGTATTTCAGTGCTAAAAATACACATGTCTGGATAGATGATTTACAGAAGTTCGTGAGAAATTACAATGAGAGCTATCATCGGATTATAAAGATGCGTCCAATCGACGTCACTCGGGATAATGCTATGGATTTGTGGCTTCGTCTGTATGGCAAGGCACCAAAAGCAACTACCGATAAGAAGAAAATCAACGTTGGTGATAGAGTTCGCATCTCTAAAGTGAAGTCTACATTCGAGAAGGGCTATCTACCGAATTGGACCGAAGAAGAATTCTTTGTTGATGAAGTAAATAAAAAATTTAAACCAACAATGTATAAGTTAATAGACTATCATGGTAATCCAATTGAAGGGAAATTCTACTCATATGAATTACAGGTTGTTGATCGGAGTGAAGAAGTGTATATGATAGATAGAATAGTTAAGAGGAAAGGACATGGTAATCATAGAAAATATCTCGTCAAATGGAAGGGATATCCTGACTCGTTCAACAGTTGGATAGCCCATCAAGACTTGAGAAATGTGGAAGTAGGAGACATTAGAAGCTTTTAAGCTAATATTGGTGAATGACTACTGATCCCACATTATATCCAATAATGTCGTCTGCTGAGTTCAACATCATTCTCCCGAGCAACAGCAATCCCAAGATATTTCCAGAGAACAAACCATCGGAGTATTCGGTTGAGTTTGCCAAGCCTCTTTATCTGAGTGGCCCTCACGAAGTCGCATTAACTGAAGTCACATATTACAATGATATTAGTTTGTTAACGAATAATTATTTTGAAATACACACGGAAGTACGTGAAAAGGATGATTGTTTTCGCCTATTTCAGAATGGTCTACATGAAACATGGGATTTTCATCATCTTACTTTACATCCTTTCTCACCATCGCTACCGTCTGTCAAGAACATGATCAAAATTGAAAAGGCATATGCAACGTCTTCCTTCAATTCTACAGTTCCCACACTCAGCTTGCAAGATACAGAGAATGAAATTGGTAAAATGTTCCGACGAATAAACGATCTCTTCACTCTCACTTTAAATAGATTCTTCAAGCCAGTTGTAAAAGGCTCAACTAAACTATTGAAAGAAGGGAGGAAGCATGTTCTGCTAATATTAGGTAGAGATTTGGCACACACTCTAGGGTTTCCCAGAACTACATTTTCATCTCTACATTGGTATAATTGACTTGGATGGAAAGCTGAGAGAACAGTTAGTGATTTTCAATGTAGAATTGCACCGTTGTATGCACTACAGAAAAGGAGTGTCCGCGTCAAGGAAAAATTTGAAATTATTAAAAATATTGAAGACGTTGCAAGAAAGTTTCAAGGATCAGTGCCAGAAAGTTTAATGACTTGTGAATATAAGAAAGAGAAAGTAACTCTTTTTACTGCTGAAATGGAGGTAGAATTTCTTGTTTTCACTAAAAAGACACCTTTGGAAAAGTCTAATTCCGCTGTTATTGAATTCGGATCTGAAATTCAGAGACTATTCAAGCATCCTGATAGTCCACCGTGTTTGACAGAATTAAATGATACATATAAGATTCAGTTGAATTCCAATAAACTAAAGACAGCAACAAACGACGCATGGCACATCAATGTATATTCCGATAAAATACTGGCTGACGAATTGAGTACCTCAACTGAGCTAGTAAGGAGGGTCAATTTAAACGTTGAAGATCTAAACACACCATCGGAAATTTGTACAAAACTGAATGAAAATGGTGCACACTACCTCAACGCAGATGAGTACTTCTTTTCATATGATCCCTTAAAGAAGCGAATGGTTTTAAAAGTAGGGAGAAATTATCTCATTAAGCTCGACAAGATGTTGGCAACAATTCTAGGGTTCTCAAAATTCACAATAAATGAAGGTACAACCATTGATAATTCAGCACCTTCATTAGAGAGAGACATCAGTAACTTATATATTTACTGCAATATTGTTGAGTATACTAGAGTTGGTGACATCGAGGCTCCATTGCTACGCACATTTCCCCTATCATCCGTCCGGAAGCAGTTAATCAATCGTGAATTCATCAACAAAATGTATTTACCGATCAATCGAAGTGTTATCAATAGAATCGACATTTCAATTCATGATGATGCGGGTGAAATTGTTCCATTCTATGGTGGTGTTACTGTGCTGACACTACATATTAAGAATCGAGACTAAGGCTTTACGCTATTGTGAAATTCTTCAGAATTCAAAATTTACAATGACAGGCTTTTATAGCAGACCATCATATCAAAGCGGATATCCCGTATTTGCTGGAGGTAGGCGACAAGTAGGAGGAGGAATATTTGGTGCATTAAAGCGTGCATTACTTCCTGGACTTAAACGCTATGCGTTGCCAGTGATGAAACGCGTAGGAAACAGAGCTTTAGATTTTGGTGCAAATGTTGCTGCGGATGCACTCCAAGGAGCGGATATAGGAGAATCAATGAAAGTCCGTGCTCAGCAATCAGCTATTGATGCATTGGATGACCTAACAAAGTCGAGACGACCTGTTCGTAAGAGGCGCAACAAGACAAGACAAGTTGGATCCGGTCGAGTTACTAAGCAAAGACGAAGAGTTAGGAAATCTAGATCGAAGCTTCCTGAGAAGAAGACAAGAAAGCGAAAGCGAAAGCAGAAATCGAAATCAGTTGGAAATAAGTCGAAACGAAGGAGATTAACGTATTTCTAAACTGAGCGAAATGCAATCGACTATCAATTCAGCTTTGTGCTTTTTTGATACATCACCCCAGCAAACTGACATAATTTCGTCGAGAATTGTTGACTATTTTCCCTCAACAAATATTGTGGGTAATGACATACCTATTCAGTTTGATGTTACTGCTAATGCTGACGACTACATCGACTGTCAGTCTATTGACTTGGAATTGTGTGTACAAATTAAAAAAACTGATGGTACTAACATTGATTCTAAGGACAAAGTGGGGTTGATTAATCTCCCAATTGCCAGTCTCTTCTCAGATGTCACTTTATCACTAAATAATAAGCAGATTGAAGGAGGAGATTCATCATATCCATATGGAGCTTACTTATATACATTGACTCAGTTTCAAAACCAGGCCAAACAAACGCACTTACAAGCTGCTGGTTGGTTTACAGATCAGTCTGGTAAGTTCGATGATTTCGCTAATAATGGTTTGAAAAAGCGTGTGGAATTAACTGCTGATTCAGCTGAACTACATCTAAAAGGTCCTGTCTATCTTGATTTTTTCCGTCAATCGAGATACCTCCTATCTCAAGTACAAATGCGATTGACATTTGTTCGTGCTAAATCAAAATTTGCTTTGATGTCATTCGGACCTGCTGCATCCTATGATGTACACATAACGGAAGCTGTCCTCAATGTAAGGCGAGTAAAAATGAATCCCACAGTCATCAATCAACATGCTGTAGGACTGAAGAACCACAATGCTATATATCCAGTCAATCATAGTGTACTAACCACTTTTACGATTCCGGCGACTACCTCATCTTTTGATTATCCCAACCTCTTTCCAATTGCCCTACCGAAGGCGGTGTACATCGCGTTTGTAGAAAATGAATCATTTTGTGGTAACTTTCAGAAGAATCCGTTTCATTTTCAACATTTTGGTATCACGAAACTCGGTCTATTCGCAGATGGCAATTCAGTTGCTTGTAAGGCCTATCAACCGAATTTTAAGGAAAACAATTTTGTTCGCGAATATTGCTCTACTTTCATGGCACTAGACATGTTCAACACTGACGATTCAAATGGTATTACGATGGATATGTATAAGAATGGCTACTTCTATATATTATACAACCTCAAAGCAGATTGTGATATAACTGGGGAAAATGTGGATGTTACAAAAGCTGGTAACCTTCGATTGGAACTCACATTTGCGGATCCTTTGAAAGTTCCTGTAACCGGTTTACTTTACGCAATCTATGACAGCAGCATTGAAATTACTAGATTGAGAGACGTCTTGGCCAACTATCAGAGATGAGCAACCTCAGTAATGTGGAAATCTTAAACTTAATGAAGAAAGCTCATCCCTATTCCAAGAAATTGTTTCTCAATGTATTCCCAAGAGATGAACTACCTACATCAATTCAGTCATATCCCTGTTCTCTGATTATAAATACAGACACGGTTAATCTTCGTGGTAAACATTGGGTTGCCGTGTACATAAATCGCAATAGAGTAGCTGAATATTTTGACTCTCTCAATCAGCCGCCATTACATGATATATCAATATGGATGAATAGATTCTCATGGACTAGAAAGAAAGTGACATCGTTCCCACTCCAAAGTAATAGATCCCTCATGTGTGGGGGCTACGTACTATATTTTGTTAATGAACGACCTTTGAAAAGTGACTATAAAAGTGTTATTCGATTATTCTCTAGAAATTGTGCTAAAAACGATGTAATTCTCAACAATTATATGAACTCAGTCTTGTAATAAATTCATTATATATGCAAAATTTGTTTTATTTCCCAGAGCGTAATGTTTAGAGGGAGAGCAAAGTTTCACAATTGAAATGTATATTTACAAACTATTTACAACAGTCCATCAACTTTTTACAAAATAATTTTTCAAATCACTTATTATTTGGGATACAACTTTCAAGTCTTTAATGCCAGTTATCACAACTTTCCCATTGTGGAACACGTGAACGTGATAAGGATGCCAATTTGTCATTTGCGCAGCAGGAAATAACTCCACCTCATAAGTAAGATTGGACGTAGAGGAAACTTTGCGAAAGTCATAGCGATAATTCAATTCGCATAACACTGTCATGGTTTTTACTTTCCAATTAGGTAATTTATCCCGTAATAGTATTTCCAACACGGAGTGTAAGTAATTGAGATCACAATCATCGAAGCACCCAACACACTGCACTGTTCCATTAGGAAAGAAAAGGACAGTCATGGATTTCTCCTTCCTCAAGATTCTCCATGTCAACATTGTGGGTCGCCCCAGATACAAACTCGTCGTCGGCTTTCGCCTCTTCTTCACTATTAGCCATTGATTTCTGTTGGGTATGTCTCGCTCGATTTGATGTAGATTGAGTTTTGAGTTTGCTTTTGTAACCACCATGCGATTCACCACTTTCATCTGACTGATGTCGTCCATCTCTGACGAATGAAATTATACTTGGTAGAATCTCCTTTATAAAGGAACCCCATGTGACGTCACTAAAACGAAAAAATCGATGATCAACGTCTTTCCTCTTGGATGAACATACGTAAAGTTTGACAGTTGAATCATATTTTATCCATACCTTTTCATCCAGAGGAATCTTCATCCGAGTATCATGTCGCTCAATCAGATTAGCAAAATCTTTAAGTGAGGGCAATGCGTCACTACTAATAGAAACACCACGATGATTTCTACTATTTGTTACAGAATGTCGAAAAACTATTTTGCTTGAATCTGTTAGGTGAATTTTTTGTCTGTCACTTAACTTCCATGTTCTGATATAATGAGGCATATTCTGAAGTTATTCTTAATGTAATTATTATAATCTGATAATTGCCTAAAGTTAGTTTATGTTTGCAAATCAACATATCGGAAGGATGCTGAATGCTGTTATGTATTCAAATTCAATTTCTACATATCGGAAAGATGTAGAAATGTACACTCAAATATTTACTACCTACGTGTTTTTTTTATTGATTCTACCGTTGTTCTATCCGCTATTCTACATCACCTGCTGTGGGAAGACATTTTCGTCTTTTTGACGGAGGAGGAAGTCCAAGGCTATAGTGTCCATATGGTAAAGATAAGTTCTTATTTATCCAGCAGCGCTTATCTTCCCAAAGTGAGAGCCCTCGCTTTCTAAACGTTTTTGTTTCAACTATGTGGTTTTTTGAATTTATGACGGTTATTTGCTCATTGGTATCTTTCTCAGTATAGTAAACATTTCTATAGTCACTATGTTCTATGCGTCTAACCACTGCTCTCTGTATACCCTTTGCTCGCCTAATGCTATGATGTGTTGAATCTAGAAATTTCATTGAATACATTTTTGGTTTCAAAAGAACCATCTCCTCAAGCAACTTTCCCGCGCACTCATCCTTAAAACAACCGAGTCTAGCCTTGTTTGTAATTGAATATAAACGGTGATTCACATCATAATTTGAGGAATCAAATTTTTCACCGAAATACAGGAATATATCCTCTAGACGAACAGATGGTGAGGTGTATAGACAAAGGAAAAAGCTATCGGTATCACCTCCACAAAGACGTGCTCTATTTATCAGTGGACATCTAATTAAATCTTTATAATACAACTGGTACATTTCTAATTTACTATAGTCAAGAACTGCTTGACCAACATAAATTAGTTTATTTAGAACTATTGAAGGTTTATACAGTTCCATACCAACTAAATCTTCATCGAATATCTTATGCTGGACATATAGGGGATGATTGGCCAATTTAGATAGTTGCAATGTTGTATTTACTAATTTGAAGTTCCTCCGACGTCTCACATTCTCCATAGTCTTACCAAACAGGGAGTTGTTTTTTAATTTATAAAACGCTTTTTCAAAATCAGATTTTGATTGAGCTCTTTTCTGCGAATTCATATCAATATATTGTCTCAGCCACGATTTTTGTGTGAACTGGATTCCAGCATGGACCTTCTTTATCTTCATTCCCATAGAGAGGTAGAATTTTAGAATCGAGTAATGAACAACATAATTTTCTCGATCGAACTGATGCAGCAACAGTTTCTTTGTGCTTGTGAAACACATATTTGGTCTTAAAGTTTCATAGAAATTTTTCATATATGTAGAAAACATTTTTTGCTCTACCAATTGCATTTCCGGAGCTAATGGAAAATCAGCCGTGTCATCGTGAATGTCTGAAGGATATTCTAAATCCAAATCAAAGACATAACCTATATCAGCCTCATTATCAATATTTTGAATGTTTTCCTCATTTGAGAAGTACACTACTTGACCTTCATCAAGCCATTTGAAGTTTGAATGTGGGAGATTCTCACTTAGCGACGAACCGTAAAGGTTGTTGACGTCTAAATATGCTAAATGACGGCTCTCTTGTGGATTGTTTTGCAACTCTGAAATACGAGCACGCGCTCTATGAATATTTGTAAACGTCATACCTCCTCGGATCCCCCTCTCAAAAAGATTATACATGCTCTCATCTTGAATGTAGTGTGGAGGATCATTCGAAGCAAAATTCAATGCTGATGTGAAGCTAAGGTGAGGTAGGCTAACAAAATGAACTGGATCTACTTGATCTTCATCCTGACTTAATTTCCTAAATGTCTCAAAAATGTCTGCCAACAGCAAGACATCTAACTTGAGGTATGCAAGCATGTAGTCTCCAAATGTTTTGCAATTAAACGCATTCCATGCTTTTTTCGCGTGCTCATAATCTATATCGTTGCAATGCTCAAGAGTAAGATCGTTGTAAAATTCCCTTTGAGGAGGAAGACAGAGCTCCGTTAGAGTTGCCAAACTACTAAAATATGAGTACGGAAACACTCCTTTTTCGTAAAGAATATCATCAGTTAATTTTGGAAATTCATTTCGCAGCGCTTCTACATGTTTGTAGACTTTCAGACTTTTGGCTAATTCAGCAAGCGATGCACTCAGAAATTGATATGAGTCCAAAAATTTCAATTTAAAATATACAGGCTTTCCATTATATTCGCTTACTGGAATTTTTGATGATAGAGTAATATATTTCTCAGCAGTAGCTGCAATAACATCTAACTTCCAAGATTTCTTTTTACCAATTGCTTTATAACAAACAATATGGCTGTCATAGTTTTTGAAATTGTGAAAGAAAACAGGAAGCTCTCGTCGATTCAATCTTAATCGCAAATTGCACTTTGAACATAATGCTTGCCTGTACTTTCCGGTTATGTGATCGTGATCACGAACTTTTGATATATCTTCACTAAATTTTATCTTACATTTATTGCAATTTTCTGCATTTTTATGAGCAATATCTTCCA
This sequence comes from Prostheceraeus crozeri, assembly GCA_907163375.1. NCBI lineage: Eukaryota > Metazoa > Platyhelminthes > Polycladida > Euryleptidae > Prostheceraeus > Prostheceraeus crozeri. The sequence goes on along the minus strand of CAJQUW010013658.1, from coordinate 348,467 downwards.
CTGCTGTCAATCGCATCGGCATTCTGGTCATGACATTTTGATTATCATATAAATTTTGGACAACGTCTTCTAAATGATTTAGGAACTCAGCGATGCAATTTTCCCCTTCAAACAGATAATAGGTGTTATTGTAGGTTGACTGAAGTGCCTCATGCCAGACGTGGTACACACCTACAGCCGCAGGTTTATGAATTTTGTTTTCTATTAAACACTCGATATCGGCGTATATGACTAAAGGTGGACTGAGTTGGTGCTCAGTACTACTTATCTGAACTTCTAAATGTTTGGGCATTTTTCTATTTGCGCCTTACCACGACTACAGAATTGAAAATGTCGTTCTAAAACGCTTCTCTTTGAAAAGGATTGAGTGCATCTTTCACAAAAAATCTTGCGACTTGTGTAAAATTTGCTATATAACCTAGATAATTTTCGTATGCCGCAATAATGGGCAAAACCGTTATGTAGCACTAGCAAAATATTAACGGTTCTTTTGCCAATGAAATTGCTGTTGTATCTTACTCCCTTGAGACCATTTTCATACAAGTGGATATTTACTTTTATATCATTGTTTTTCTCAAACTTAGGAATGTCCTTTATTGACACTGGTGTGGAAATGCCATCCATAACCAATTCAGATGTCCACTTTCTATATGAGTTTACCTCGTTTATCTTTGAATGAGTAACTTCATCGTAGTGAATGATTGACAAGATAGAATACATGAAGCAGTCATTTGAATTTGAATTTACATTTATTACAGCTTTAGAACTTCTTAACTTTTTAGGTAAAGTATTCATTTTACCACCAGATAGTAGAGGAGTTGAAATTAAATTGAATTCTACATTTACTACTTTATCAACAACCCAATTGCTTCCTCTATTTGCAAAAGTTGAAACATGATTTGATAAACTATTTAAATTATCCTGAAACCATGTGTCAAAGTCATATATATAATTTGATGATAATGAGGTGAAGTGCGCGAGAAAAGTTTCTTCCTCTTGAGGATTAGAACGGACATAGCGAATTTGAGCAATTAATCGACCACGTAGTTGAAGACTAGTTCGCAAGTCATTAACTAAATTTTCTAGTAAGGTTCGCATGTTGAATAAAAAAGATGTTACATCTACTGTTTGAATGGTTGGTGTAATGTCATACACGCGAGCACGTCCGCTGAAGGCGCTTTCACTAAGGGTGAGTGTTCCATAATTATTGTGACTACTCATTTCAATGTTCATATCATGTATATTATTGTGTTGACGGAATCTACTTGTGCTATTATAATTCTTACCACAGTGAGAGCAGCAATGCCTAAAAGCTTCATCATTATTTAAAGCGCTATCTGGAATGTCCCTAACATGACTACTACAAGTTGATAAATTAGTATTATTTGTTTCTATTCCTTCTTGACTGCAACATATGAGATTGTGTCTTTTTAAATTATCTTTCCTACTGGTTTCATATGGACAATTACTACATTTATGCTTTATTCCTAGCTTGCAAAATTTTTCATGACGCGTTAAATTGCTAACAATTGTAAACTTCTTTCCACACTTAGAGCAGACAACCATGATGATCGTTGAGGATTAACAATTTCCGTCTACTTATATACTGTCTACATATTATATTACGTAACCAGTGACGTCGACCAATGGAATTTGTTCTCAACCTCAGACTTATATTTCCACTTAAATACATAAATAAAAAGACATACAAAGTGTACAAGTAATTTTTTTAAAGAAGAAAAATTCAAAAAGAGAAGTTACAGCGATTGACATTTAATGATATCACTATGCGTCACCTTGACGTGGGCACAATGTCCATGACACCTTGAGAAGTCATCGACATGTGTCATGCGCACTTTGTTAATGACTGCCGCTTTCGATAGCTCAACGTGCATTATTGTTTCACGCTTCGCTATCGATTGCGACAGTTGCAGGTTAGCCTGCGATATGTTGCGGAACGACTCAAGCAAAGACTTGTAGTCAGCGCGAAGAGCCGTCTCGCGTTCCTCTTGTTGGCGCAACTTACGTTCAAGGTGACGCACTTTGTCCTCCGTCGACACAGTTACCGGCACCTCGACCACTGACTCGACCGTCTCGTCCAGGTCAACGTTAAATAGGGGATCACAAGTTGGGAGAGAGTTGGAGAGGATCACAGTTGGAGTAGGGCTGTTGGGCATCGGCGTAGGAGCAGGTGGAGACGATGGGACCCAGTAGTCATCGAATGTTGGTTGAGGTGGAGTTGGCTGAGGTGGAGTTGGGACGCGGTGCAGAATTGGAGAGGGTGGGAAGCTGACCTCAATGCTGGGTGAGGCTCGAAGTTGGGAGAAGGGGATCTCCTTTTCAGGAACAAGTGTCAGCTGGTGCTGAAAAAGAAACAGATATGAATTAACGAAAGGGACATAACATTATAGTTGGGATTATTAGCCTATTCCTATGATTGACACTTACGTTTTCTTCATCTGAAGAAGACTCCCGGATGGAGTACAGGCGCTCCTCATTCTCCTCCACTGATGTTGTAGTAGCCGGAGTCAAGCCAAGGAGGTTGTTCCGACTCTTCTTTAGAGAGAGCGATCGGTAGCTCTACAAGGGAAAATACATTTTAAATTCCTCTCGAATTTGAATGTATGCATGTGTCCTAAGTTATTGATCTAATCATGTTATTTTATATGACTAAAATAATTGTCTATTACTTACTCTCTGTGAAGGCGGCGTAGGCTTCGCAACCCAGCTGCTACTTGCGGGCGTACTAACGACTACCTGTGGATGGAAATGAAACATAGTTAAAGTGTGAAGAACGGAAAATACATACGAATAGATAAAGTGCTGATTTTGATATTTCAAACTTACATTCCTTTCCGGAACTGATGGCTTCCGCTCGACTTTCACTTTCTTAAGTGGTGGCTTCTTGATCTGAAATGGTGAAAAGACGTGCACATTATTATATGTGATAAAAAACAAAACAGAAGTCAACTTTCCCTATACGTTTTGAAATCTAAATATTTTCTTTAACTGATGTTACTGCTAATATTCTAAATATGAACTCACCTCAACATCACTATCCGAGGAGTCGGAATCGGTGTCGATGTATTTGCGGGACTTTGGTCTAGGTTTCGGCTTTGGCTTGGGCATCTCAAGGGTGGACTCCTCCTGAGCTTGGCTGAGGATGCCCTCAAGAGGTCGCTCCTTGGCAAACAGCCTCTCAACTCGCTTTTTCTCCTCAAGGCAAGTGAGGTTTCGGCCTTCCCGTCCGTTGCGTAAAGCACATTTCGTGTGCGTTTTTATGAATCTGTTAGGATTTTCTCCTTTAGCCTCCATATCGGTTTTAACATAGCTCTTACATGATAGGCAGTAAAGGAAACTGCACTCTTGACGAAACGTGCAGTCTTTATGCTGACTTTTCATCGAATGTCGGACCGCCTGTTTGCAGGTTTCACAATAATGGAAGATTAATCGCTGACGTGGCAAGCAACTGGGACGAGGCATGTCTGTAAGAAAAATTAAATCCATACTTAAAACTTACTAAATTTAGGTTTTAGAACTTATTAATGTACCTACTTATGAACTTAGAAAAAAGTAACATGTAAATTGTTCCAAACTCACATCGTGGTAGTGAGTATTATACGTAAGAGAATAGCTAAAGTCTTTAATAAATTTCATAAACACAACTTTAAGTCTATTAATTTTGATCAAGTTATTTTCTATCTCTTTAGGTTTAGAACTTATTAATGTACCTACTTATGAACTTAGAAAAAAGTAACATTTAAATTGTTCCAAACTCACTTTAGAATATTGATTAAGGTTTGAAAGAACGGAGCTGACGTCTTGCTAGGCAGGCTGATAATTCAAAAATGAGTGAAAAACTGGCTTCAACACTTTCTTTATATATGAAATGCACAAAGCAACTACGAACAAAGACCTACTGACGTCATGCCATTGAGATGATATAGTTAAACAAAATGTTTTCACTTAAACAAGATTCAAAATCAAACAGCTGATAAATTCTAACATTAAAAACTTAACATTAAATTGTAACAGAGTTTATTAATTTTGATCAAGTTATTTTCTATCTCTTGAGGTTTAGAACATTAATGTACCTACTTATGAACTTAGAAGAAAGTAACATGTAAATTGTTCAAGAGTGATAAATCTTAATAGAAATATCACCCAATCAAATTTTCGAATTTCGCGCATTTATCAAATGATCCATTTAAACAAACCATATGGTGAACACATGAGGCATCAGCTGAGGATGTTTATGTGGTCATCGCATTTTCAAATTTTGCGCACTTATCAATTGCTGCATTAAAACAAGACTGTGGAAGATATGAGCCTCTGGTTAGGGTTAGGGTTCAGTTGAGAAGAAAGAGTACCTATGGCGCCCGGAGCCCATGGGTAAATAAATTTTCGAGTGCGCGTAGCGCACTCGAAAATTTATTTACCCTATAATCCGAAAAATTTCGAGGGCGCGAAGCGCCCGAGAAATTTTGAGGCACCCCCCGCGGCGCGTCGTGTATGAAGTGTATGAAGGTCAAAGGTCAGGTCAAGGTTGAGGGTAAAAGTGTTAAGTATTGTGATAATTTTGAGTTGTAAACTTTAAGTTTGGAACTTGGTCAAAATCTGGAAAATCAGTCATTTTTCGAGAAAAACTTGGAAATTTTCCATTTGCATACACGTGCATACAACATGGATTTTTTAAGCAAATGGGTGCATACCTTATATCATTGGAAAGCTCTTTTCATTGTGATTCCAATGGTGTATTGTATGCATCGTGTATGATACCTTCCTGACGAGCTACATGCGTTTGAAAACTAGATTGATTTTGCAAAATTTTAAAAAGTCAATTTTTTTCCATCGTTTGTCTATCTTCAACGCTGTCATACATCAATTTTTTGAGGAAGTTGGTGCATACCGTATATCATTCGAAAGCTCTTTTCATTCTCATTCTAATGGTGTATTGTATGCACTATGTATGACACTTTCCAGGGGAACTACATGTCTTTCCATCCTCATATGTAAATAGATGTTCTTTCAAAACTTTAATCCCAACTTCCACTCAAATCTTGGAGGCAATACTCCTTTGAAAAGAAATCAAAACAGCAATTTTGTACTCATAATAACAATGATATTTTGAAGATTATAAAAGAGCGTTACGATACAGAAAGCTAGAGAGTCTACAAATTGTCCAAGATCGGGAACGGTGGTATCTTCCGCAGGTCCACTTGCAGACTGACCTTCGTCTTTCGCGGCGCATCGGGATATCGCCTCGGAGTTTCTGCTTCAATAAAGGAGAACTCTATCAAATTCTTCAGTTTCTCGTCGTCAGGTTCAAGTCTTAACTTCAGCCGCTTTGTGTGCACTCTTTCTGGAGCGTTCCACACCTTAACACTAATGCGTGCTTCTATCGGTGGTGTTGTCTGATCTTCGCTGACATGTGAGTCAACCAAATCGAATATGTTCGATGTCGATCCCTCGGTTGGAACAGGCGATTGAGGTGGTGTGTTGGGGCCTACCATTTTGACTGTCTCTTTCAATTTCACAACAACTTCAGGATTGGAATTGGTACAATTTCAGGACTTATATACTTTCTAAACAAAGGAATTCCCAACAGCCAATCAGAATTGTTCTAATTCTCCCTCTTTTGGCTATATAAGTCGTGGGATAGTTCCAATTGTTATCTGTTCTAATCCTAACAACTACCATGGCAGGAAGCTCAAACAACATTATCTTATCGGGGAACACAACGGAACCCATTGAAGGCGGTAAACTCGATGCGGTGATTGGAGAAATAAAACATAAGTCCAGGAGTGGTGAGATATTCTTCTCTGGTACCTCCTCTGGGATATTCCTCATTGGTTGAAAACTGGACACGGTTATGAGACTATCATGTGGCTGTGAAGTATACTTGTGGAGAGTACTTGTAGTGACGGCCCTGCAACTTCGGAGCAGTCAGCCAGTCGTTTGCCCCGTCCACATGAAGGAGCATGACTACTCAAATAACACTGCTTTCCATCAGTGGGGAGAGGGCTTTCTCTCTGAGATGGCCATCATGTACCCTAACGTATTTTCGCATATTTAATTAAACATACATAGTAAATGTTGTCTTTTTCACTTTGTAAACTATTATGGAATTTGGGGAATCATATTATCAATATTTGACAAAAGAACACAAAATAGAAATGAAGGATTCAATGGTCACAATGGTCACAATGGTCACAATGGTCACAATTGTCTCAATCGAACACAAACCATAATGATAATAATAATAAACAATTCTCCATGCATATAATATATATATATATATATATATATATATATATATATATATATATATAGATAGATAGATAGATAGATAGATAGCCTTCAACATAATCATTCAAAAAATAACAAGTTCAGCATTAGAACATCTGCGTACTCATCCTCAACACAATTAGAACATTACGTACTCATCCTCAACACAATTAGAACATTATGTATTCATCCTCAATACAATTAGAACATCTGCGTACTCATCCTCAACACAATTAGAACATCTGCGTACTCATCCTCAACACAATTAGAACATTATGTATTCATCCTCAATACAATTAGAACATTATGTATTCATCCTCAACACAATTAGAACATTATGTATTCATCCTCAATACAATTAGAACATTACGTACTCATCCTCAACACAATTAGAACATTATGTACTCATCCTCAACACAATTACAGCAATCCTCAACGTTTCAATCCTCACACTTTGCCATTCATGTTCAAATTAACAACTCTAGAACATTTAAATGTACCTAACCGAACTCACATCATCAACACATTACACTATTCTCTTCACAAATAACACAAAACAGTACACATGTGTTCGCAATCAACACTTCAAATAACAGACGACTACAACCACAAGATCACGTTTAAAAACAAATCGGTACATTAGGTTCCAATTCAAAATGTACTCATCCTGATCGGTACATTTAGGTTCCAATTCAAAATGTACTGATCCTGTGACAGTATGAGCCCTTTTAATACTACTGCTGACCATTGAATTTCCTACATTCCAATTTTGGCGAGGAGAGTCCCTTTGCGGTTGTACTTGTCATCATTTTAATTGACTACAGGGAATTCAGCCTTAGCAATTCCAGTATCCGACACAGTCGCAGAAAATTTTTTTCCCGTATTGATTTCAGTCTTCGACCTGATCCATGTTGAATTGAACTTGTCGTGGATTGCAGTAGATTTGATCTTCATCGCCATCATCCGGATCATTGTGAGCCTCATTAAACTTGTCAAAGATTTCTCTGAAGCTTGACACCAAATAATCAACCTCCTCTACAGTTGACGGCAACACTTGTTTGATTTCACTCGCCATCCTTGAGAGATGTGACCTTGGTGCATGCGCAGACTTTGACCTCCGGAAGGACTTTGAATCTGCAATCTTTAAATCCACAAGTACAGACTTCGTGAGAAAACTGTGTCAATTTTTATTGCAATACCGGAGGCAAGACTCGTATGTTGCCAGTAGAACTAAACGGTTCTCAGAACAAAGAAAACATGCATTTGCAGTGTATGTCAGTTACAAAGAACATGTACAGAAATTTGTCGCACTGTGTTGTCATGATTGTCAAAAAAAATCAGCTGGGAATGACATCTGAAAGTTTGCGCTGTTGATCGTCTCATTTGCTGGCACATCAAGGAAACTAACTCGACTATTGGTCATCTCGAGAGCAGTAGTCAACAACATGCACACAATAGATATTCACAAGCAGTCAGCAATATGCACACAATAGACAATCACAAGCAATCAACAACATGCACACAATGGATATTCACGAGCATTCAACAACATGTACACAATGGATATTCACAAGCAGTAGTCAACAACATGCACACAATGGATATTCACAAGCAGTCAACAACATGCACACAATAGATACTCAGGAGCAGTCAGCAACATGCACACAATGGATATTCACAAGCAGTCAGCAACATGCACACAATAGATTATTCACAAGCAGTCAACAACATGCACACAATAGATATTCGCAAGCAGCCAACAACATGCACACAATGGATATTCACAAGCAGTCAGCAACGCGCACTTAATGGATATTCACAAGCAGTCAACAACATGCACACAATAGATACTCAGGAGCAGCCAACAACATGCACACAATATTTCAATCATGCCTATATTTTGAAAGCATCAATGAGTCGTGCAGCCGAGGCCGCCAGGCGGGAAGCCTTAGCGCGTAGACCTGAAACATTATCATTGTGGCCATGTGGCCATTCTTTAGAGAGGATCGCAATGCCATTGTTACTGTGATTAATATGGAAGTCATAAGCTATATTTGTATTATTTTTACTCGATGGATGATTAAAATAAACATACAAGTCCGACAACAATGATATCATGGTTGCTCGCTTATCTTAATTGAATTCTATATTTAAGAAATAGACAACAATGACATCATTGCTGTCCGAATTTTTTCAATTGAATGCAATGTCTAAGAAATCGGACCGCAATGATGCTGCACATTAACAATGTCATTGCTTTGGTCGAGTGCTGCGAGTCCTGTGTATGTCAGCGGACTCGTACATAGCAGTAAGACATTGATGGACATATTCAAGTGCCGTGTTATATTTGTAGACTTCTGACTATGAATGTTTCATTGCTAGACGGTTAAGCAATTCAAATTTTAATTTTTCATAGATTCATTTATTGGATACGTAGCTTGAATTCTTCATTCCTTATAGAATGCGTGCATCGTGCAAGTGAAAAATGATTTGGAGAGATTCGATACAGTTCTCAAAATTACAAGTTGATACCATATTTCAGCAGAAAGCACATGGAGCTGCAAATTTTTGTGCTCTATAATGCCCCAATATTGTTCATTGAAACAAACAACAAGCTGAAAAAAAAATTCAATATGAATACTGATGTCTCGAGCTTAGGATAAAATTGAGAAAGCATGTTGCATAATGGATAAATTTGGCAAATCCACAATTCTGCATTCAACAAGATGCAATAAATTTTTGTGAAGGGGTTTTGCTATTTCGTTATCGGCTCAAAGATGAGAACAGTTACTCAAAAGTGACCAACGACATATTTGCTTCTATCAAACGGGGAAATATATGTGTCCCCACCAACTCGTCAATGTTGCTCAATCAATCATCCTTCGATATTTTTTTCTCCTCTGGTTCAAATGCTATGGGATTTAGTAAAATGACCTCCATTGCTGGACGGTAAACATCAAATATCACTGATTTCTAATGTTAAAAGTAATGGGAAAACAATTTCAATGTTAGACAAAATCTCATTGCTGGACCAAGGAGGTCTAGATATCTTTACTTGTATCTATATATATATATATCTACATAGATATCTAGACCTCCTTGGCTGGACCATGGACTCCTAGATATATAACATCTGGACTGAAAATTGACATTGGACTGAAATTCATTTATACACTAGACGGCCGGCTTGACTCAATAGCTGTCGATGGTGAAAGCAATTAATCAAGTGAAAACGAAGTGTCTAAAGAAAAATAAGCTGAAGTTTCTGGAAATCGGAAGAACATGGAGTTGCAACTAACTTATCATCGTTATCACTGAATATGGAATATTGACTATATCAAATGAAGCAAATGAATTAAAATGAACTTGACTATTGTCTAAAGGGATGAATTTCTGACGTATAACTTCTTCCAACCTCGGAAAGTTATTACAAAGTTATTACTGATGTCATCAACTGTTTGTTGCATGAAGGTCCTCCTGTGACAGAGACCTGTTGTGCATTCTGAAAAAGCAGCTTGTGGATCTTCAGACGCTATATCACTGAGATATTCAGTGTCTTTTATCCATGTCTCGATCTTCGAATCAACATATGAGGATTTGAATTCATCACTTCCTATCACTGCACCATTCATTCTAATCGTCATACATTCATTAGATGTTCCAGGAAGTGATTTTGCTTTTGTGAATGCATCGCCATTTTATGCAATCAAAATGGGAATGTGCCTGTCCTTTCTTTGATAAATCAAACCAACCGTGGCTATTTTATGAGTGTCACTAGTTAGTATTTCGTATTTTCACTGTCCAAAAGAATATAGTACTGATAAAAACGAAAAAAAACGATGACAATAGTCAAGTTCATTTTAATTCATTTGCTTCATTTGATATAGTCAATATTCCATATTCAGTGATAACGATGATAAGTTAGTTGCAACCCCATGTTCTTCCGATTTCCAGAAACTTCAGCTTACTTTTCTTTAGACACTTCGTTTTCACTTGATTAATTGCTTTCACCATCGACAGCTATTGAGTCAAGCCGGCCGTCTAGTGTATAAATGAATTTCAGCTTTCAGTCCAGGTGTTATATATCTAGGAGTCGATGGCTGGACGCTAAAGTCTACAACAATGTAGGAAAAAAGCGGGCAGCAATGCTATGAATACACATGTAGATATACGCTGATTGAGATTTAAAAAATGTCTTACACATGTACATGTATAGATGCAGTTATCATCATTACGAGATAAATTGATGCATTCTTTTTTCCATGTTATGCGATAGCTAAATTACGCACAATAGGCCTATACATGTGTATTCACGCAAGGGTACGCGCTCACACATAGGGATTCAGGCATAATGCATGTAAAATGGAAAGGAACCGATGAACCAAAGTGGGTCCTATTCAAAGTTTAGTAACCATTTGAATTCAGTTGTATAATGCCTGACTAATCAGTAATCATACTCCAAGATTCACACAAGATGCTTTGCCGTTGAGAATAAGCTCATACATAGCAACAAACTTGATGTTATTTGATGATGCAGCGAGTGCATGCATTCATATTCATGATTGAAACTATTAAAATGCCTGCTTTTTTCCAAGCAAGTAAGCAAGCAAGCTTCTTTCCAAACCGTAGGCATGGGCGCAGAGTAATAGCTTCTTCCACAAAGAAATGTTTTGAAAATTATGTCATAAATCTTGTAGAAGTCATTTTCATGTCTTGCCATTTTTAGAATCCGTTGGTCGCTACATCGTCTGATAGACGTTGTTTCTTGTGGAGAGGAGTATGCGTATGTATCAAGGGAAACTCATCCTAACCATCAATGTCTGGTGATAAAATCGTTCGTCATGATAGACGTGAATGCAAACCAAACAAATTAAACTCGAATGTGCACCAATGCAATGTGAATGAAATGTCAAATAAGAAAAAATCGAGAAAAAATCGCTCTGTGTGTGACTGGTCTTCATCAGGTCCATGGACCTCTGATATAGACTTAATAGTTCAATATATCACATTCTACCTAAGTTGGATTTTTGTCATTAGATTATTCAAATTTCAACTTGCGTATGTCACTTCGTAAAAGGTTCTTCAGATTAGAACAGGCAACTAGCACTGACATCGTGGTAACTAATGAAAAGAATTTCTTTTGTTACATTTTTGAAATGTCACTATCGACACAACATAGTCAGCAACAACCGTTCAGACACAAACATGTTGACTGATCTAGCTACTACTTAGTACCGATATAATAGGATAAAGCAAATTCCTCGACGTTGCGACAACATTATTCAAGGCTTCAATTGCAACTGTAGAATGCTTCCTTCCATTAAAGAAAGACGAAAAGCCCTAAAATCACAACAATTTTGAAAACCCAGTTAATATTCCGCATCATCTTTTCCCACAGTGTCTTGCTTTTTCTGGATTACGCCGTCCGCCATAGAAATAGATTGTTTATTTGAAGTTGACTAGAATGAAAATTGACTCAAGTTCGCGGTACATCCGGAGGAACTAAGTTGGGGTATGAAAAACCTATGAAAAACTTAGAATTGCACATGTGACTGATTCTAGCCCAATGATGCAGTCGATGCCAAGTGTGTTACTTGTGGCTCATCTCCCCAGGTTTTCAAATTTGTCTAAACTATGCAAAAATAAATCAATCATAAACGTACGTAAGCATGTTTTCTAACCACATACAAAAATGTATGCAGATCGGACTAGTACTTTTTGCATTAGAGACGATAATGTGAAGTGTAGAGATGTCAACAGCTTGATCTGACTTCGTCTGTTCGACGCATTGTTGCTACTCTTGTGTGCATTGTTCTCTCTCCCTCTTCGTCTTACATCCTGCTAATTCGAGATCATCCCACGACCACTACCTTGTCACAACATTTTTAAATTTAAAATGTTATTGCTTGGCCTTGGATTTGGCCTGGTCATCATCACTTCACGAGTTGTCGAGAAATGACTGAGGTGACCTCGAGCGCTTTCTCCTCAGACGATAAGGGCAGAAGAATCAGTCAATTGTATATAAGTGAAAGTACGTGCCATTTTTGTGCCACTATTATGCATGGCATGAGGCCTTCCTTCTATTATAGAAGTTGTTATCAATTTCTATGCCTTCAGCCAACTCATCGTATTATCCACATTCCCTTCTCTAACACTACGTTTTATCGATCAACAATACATGCGCAGCGTTCATTATTAATGTTTCGGTCACTGAACTGCTTTGTATAAAATTACTATAAAATTACTTATAAAACCTTTCGAGCTTTCCATTGTTTTGTTCCACAAATTCCTTGTCTTTTGCTTATACAGTAAATATGATTTCCATTCTGAAGCAAAAAATGCCTCTTACATAGAGTGGGGACATATAGGTAGAGTGTCGACTCAAACAAGTAACTGTATACAGTGAAAATTTTTATATGAAAATATTCAGTTTTTTGCGGAGATTGCGTTCCCGTGGTCCAAAAAATTATTTGGGCACTTTTAAAAATAGTCAAAATTTGCCTATTTATATACTACCGAGATGACTCTCCTATGTAAGTAGTATAAAACAAGTTGGGTGAGAGAGAGAGAGAGAGATAAATTTATATTTGCAAATGGAAATCAAAAGTTACAAAAATGTTATACAAGTCAAATCAAAGTTGTCAAGTTATTGGATAGTACAGTTGACAGTACGACGAAACAGTTGTGTCTACGCTGCGTACGAGAGAAAATCACAGGATATCGTTCTTTATTCTTATGAGGGTATCAAACGGAATGAATATTTGATAATAAGCATCCTAACTAAGCGGAAATCAAGCTGATTATCAAGGGAATTTCATGAACTGTATTACAATGAAAGTCTTTATGAAAAAGTCGCGACATTATTCGTGCCTTCTTGGCTGAAATTTCAAGTTCTTAATTCAATTTTCATCGGCATGAATTTATGATTCACTAGATTCATGTTTCATTTCTAGAATCTAAATAGCTTGTGATGTGGACCCATTTACATCTTTCAAAGTTAATTGAAGTCATTTTCTTTGATTATTTTATCTTTCTCTACCAGTGGCAGGTTGTACCAGATCATAGAGTTGCTAATTTAACAAACATTACCTCTCCAAAGCTGTCATGACACGGACGATCTGTAAAATAATATCATTTATTTCTGCTTTATACCATCATGATCAGTCAATTCCCTTGTAATTTCTTCAAAACTGCATAAATGTGCATATCTCACATTTGGAAACAATTACGACTGTATCCCCCTTGAGCTCAATAATAAAATCGAAAGTGTATACACATTGGGGATTTAATAAATGCGGAGTTACCACTCTACTTAGTATACTTACTCTATGGCCTCTTAGTACTGTATGTTCAAGTTGGAGAGATGTTTCTTCACAAAACTGGAATGAAAATGCAAAAATACTAAATCATTTAAGAAAACCGCCAACAGTGCACCATGATTCTAGTTGTCGTGTCCACATCAGAGGTTCGATCATTGATACATTTTTATCATTGACTCAGTGCAAAGTCGATCTGATCAGCTTCAGTACATTTGTAATTCAAGCTTTATTTTTTTAGTTTGTTATAAAACACTTGTTGAGTTCCTTATCAACATGGCGGAACAGGCAATTAACACAGAAATAGACAGTAAATCTCGTGATATCCACCCGCGCTTTACCATTGACCCTCCAGGTGATTGAAAAAAAGATCAATCGCAGATTCATGTGACAAATGAAGAAGCACACCTGAGAAAACGTGACCAGGATAACATGCGATACTTGAGATTAATTCATAACGATGTAGGTCAAGGAGAAAGGCATTCATTCACCAGTCTGTACAACATCCGTGCGAATTTCAAGTGTGAGAAGTTATAAAACACCACATGAACCTATCAGCAAACATGTTTCTCGCTTCATCAAGCTAGTGCAGGGCCAAATTTCAATATTTCAGGAATACAATAAGGCCACTTGATGTATCTCAAGAGATTTGCAATCATCAAGTCAATTTAAGACACTAGAGTGATAGGAAGGTACTATTACTGGTAATGATGTAAACACAACGTAAAATACAAACCGAATTTCAAATATGCTTAGCGATGATGAGCACGCATTATGTTCGATTTCTGAGCTTAGACTAATCAAGTGAAAATCAACCAAATGCATCGATCTGAAGTCATAGAGGAATGAAGTAATCAATGCTTTCATTAGGAAATCTGACCATTCTGTATATCCACAGCATTGGGAACTTGATAAGAGTCATCTTTCGATTGCAGTAAAAATACACAAGTTGAATTACACACTAATAATGAATTAGTTATAACCAGAAAGCAGATTGGTCTATGAAATCTGCGAATGTGGAATGCTCTTAATAAATTCTAGATCTCACAATCGCCACATCGTTGTGAGAATCCGCCGGCATGGCATCCGCTAAGCAGTGGGCAGTCTGTGTTTAGAGAGTTGATTGTGCTTTCTCCTAGGGCTGTACGCAGTGCATCGGTGAATCGGTTCTTTCTGCTTGCTGTGGTTCTCGGGCAAGTGTACCGAAATGAGTGAATTTCAACCCATTTGACATTTTACTTTAACATTTTTAATTGAAATTAATTATTTAAAAATCTACCGACTTTTACTATTTTGCAAATAAAAAGAGCCACGAAATTCATTACGATCTATTAGCACAAGACCTTTCGTCCAATCTCAACGGGTGCTATCTTTGGACAGAAACAAATCCTAGATGCAAACTTAGATATAAAATTGGAATAATTCATAACAGATACTTAGGAAAATAAAGAGATTCAATATTTTCTGAATTCAATATCGACTGATGCCAGAAAAAGGTTTTCCGTGATATACAAGTGCGCGCGGCGTGACATTCTTTCAATTATAAAGGCTCTCATTATCAAACGAAGGAATCCAGATCTTTGTGCTCAAAAGGATTTTATAGCTAGTGTTTTCCTTCCGTGGTAGATTTCTTCCTTTTTTCATCTTTTATGCTTTCTATGAGCACTAGGATGCATAGTTTATGTCTTACAGTATTGCTATGCTTTGATTTCTTTTATGTTCATGTATAAGGATATCTCTATCTTACGCATCTGTTATGAATGATTTAAATTTTATATCTAAGTTTGCATCTAAGATTTGTTTCTGTCCAAAGATAGCTAATAGATCATAACGAATTTCGTGGCTCTTTTTATTTATAAAATTAATTCATTCTTAGATATTTATCGTATATCTTAGTCGCAGCAAATATGAAGAGAAAAGGATTTCATTCATATAGGCTAGGCAAATTTAGAGAATGTCTGTCTTATTTCCCATGTAAATATCCTATTAAATATATTTTCTTTTTTTGTAAGAATACCTTTACTTTAAGAAATATATTTACCAAAGACATGAATATGCACGCAAAATAGCAGTAATTGTACTCCTAGATATCATTGCACTGCACATGTTAAGAAATCTAGGAATCAATGAGTAACGATATAGGCCTATTAAATGCATGTAAAAATAGCGATAATAATATTATACCTATAATGTTATAATAGTATATAATTTTATATGATCTATATTTAATAATCTATATAATTATAATACTATAATAATATCATCGCTATTTTTACATGAATTTACATCGTTACTCATCGATTCCTAGATTTTTTAACATAGGCCTATGCAGTGCAACGATATCCAGGAGTAGGCTACAATTATAAGATGAACAATTCATCTTAATAAGATGAAATAACATAAACGATGGACTTCTAAATAATTTGACTGTGATCGTATGATTTAATTCAACTTAGTCTACCTGTTTATTTTCAGCCTTTTATTTAGAAGTCCATGCAGAAAACAAATCATCTTTAATAATATCATAAATCAAAAGTTCATCTCAAGAGATGAGCCATCAGAGTTATGTACATTTATTCTTTTTGGAGCAATTTTCAATTCTTTGCAGAAATCTTTTAGATCATTCAAAGTGGTGGGTCCACCGACAGATTGTTCAATAGTATTCGTTGTTACAGTATCCGTAATTGTTGTTATTGTGTTGCTGCATTCTATGTTTGAGTTATCCACTTGATTAGATAACACATTCGAAGCTAATCGCATTCTTTTGTCCGATACCTCATCGTATACATCAATACATTCACTACGATGGCCGGATATTTTCTTAGCTAGTTTCTTGTCTCCTGTTTTCTCAATAATTCTTGTAACTGCTGTTCGTCTTCCACTTTGATTGGTGTGATTTCCGTCAAATCCAGCCGCTTCCATGAGTGATCGAATAGTCAAAGACAATGTATTGTGATCCATGGGTATGGGATTATACCATTTGGTAGCTGTGTGGTGCGGATGTGGTTGCAGAAATAAGGCTTGTGTATTGCATATAGCTGGTCTGAGATTTATCATCTTCTTATAAAGTCTTATCACACAACGATTCGTCAAGTGTGTTAAAATCTTCATCATCAAACAATTCGTTAGATAGAGACATGTTTCAATATGAATGATATGATCTCAAAAGGAATCATTGCAAACGAAGTTTGAATACCATATACAAAATTTCTAGGGTGTTATTAGATTGTAAGAAATCCCTAGGTAATTCTTACAAATGCATAGAAATAAGACAGACATTCTCTAAATTGCTTAGAGGATAATTTGGCAAATCTATCTATGATAGTTTTACCAAATTATCCTCTAACCATTACAAAGAGAGTTCACTTACTTGGCTTTATTTCCGAAGGTGTCGAATCATCGTTGGTGTCCTCGATGATGCGTTCGGTTAATTTCCACCATTCACTCTGGTCTTCTGTCTTCCTGACTATAACACGTGTAGATCAGCTTCGCACCAATTTGATCCATATCACATCTTCAGTCGGTCTCTGCTGCCACACGCAATCCCAAACAGCGCGGTTCAATGTGCGATGATCCTTCCTGCGTCAGATATGGTCGGAGAGACCCATTCTGTGCTTGATAATCAGTTGACACCGCAGTCGAAGGTTCTCTCTCTCCTCAGGACTTCATCATTGGTGGTGCGGTGAATCCATCTATCACCTAAAATCCTTCGAAAGCCCCGCAACTCAAGTGCATCGGGACGCCGCATATCCGTCTTTTTAGTTGGGGTTTTAGTTTTTCAGACTTAATGGAGCTAAGTTCGAATTGCGCTCACTATATGACAATCAGATAATATACCGGTCGTGCGCGCTCGTTTCTTCTCTATTTTTTCATTCAACTTACCTTCTATTGTAAAATTTGGGTATTGTCAGGCTACTGTCAAACGAATTGCAAGTAGAACTTTTCTTGAAAAGTTGAAAACATTAGAAAGGGTATGACAATATAGACGCATTTATCATTTCAATGTTTCAATGCAGTTGAAGCGGGAGGTAAAGATCAGAGTAATATAGAGAATAACATGGAAGTGAAACTTGAGGACACATTCGGAAGATATCATCCTTCCAGTGGTGGTGGCCACAACCTGCGGCTGTACTTTCCCTGCTTGGAATCATCAAACAAAATTATAATTCGAAATATAGTGAATTTTGCAACTCATTGAAACAACGAAAAGTAACATCAGATTATTTTAGGATGTTCATTCCCTTATCAATCCAATATCAAAGGTGAAAGCTGTGTACTAATTTCTTGTCAAAAGTTTTCTGAAATGACGAAGTGGTGCAAGTGTCCCAATGAAGAAAATCAGATTTTTGAGTATCATTTTCTGTGTCCTTTCCCTGGTCCTTTCTGATGGAATATTGTCGATATAAACATTATACATATACATTTGCTGCATTTTTGAAATTCAATGTTGTGATCCCCTTGTCAATTGATAGCTTTTTGTCTTTACAAGTATGCTGTGAGTGAAGGTTGGAAAATTTTCATTCCCAATTATTTTCCAATTGACGATCCTCTCTCATCTCACGGATAGGGTGAAGACTTGCTCAGTGAATGCCTCGCACCTTTTGCAGAGAGCAATGTTGTCGTCTACATTTCTTGGAAGATACATGTAGAAGTGGTTTATTTTGTCGACAGGACTTCAAACCAGGGATGCGGAGTCCTATCATTTTGATAGGACTCCGACTCCGAGGGTTGATAGGACTCCGGCTTTTGACAAGACTCCGACTCCGGGTGTCAAGTATATAAAGCATTTCTTAAAAAATTAACTGGCAACCTACATCATAGATCATTATAGGCCTACCTGTACCTATATTTAGTGATCAATTCTTATCAATTATCAATCATTTTCGATGAAAGTTGATCAAATGTCGCTTTCAGTTGGATGCATGCGACTCGGCTCCTCCCATCTTCTTGATGTGGGCTTTACACGGTTTTTCTCCAGTCTCTACCAGGCAGGAAAATCCCATCCTTCTTAAAAAATATGAGTACACTTTCGATTTCAATATGCGCTTTAGAGGAGCCATCGCACACGATTAACGTGAGGGTAAGAGGCAACCTTCTCAAGCAAGCTAGTATTTCATTTTTGTCTCTGATGTGACCTTTGGTGCGTAGGTATGATCGAGACTAGAAAGGCTTGTCTTCTCTACTAAATCACCGAGTGAAAAGAGCAAAAGATAATCTTTTTTCACTATCAAGGTTCATTCCCTCAACTATTACAAGCTTTGTATGCACTGCTGTCTGTGTACTTTTGTTTGACGGAGAAAGTTGACATCAAGACAGTGACAGCTATGCACGAGAATAGATAATTTGTTTTTATTTTGCTTCGGGTCTAGTTATAGGCCGGAGTCTGGAGTCCTATCATTTGATAGGACTCCGACTCCGCATCCCTGCTTCAAACTGACCACAGGAAGACTTCTGCTAACTCTTTCTTCCTCTGCTAGGTATTCGCAATTCACCTGGAGACTTGCTCGAGTAGCAGCTGTTTCATAGAAAGTCTTTGAGTAAGAGCCTTTACTTTCGAAAACAATAACCAATGAATTTATTGATATCTGTGCGCCAAGGCGTCGCACGATATTCTAAGCTAACACAAGTAGTATCTCTCAAAAACATTGTGGGCATGATAATGGATCAAGTGTTCCATTCAAAATCTAAAAAAGTCACAGCGTTCACAAAACAGGCTTTGCACCTGCCCACAAAGCAGGTTGTTACTTCTTGTTACCGGACTTTTGAAATTTGAATTAATATCCTTCGGCTCCTATTATGTCATTCTTCCAGTAAGTCATGCTCTTCAAAACAGCTATCTTCACCAATTTTACAGTAACTCGCGAGATATGGAAAAATCTCACGGTGATGCATCCATTCTGTCCATTACTGTAAATATTTCAATATTGTCAGCATAACAAACAATGAGAACTTTCTAAACATTGAAATTATTAACATGCAACCCCCAACATTCAACAAAATTCAACCCCAACTTCATCTCAAGAATCTTAATTCTAACATACATGAATTTTGTAAGAATTGTGCCTTTCTTAGCCAATCAATCGCAAAATCACTTCGTATCTTGAATAATTTCATTACATGAGATAATTTATGAGTCCCGTTAACACTTTAAGCTTAGAAGATGCAATGAATGATTGGATTTCAATGCAATCACATGCATGTATAATACCAAATAACGACTGTTATTAAAGCTTAATGTCTGCCTTTGTGCATAACTATCTTTATCACTCCGCGATACCAATTGTGCCTACTACCCGAAAATTTGACAGTAGATGTTGGACCATTGCTTGACAAGTTGGCAGATTGCGATAAATGTCGATTGACGTTGTGGCACCGCAAAAAGTCTTAGAACCACAGAATTAGACAGCTCGTCTCTTCTTCCGTTCGACTCACAGAATTAGACAGGTCGTCCTTTCTTCTGTTTGACTAGAATGGAAGCATTGGAACATGTAACGTAAATGAAATGGCACAATCTCCTGACTTAATACCATAGCAATCGAACATGAGCAGCCAGTTCAACATTAAACACGCCAAATTGTGTAAAGTTTCAGTGACTGTTATCAACCGGATCACACAGCAAAGAGACACAGCTGATGTCAAGTTCTACAGAGAAGTTTGCGAACGTTTTTTCGTGTGCCTGCCAACTTTTTTTAATAATGATCGGAGAGCCCAAGATTATCGAGAAAACTTTTGCGAAATGATGTGAATTCTTCAAATCTGAAGGAATCGTGGCGATCGGAGCATTTTAAAGGAATTCACAGCAATCCGCAAGCGGCGCACGACTATTTTTCTTATCTCTGTAAGCTATTAAAAATTTCCTTTTGCCCACTTAGTAAGTTCCTGCATGTGCCGTACCGTTTTGAATCAGTTTGCAGTTTTGCACTTCTAGCAAAGTGATACGGTTAAACAACCTAATTCTGTGTGTACATCTCAATGTACTGCTGTTATTCCCGTTAGGGACATTTTTTAAAGTCTATTATCAATTTACTTGAAAATGATTGACCTTGAAGCCACTATACAATTATAAGACTTACATATTGTAATATAGGCTCATATTTCACTAGAGATTGATAAAGAAGTCATCGCGTGCATTTCTGCTCAGCTTTCCATCGTATGCAAAATATGTTGTCAAGAAAAGACTAATTACATTGTATATGCATGCAATTTGGAATTCTTGTTTATCCGAAGAAGCTTACCGGTAGGCCTACCAATGTGTATTTCATGTATTTCATATGGAAATTGAATGAATCATTTGAAATTGTACAACTTCCTGACGAGGATTGACGGCAGTTATCTGACCGTCAATTGAAACCGGTTGAAGAAAAATAGAAGAAAGATTTGGGAAAGACGTGTTTCTACTTTTATCATTAACCTATTGAATCGCTAGTCAATCCGTCTTTTCGAGCTGTTTTCCTGAAATTGAATAAAATATGGAAATTGAATGAATTTCTGTGATCTTGGCCAAGTTATGTTTGACGATCTAGGCCTCATTAACCAGCCGGTTTTGAGAAAACCAGTCGCCTTCCCAGCCCGGCCACTCGGTTTTGAATACACCTGAAGTTGGCCTGACCCCGTTACATTTCAGCCCAGTTCCTGAAGTCACTTGATCCGTCGAAGCATGTGCTAATGCAACGGCGCTGCCACAAGATTTTCAGAGGGAGGGGCTGGCTTTTTAAAATGATCTTTTCAATTCACTTACTGCTGTACCTTCAAATGAATTTAAGCCACATAACATATTTGAACTTCACTAAGTGTGTAAAACTCCTCTTATCTGACTTGTAGAACATTTACAGCTTCAAAATTAGACAACTGCTGGTCATTTGTCTGTAGACAACAATCACACAAAGTTCATGATCACAGCTGTACCGGTACCTTGTATTCTAACAAAGTATCCAAGGGAACAATCCTTCATCCCAGGGTTCAGGTGAGACTTTTCAGTCGTGCTGTAGTGTCACTCAGTGACAGATCAAGTCTATTTTAAACCCAATGTGACTAACTTTGGCGAAATTGATGATTTTGGAAAACCTGAAAAATGTGGGGGGGGGAGAAAGAATGGAAGTACCCACAGATGTTTAGGATCATGTGTAATTACGCGTAGTTTACGCGAGAATTGCGCGTTATTGAGCGTGGCATGTCATCTAATGTACTGAGGAATCAACACTCCATAAATTTCACAATTCTATCCATTCTGTCAATAAGTCAATAAATGGAACAATAAACATGGAAGAAACATGTGAACATGAAACATTCGAAGTTCAATGTAAATAGAATAATTAAATATTGAGTTGCATCCTCAGTGAAAAATGGAAACAGACCTGAATAGCTGCCATTTCATCCAATATCAGGAATCATCAGTAGGCCTAGTTCACATCTCTCAACATCGACACAACTCCGAATTTAAAGTTGCAGCCATGCCCGGGTCAATTTGAGATTTGCACTTAGCAAGCTTGTGAAATTTTGACGGGCACTCATTAAGTATCACTTTAAACACACAACTAGCAAATCGTTTGAGTTAGTGCGCCAGCAAATAATTAATTGTCGCTGCTATTTGCAAACACAATGTAAAATGTATAATTAAATATTGAGCTGCATAATCAGTTGAAAAATGGGAACAGAGAAATATCTTGAGTTCTTGTTGCATTTTACTTTACTCTCAACTGATTTAGCTCTTTGAAACATTACTTGATTGAAATACTGCGTGAAAAAAATATCTTAACACTTATAATGATAGGGAACGATGCTTTCAATAATGAAGTAGCATTACAACCATAACTCTAAATGACAAAAAATTACTTCATACCCATCTAGCAACCTGCATGTGGCCTAGCAATCTACCACTAATGCAAGCTCAAATTCAATTGTTCATACAGTTCATCCGATCTCTCTTGCTCAATGCCTTCCCGTCGCTCTTCAAACAAATTGGTAGGAGAAATTGGTTCATCATGCCGTTGCGATTTATGTAAAAAATACAGCAAATTTTGTAATTATGCGATGTTTAAACTTATCCAAACATTGATCCTGTGTATCAGGATGAACGATATTTTCATATGGCTATACTAGAGAGGGCACATAGAAATTTGTTTGGGAGCATGATTGGCCAGGGACTGCTAAGATATCTATATAGCTGCCGGCACCACAGAAATTAGCCATGAATTAGCAGTACCATAGAAAGTCTACTTCTGTGGCAGTGGGCTGCCAGCTATATGCCGGCTTTTCAAGTGACTCAAATATCTACATCGCTAAAATGCATTATACCATGATAATTTGGAGACTGATGCTGATGCCTCAATGTTCTCAAGGCTTCGTCAAAGATGAGCAAATCCTCTCAGGGTCTCTGATAGACTGCTGGTGGTTTCCCTAGTAAGTGACATTACTCTCAATATTCAATAGAGGAATGCTGCCATATTGCTGAACAAGTTTACCAGATCAGTCAAGAAATTTATGTGTTCGTCAGATGTTGCGGTAATTGGTCTTGATCTTTCACATGTACACATGCTTTTGCAGACTTGTTGGCAAGTATGTTCCACATCCGAAGTGGTATATTTATAAAACAGGCTGTGTCACTCTCCCTATCTTGAACAAAGGGCGCAGCTATACAGTGCTTTCGTGAAACACTCGCAATGCAAGTGATGCATTGCCTACTATACCTTGCTCGAAGAAATGCATCTGATATTCGATTTGCAGAGAGATTATTCAGAGATAAAAACATGATCAAAGGAATAACCTGTACTCAATAAGATGGCCTCTTCGAGAACGAGAAGAAGGCTTACTTAAAGTTCATCAAAATTTATCAATGAGAACTGTTTAATATGCTATGTGGCGTAAGAAACTTTGTCTTTCAAAGGAGATGTGTAATTCTTTAGTCTCGCAAATAACACCGCCAGCAGAGACCATCTTGAGAGCCGATAATGGAAAAAAAGTATATCGCGGAAGGACTTCAGAGAAACTGCGACATGATTGACATTGAAGTGACGTACTCAAGGAGAAGAGAATAATCACCATGAATAGCAACACTAACTTCAACATCATGAAAGGAAACGTTGAAATTCATTATGTGAAACACAGTATCTGACGCAGGGATGTGAACTAAAAGAGAAAGTACGCTTTCATAATTATGCCCATAAGAGTTACCTTTTCATTATTAATTCCATGATTACAATAATCAAGATGCATAGCAGTTGATTAGTGCACTCCTTGGTAAGTTAAACATTGAAAATTTGAGAGAAATATTTAGGTACTACGTCATTCTGTCCTATCTGATCCAATGGAACAGAAATAAATTGAATTTCTTGAATGAGTTGGATCAGCTCTCTTAGAAACATTACGATCGGAAGTGGTCACACTTTATCGTTGAAAGGCTTTGGTGCAGTTTGTCAATGTAGACGTCCGAACCTTATCATGCTTCTTATCATTCTAACATCTGGCAAACGTCGTCGGTACATGCTCATGTGTCTATATAGACTCCTTTTCTATAAGATGTGGCGAGATAGACAGCCATTGATCAGATGGAAACTTGTAGACACTGACTTTTTCATCTTCATTTTAGTTGATTTGTAATTAGTGCAGCATTCTGCCTCATTGCACTTTCATGGCATTTATAATATTGAAAAATGATGCATGATACTCGACTTTGCGCAAAGATGCAAATTCATTTCTATAGTCCATGTAATGTCATGTAAGATAGATATTTGAGTCACTTGAAAAACCGGCCTATGGCTGGCAGCCCACTGCCAGGGAGTTGTACGTCCCGGTAGCTATATAGATATATTAGTAGTCCCTGGATTGGATCGGCTAAGAAATTTGATAGCCTGCTGCATGTAGAGTAATTCATAAAATTCAATTCATATGAAATAAAATTTCTACATAAGAATGATGTGAAATTCATCATGAAAGTTAGAAAATCAATTTGTCTACAAAAATATTTTCTCTCACCTATTTGTTCACATGAAAATAGAAAAGTGTGGCATCAAATGAAGGACCAATTGAACGCTTCATAGAAACCATTTTCTAACTACAGCCATTATGAGTTGCTTCTTATTAAAGACAAAGTGACTTTATTCATGCTTTTCGTTGAAAGTCATCCAATAAGCGGGATTGGAAAATAGCGAAAGCGCAAAGAGTTAGTCTTTTGATAAGATGCGCTGTAGAATAAATTCAAAATTTGAATGTTATGTCCGAAAAATTATTCATTTAATTTACTGACTGATTTATGCATTAAGCTAAATTTCATAATTCGATTTACATTTATTTACACATCGACAGCTCTACCTATGTGTAAACTAAGCTTATATGTATATTGGCATGTTTACAGGAAGTACAGAGGACGCCTATATGTATATTGACTTTTTTTGACTTCCTATGATCATAAAATTATAACAAAACCGTTGACGATGTCAAGATATCTATGCACGATAGCCAGTCAATGAAAGCCAAGTAACAATGAAAAGTCGTATATCTACAACAGAATTGTCAGTCGACATGGTAACTATAAGTCACCAAGATTATAGTTAAGATTGTTGGCTACATAATTATTGACTACGTTACGCGCCCTAAGATTGTTGACCGCAACTTAGATATCGGATTGCTATTGTTGTATCTTTGGCAGTCAAGTATGATCTTAATGGTATTTTAGATTTTGACCGTAAATCAGATATTAGGCTGTTTTTGTGCAGACATGTGGTATGTACAAATATTATCTCAATGGTATCTTATGCAATCGAGAGCCCATTCCAGATCTAATATCGACATAATTTGATTTTGAATTTCTATATTTGTGATCTGTATTATTGGTTATCTAACATAACTTTTAGAAAAGTAAGCACCTATGGCTACTCAACATTCAGAACATTCCAGATAATCAAATTTCTGGTGTATGATCTTCTTGCATGGATCAGCCTACATCGGAAAGTGATCATCGCTTTGTCTCAGAATTATCAAACACTTTTAAGGGTGATATTTCACGAATTGAAGAGGAAACTTCTTCCACGCATTATGGAGATTTAAAAGAAAATATTTTAGAAACTTTAAGAACTGCCGAGCAAGGAGTAAATGCGTCGTCAACCGTTTGTCAGACCAAGTCGCATTTCAATAGATTAAAATTATTTCCGGAAGAAAAGAATTTTTCAACTAACATCGAGACTGCACGGAGTCTATTTTATCAAATTATTTGAACTATTTTTTAAATCTCTACAGCAACCACTGTGTAGGGGTCACAGTTGTGTCAAACCTACGAGATACACAATTAGAAGCTTAAGATATTGCTGTAGTTACTGTCCATAAGAATGTAGCAAGTGACAAACGAAACAGATAATGTCATACATGAGGAACCAGCTCCTAAAAACTGTAAATCAAACGAAATTATCGCATTTGAAGACAATTCAGTTCAGCCTAACATTTCGAGTTTAACTATTTCAGCACGTAGTCTGGTTGCTCTGTTTGGTCGTGGTGATAACAATATCAAGATCGGAACATTGAATGTTTACTTAAAATGACTGGAAAGCAAGACTTACATGTTACATGTTCTATCTTCTAACCGACCTTTTAAAAGATGTTCAAGATTATCTCCGGGCATGCAATAGTATTGCTGCCCGGAGATTTTTTCATATAAATTTGTCATTGTGTGTTAATAAGGAAATATCACAAAGCAATTTCGTCCTTTTTATTGTTGATTGGAAAAGATAGGGCTATGGTACAGGAAAGGCAAAGATACAACAATTTATGTTTCTCATATCTGAGATCGAATGAAGTACGGTATATATTTTTTATATAAATTGGTTTTCAGACCAGCGCAGCTACAATGTTAATTCTTCAGCTTGTACATATAGTCATGGAATATGAGATTGACGTAAGAGATCTTACAGAAAGTTGACAGTTATTTTTATAATTTTAATTTTTTTAGAATTTAATTTCAGCAGATTGAATGCTTGATTGGATATACATACACATTCTAGCATATTATCATCATAAATTAGCAACATTTACGCACATTGATTAGATAAATATTAAATCACTGGCCTGCATTTATATATATTATCATGATTAAACAAATATTTAAAGCCTATTAGAGAATAACATGACAAAATATTTCATCAGTTTGGGAGCTATGTTGTCGATCAAAACTCAACTGAATTTTAAATCGGTCTCATCTACATGTATCTTCTACCACTGAATTCTTTACTGATAACCATGGTTCATTGATCAGTGAATCAATCTGCGTATGCCAATCTTACCCACGAATTCATAGAAAAATTATTAACTCTCTCATGGATCATTTCGAAATTCAATTGACAGCATTGGCTCATTTCGTAAGCAATTAGTATCTCACTTGAGAAGACTGTTTTGCGGTGAAAATTAATGCATCAATAAAGCGAGCATTTGCAGGTAAAGACCTACTTGGCTTTTAACTCCTGAAACATTGCCTTTAAGTGCTGTTTAAATCGATTATCAGTTATTGTGTGGAAACATGTTGAACGTTCATGTTAAAAATGTTTTCAGTTCGCTTTCTTAAAACGTCTACCTAAATCGCGTAATCTTCAGACGTCAGGAATTCGCAGATTAAATCTGAGAGGGAAATATTGCCTAACTAGACTAAATTCTAGCTTATTACAGAATTCCTCAGCAATGTTGTGCATAATAATTACTTGAATCTATCAATATTGCAAAGCAGCGGCAATGATACATTTTCACAAGATTTCACACAAACAGATCGCATCATGGAAAAAGACATCATCTGATTAAAACCTGTTCCTCTTCTCACTAAATCTCAAGGGCATATTGGTTAATGATGCCTGTTTAAACTTTTTTGTCAACGTGTTTCCCTTTTTTTCCAATTGGAAATGCCGTGTGGCTGATCATGAGTATTTGAATGGCTGACGCCTTCTGCATAGCATCTTTCCATTTGTGATCAGTCTTTTTCTTGTATTTCCGATACATTTTCGTGGTTTTCGTGCATGATAGATTTGATACTTTCCTTTTGTCTTCTCATTACGACATTTACAGCTGAACATCATCAAGTGGGTTTCTATACGCATTCAGATAAATAAAGACGAAATTTTCAATCAGCTGCTTAGCAACGATAGTTTTATGTCTCATTCCTTGAGAGTGACTGCATATGTGTGCTTAGGTGACGTGCAGCTATCTATATACATGGGACGAAATTCCTGCATCATGGCAAAAGAAGAATATACACTACAGTGAATGTAAATAGAATTAAATATTGAGTTTCATCTTCAGATGAGAAATTGGAACAGACCTGGATAGCTGCCATTCCATCCAATATCAGGAATCATCAGCAGGCTTAGTTCACAATTTTTTTTGTCAAATTTGTGTCAATGCAGAAAATGCAATTTATTGTATATAATCGTGCATGCAATCACCGGTTGCAGTAATGGCATACTTCCAATAACGTAGTTTTGTGATTGAAATTACCATTGCAACACAAGTCTAGATCGATTTCCACCTTGTTGTTGTATAATCAGTTTAAAAGTTTGGGAAAGTCAAGCAAAGTAATAATAGATTTCGACTACAAAAGATCCATAGTCATTATCAAAAACAATTCTTTCTTGCTTATTTAATTGTCTGATAATAATATTATAGTTTAACTTGGCGTTCCCATTGATTGTGTTAATCAGCCAAGGTACATTCGCACACACAACCACCCGGTTGTATTCTGTCCATGTATCTATCTACTCGTACGTGCAAGTCAAAAGTTCTTATACAAAACTTCAGCTTATAGAGAAGTAATTTAGAGATTCCTCAAACAAACGTTACTTATTCAGGAACTGATAAGACATCTGCTTTTTTTGGCTTAGACTTTCAATATATTATTCTGCAATGCATGTGATTTTCTGTAGAAAATAAATAAATGAACGTTGTCTTTACTCGGAAGCAGATTATGCACGGAATCCTTCTTCTATGTGGCCGAGTTGTCATTTATTCACTCTCATTCTTTTTGTGCTGAGTGTTTAGTAGGAATGCAGGTGCGCCTTTTTTAAAAGTCTTAGGTTTGACCCAACCAAGATTTGAACCAAGGTCTCCAGAACGCAGAGCGAACACTCTACCACAAGGCCACAGCGCCGGTTCAAAATATACAAGTGTGACGAAAGAGAAAGTGTAGGAGCATAACACAATGATAATTCAGTAAATGAGTTGAAGTGCTCCCCTGTCTATTCATCAAAATTGTAATTGCAACAAATTTAAAATCTCAAACATCTAGCCCAACCGACTTTTACAATGTGTGCGATAAATAAACATCCTGCTTCGATTCTCTAACCCAAGCACAGACTAATGAGTACAAATCTCCGCAACTGAATGCGTGACGTTGGATATTTTCGTTGTGAGTTCGATCCCCATTCATTTCAGTGGGAATCGGCAGAAATTGTATCCGAATTGAAGTTATCACATGTCTCCATCAAAATCAGGACTATGACGGTATTATTTGATAGAAAGCTTTGATGAGACAGCATCATTTAGTTCTCATTGTGAGCAGCTAGGAACTGTGTCTCTTATTCTTCATGGTTCTTCAGTGGTCACCCTCAGAGAATGTTGAAATCTGCAGAATTCACATCCCTATGAACACTGCCAGCGATGCCGGAACAGGGGGCGTGGGGGGGCATCGCGTCTCTTGCCCTGACTGTGGAGGAAAAAGGTTAATGTAGTTATACAACAATAGTGTTCGAGATTTAACTTCGAACTAGAAATAATTTTTATGAAATAGCTTCTTATTCTTTGCTCAAACATTTTTCCGGAATGGCAAGTTAATTTTGAATCGGCAGTGGCATTGATCTCATATGGCAATGAAAAATACCGCTGAGATTCCATGAGTATCTAGTGTTTCGAAGTTTTTTGATTGACAATTGATAGCATCAATCAACAAAGTAACTCGAAGGCATTATGCTACACTTTTATATACACTCACAGACCCCTACGCTGAAAGATCATGGGTTTACTAGGGTTATCACTACTGTTAGTTTAGACAATATTAGTTTAATAGGCACATTTTAAGAATGAAAAATGACGTTCATCAATAACAAACCTAGTTTATGATCCATGTTCAATCTAAGCACAAGTGAGGCCTCATCTTCTACAAGAATTAAAAGTGTAGACTTTCCGTTTCCGAAAGCCATGGTAGGAAAACAAAAAAGAAATGAGCAAGCGATTGGAATGTAAGTCCATATTATAGATCAGTGTTCGGCATTTCTCGATTATTACTCGAGTACTCGAATGAATTATCAATGTTTTTATAGAGCATCGCATGTAATACTAGTATGTCTTTTAATTCAATGCACTACCTATATAAGCTGAGACACAGCCCTGCAAAAACACATGCATAAATACATATTCTTAAAAAAACATATTTTCGGTAGACTTGCTCATTTATGTTATCCTGCAAGGTCGACTACAGAAGGACGTTTTGCACAAATTGACCTTACAAAAAGCGGGAAGGTTTTCCTATTCACTATATTGCTGTCATTATAAAATGATTTCTTGTCAACTATAAATTTTGTTTTGGCAAATTTAATGCTAAAATAATTTATTGAGATAACTAGAGTTTTTATCTGATATAATAAATAATGAATGATCTCATTTTCATGAATGACATGCTCATTTTCTTCTGAGATGAAATTAACGAAACTTAAAAGCTTCACGGATCTATTCATACTATAACTGAGAATGTATCCCCTTTGTTTAACTCAGAAACTTAAAAATGAAACTACTTTCCCCATTTTCTGATTTCGATTTCTGAATATTATAGAGCATGCCACTACATGCTTGTATATAACTGTGTATCAACAATGTCTGCTATTATGGACACTGAGCAATGTATGATTTGTGTGAAGGCGCGGTAAGTGCAAACCAAACCACTCACGGAATTTTATTCACGACTGAAGTTGAGCTTAAATTTACAAATTATGAAGTAGGCGAGCTTATAGTAGCTGTATCTCCCCTCATAACTGATATATTTTCTCTTGCTTCTTAATATGTTTTGTCTTTGCGCTTTTCAGATGCCTTATTTAATGATAACCTATTTAGGGAATAATTCCATTTAAGCAACTGGTACTTTCAATCATATTATCTTATATTGAATGCTTCAATTGAACGAAATAGGTAATCATCAAACTGAATAATTGCTAATAGAAATCTTCACATTCTCTAATGGTCATGATCTTGTACTGTACAAGTAGGTAGTAATAGGTTGGTATGCGGTACTAGATCAATGAATTATTATCACGAAAAATAAGTTGAAGACAGGCACGCGGGAATTATTTCTCGGTAGGAGGCTGAAATGTTGGGTGTCACAAAACATTTTTTGTCCGTTTGCGGAGGCATCTTGCTCATGTTCTGGCGGAAACTGTTTTTCGTGGATGAAACTCTGATTTTTGTTTCAATATTTTTTGTGCATTCATGCTCAATCTTGTTACCAATTCACTTTTAAGGGTTCAGTTTTTTCAACATCATGGCTTCTCGTAATCCCAATTTTGCTTCGTGGTTGTCATGAAGGGCCTTACCCTCCAAAGTAAGACACACGTTTCATGACAACAAAGTATATGTCAATCCATGTTTTGTCATACCAGTATAGAACTATAGATATATTAAATGTATAGTGGCCATTCGAATTGGTCTGCAACTATGTCAAGCAAGATTATTTCAGATGTTAAGAAGCAGGGATTAATTTTTCTCCCAATGCTCTCGTTTTGAAACGTCTGTTTACCAATTGCTGTTGAATATGACGCGATCAGCAAAGGTTGGAATAAGACGTCAATTAATTCATTCGATTTATATGTTTACAATACAGTTGACTTATACCACATATTCGACATTACCAATAGAAAGATAATTATCAAAAGCTTCCGATGAACTGTACTAAAATATTTATTGATGAAACTAAAGCCAAAAACGTCAAATTGATGTGGGACCTATGCGTCAAAAACTAAAAAGTGATTCTTATTAAACTGATTCATTTGAGTGTGCAATCCAAACATATTTGATATAATAGTTCAAAAGGTTTTATCTTTGGTGTATTTCTTAATCACATTATGTAAACCTTTAATGACACCCAATCATGCACCATGACAAGCATTAATTAATTATACCAGATAACTCAAGAATTAATTTTGTATTAATAGGTTGATTATCATAAAATATCATATCATTTAACTTGCTTGAAATTGAATGCGTTTTACAATGAAAATGGTGTCATTTATCATCCTTGTGGTTGTATTAGAGTGTTTTCATTCACTAGCAACGCAGTTCCGTCCATGGGAATGCGTAGACAATTTGAGCACATCCCCTACGAACTCAATCTCAACAATGAACTCGTACAGCTCAAATCTAGCAAAAATCGTCTGACTTTGTCCCATCGAAGAATATGTACACGGTAGGTCTACAGCATGCACTGAACTTATATTGAGTGAAATGAACTTATGAACATTCATACAATCTTTTGCTATCAAAACTATCATATTTATTACGAGCGGAATTTTTTATGAATGATTACCATAAATTGCCGGTAGGTTGAGTGTCCAATAAAATAATCTTTTGAATATCGATATTGGCCTTCTGCACTTTTAAATGCATTTGCTGAAGAATTTGTACATGTAAACATTTGAATCGGACTCAGTCGATTTTCTATGTATATCAACTGAATGAAATTTGATTTCTCGAGTGGGACTGAAATCATTAATGTGTACGTAAGTGACAAGATATATTTCAAGTTTAAATTTATAAAATTTACGGAAAGTCTGTGAATTGACCCACCTTCATTTTCGGCCATAGCACCGTCAACGCGGTGGCTGTAAATGTTGATAGTCAAGAGCACTGTTCATGATCAAATGCCCATAAAATTTCTGAGAAATAGTAAAAAAGTCAAATTTGTAATATTTCTGCTTTATAAAATTACCAAAAGTGGGAATATCATTAACTCTCAAAAATAACAGATTTTTCGAAAAATTACGTGCAACATACTATACTCACTTTTACTTCACATCAATTTAGCTACTAGTTTGGTGGCTATACAAAGGCAGGCAAATCCAGAAACAAAGAATTATGGAGCCCTTGACCCAATGACCCGCATGGCTGGTCTGCAGAATAGATTATAAAAGAAAATTATTTTATTCGTTTCTGAGAACACGACAAACTTGCCAAGTGCTGACCAAGTGAATACTCAGTACTATTGAAGAAGAAGGAGAAGAGATTGAAGATTGCGAGGATGATAATCAACCGAATAAAAAAGAAAACATGGAAACTAGGTCCAAATGCCATGAAAGACTGAAAGAGGAAGAAAACGTGGAAAATACATGGACTAACTAATCATTCAAGAACTAGAAGTAGAAAGACCGTTTGATGCGATCAATTGGGAATTCATTTATATCACAGAATAGTGTGATTGAAATCCAACAAGCCCTAGCAAAAAATTCCCGTTCATCGAACCACCCGAAAAGTAAGAAAATCTGTGGAGTTTTTAATTGGTAGGTGGGGCTCTGCATCTCTGAACTAGCAATAATGACCACTGTCACATACGATCAAGAGTCATGTCAATAGACGGAAATGTACGTGGATGATAGACTCAATCAAAAAGAAAATATAAAATGTTTGAGAAATATTTGTTTTGTGTTTGTTTGATAGAGCCAATCGATGAATTATATTCCAGGATATGTGTGTCTGACTGAAGACCGGAGTTTTTAGAGGTGCTCAACCCTCTCTGCCCCTCTGTTCCCGCGTGCCTAGTTGAAGAAGTTATATTTAAGTCAATTGAAGAGCGGTAACAGAATAATGGAGAATATGCAAGCATCTCTGGGATTGCAATCTATTTGCCGGACGCAAGATTGAGTCATACTTTTCTGTTGCTGCGTATTGCAGAAATGTGCCCCATGTAAAGATCACTGAGGCCATTTTATTGAAGCGATTCAGGCCCTCGCTGTGTGTTATGAAAGAATATGTAAGCGACTTGTTCCTGCCATGGTCTTAGCCCTTTCTGCTTTCATCTTATCTATGTTAATTTCCGATAGTCTGATGTCTCGATTTTAGTATGTACCTATGCATAATTTTTTACTTAATCTCTTTTCATAGCTACATGTATGTAATTTGAATGTTTATAACTTTCAGTGCAAGATTGTTTGGAATCCTTTTATAAATGACGTATCTTATGACTAGAGTCATCGAAAGCGCTCAAGATAAAAATTATTAGAATGAGTTTAGTTTTATTTTCCTTGCTAAAATTCAGTGGAAGAAAAGGCTGTTTTAAGTTTTTGAAGTCTATCATAGCTCATTTTAAAGCTGAGAATACTAGCTTTAGAATGATGTACAGCACGTGGTTGTACGACAAGATTGGAAGACATGATAATGTATTGAATTTAGCGAAAAATAGGTGGTCCGTTTTTTTATGATCAGCATTGTAGTTGCAACTACTCTATGGTTGTAACTTTACATGTAACTATCATATACTGTGTAAGAGTAACGTTTTTCGTAAAAGATCATAATGAAGATTCATTTAATGCATTCCGAAATTTAGGTCTCATGAAGATAAAGGTGCAATTGCTGTATAAGTACATTATTTTGTAATTAGCATTCAGTCCATTGCTTGCACCTCAATAAGAGTGAGCGAATTGCATTGTGTCAAGCATTAGTTTCGATTTTCTCAAATTTGTCTCTAATTGACTTACATGTAGATATTCATAAATTGAGTAAGGGAGTTCAATTTTTAAAGAAAGATGATATGTTGCGCTTTCCAATGACGGGAGGAATATTCAATAGACGTGTGAAACACTATACCCAGGACAATTGCGTAAATTACTTCAATTTCAAAAATTGAATCATTTTTTCTGCAACCAGTGCGTTTATTTCAGATGAATCAAGAATGAAAGTTGTGTTGTAAACAATTATGCAATGCAAAACGTCGCCTTATGTACCCTTACAGATAAGTAGAAAGTTTTCACACGGTGAATCAGACATAACAAACAGTCTCAAGTTATTTTACAGCAGCTATTCTACTTACATTGCGCCGATTATCCTTCTTCGTGCTTTATTTGTGCAGTTATCAGTTCCACAGGTCTAACAGTCGCTGAAAAGCGGCGAAATATTGAAAGTAGTTTATTAGCGAAGTCTCGTCGGTAACAGCGTGAGAAGATCATGTATAAGACGAAGTTCGTGCAGTGATTAGTGAGTTGGATGGAATTGATAACTGCTAGCATGAACCGTTTCTTCGCAGGACAGTCTCCACACAGCGGTAGCAGGATTGGCTTCAAGATCACGCTTTGTATCAGAAGAACCACAAAGACAGATGAAGTTCCAATGATCAACGGAAGCTGGTCCTGCTCTTCTTCTGTCATTCCCTCATCCTCCTCGTTCTCTGTGATTGATCTGTCAAGTGACACCGAGCTGTCGACAGTCAGGGAACTGCTAGCTGTCACCGGGCGCGTTCGTCTACTGAGCAGGCCCCACTTGATGATGATTAGAATGTTGAAGATTGCTATGAAGACTGCCGGAATTATCGTCTTGACGATCACCCCTCCGATATCTAGGATGGTCATGTACGTCTTCATATGCTCGGACGTGTCCGGGTTCTCAATGCACTCGAGTGAATCCGTTTCGTTGCGCGATCCCCATTGCTTTTGTATTGCGGATGGAATGCAGATAGAAATTTGAAACAAGAGAAAGAGGACGAAATTGATGTATGCTGTGCGTCTTGTTGTCAATTGTTTGGTCTTCGTTGGCATGTACATGAGGAGAAATCGTTCGAAGGTGACGAAGAAGACCAACCAATACGAGACTTCGGCTGGTACCCCGAGGAAGTTGTTTATAAAACAATGAAACTTCGAAACATTTTCAAAGCTTTGACTGAACCAAGCAGACCATCCAATTTGCGTGCACAGGCAGTACACGGTGATGATGTCAGCGACGGACAAACAGAAGAATACCGCTGTTACGCGGTCCACTCTGGAGGCCCGCTGAGAGTCTGTGGAGACATATTTCCGGAATGTGCCTGCTGTAATGATCATGACGAGAATACAGTTCAACGTCCCGGCGATTATGATGATGACCATCACGGATCCTTCGATAAGTTTTGAAAGAAGACCGAAATATGCATTCTCCTCATCTGTGCAAGGAGCACCGTCGCCCATCGCGGTGGGAGGATCCGGTCAGAAGCGTTACAGAGGCATTTGGTCACCTCACGTGTCCTCAACGTGTAATCGCAGTGAGTGTAGAATAATCATAACAGCCAATGACGCAAGAAAGCTTCATGATTTGCCAATATCCTCAATGATGAGCAAAGAATAGTGCAAAAGAAAGTATCGTGTATATTAGGGAAGTTTAAGTCGGATCAGACGGAACACTTTTTTCCAACATATTTCTGAAATCTCTCTCGAAACCGCACAAGAGTTGCGGGATACGTTTCCACTTTATTTCTTTTGGCATGCGGATTTCTGGGTTGGTTACAATTGCTCCCCAGAAAAGTGGGGATTAAATAACTTCCTTTTCTTTCTCCACGAGTACATTTCCCTAATACTAATTGCCTAATAATATTAATAATAAAATAATAGAAATAAGATAAATGAATATTAAAATAAATCAATAATAAAAATCGTGCGGACGGTACACATATGATAATACTTAAATCTGAACATCAGGCAAAGTTGTACACAACGAAGGCGACATTAAAAGTTAAGCAACATAAATCAATTCAAAAATAACTGAATACAAAATTCAAAAGGACATGGTCAAAATCGGACATAATTCAACTCATATGCAAAATCCGTCATTACTTAGTTTCGACATACAAATCAAGAAACTTGAGCGAGATTGAGAAAATCTGTATAAGGGAATGTCGAATTTCGAGAGTTCTGCAAAATGCGCAGGGCAAGGAAATATAGAGGATGAGACGTGTCGTTTGTCAATAATAGAAACATACGGAATCCAGCTACAATGCGTCTGTATTTCAGCGAAACAAAATTTACACATTTAACATTCACTGGAACCACAAATTACTTCATGACATCTGCTCGGGATTCTTTCCAACAATTGAACATCAGGCTGAGACAAATCTGCAAACAAAGGAGCCAAGTATTCTGTTATAGATCGTATACAACTGTAATAGATGTTACACAATTGACTCTTACTCATGAATGGCTTAAGCTGTCGAAGAAAATGAACCTTTGAAAAGACTTTCCTACAAATGGCGTCTGTGTGTCTATTCCATGTCATGTTCATATCGATGGCTACTTCCGGAATGCTAACAAATTCTTTCAGCTGAATGTTGGGCACACTTTACTGAGGAGATTCAAATTGAAGATTCTGAAAACCGAAGCCTGTGGCCTTTAGAGAACTTATTAGATAGACTTTTCTAATTTACTTTCTTACGATCAAAAACCAATGCTTTGCGACTGCAAAATTTTGATAGAAATAAAAAATACCAAATTATCATTTCGACCATTTGAAGTAGCCATTATCAGAATTGCACTAAATCATACGATAAATCTGAGCTATACGGAGCTCAAAAAAGAAGTAGCCAATTGATGCACTTAATAATCTGTTTTTGTAAATCATGCGGAATGAAATCGAAAATATTTGTGCTGATAGAGCCATATAATTAAATATTTTGTTTATCTGCTTCGGTTTGCTACAAGTGTGATTTATTCGAAATCGGCGGCGCATCGAGGAACCTATTAAGTGAGCAAAAAGGAATTCCTAATACCTTACAGAGATAGGAAAAAAGTCGTGCGTCGCATGCGGATTAATGTGAGTTCCAGCGAAGTGCTTCGATTGCCAAAATTCCTTCAGATTCGAAGAATTCAGATCATTGCGCACAAGTTTTCTCCATAATGTTGACCCTTCCGATCATTATTAAAGAAAGTAGCAGGCGTACGAAAATTAGTTCACTTGATGATTTCACCATCCTCTCCTCGGCATTGCTCACTGTATAGTGCATACACTGAATCGAATGTTAGCCAGCCATCGATGTGTGCTTTGGTGTGTGCGAAGTGATATCACAGCACGCACGCATCTCTCACTGGCTGTGGTGTCCTCTGCTGACAGCTTATTGTTAGCTTTTTCCAATGGCAAGCGATACTCGAATTATCCATTCGAGAAGGAGCAAGTTGTCTAATTCTGTGATGTGCCATTTCGATATTAAGGCTAGATACAATTCTTCCATTCTAGGAAACCGAAGACGCACGCAGATGAATCTATCCTCTATGGATATAACGAACAAATATATTGAAGGATAAGAGACATCTGCACAGTTGGGTAGAGTGCTATCTGAAAAATGCTAGTGTACGCCTGTAGTGAAACATTTTATACCAAAGGATTCACTGCAAGCGTATACTAGCATTTTTCAGAGAGCACTCTATTTGCACGGAGATCATGTTCCTGATGTCTCTTATCCTTTCATGAATATCAATCTTAAATGAATTTCAATTTTTAAAAAGGTAGCTTTTCGCAAATTATGGAGTAATTTTTGCAAATAAAATGTTTTACATACTATCTATGCGATGCTGGAAATTATAGTTAACAGCCTAATTGAATCATCGTTAATACACTTGATAAGCTCTGGTCTACAATTGTCTAAAGCATTAACCAGCAGAATGCATTCAAAGGTCAATAAATTTTTTTAAGTAGAATTGAGCTAAAAATAGTTATAATCTTTAGAATCAAACTCTTTTGGTTAGAATTCATATCTTTTGTTGATATTATGCTAATTAATTATTCCTAAATGCATTATTTTATGATATTAATACTTTCAATTAAATGAGTTTCATTTTTTATCTGAACTGTGGACCCATGTTATATTATAACATTAAGTTTTGATCATTGTATTTGATCATGGCATTTATTATTAGCCCTTCTGTCTCAAGAAATTTGTGACATGATGAGCACAAAATAGAAGCGCGTTGCGAGGGGGCATAATATAGATTCCAAAGTTTATGGTTACGTCCATCACAGTTCATCAAAAATGCTGATCTCCAAACCAGCATTGTCAGTGACTTGAAAGAGATTTAAAACACTATTCCTTCTTCTGTATATTTCCATCATAAGACAATCTCTTATGCACAAAAATACCAAAAATGTGCAGAGCACACATGTAGTAGCTAAACATAGCTCAATGTACATGCCATCACAATAGAGATATAGCATTCAACATTATGTTGCTACTCTATAATATGCGTACTAGTGATCTCCCAAACTATCGCACCAGTTTTGCCAAACCACTCGTTAATCGAACAGTCATTGAAAGGGGATTCAGAACAACAGCATCAGTTTTATTTCTAAGGTCATCCCTGGGCTTGTCAAAAACCGCAAATTTCCATTAGATCAAAACTAATAAACCATGCACTAATCGAAAGATGTGGTTAAGCTGGTTAATAAAACGATGATTATCAATCGCTCTGAGATGACATCATCGTCATTAGATGAAGTCAAAGGCCAAATAATTCAAACTTAAGTTAACCTAAAATATCACTAAAATCGCACATATGTAGTATTTGCTTTCTGCAGGTGAAGAAACAACCCAATTCGGCGACTTTTATCGAGACACTGGAGCTAAAAGAAACAAGATTTTGAACAATTTCAATAATAGCTGATCAGATGCAGAACTAAAAAGTACAAAAATAATAAAAAATCGTATTTGAAATTTGAATTTCAAATTTCAAAGATGCATACATAACAAGCAGATAATTTCACATTCAAAGTTTTGCATTTGTGAATATCTCTATATTAATAGGAAGAATCCTTTATGTAATCTCAACTTATTTCATCGAGAATTGATGCCGCAATATACATAAGAAGTGAATATACCGAAATCAGCCAAAATATTCCAAAGATTCAAATTTTAAAATAGCTCTCACACGAAAAGTATTGTGCCAATTTTTATTATCCTTCTGTCAAAAGGTGCAAATATGTAGAAATTTGGAAGCCATAGCTTTCTTGGTTTAAAAGATAATCAAAAACTTCGTTAGGAGGGGCGAGGGTTAAATAGGTATATGATGTTGATCCTTGTGAAACGTTCCCGTGCTTTAAATAGGCTTTGTCCAATTTCTTTGCGTTTCCATAATGATGCCATGTTAGCATCATTATAACTTTTGTCATTTAATTGCAAACAGAGAAGGGTTTGTTTAAACAAAAACTTTATGCCTAGTGGTGTCGATTTAGAAGATAGTAGAAAAAGGAGCTTAGAAGCCGCATCAAAGTCAATGAAAATTCCCTCCAATTTTCTAATCCTCAAAGCAGTCTCGACTGACTTCCCTTGAGGCGCAGCAGAAAAGGTGATCAATTCATCATGTCATTCTTATATAACTTGTGGAAATGGAATTTTTGTGATGACCTCGATGGCGTTCAGAGAGGTGAGAACTTTTCTATATCCGACGCTCCCCTTACCAATAAAAACCGAAAAATATTAATCTACAGTAAAATGATATATCGTCATACAACATTCTGCTTACTTTTAATTATTTTGAAGTGCATTCAGTGAAGATTCTTACAAATTTTACAAATTGCATATTCTCGCAATAATATCTTTTGTCTGTCATCCATCGACTTTTTTTGAGATCTTTTTAAAGTTCCTGAAATTGAGGCTATCAGATGACTTCTGTTATTGTGATTTTTCAAAAATGTATGATAGGCATGTAGCAATTGAATAATCATTAAAAATATACATTACACATTACATCTTTGGTGATAAACTGAAATTAAAAGATATAGTTTAAAAGTACGCTCGTATATTGACATTACAAAAATCGACAAGAGACATTATATTTCTTGTCTATTAATCAAATTTCATCATATCATTCTATCTGCATACTACTAAATTTTATTGTATTAAGTAGTGTGATTTAAACAGAGAAATACATTTTCAACATGCATGTTTAAAATGTGTTACAGCAGATATAAGATA
Organism: Prostheceraeus crozeri; assembly: GCA_907163375.1. Taxonomy (NCBI): domain Eukaryota; kingdom Metazoa; phylum Platyhelminthes; order Polycladida; family Euryleptidae; genus Prostheceraeus; species Prostheceraeus crozeri. The sequence goes on along the minus strand of CAJQUW010013658.1, from coordinate 307,940 downwards.
TTTCGCTTACTGTTTGTCCTCTTTGATCTCTTTATCCCAATCCAACACATATTTATATATCTGTATATATCTCACATTTATCCCTGACCAACTAACCTTTTCCAACCCAAATTCCCAGTGATCTCGGGATGGTGTGATCTGTTAAAGGTTTTCCTGCCATGGTGTCCTGCTTTGCAGGGCATTTCAGGATTTTTCAATATTCAATCAGCTGTATAAATGTAAATAATGAATATACAAAAGTCCTTCCGTGACTGTTCATGAATTGACATAGTGACGTCACATGTAGAGTTTGGACCGTCAATCATTATTTGTTTTAATGTTAATTTCTTCAGCTGCCAAACAGGTTCTCCTGGACCCTGTTACGGATTCCGTCAAGTTCTCTCTGTAATCCACGCTCCCTTGGAACATTTATTGATGTGTTAGTGTTGCTAGCACTCCATGATGATCAGCTGTAATGGTCTGATACGAGTGTGCAGTCTGGTGTGATGAGAGTAGTCTATCAGTCTCGTTAATGAGACTGCACTTTGTTGACGCTTCTTCTACCGAACCTGTTCTCAAGTGAACGTCACTTGTTAGGAGTAAGCCGAGGTGAGATGTACTGAAGCGGTTGATTTCGAAGATGACATGGACAACAGTTAGACGAAGAAACTGACCGAAATGGTGTGCATGTAGGCAGAAGATGCAATATGAAGATTCCATCCCGCTGTTAACAGCTGATGCATTTGCTTTACATATTTTGTTGAGTTCATTCTGACACCTGGCTGTGAGAAAGAAGACCCGATAAGTTAAAAGTTTTTAGTGTTGATATCACCATCCGGAATTGTGTGGACGTTTCCAAAAGGAGCAGAATGCCGTCGTGTCCAAACCACAAACATGTACATGTGCTAGGTTAGCAAAATTAGAAGCTTGCAAACAGAAGTGGAGCAGGCTTAATCTACCGTGTCTTTTTGTGTCTTTCCAATTTCCATGGTTCCATCCAATGTCTCTGCTCGGGGAAAAAGCAGCATATGCGCAGCCGATCACCAGCTATGAGTGCATACAACAACATCTGGTTAGGATGTTCCGGACAAATACCTCCAAGACTATGTAAATCTGCAAGCCAAAGGCAGGCAATGCTACCATGCTGTAGGCCTACAAAGTGGGAGCACAATTTACAACTTGGCCATCCGGACGCGAACAGATAACAATTGTTTCCTCAAAGAATTCGGATAGCCTAAACCAACTTTTTGAAGTCTGAATACAGGGTAAGCATTTTCAGTTGCGGTGAAACTTCATGCTTCTGTGCACAACGAAGAATATGTCCTCAGCGCCCTTGAATGGGATCACGCACGCATGTATTAGCCTGACCTTAATACAGATTTCAGTAGAAGACAGAAGAGCGAATTCTCTTTGTTCCGTGTGTCTCAGTTAGTCACAGCAGTGCCGATGAACATCGTTCACATGCAATACACGCAATGACTGTGACTGAATTCAGCTTTCTCATCATATCCTGTGATTTGCCTACATGTGCAAACCAAAGTTTGTTTAGCAATTACAGTCCAGCATTCTATCAGCTCATATTTGATGCAGTTATAGTGCTCTCCATAGAGTAAGTATATTTAGGTAGAGTGGTAACTCCGCATTTATTAAATCCCCAATGTGTATACACTTTCGCTTTTATTAAATGAACTCAAGGGAGATACAGGTGCTATTGTCACCAAATGTTAAATGCAAATTTTTGCATTTTCTGGAGAAATTACAACGGAATTGATTGATCATAATAGTATAAAACAGAAAGAAATTGTATTATTTTACAGATCGTCCGTGTCATGACAGCCTTGGAGAGGTAATGGTTGTTAAATTGGCAGCTGGATGACCTGTGCTTTCATGCTCAACATCAAGAGAATCTTTTTAAGCGTGATCATTTATAAGCAACCTGCCACTGGTAGAGCAAAATAACATAATCAAAGACAATGATTTTAATTAACTTTGAAAGATGCAAATGGGTCCACATCACTATTCAGATTCTAGAAATGAAACATGAATTTAGTGAATCATGAAATCATGCCGGTGAAAATTGAATTAAAAACTTGAAATATCAGCAAAGAAAGCAAAATCAGATCTTGACTTTTTTTATAAACACTTCCATTATAATGCGGCTGATGACATTCTCTTGCAAATTAGCTTTATTTCCGTTTAGTTGGGATGCTTTTTAGCAAATATTCATTCCCTTTGATATCCAACTGGCTTCATACTACTTATATAGGAGAGTCATCTCGGTAGTATATGAATTGGCAAATTTTGACTTTTTTCAAAAGACCTCAAATAATATTTTGCACCACGGGAACGTTATCTCCGTAAAAAACTGAATCTTTTCATATAGAACTTTTCACTGTATACAGATACTTTTTTGAGTCGACACTCTACCTACATATTTCTACTCTATATTTCTACTCTCATTATAGATCAAGATTTTTCTTCGCTTTTGTCTTCAGCAAATAGTGATCATATTCTAGAAGCAGAGTTAGGTACAAGTTGCATGATATGAGGTGCACACACTAGTAATACAAATATAGGAATACATTTTTAATCTGTGCAGATGTAGCCTATGTCACGTAGAAAAGCAATAGTGCCCACATTCATATTTTAAGGATGAACGTGGAAACCTTGTGGAAACTACCATGCATGTTTCAGGTGGATTCACCAACCTTAATCAGTGTACAACTGAGAGAAAGAACAATAAATTTACAATATTTATACACAGAGTTCAAATCGTCGGAATTGATTACCAGAAAGCCAATGGCGCAGTTCGGGTCTGGACATTCAATAGGTCGTCGGAGTTGAATTCTTTGATGAATAAGGCTTCAGCCAGCTTGGTTAGCCATGGTTTGATTTGATACATGATCTGGAAATTAGTGACGTCAGGAAAGTGCAAATGCATGCTAATTTCAGATGGCGGAATGCTTTTTATGTGCTCATATATTCTAGTGATAAAATGCCTTTTAGTTTCCCCAATGTAGCATTTATTACAATGTTCACATGAGTATTTGTAGACTATAGAAGAGGAAAGCTCTTTAGGAATTTTATCTAAAAGTATCTAAAGTATACTAGTTTTTAGCGTTTTGAAAAAAGGACGTATACGAGAGTTCCGAAGACGAGAATTTATTTGTCTGACACTGTGGCAAAATTCTTTATGAATATAGAGTTATAATCAGTATATAAATATTGTAAATCTATTGTTCTTTCTCTCATTTGTACACCACCTGAATCCACCTGAAACATGTATGGTCGTTTCCACAAGAGTCGTTCTTCCTTAAAGTATGTCATGTAATTATGCATTCGGTATAAAAGTTTTGTTGCATTCACAGAACGCGACTTAATTGTCATCATCAAACTCAATTTCTGCCATTAAAGTGCTGATATTGATAAGATAAAATATGCATCATTCTTGCTGATAGCATGCAGACGGCAGACATAAATGGAGCTCTAAACTGCACTTTGAATGTGCCATTGATGATTTTCAGCATCAAAATAATATTTCTGAGCATCGGTGTGCTATGATGGTTATGATTATGTGAGATTGAATTGATTTTTGCATCAAAAAATGATAATAATACATTAAAGCAATTGGGGTCCTGGAGACCCTGCTTGGCAGGTGACGCAACATTTTTTCTAAGGCAGGACAACCGCTAATGTAATCACCTCTTCACATGTAAGGCAAAGTTGAAAGAAATGAAAATGACTGAAATTCTAAAAAGTACCGGTAGCTTATCAAAGTGCTTGAATGAATGGTTAGCTACTGAACATGAAGATTGGCGATTTATTGTTAGATTCACACATTTTCTATAAAATCTCACTTCAAGGAATGTTTACAGTAACATGTTCCGCTTTGAACATTGAGGATTTAGGCAAAATGCATATGTCTGCGCTTGTCTTCAGTTGTCAATAAATTTTACAGAATCCAGGATACCGATGCGTTAAACACTGAATAATGTGCAAACAAAACTTCATAATTGGGTATACATTACTCAATAGAAATATCATTCCTCTATTATGAAATTTTCATGGATATCGGAGTTACATAGATTCTTAATGTTAAATTTGATGATGAACAATAGAAAACTTTTTTCGCTGAAATAACTCAATTATATGCATCAATTCAATTCAAGGGTGCACATTTTTTTCATAATAAACAGTCTGAAGCAGTACAAATAAGTAACATGAAAAAAGCCAAAGACACGAAGACAAGTTAACTCTGGAAGGCATCTAAGGTTGGGCTTCTTGAAGGCATCATGGTAGCGTTGCCGCCTTGTAGCGAAACAGAGAGTCCCTGTAAAATCCAGCCAATCTCTTTACCATGCTGCTTCTCCATGCCAGTCGGCCTATATGCCACCAGCTTGATAGTTTCCAGAGCAACGGGACCCCAAGCATAAAAAATCGTCTTTTAATGAAGCAGAAATTGTGATTGGTGGGTTCAAGGTATTGATGTACAATATACAGACACATGTAGGCCTAATTTAGTTGATGCAGACCTAACTGGTACATAACATAGAACAAGAAGGCTGCGTGTACATGTAGAGGGTCCTATGTCAACTCAAAATATGCTAGCGCTTAGTGAAGAGCTTAATTTATACCAAAAGATTCCGCTTTTGCTGAGATTATGTTTCTGAGCTCTAAAGAAGTATTGCTTTTTAAATGGCAAATACTTGCAAATTGCTTGCATACCATTTGGATGATCGAGATTTTAATATTTGAGTTATTAGTAATATTTAAGTTTATTGAATATCAAATAGGATTATGATGCTTCATATAGTTGGGTACAACTATTTCATTATAGCGTTTTATAAGATACTATATGGATTTCCTACGTTTTCACTTGTCTAGTCAGTACATTAACTAAAAGAATGCGATGAAGGCAATAAAATTCATTGTGCGAAATTGAGTTATAAATGTACATAGAATAGTTAGATATTGAGCTGCATCCTCAGTTGAAAAATGGGAACAGACCTGAATAGCTGCCATTTCATCCAATATCAGGAATCATCAGCAGGCCTAGTTCACATCTTTCAACATCGAAACAATTCCCTATTAAAGTTGCAGCCATGCTCGAGTCAATTTGAGATTTGCAATTTAGTGAAATTCGACGGGCATTCATTAAATATACATCACATTAAGTGAATGCCCGTCGAAATTTCACTAACTTGCTAATTACAAACTTGAGTTATAAACCACTAGATTCAGCACTTTATCGTATTCAACTCATCGATGCATGTGGATTACGCTTTCTTAGGCATGACATTAAAGTAGTTATCTCAATATTCGAGTTTCAATTAAATCTGAATTGTAGATTCACTATGCATGAAGCTATGGTCAATGCATTTGATTGGTCCTTTTTGTATCATGCAATTTGAGACAAAAAGTACAAGAATATACAAAATACTTGTTGAAAAGGCTGAGTCCTATATAAATAGCCACTTCCTTTAAAGTTAATGAAGAAGATTATCTGTCTTGCCATTCTTTCTTCCGTACTGCTATCATGACAGCCAATTTCTTAATTTCTCCATAACATTAAAACGATGCACATATCACATGCGGTGCACAGATCAAACGAATTCATTTAATCGATTCGAAACCGCTATCATATTGGAGCTGTAATTGCCACTGAGTTGTCACTCGGCCTAAATTTACTTCTTTGTGATAAATAATGTTTACAATACAATAAATTGAGAAATACAGTTTGCATTCTGCGGGTGCTATCACATTTGGAACGCGTGCCGAATTTCAGCATGTACACGGAGGAATTAATAGAAAAACAAAATTCTCATTTCGATGAATAATTTATATTCGATCTGTAATCAGTAGGAAATCGATTGTCTATATAGCATCTTCGTTTATCGCATCTTCATCTGTCACTGTAATCAAAGCTTTCACATGTCCGTTTTCACTTTCCTTTTCTTTGGGAATAGCCCAGTCCTGTATTGTAGCAGATCCAAAAATGATATAAAAAATTGCTCCGAAAAGTAGAATTCCTGCTGCTAAGCAAAAAACCCGGTGCCATTCTTCTAATGTCTTCTGCAATGAGAAAAAGAGCATTTAATAGGGAATTACAGACTCTAATTGGCAAAACAATGACTAGCAATGCAACTGAGAAATCAGAACAGCTGTAACCCTCAGAATGCAACTGTGACCGAAAGTGTTGCCCATCAAGGCTTTTTATGTGGTCTATGTTCGTAAAAAATGTTGAAATGTGTGCAAAATACTATGTGAATTCACACAAAAATCATGGCACATAAATACACGTAATAAAAAATATTATATCTGTGAATAGTTCATCTCTTTTATTACTGTAATGCCTTTACTGCGATCAACAATTGTATACAAGCTATCATAATTCTTCGATGTTTTACTCTCGCTGATTTCGCTCTTGTCTACCCACTTGCGTATCTCATTATGAATTTCTGCATACTTTAGGAGGTGAGAATGGAGTATACAAATTAAACCGTTTCTTCGTATCTGCATAATATAGTTTCTCACTTAAGATTAGTTTCAATTGTAAATTTTATAGACTAATATGACTGACTTGACTTAAGTCCCGACTGACGGCGTGTCAGGTTGGGTCCCACATTGAACGTCTGAATGATATCCATCTTTCACGATGTCTTGCTTGATGCAGCATTTCTTGTCCTGAGACATGGCTGTTGGCTGATCGAAACTGCTGCCACCAGGTGATTCGAGGGCGGCCCCTTGGCCGTGTCCCATGCACTCTCCCGTGCAATATCATCTTGGGCCATCTCTTCTCACACATTCTCTCCACATGGCCGAACCATTTTCGTTGTTGGTCTTCGATCACATTCACTATACTTCTCCATCCTACCGCCATTTCTCTCACTCGTGTGTTTGGTACTCTGTCTTGCCATCGGATGTTCAGCACTCGTCGTAGGCAGTTCATTTCGAATGCTCTCAGCTTTTCTCTTTCTTTGCTCTTCAGGATCCAGCTTGCCGATCCGTAAATCGCTGTTGGAATCACTATGGCGGTTAGAAGTCTGAACTTTAGTTGCAGTGGTATGCGCCGGCTTTTCCACAGTTTGCTGAGTTTGCCCAGTGCTACGTACCCCATGCTCGTGCACTCTCTCTCTCACAGCTTTCCAAGTGTCTCTATTTTGTGAAAAGAGGACACCAAGGTATTTGAAGGTGTCAACCTGCTCCACCAAATCAGTGCCCAATGATATGCGGATTGTCTTCTCTCTCCTGCTGAACACCATCGCTTTCGTTTTTGTTACACTGATTTTCAGCTTGTACTTAGAGCAGGTTCGGTAGATGCTATCTGTCATTGCTTCAAGTTGCTCACAGGAATCGGCAACAAGGACTATGTCATCTCCATATCTGAAGTTATTTATGCACTGTCCAGCAATGAAAATACCGTCCTCTTCGTGTTCTTTTAAGCTCTCTTTCATCACATATACCAAAAAGATGTTAAAGAGATGCGGTGAGAGGGGGCATCCTTGCAAAAATCCTCTTCTCGTTGGAAAAACGTCCGTGGATATCTTCCCCTTTCTGACTGTCGCTCGTGTCTGGTAGATTGATATATTAATATAAAATTATTGATGTCAATACTTAGGGTGTATGGAAATAGATCATGCAATCATAAATTTGACCTGGTGCATGTAGAGGGCCGTCATGATGGTTGATGTCAAGGAAATTGTAAATTCAAATAAGATGATGATAGAGAAAATAAACTGAGAAAAGTTGTAGTGGGTGGAAAATGTGAACAAATGTGAATAACATCATCTTAAGCAAGCAGAAATTAATGATCCCAGATAGAAATATCTTGGCTGAACGGAGGAAAATCCACTTCATTACAGACATCAAAAATAGATAAAGAAATTACAGAGTAGTAATGAAGATTTTATTCAATGGTAGCTGCATCACGCAGCAGTTTTTGTATTCTCGTCACAAGCCACTCAGAGAGCAAGCGTGGGACATGGAAGAATCATCAAGTTTTCATTTTCATTAAATTCATCTTCAAAATTACACCAACGACTTAATTATTTAGGCAAAAACAACTTTGTTATCTTATATTTCAAACTGCTGCGAATAATTCATTTAATGTCCTCCAGTATACTGTAGATGCAAAAGACATCGATGAGGCAATCGACTGCCACAACGAATTTGCAGAATGGCAAGAGATACAATGAAGTGTTAGGACGGGAGCTACTGACACTTTCTTCCTAAATTCGCGCACGAAGGGCTTAATAGTATGGATTTGTAGATCTTAAGACACTGAATACAAAAATCAAATTCCTAAGTGTCACAGCCAGTCGCCTTCGGTTATATGTAAGGTTAAAAGATTCCCATTGGAATCCAATGGTGAAGTTCAAGAAATATCTATGAATTGTGAAACACTTGGCAATTTTCGTACATTTTCTTTTGCAGAAAAGAAACTATTTTAGCAGTTTTCGTGCATATTCTTTTAAAAGAATATATACTAAAGAAACTATTTATCAGAATGCCACAAAATTTGAAACATGATTGAGTTCAGAACATCAACTTCGATATAAAAGTTGAAGTGAGTCATATGATTCGGCATTTGATGTCTGAGAGCCTCCACAAAATGAGTAAAATCGCCAAAATTAAGTCAAAACATGAAATTTACTCGCCGATTAAAATTAACATTCTCGCCAATGATTCAATAATTCTGGCAGATAGTCAAACAAACTCCAAGCTTATGGATATAATAAATGAAAGGGAAACGATGGTACAACTATCAACATCGGAAAGTCAGCTGCAATGGTATTCAGCAAGAAAAAAACAGCCACCACGTTGCTTGATTTCCGAGAGAAATGAGGAAATTAGACAAGTGGAATCGTTCAGTTATCTCGGCAGTTTCATGACATCAGATGGGAAGTCAGAAAAGGAGTTATTGAGTTCTGAGAGTAAGTGAGTGAGTAAGTGAGAGAGAGAGATTTCTTTCATGTCGTCGCATCAAATGTTTATATGTATACATTTTTCTGCTGGCCCTTGATTAACAATCATTTATGAAAAGTTCATGATGTGATGCTGATCAAGTTGTCGCTGATCAAGTTCAATGTGTTGTCGACGGTCACGATAATTGTATTCATTTAAAGTTCATCTTCATAAATAATCATGATAATCATAAATAATATGAAAAAAACTCCGAATTCGTTTAATAAAGCTCCTCTCCATCTAGATTTCAAATGTACATAGACACCTTGTATATATGCCCTCGACCAATGGGTTTCTCATCGTTTTCGATATAGTTTTCATGTCACATCATTGTATCTGGCAATCACTTGATTATCGGCCTCATTCTGCCTCCTGCATATGTACGCCTATAAGTCATTTAATGTCATGGTATCTTGGTGTCATTTCATTCATGTAGTGTGTAAATCATTTTTTCAACATTTCGCTCATATTGTAATGATGGAGTCATCTGTACATGTTGACCGGGTATTTCTTATCGAAATAAAACCCTTTGAATTTTGAAAAAAATTGGGAGAGAGTGATGAATAGAATGATTCCGCATATTCTTTCATTATTTCAAGTTCCGGTATTTTGTTTAACAGAGCAGGAGCACAAACTATGCATGTGAAGCCTACTCAATCATCGCGCACCCTTACTGACCACGATTGTCATTTCATTTTGCTTCCGTTATGCTCATAAACGTTCATAGAACATCGCAGGTTCATCTGTGAATATTTTCATTCATACTACGTATTGGCTTTCGCTTGCATTGACTTTAAATTTCATTGTCATTCCATCATCGCTCACGTTGAAAATTTCAAAAATCATGGTTTGAAAATTCATACAACGAGCCCTTCTCGAGATAATTACGAAAATTCAAAATGGCGGACAGGAAACCGAAACTGAATTCTGGTGCTAGATTAGAAAAATTCTCAAGTTTTTTGTCAGCAGCTTCCTATGTAAGTTGACACGCTCTCTTCAAATGTAATTGTCAAAAAATCATGCGACTAACCCTTTTCGAGAAAATTACGAAAATTCAAAATGGCGGACAGAAAAACCGAAACTGCATTCTGGGACTAGATTAAAAAAAGTCTCAATTATTTCGTCAGCAGCTTCCTATGTAATTTGACACGCTCTTTTCAGTTATCACTGTTGGAATCAGGGCTGCGGAAGCGAACGATTTTTATTCGCTTCCGCTTCCGATTATATGATACCGATACCGTCTATAGGTTGCGCACTTCCCCATTTCCAAATCGTTGTTAAGACAATAAAAGTCTACATATAGACTGCAAAAGCCTTTGTCAATTAGTGTCTAAAACCAGATTGTGATGTTGTCATAAAAAGATTATCTAGATAACACGTTTACCTTGATGTACAACTCTGAGCTGGTGCGCCTAGTTGCTTGATTGCTCGGTGATTGCTGGATTGCATCCAAACTTCGAAGTCGTCGGGAGCCGATAAAGATTCTTGGAAAGCGACATCACATCCACACATTTTTCCAATCACTTGACTAGGAAGCACAATACTAAAGCTAGATAGATAGTAGGCCTAGATACTAATAATAGGCTTACTAGAAGCATAAACATAATCAAAAGTCAGAAGTGAGTGCCTTGCGTATAGCTCTAATACGCGAAATGTGTCAATCAAGCATTTATGATGCTTTCGGAAATCGGAAGCAGAAGCGAACGTTCGTTTGGTAACGCATCCACTGAAAACGTTCGCTTCCATCGCTTCCGCTTCCGCTTCCGCAGCCCTGCGGCTAGAGCTTTTCGAGAAGAAAAATTCAAAATGGCGGGCATCAAATCGAAACAGCAGTCTGGGACTCGGCTACTATGTATTATACATCAACAACAAGTCTGGTGGATCTGATCCATCTGATGGAGGGTGTCAAACTACATAGAAAGCTGTTGACGAAATAATTGAGACTTTTTTAATCTAGTACCAGAATGCAGTTTCGGTTTCATGTCCGCCATTTTGAATTTTCGTCATTTTCTTGAAAAGTGCTAATTGTATGATTTTCTAGCAATTAGATTTGAAAAGATCGGGTCAAACTGCATAGGAAACGAACTGCGAAATAGATGGGATTTTTTTTAATTCACTACCAGAATGCAGTTTCGGATTTTCTGTCCGCCATTTTGAATTTTCGTAATCATCTCGAAAAGGGCTCGTTGTATGACTTTTAAGCCATGATTTTTGATATTTACATACAAAAATACATCAGAAACCGTAGAGAAATACAAAGAACGAGCGCTGACAACGGACTTCGCAATGCACTAGATATCTGTTCATTTTAGTGTGGTACTTTCATTTGAATTTAAAGCTTTCAATTTAAACCAAAATTTTAAATTTTTGAAATTTGAGAGAGAGAATTCTTAGTTGCATCAACCTATGTTATTCTCTCCCATTTGTCGAGTTTCCAACACACTTACATTCTGAGTCAGAAATCCCGTGACGATTGGACCTATCAGGCCAGAGATTGTGGCCAGTGTATTGCTGATACCAAAGAGGATTCCGGCCATATGGGGCGCAATATCCGCGTGATTGACCACAAATCCTCCGCTGACCAATGACAGACCCGTCACACCGATAATCAAAATGATCACAGCTGCTCGTGCGTTCTCACAATTCACGAAAGTAAGGCAAAGCAGTGAGATGGCTGCGATGAGAGACCCTGGAATTGGAGGAGGTTGACATGAAGCTTTACAGATAAGGAATTTGAAACATGCGCTGCCAGAACACAGCACGACTTTTCAGAAATCGGAAGGGGCGGAAAGCCTCGAAATTATATCTTATGCTTCAAAAATTATACCTGCTCCTTTCAAATGTAACCTTTTCACTGCGGAGAGCATCAGAATTTAAAATTCATGGGCTTTATCTTTAGGAGAAAATACCCAAAGACATAAGTAAGTTTTATATTACATGATGAAGAATAGAAAGATGTCCTGAGACGAACAATTTAAGCACAAAAATTTCTTGGAAACCGTAGACGCAGCGTTTTGCCTTACATGGGTTCGTCAGCACGGCTTCGAATGGCTCAAACTTGCTTAGAATATCTAAAATGGCTGAACAAGCTGATGGACTGCACAACAGGCTGCTCTGCGCGCATTTATCCTGGCTTTGACGTGCGGCTGATAATCATAAAATTGCAGAGTGCCAGTTTTTATGCCCACTCTCCAATCATTGAAATCAATTTTGCAAGGAAGCCTTGAGATGTCTGGGATGAGAGAACCTGAAATTGGAGGTTGACATGACAGCTGTATAGATAAGGAATTTGAAGCAGGCGGTACCAAAACACGGCCCGACTTTTCAGAAATCTGAGGAGGCGGGAAGCAGTCCTGATAGCTGCTCCTTTCAGTTTCAACCTTTTCACTGCGGAGAGCATCAAAATTTAAAATTCATTGGTCTTATTTTCAGGAGAAAATACCCAAAGATACAAGTAAGTTATATACATAAGTACATATTGCATGATGGAGTTAAAGGCAACTTGGAAAATGACAACACAAAAGTAAATTATGATGGAAGTCTGCAACACCACTTTGTCATTAAGTGAAGTTGTGAATCATGAAAATAAACGTATTTAATGTAAAATCGTCAAATCAGTCTTATAGATTAGAAGTAGCGATGAAGTACAAGATCACGAAATCATGAAGGAGAGGAAGTAATTTGATTTCACAAGTTAACATTTGATGCATAGTGTTAATATGCAAGATTTGATATGTATGTTTTCAAAAATGTAATAATTCACACTGAACTTTTTGCTATGGATATCATTCATTCACATCAACATCGCACCTTTAATAAATATTTCCATTTAAGACGATTAAATGTTTATGCAGCACACTCATATATAACAGTAGTATCCTGCGATGGGATTTTCCTATCACAAAGATGGTAGGAAGCGCGTTTGTGAGTCACGGCGGACAGGTAGCTGGCCCGATACCTAGCGGTTCGGAAGCAATTTTCTCCACTAAAACGAAACAAAAATATACCCTCTTTATTCATGTCTACCAGCCTTAGCACATCTTTTGCACGACAGTTTGATATATCGCTCATTTCATGACATTCTATTGTAAACTGTTACTGCTAACTTGAAAAATCGAATGCATAAAGAACCTTGCTTATAGTCGGAAGCACATTCGGCGCAGAGCCTTTCCTCCATGTGGCCGAGTTGTCATTTATCCAACTCTCTTTCTTTTTGTACTGAGTGTTTAGCAAGAATGCAGAGTGCACCTATTTTAAAAGTCTAAAGTTTGACCCAAACAAGGTTTTTCAACAAAGGCCTCCCGGACGCAGAGCGAACACTCTACCACAAGGCCACGCCGCCGGTAGAGCACAACAAAGTCCTTGTAGATGTGTCAAATGCTGTTTTTAGTGTTCCATTCAGGTGGTAATTAAATGAAGTTGTGACAAATCGGCGCAGACGCTTAATGATGCAATTATTCTTGTACTCCTTTAGACGTCTATGGCTACAAGAAGAGTAAATTATGACTTATTTTATTGCGAAGCTGTCTGTACAGACTTTGAATTTCAAACGTCTAGAGAATCAGGTACCTTGCCAATTTAACTCGAACGTTAAAGATTCAAGGAATGTTTAATTGAGGAACTTTCATGGCACTCGCTTTCCAGTATTCTGTAGAGGATCACGTTGGACTACATATAGAAATCCGACTTCTCGTTTTGTTTAAGTTAGTGAGACTACAATGGACAGCAGCTGCTTGTTAATGGCAATTTCAGCCGCTCGTCTATGCGGTGATTGCTAGATCTTTAAAAGAAGCCAATCACTGAAACATACAGCGGTTGTGGATTCTTGTTGTAAGGCGATTATTATATAATAAGTTACTTGATTGAGTTGCTTTTTATGTACAAAAAAATAAAATTGTTCAGGAACTAACGTGAGGATAAACGCACTACTTGCACAACCCATATAAGTATGCGTGTAATTTAGAAAATTTAAAATATTTTTGCAGCATTCATGCGGAACAGCCATTAGAGAAGCTGGGGTTAGGTTACTCATTAAAAATGCGTTAATAAATTAGATTCTATGAATTAACGGAACGAATAAAACAGAACTTTTCAGCTTATCAAGTTGTCCTCACTGTAAACTGTAAGCAGCCCCTTACCAGACAGTTTATCAGCCAAATCAGTTTTTGCTACGTAGTATCTGACAGAGTTCCTGCATATCAGACAATTTTTGTCTCATTGCACGGACTAATTTGTATTATTGCGTTTACTGTAAATTTCACATGATTATCGACATGGACTTCTAGTCCAAGTCAAGGATACCATCCAAAGTGTATATAGGCTTACTACAAGTAGCATGATATGCAGTAAACGCAATAATACAAATTATCAGCGTCTGCGCCGATTTGTCACAACTTCATTCAATTATCACCTGAATTGAACACTGAAAACGGTATTTGAAACATTTACAAGGACTTTGTTATGTGCTACCCGTCGCAGTGACTTTGAAGTAGAGTGTTTACTATGCGTCCGGGAGGCCTTGGTTCAAACCTTGGTTGGGTCAAACCAAAGACTTTTAAAATAGGTACGCTCTCTATTTTAAAAATAGAAATCTATTTTAAATTTTTTAAATCTCTAAGTTAAAAAATAATATCATAGCTGTCGCCACATATCAACTAGGCTATACTTACTTTGGTTGCAATTGTCTGATCATTATGGCTGATGAATTGTCTGGCATTTGTCTGGTTGCAGCTTACGGTAGATCAAAAACCTGATCACAGGCCTCTTGAAAATGTCAAGGCTGTGCTGGTCTCGGGAACTTGGCTCTCCAAAGCTACGCTGTGTGAATGAAGCAGCTTTTTAAGTGACTCACTGTACGTTTGCATTGTGCAATATGTGTAACACGTGATAGCACTTGATTGCGTTGGCTCACCGTGTGCCTCTAGAGAAGGCTTTAGATTTGCGTAGGCACTTATTCACAGCAGAGTTGTCTCTACCGAAATGGTATCTGTAGAAGAGAGCAAGTGAAGGTGAGTCCCGTCTGATGGACAGCGAATTCACATCGTTAGCAAACTTTTCAACCGTAAGAAGGTGTAAGGATGGCCTCCGTCGTGGGCATCGTTTACTATATCCTGACACCTGTATCATGATAATGCAGTTTGATTTACTAATAACAATTACTTACAATTCTGTTAAGTTGCACTCCAATGTGTATACACATTCGATTTTATTAAATGAACTCAAAGGAGATACAATCGGAATTGTTTCCAAATGTGAGATATGCGCATTTATGCAGTTTTGAAGAAATTACAACGGAATTGACTGATCATGATAGCATAAAGCAGAAGGAAATGATGGCATTTTACAGATTCTCCGTGTCATGACAGCCTTGGACCTGCGCTATTGCTTTCATGCTCAACCTCAAGAGAATCTTCTTAAGCGTGATCAGGCAACAGCAGCCACTGGCAGAGCAAAACCACATAATGAAAGACAATTATTTCAATTGACTTTGAAGGATGTAAATGGGTCCACACCAATTCAGATTCAAGAGATGAAACATGAATTTAGTGAATCATAAAATCAAGCCTGTGAAAACTGAATTAATAACTTGACATTTCAGCCAAGAAAGCACGGATAATATCGCGGCTTTTTTATGAAGACTTCCATTATAATACGGAGCATGAAATCCCCCTGATAATCAGCTTGATTTTCGCTTGGTTAAGATGATTATTAGCAAATAATCATTCCTTTGATATCCGACTTGCTTTATACTACTTACAACGGAGAGTCATCTCGGTAGTATTTAAATTGGCAAAATTTTGACATTTTTTAAAACTGCTCAAATAATTTTTTGGACCACGGGAACGCATTCTCCGCAAACAAACTGAATCTTTTCATATAAAAATTTTCACTGTACACAGATACTTTTCTTGAGTCGACACTCTACCTACATATCACTACTCTATGGCTGTTAAGTTGCACTCCAATGTGACCATGGCAAGTTGTGTCACAGATTAAGCAACTAAACAGAGAATGTGCTTATAGGTGTATTCAGCAGGAATTTTCAACTTTCGTGAAACAGTGATTGAAAACTTACCAAGTGTATTAAATAATTTGCGAATAACTACTAGTCTGCAACAACTTCTGGTGCGTAGCTTGTCCGTAACCAGACCAGTCAAAGCCATTCCAGCACTAAATCCAATGTAAGGGAGCGCCGATAGAAAGCCACTCTGTAAAGATATGAATTCACGATAATGGATTTTCAAACACATCCTTCGTTCACACAAGAAAATGGTGTGTAAAAAGAGATCAATTGATTTGGGTTTCTCCTCCGAGTGCCTGTCTTTAACTACTGTGATGACAAACAAGAATGAGGATTTGCAGATACCCAAAAATTCAAATGATTGAGGAAAGACGTAAAAATGAATGCTTAAATGTGTCATTAAGTGCAACTTAGCTTTTTAATAAGCAGTATTTACATGCCATTTGAATTTCCAATATTCGATTCTGATGTCTGTGGCCTGGTAACTGGTCATGATCTGATTCATAGACAAATGCAGTGAAATCCGTTTATAAAGAGATTCAAGGACATTAAAAATTTGCTTGATATTAGTGATCGATGCCTGTTATAATATGTGATGAATTCAAAATCACCGGATCAATTCGGAGCCACCCAGCTCCGTTGTGAAGAAAGCGCAACCAATTTCTTAGTCTCGCTAACAGGCGCAGTAAATCAATTATAATTTTTTTTCACTTCCTCATCCGGCTTGTTGCGCTGATCACAAATATATTTATGCTTTGTTTTTCACAACAATGTAGCTATGAAACGGCAATATCGCAACTCGTTCATGTATGTATGTGAAGTTAGAGGAACTATCCAACGTAGCCATTCTTCATTACATGGAGAGTCTATTCGAAACAACTTCTACTTTATCAATTTTAGCCTCCTCATCATAAATCTGGGCTCATAGTCGTGTTTAAGAAATTGAAGCTTGAAGATAATTTAAGTGATTCCTTTGGGTAGTTTCGCTAACTTCACACACGTTCAAAAATTCTCGTTTTACAGGATGTTTGCAAGATGTTTAGCAAGAAAGGAAAATATATTTGCTCGGCGCTTTGCCCGTTCTTGTTGAAGAGCATGTACGGGAGTGATCAGTTTTACACCAGACATAGGTTCTACAACTGTTGATATCTGTTCTATGAAAGTAGCAGCAGATCGACACATGCACACAAGAGAGCATCAATAAAAGTCCGATAAGAAGGCAATTTTTATGACATGTCATATTTTGTCATTTTTTAGGGTACCGTAAGGTAATATTGTCATATTTTCTGTGTCTCATCATATTTAGTCATATTTATGTCATTTTTCTGTAGTTTTAGACCGGAGAGTTGCCGGGAAGAGGGGATAGAAAATGGGCTATGCCTGCAGAATGACGCAATATTGGTCTTGTCAGCAGCACGATGCAGTCTGTGGACAGTTCCAATGCATGCATTGCCTACAGATGTGAATGCTGCTGCCGTCGCCAAGATTGTCTCGTTTGCCTTTCCTTGCCAACCAACCGCTGCTTCGGTAGAGCGTTCCCCGCCATGTTGAAGAAGATACTATGCAGAGACACATAAAATGAAGTAAATTACATTACTGTTTAGTACAACAAGCTGTAGATGGGCATACTGTGGAAAAAGTGTAAAATAAATCGTTTTATTTGTCTCAAATTGAACTTTTCAACTTAGAGCCGCAAAATGGAAACATAATTTTTGCCACATTTTAAGATTCTAAATCTTACTAAATTACTATTTAAGACTTTTAGGTCATAGAAATTGCCCTACCGATAAGTCATAAACAGAAGTAATAAAAGGGACATGAAGTCAATGAAAGGTCAAATATACTACTTTGCTCATCGATTTTTGTAGCATTTTCATGTGAGTCTTTCAAGCTTTTCTTTGGTTTTTTGTATTCAATTATCATATCATTTTGAACTATATTACATCGTCAGTGTGTTGTACGAGCGCATTGTCAGAGTTTTTGACTTTCATGACCGTCATGTTCCTCTGTTATTTCCTATTTATGACTTATCCGTCTTTTATTGACTGGCCATCTACCGCCACTTTTATAGAACAGATATCAACAGTGTAGAACATGCATCTGGTGCAATGATACTGTAGTATGATACTGTTCAATAAAAACGGACGAATCGCCGACCAAATGAAAGTGTTTTTCCTTTTTTGTTAATTTAGCGTATTCAAAGTTGACGGATAACCTATAATGCATGAATATATATGCAGACATGTCGATAGTTTAAAACAATAGCTGTGAGTTCAGCTGACATCACAAATTGACGCAATTTTTCAACTTACCATACAAAACTCATATTGATAAAATTGCAAAGACATCGGTTATGACGCTAGCCTTAGGCTGCAAAATAGCACAATGATGAAGATCTACTTGAACCTCCTCAGAAGTAGCCATCTCAAGCGCTGACTGTGTTCATCATCATTTGATCTCTTTATTGCTGCTTTTATTTCATTCCCTGGTCCCTTTCCTATTCCCTTTGATTTCAGGACTTTTGTCGTGTGGGAATCGGTAGCTTGCCCTTGTTTCTCCAAACTGTCACTTACGATCATAGAAATAACCTGTTTATCTGAAGTTCGCTAGAATGGAAATTGACTCAAGGTCGCGGCACATCCGGGGGAACTAAGTTGGGGCATGAACCACCAATTAAAAGCTTCGATTTACTCATGTGACTGATTCTAACCCAATGATACACACGTTGGCAGGTGCATCTAAGTGAAAATGCGTGCGATTTATGTGCCGTTATTGTGCATGCATGAAGCTTAGTTTCCATTCTAGAGGTTTTATTGTTGTCAATTTCTATGCTTACGACGGTCAGAGACGTAGAAATCCGACTTTTCGGTCTGTTTAATGCATAGAAATTGACAACAATAAAACTTCTAGAATGGAAATCCAGCTTCATGCAATGCACAATAACGGCACATAAATCGCACGCATTTTCACTTAGATGCACCTGCCAACGTCTGCATGATTGGGTCAGAAGCAGTCACATGAGTAAATCGAAGGTTTTAATTGGTGGTTCATGCCCCAACTTAGTTCCCCCAGATGTGCCGCGACCTTGAGTCAGTTTCCATTCTAGCCAACTTCAGATAAACAGGTTATTTCTATGTTTTAATGAGACTAGAATGAATGGACAGCAGCTGCTTGTTGGTAGTAATTTCAGCCGCTCTTCCATGTGCCGTTTGCTTTATCTTTAGAAAAAGGAAATTACTGAAGCATGCAACACCAGTAGATTCTTGACATATTTGCACAGTTCATTTCGCAATCTATGCAGATTCATTGCTTGCCTAACTCTGCAGACGTCTAGACATGATTGTTGATTATCCTCTGTAGCCACGCCGGTTATACTTTTTCATAGATAATTGCACACAAAGGCTAACCCATTTTCAAATGCAAGTTTCGTGTTGAAGTCTTGAATCAATATTGATGAATGATATACCATATGAAACCATATGTTCCATAGATCATTTTGACATATATTTCACTTTCATGTGTAGTCAGCTGTGGTCAGCATCTCTGTGTAACATATGCAGCATTCAAAAATTTCGATGGATAGCTGCATTGATGACGAAGTGGATTTTGTGACCCTTCTAAAGCTACAGAAAACAAAGCGCACCCGTTCCCTCTATATGAAAGCATTTTGAGCATTTTGGGGCACTTTTTTGAGGTAGTGCTTAATTTTTAGACGAGTTCTCGAACCATATTCATAACTTTTGTCAGGTAGACCTACACTTAAATGTAAGAGACTTGTAAATAAGGTTTCTCGATTGCAGATATAAACTCGTAATCTCAGTAGGCTGAACGAAATGCAAAATGCTATGGTAAATGCTTAATGTGTGAAGGCTGTATGGTTACTGTAATCTATATTTGGCATAACAGAAATAAATTATTCACTTATCAAGCGTCAAAAAGGACTCATTCACTCCAAGGTCGTCTCTACTCGATGTTTTTAACACAAGAGAAATGACACCTTACTCTGCAGAGTTCCATAGCAAAGTTCAACAGTGTTCAACTTCGTAAATATGTATGTTGAGACAGGCCGAATAGTTGCATTTTTGATCTGCAGAGGTTGTCTGCAAAGGATATCTACTCTGTTATATGTGTCCTACCTTCCTACAGAGTCTACCGAGATTGCTTCTTTATTCTACAGACGTTTGCAGAGGGAAGTATAAACCCCTTTTACTTGCAGTGTTGTCATTTTCCATCTTAGGAAGAGTATTGCACCTTCAGAGATTCTTTTCTGATCTTATCTTATCCACATACTGATAGCCTTCAGGATTCAAGAGCACTATTATTTGGTGCATGACCTATTTAGCATCTATATCTTGCAATCCACATTACTTAAATGATAATAAAGCTTTTCTGTTATCTCGGCAGGTTTGATTATTCATTCAATTGCTTCAGTAGCTGACGATTATAATGATGATGCATGAACATAGCCTGCAATTAAATGTGTCAATATTCACATCTAATTAAGAATATAGCTATATGTATATTTTATGTAGCAGTTTCACTCACTTTACAAATTGATAATCGGCTACTACGAAAATTGTTGAGCATGCATGCAGGCTAATTCAATAAATAAGTAAGTAATAAGAAATTATTCAAAAATAAGAAATAAGTAAGTCGAAATTCCAAGATCAATATTTGGTGATCAAATGATGAAAATAAATAATTGCAATTAATTGATTAATTACTCATTAATTAACTGCTCCAATGACCATTATTTGATTGCTTCGACAAAAATCAATTTCAATTAATTTTTGGCAACCCCTGAGTGGATCTGGCGCTAGTCTCGTTCTCATCTAGGCAGTCCATTCGCTGAAAACTTGCCCTTCGCTATGTCCTGGATCGAATCGGTGATAAGCACGGCGTTGATGAAGGCTACCTGATGATTTTAGGCTATTCGATGGCCTCAGACGTTGTATTTATCACTATGCACATACTCGGTGCTGTGTTTGCAAATGACACAGTGCTAAGAGAGCCCACCACCTTCAAACTGCGTCGCGCAGTAGAAGTGTGCGAACCCTACCCGATATGAAATCGGCTTCAGGTCGGGCTGGCGAATTTATTTCGGGTTTTGACTTTGTGACACTTGGTAAATGTACTACTTATTTTTTTGCTGGCTACCTTTGTAGATATACGTCCATCTACATATTTCCTAAATGCATGCATGCATGTAGGGCCTACTTCTGTATATCCTGAATTACCTCAATCACAAATCTATTTCCAACAGTGTGCACTATTTGTTTCATCAAGCTACTACATATTTGACCGTTTCATGCATATTGTGCTCTTGAGGATATTTTGACCCGTATCTTTGAGGACAACGTTGTGCAGCAGTGCTGATACCAAAGCGGCAATAATTCGTAATCAAAATAAAGAGGAGATGAACGCGATCATGGCACTCCTCCCGAATTCGTACAATCCCTAGATCGCCCGCAAATTGCATTTAAAGAATTTTTTCAAAAATATCTTTAATTGTGAAAATGATTTGAGCATGAAAGGGTTAATAAAACTATCAAATATCGAATAATGCTAATAATCTTCACTTAACGTGCGTGGAGTTCCGGTTCCGCGAGCTGCAACAACCTTGAATATAAAAAGAGAACATATGACACCAGCAGCCTTGATCCTCCACCGTGGGCATCGGTTCGATTCCTGGACCAGACCAGCGGGGTCGGAGAATCAATGTTGTTGATGTCCTTCGATGATTTAATAATTGCCATTCTCTTTAGATATTCAATGCAGATACTTTAATGCAATAATTGTCAATTGCTCCACTTTGTGTTAAACACCAGTCAAATGCGAGGTCGACTCTTTCACTACTCTGTGCTTGAAAACATGATAAAGTTATAAGAAACTTCCTTGAAACTTACTGTTTGAATGTTGAACTTCAAAACCTCTCTGAGATAAGTCGGAATATTTGTCATCAGAAAGTAATATCCGAAATTCAATGCCATATGGGCTACATTGATAGCCCAGACCGCAGAGGAACGAATTACCTCACACCATGGTGTTCGGAATTTCTGAAATGAAAATGTTATCTTGAAGATTTACAAATTCATGAAGACTTACTGATGACTGACTAAATATCTATCTGTCCGGGAAAAGTGCTTGAATAAGACAATAAGCTGCATATCAACTACACCACATATTATAAGGGTACTCATCAATTATTGCGAGTTACAACACAACGTATTTAGAAATTAGATCTTTTGTTGCCACCGGTCGGGATTCATTCACCTAAGAATTATAAAAACAATTTTCTACGTTCGTGTAGTTGTATATTACCATATATTATACAATACATTACCATATTGTATATATATATTTCGAGTTAGCCTTTATCAAGGGATACAGAAAGGAAAATTGTACTGAATGTCGTCAAAAAAATTAAATTTGGGGAAATATAGGCCTACAGCTACACGGTCGTAGAAAATTGCTTTCATTATTCTTAGATGCATTTAAAAATGTTTAAATTTAATAGCACATCCTCAAAGCCACGGTTTTAGAAAGCCATGTTTGAAAGCACGGTTTGATAAATGCACACATTTTCAAAAACAACGGTTCGCAATCATGAAAATGAGTGTCAAACTCATTTTCAAATATATTGTTTTAAAGCCGCTTGCGTTGGAACTGTATAAGCTTGCAAAGCAGTTATAAAAGAAGTTTCTATATTACTTCTCCAAGCAAGAAACAGCGCCAATGCCGCTCATTTTGTTGTTTTCTCTAGATATTCATTTGATGATAGAAACTTGATCTTATTTAATAAAATGCAACATGCGGTGATGGCACCTTATCCTAACGTATATCACAGCTACTGAGCAATAACTTATTAATGTATAATTAAGACACGAGAGAGACGCCTATGAAAGTCATGGGAACAGCCAATGTTTGTTAGTTTGCATACGTAAATCTCATATCAAATGTCATTATTTAGATATTTCTGAAAAATGCAAAAAGCATTTAACTTTCACTGCCTATACTTCTACTGTTGTCAAATGTGTTTTACATCACATTTTCCATTACAAGAACAACATAGATCCAATGAGTTTTTGCGGTTATCTGCGAATGTAAATCAAAAATGAAATAATTTGATTACTAATTTCGCATTCATTCCTCTCGTTGTATTGAAACATTCAAGACAATGGTCCACTACGACGCTTCATAACATTATCTATTAATAAGAATGACATTGTGACGCTAGATAATGATTTAGACAGTAGATGCTGTTTTGATATGTATATCACTTTTCACTAGCTCTGTTCTGCAAAAATAAGACGGTAAGGTAGTTTGTTAGATCGAAGCGGACAAACAGGTCTCTCTTCCCCATTACTGAAAAGTGCATACCAGAGAACTAACTACCTTTGTTGCTTATTGTGCACATTCTATACGTTGATGAATTGTACCGACTTATTACTGGTGACTTGCAATTTTGAATTCTATTTGGAAAATATAAACATTTATTATTATTATTATTACTTGAGGATCTATTGTAGCAGAAAATCCTTCGGCATCCCCAGGACTGGCAATCGCTCCTAGTCCAAAATCCTGAGCCCGGGAATGCAGAAATGTTCAAGACGGAAAATCAGCAGATTCCATCATTTCTATCTAAAATTTAGAGAGCAATAAAAGACGTTTTACAACAAGGGGAAAATGTATATAACTTTCCATGTTGTTGCAGTCCCGCAATTAAAGTCAAGCTAAAAGATTGAAGGAAATTTCTACCAGCCGAGCTGCACCGAATCAAAATTTTTCTAGTCATAAGTTCGAACCGAATCTTGAAGTTTTGCGGGTCAGTAGTTGTATAGTAATAGCATTTGAATGTTTCCATAAATCGAATGAGATGGATGCGAATTAGCCACGCTGATCACGGTCATGATGCGGATAGAACTGGGTTGTACCGACTGTAAGAAATATTAATCTGTATTGATCCATCTTTATTCTATGTGTAGTGCACAGAGGACAACTCGGTTGAAGTCAACTGACCAGTAAAAGAGATAATAGCATCTTGAATACTTCAATTTTCCAAAAAAGAAAAATATTACCTTCAAAAATTTCATGACAATTTCCACTCTCAGCAGTCACGACCTCAGTAAAGTAGTTAGAATTTACTAATTAAACATCATTACAATTTGATGACACAATTTCAACACGGAGTTGTATTCTGGCTCGATGATGTTAGCCCAAGGTTGGACGACACGAGAATATGTTGAATTTTGAAAAAAATTAAGCTGGTCCGTTATTTATGAACAACTCTGCATATACCGATCTGTAACGCCAGGTCTAATTTTATCACTTATGCTAGGAAATCAGCTGGTTATACCTGCACTGCGAATCACAAAATTAAGATTTTTCTGAGACGAAGGTTATCAAAGCCTAATTTCAGAAACTTCAGAATCATTCAGTGCGTGGCTGCGTAGCCCAATTTTTTCAGTTGGACATCTGTTGAGCATGTGCGCTGTCAGAATTCTCTTCGAATTTCTGCGCACGATCGAATGAATACATTTAAAGTATGAATAGTAAGCATCTGCTGAATGCAAATGTGATTCCAACATTTTGTCAAATGTAGGCAACATGTCAACATTGAACATGGAACTGATGAAACAGGTTGAAAAAACCGACGTATGTGAATCATCATGGCATAGCTTGTCTGGAAAAAACTCCATCAACAATTTCTTCACACTATATATACGGGTAAGGGGATCCCCATGTCACATCTTTGCTGTGATCACGAAAAGCAAAGCCAATCCACCTGCATCTTTGCCACTATTTATTTTTAGCAGACTTTCAAATATTTACATAAAAGCGTTCGATTTCGATTACTGAAAGGTCAAATTTGTAGTCTATTTTGAAAAGTACTTTTAGAAGAATGAATTTTGCCACTTTCAGCATACATTTCGTAAGCTAACTTTCAACGAAACGATTGATTTTTTCAACAAAAAAAACTTTCTTCTCTTAATTGCATGACGTACTAATCACTGAAATCTGACATGAAATGTCGTTCAATATTTATATTAACAATATGTTCCACTGATCAATGGATTTGTTTTAATATAACACAGGAACTTTCTCTAAGAACTAAATGACATAAAAAACAGTGTGCAAGGAGCTATTAATGGATAAATTTGTTAATATAATAGTTATGCTAAGTGAAAATGTTCCATCAGATAGAAAAGTTTCGCAGGTCAGCAGCACTTTCAAACTTTCACAGCAACATGCATTGAGAGAAAAATCCACTTTTCTAAATTGCTTCTGTGTTGTTTAAGTGAGGAATTAATTCAAACTTTCGAGTAAATTTCTACAGCATATTTTCGGCATCGGTTTCATTATTTAATTTTCACTTTACTTTTCAAGATTGCTAAATTGTTATGATGCTCACATCTACGGGAGGCAATGCCCAACTTATTAGAATTACCGCTTTCCAGAATCTAGACTTATCGGGATCACCGCTTAAGCGCTCAAAAATGAGATTAGTTTCAAATTAGTTTCACTCAGCTTGTTGGTCGTGGTTTATTGACGCAATTTGGTGATTCATCAGAGATGTTGATAGGAGGACTTTGGCATCAAAAGTGTCTTTTCATAGAACAATATCGTCATTTCACATTTACCGGTAGCTGAAATGATAATTACTATTCAGTTGATAATTTTTATTTCAAATATGCGAGTAAACCTAGTACTTACTGATAGGAATTTGTAAACGAACATAGCTCTCCAATGCAGCACCCTATTAATTGCTTTACATCAAATATTTAGCATCAGGATTCTAACTTTTAATTTCAAATAGATTTATCATCCTTGTTTTCTCTCAAATCGGTATGGACTAAAGTGTAAAAAACGGCTCGATTTTTTCGTTCCTTTTTAGAAATTTCCAAAGTAATGTTTGAAAATGTTTGGGGAATCATCAAAGAGAGATTGTCTCACCGAGGATTTAATGATTTGACGGCATTGAAAGCAGAAATCCAAAGCATTTTGGGAAGAAAATCAAGTATCATCTGGTGATTCGAAAAATCTATGGCATGTGCTAAGAAACGTGAGTAGATTCAACAGTAAATGTGACATGACTTCTCAGTTTTCGTGTGAAGATTTCAGCCGAAATTTTGCTGGCAATTTTCAAAGAAATGATGGTGTACCGATTTCATTTCCTGAAGATATTGCTAATTTGGATATACATGCTGATATTGAGGAAATTGAACTCATACTCTGTTCTCTGAAAAATACATCGTGTGGTCCGGACTTTCTTCCACACTGGATGTTTCTAAAATTTTCATCTTGTTTCGCTCCAGCTATCACATATTTGTTGTTTGTAACACGCCTATTCTGCGTTTTGCAATGCACCGAACTACCTCAAGCACCGCTTCCAACGAGTTGAAAATCGAGTGCATAGGATTTGTGGAGATCGTGGAGTGTCCTCTCTGTTCAAGATCGGGGATATAATTTGCAAGAAGATTCTCATAGAAGTATCAGAAACCGAAACCCATCCACTTCGTCAATTCTTCCTTCCTCGCCAGTCTCATAATTCAAGGAATACGTGTTGCCTAAGAAAGTCAAGAATGAAAACTGTACGATCCGCTTCTTCTTATTTTATTCAATATTGTCCATAGCTCTTATACAGTTTTATTTATTCTATTTCATTTTATTTCATCTTTTTTCTCGCATTTGCCTTGCGTCTTCTACCTGTGATGTGTTCACCGCCCTTGTGAAGCAAAATAAAAAATTGAATTGAATTGAGCAGACAGAAAAACGAATTCTCATTGTCTCCAGTGTTTCAACTAGCCACAGCAGTGCGGCATAAACATCATTCACATTCAATACACGCAATGATTATGATTGAATTCAGCTTACTCTTGATAATGATGTTGCCTCCAAATTTAGGCCTACCTACATGTGTAGACCAAGGTTTGTTTACAATTCTAGTCTTGCATTCTATCAGGTCATATTTGATGCAGTTATAGTGCTCTCATTGTAGATCAAGATTTTGCTTCTCATTTTTCTTTAGCAAATTGTGATCATATCCTAGAAGTAGAGTGAAGTTACAAGTAGCATGATGAGGTACACACGCTGGTAATACAAACATAGGAATATATTTAAAACTTTGAATTTTGTACATCATGTAATTATGGTTTCTACATAAAAGTTATGTTGCATTCATAGATCGTGGCTTAATTAGCATCATAAAACTCAATTTTTGCCATTGAAGTGCTGATATTGATAAGATAAAATATACATCATTCTTGCTGACAACATGCAGACAGCAGACAGCAGACATAAATGGACCTCTAAACTGAACTTTGAATGTGTCATATGGATGATCTTCAGTTGTCTGATAAGTGATAGCGATTCTAGACATTGATGTGCTTGAAAGTTCAGGAATACATGAAAGTGAGTCGCTTACTTTGTATCAGAAAGTGACAATAATACATTAGAGCAATGAGGGTCCAGGAGACCCTGCAAAATTTTTTCTATGGCATGACAACCGTTAATGAATGGCGCAAATTTATCAAATCAAACAGTCTGATAGCAAATTGCTTCAATGACGCCGCCATATTGCAACGTCTCATTTTTTGTGAATTTTTCTCTCTTATTGAAATTCAATGACTTCAATGACTCCATGCAAATAATCAATTTTCACTAACCGTGAATGAATGATTTTGAATGAATAAAAGCATGGATGCGAAATCCAAGCAGGAAAAAAATATTTTCACGAGTTGTTTCTCATCAATATAAATAAACAGATCATCCTGTACAGAAGGTGTTCCTGGACTCTGTCTTCAAAGAACTGATACAAACTGAAAGTGTTTTCTGTGAGGGCGCACTTGCATTGCTTTCTTACACAATCTATGAACTTGACTGAACTTCAACTTTGCACACAATCAACATTCAATTCTGCAGCTATCTATGCACAATGCACATGTTCAACAGGCTTAAAATATGAAAACAACGTGGAATCAAAAATGATAGGTAGGTCAGGAGAAAATTGCCAGTCAGATATTATGGACTTCAACAGACTTTACAAACTTTACAAACATTTCCAGGATATTATAGACGTTAGATAAATGTTAATATTAAACATTTCAAATCATAGGTAGGTCTATCATAAGTTCAATTTGATGACATGAAGACGATCAGTAATGAAATATCAAAATCTCAAGAGACGTCAGAATACTGCATAAATTGCAATTAGTTGAGTTTGCTGCCAAAGGAGGTAAAAATAAGTTAAAGCTGCTGAAAACAGCGCAATTTCGCATTTCTCGGTATTTCGCCAACTTGCCTTCTAAAAGGATGCGTGTGTACTTGCAATTCAAGTTCATAAATTACATCAAACTCTAAGTTGTACATGCAAGTTGACGCCTTTCGCACATCAACTGGGATCAGCAATACAGTAAAACTCTGAGCATCCCACATTGCACCAGATTCTTACACAGGAAAGAGACACGCGAATTGTGTAGGGCCTATACATTGAAAAATTTATTTTGTAAGATTGGTTTTAAACCGAAAGATATGCGCAAAATGCAGGAAATATTTTCAACGGCAATGATAGTTTTTTTTAAAAAAATATATTTGTGAATGATTCTTTCGATCTGTAGACAAGTTTGCAAATTGAACACCAAATTAATGGGATTTGCCCATTAAAATTATAAGCAGACCCCATGAAAAAGAAAGCTTTCAGGGAAAGCACAACAACTGCGCTATCTGTATTCTTTTGATCCAAAAATTATTTGGTTATGTCGTCATTCTGCGTATAAGTTAAGTCGTCTTTTGTGCAGTGACTTCGGCATTCGCCAAACAAATCGACCTTTCAAGCTCCGTTTTAGCGAGCATAGTTGCATTTTTACTTAGAAACACTTGTCAACCACCATGTGATTGGCTTAGAATCAGTCACATGTGTAATTCGAAGCTTTTGATTGGTCATTCATGCCCCAACTTCGTTCCCCGCCTGTGCTGCGACCTTGAGTCAATTTCTATTGTCGTCAACTTCAGATAAACAATCAGTCTATTTCTATGGTTATTGACAAGTGGTGTGAAACTGTCAACACTCGCGTACCTGAAGCTCGTTATACCAAACTCTAGCGGTTGAAAATCAAGATGCGACTTGACTGACTTTCAACCGCTTCGCCGCGGCCGACGGGTGTTACCTGTCTGTAATTGTCTACGCAATTGGCGGCCAACGAGCATGATACGCGTCTTTGTTAACATGAATCTTATAGAAAGCGAGCGCATAAGGATGCATACTTGTCTGATAGAAGCGCGTACAGCTCTGATCATAGAAATTGATAACAATAAAACCGGTAGAATGGAAGTTAACCTTCATGCAGTGAAAACATAAGCCGCACGCATTTTCACTTAATACACTTTTCAACGGCTGAATCATTGGATTAGAATCAGTCACATGTACAATTCTAGGCTTTTTATTGGTGGCTCATGTCCTAACTTAGTTCCCCCGGTTGTGCAGCGACCTTGAGACAATTTCCATTCTAGTTAACTTCAGATAAACAATCTATTTCTGTGGCTCTAATATTCGGTCCGTTGACTGCAGTTGACTGACTGCACATGCAAGATTTTTGATCGATGTCTCTCGCAATTCTCAATGTCGACTATGAAAATCATGCCTCCATAACGCCGTGAATCGCAAATAGCTACGCCTACGTCAAACTATTTGGTCAACCTATTGCCAAAGACGGAGAAGTTGTTGAATCTGACGACGAAGATACGTCCTCAAGTGCATCCTAAAGAAGAGTATCCGATGACAAATGAGCACTGATTTCACTGCTTCAACAGCCCCAATCATCGTTATCACACCAAAGTTCATCGCGTTCGCATACATTTATTTCAGCAAGTGATGATGAAGCACTTGATGGTACATTACCTAGGCCTACTTTCGTTACTTTTTACTGCTGAACCTTTTCAAATCGATGCGAGTAATTTCACACTTCCGGAAAAATTGTTTTTGACTTATGATATTATAATTGCATCTGTATTTTACTTCAGCAACCCAACATCTCCGCCGAGCAATGCATGTCTCGAAGCTTTCAACGCAATAAGTCTCTAGAAAGAAGACTTCTTTCCACTGTTCGCAGTGGTCATCAAAACCGGCCCATTGTCCTGATAACTGTTACAGAAAACATTACGAAAAAGATAATCACAAGATACAGGCTTCTGAAAATAGACGAATTGTTTAATTCAATGAAATTATTCTTCTTTGAAGCTATCACACATGGGTAATTATTCATGACGAAAGTGTTGAAAAATAGCCTCGCGTATAGGGTTAATTGGTCCCCGCGGTTAAGAGGTTTTAACATCCACTTGCTCGCTTGTCTCTGCTACCTGCACAATATCTTCGCTCAATGCGGCCTGCTAGTTTTGCTGTCTGCTTCACCATTGGCTGCCCCAGTTGATGCGCGAAAGCCGTCAGGTGTTTTCATCTTTTAATCAGGGGACAGCTTTCAATGACACATCAACATGCTTATCAAAATTATTCATTTGAAATTTTCACTTCATTAGTTGATATACAAGTTTGATAACAACAATGATTCTCCCAAGCCCTGATTTCGATGATTGTTGATTATACCTTATTTTTGGTTTCGCTCGAGCCATATCTATCAATGTAATTTGCTTCCTTTTCTGAAATCCATCGGTTTTCTCTAGGAGTATTTGAGGCACAGAGGAGCCATATTCCTGACCATAAGACTCCCAAGATTCCGTTGATGTAAAATATACTCGGCCATCCACCAGCAAAGCCATAGACGCACAGAAATCCTGAACTGGACATAGCGAGCACGACTCCCATTAACTGACCTTCAAAATAATTTAAACTAATTTCAAGCACAGAAGAAATTCATTTGAATAATTGATATGATTTTACAAATCAGTTCAATAGAGGTTGACATACCGATATTTGTCTCTCTTTGGCTTGTGTGATAGGCCAAGTGCGTGCATTGCTCAAGTAGCTCCTTTCAGAAAACCCACGAACTTCAAAGGTGTATATCTTTAACTCAATTTTTCTTAGTATGCCGGTAATTACTTAGTATCCAGATCGCTCGACTCTTCAAGGTGTAGTTCTGTCTAATTTTCAACTTAGTCTCAAAGACTATTTTATTGTATGTTTGTCAATGTTGCTAAGTTAGACACACATCTGATGCCTCATTTAACCGCAAGCATCAAATTAAGGAGACGTGATGACGTCATATCTGCCAGTGATCTGATGCGCTGCTGCTAACATGCTTCGTCACGAATCATCTATGCGTAAGACGATCAACGCACAGGGGGAGAGTGGAAAGGAAGTCGCTCGTTTGTCCTCTCTGAATAGATAAAGAATCGACAAGATGGAACAATTCTGCGAACAAAAGTGTACAATCAAAACAGACGATCCTAAAGAACTTGCCTTCTCCAGCTATCAGATAAACAAAAGAAAGAAGAAATATCGTGTAACAGCATTGGACAAGTTCACTCTAAACCCACGAGTCAGTGTTGTGTGTTTTGAACATTAGAAAGAAATAGATAAGGTAGAAGATCTAGGATATACGATGTTGAAGGAACAGTGCAAAATCAGAGAGCTTTTATTCTGATTGAGTAAGGAGGATGACCATGCTCGAAAATGTGACGCTAATTGGTTAAAATTTTATCTTGCAAAAAACGAATGTTCTAAAAAACTGTTCTGAATGGAAGGCGGGCAAAATTAGAGATGGAGTAGTCAATTAATTCTCCAGTCGAACTTGAGAATTTTACGGATGAAATGGGTGTGCATTTTGATAGTTTCTAAGTGATGCATGACTAGAAAATGAAGAGAACCAAGTCAGCTGCTCCAGTTCAATTTTCCAAATAATCAAAAAACTTCTCGAGTTCAGTTGCCTACAATCAGCTGTCGTATTCTGCCTTCCGTAGGAGTGAATGTGTTGCACCGTGATCAACCGCATGTATTTCGTTCTCCTATCATTCGAAATATTTTATCGAAGAATGTAGTTACGTTCGGTTATGTTTTTGGACCATTTAGAAATTTGCACAGATTTGTTTGCTTGCATGCTACAGGTTCCTTTATCAGCCAATCACAGCGAACCTTCTGTCTCGTGAGCGGCGTTCTGTCTCTCAGTTACAGAGTAATCGGAATTGGCAGCTGTGACGTCATCATGCATCTTTGACATGACTTTGCAGACAAACTAACGAACAGATGAGTGGTAGAGTGACAGGCTATCGTCGTAGTGGTTGAAGACATTAATTAACAGTAATAAAAACTGTTTCTGAAATTGACCGAACTACACCTTTAACGATATAAATTTACTGTAAGTGTACGTTTAATGTGATTTCAAGTTTCTAGTTCGTCAGAATTCAGACAGGCCATTGCAGTACGTTCAATGGAAAATTTATCTTCTTGCCCCTAGAGTAGGGATATATAGGTAGAGTGTCGACTCAAAAAAGTAACTGTATACAGTGAAAATTTTTACATCAAATGATTCAGTTTTATGTGGAGATTACGTTCCCGTGGTCCAAAAAATTATTTGAGCACTTTTGAAAAAGGTCAAAATTTGCCAATTTATATACTACCGAGATGAGTCTCCTATATAAGTAGTTTGAAGCAAGTTGGATATCAAAAGGAATGAATATTTGCTAACAATCAACCCAACTATGCGAAAATCAAGCTGATTATCAAAGGAATTTCATGAATTGCATTATAATGGAAGTCTTCATGAAAAATTCGCGATATTATTCGTGCTTTCTTGGCTGAAATTTCAAGTTTTTAATTCAATTTCCACCAGCATGATTTTATGATTCACTAAATTAATGTTTCATTCCTTGAATCTGAATAATGATGTGGAACCATTTACATCTTTCAAAGTTAAATGAAGTCGGTGTCTTTGATTGTGTGATTTTGCTCTGCCAGTTGCAGGTTGCCTGTGATATGATCACGCTTAAGAAAATAAAATACTCTTGAGGTTGAGCATGAAAGTAATAGGAACCCATCGAATTGCTAATTTAGCAAACATTAAATCTCCAAAGCACTCATGAGAATCTGTGAAATACCATAATTCCTTCTGCATTATCATTCAATTCCCTTGTAATTTCTGCAAAACTGCAAAGATTTGCATATCTCACATTTGGTGACAATACCACCTGCATCTCCCTTGAGTTCATTTAATAAAATCGAAAGTGTATACACATTGGGGATTTAATAAATGCGGAGTTACCACTCTACCTAATATATCTACTCAATTTTCTTGCCCCTCGAGACTAGTTCTGACCGTGACCATCAATATTGAGGAAAATCATGTCCAGACCCAAGGACTCAGACAAGGCAATTTATCTCTGTGGTCCCTTAACAGCATCTACATGTATATTATTCAAAGTACAGCTACAATCGACTCACCCGACAATGTAAATGAGATCATCGTGGCAACTTCTGATTTTGCTGCCCAATGCACCCAAAATACATGGTTGGCAGGAAGCATCAGTCCATGAAAGCATCCCAATGAGACCTGTAAGGCCAATAGAAAACCGACGTGAATCCGAGCAGCAAATGGCATGAATAAGGTCAGCACAGTTCCACCGAAGATCGACAATAGCATTGTAGGCTTAGCACCAAATCGTGTCGCCATCCAGCCGCCAAGGACGTTCGTTGTCAGGTAGCCCCAATAGAAGGAACTGAGAATGATTCCTTGCAGCGATCGTGGCCACAAAAAGGGTCCATCCTGCAATTTATAGACATTTAAGAGGGATAGAGCATTGAGTAGGCTAAACATATAGTAGGAAGAGTTTTGTCTCGAATAAAATTTTCATATTTCACAGTGCAATAATCTCTCCAAAGAGCATAGACTTCTAGGTGTGCAATAAAATAGAATTTTATTTGCCTCCGTGCATGTATTGTAGGTATCCTATCGCTTTATTTGACCTGTAAAGCAGATAATTGCCCGCGCGGAAAGGAGCGTAATCTATGCCAATTATGGGTGCTCTTGTCCTGCTTTCGTATAGACTAGATATTAGAATAGACATTCTCACTATTGGTCAAGCTTGGTTAAGCTATATTTCTATTCAAAATCCTTGATAATCAGGGACATGTCAATCGTAGTCCGTCCTTGATCATCACAGCACGTCGATAAATAAAATTCTCTGCGTAACTCGTGCATGATATTGCTTCATCATCGCTAGAGTTCAATAGCCCTCACCCTATGTGTTCGGGTATTTAAGATATCTAACTCGTGTAATGCTATAAAGAAGCAATCATGCACTGGTTGTGTAAATAGCTATTATTGCACTCCTTCATTGAAATGCATTAGCACATAGAAAGTCTTCCATCTTAAGCGGTAAATTCTACCGGTAAATTTAAGCGGTAAATTTTGAACAGAACGACTTACTCGCCAATTCATTACACATGAGGAGAGGAGAAGCGTTGTTTGTCCTTCTAGTAAGCATTTTTTAAATTTTTAGACATTTTAGGATATAAAAATTTTCTTTTGAATCATATTTTGTACCTTTTGAAAATTAACTAGCCATTAGCTTGTTTTTTTTTAATTTTGTTACCTTGACGCACTTTGCTACGTTGAATAACAAATAGAGTTGGATATTTGACAGCTGTAAAATTATGATGGTCATAGATTCTGCGGATTCTGTGAAATATAAAATTTCTTAAGCAACTCGTACAAAGATATCCATCTTCATTGCATTATTCTTGATCAACAAACTATAGACATGTTGATCTCGAATGCAATATAGATATATACGGTACTGTACTTGTGCAAAGCGTAAATAATTATTCTCGACTAACATAAAAATCGAGAAGTTTCAGCACTATCTTGCCTGTATTTGTGGTGTCTCAAATCGTACAATCTGCGAATTTTCTTATTCTTGCTGTGCATATAATTGTGTCGTTCATTCCCAAATGAGTCAATCAAAAACTTTTTTGTATTCTCTTCATTTCTGGATATTTGCTGTGTCAACTTTCATTTTATATTTTTGCCTATCAAGCATCTATACTGTAAATGACATTTCCCGAAAGCTGCCGCAAATTCGCCACGAAAAGATTTTTGATTGTCGTGCAAGCTCGTGGCGAAAAGTTTGCCCCAACATTTCATTACTAGAAGCGGTAAACTAAATCCCCCAAAAGTTTAACCAATCAGAGTGCAGTTTGGAGACCAATGAACTAATCAATAATCGGATGGCCACTATATCTCGTAGTTTGCGTTGTTCACTTTTGTGTACTTTCGCTTTTCTGTACACAAAATAGACTTTCATATTCATCCATAATTCTGCACCATTTCTCTTGGGAGCACGTAAGTCCGAGAGCACGGTTTTGATGTTTGGCTCTGGGGTAGCGATAATTTGGTTTGTTTACTTCTTCTCAGGGTTCGTCTTGTTGGGTTCCTCGGCCCTACGAGCTATAGTACTTGCGACAGGAGACACCGTTGCAACTGGCAATGTGTCTCTGAGCCGCTAGAGTCATCGTTGTTGAGCGGGACCCTGATAATATGGAGGATTGCTGGCAGGATTTCTATCATTGTAAGTCAGTATGAGACAGGTGCAAAACACGAACCGGGGTTAAAGAGCTTAATGTGGGACCTTCCCTAAAGAGCGGCTATGAACTCTTGTCGGCTTAATGGAGTGCCCTGTATGCCTGCATCCATTGTAACATATCAGGGCCTCCAATGGTGGTGCAGGGATGCCGTTTGCTGTGCCTACTTAGTGCTAGTAGGTACTTACTTGGCAGATTGGGATAGGTTGTTGCTACTCTGGGTCCCACTTTGCACCTTCTGGTGTTTTGCGAAACCGTAATTTTATAAAGCTAATAAACCATGAAGTTAAGATCACAACTTTTATTTCGATTATTTTGAATAACCATGTATCGCTGGAAAGGAGCGTGTGCAGTCAAGTTGATTGCAATTACTCCCCGGAAAATATATCACGACTATGTCGTTGGAATAAAACTATCACCGAATTAAAATTTATGCCGATTTAAAGAATTAAACTGACATCTATACAAGAAATTATTTACTTGCCTATTTCCGAGGGAATTTTTATCTGTTTTGCTTCTACCGATTACAAATTCATGGATTGAGATTGTAAAGATATCACATCCACTGGTGACTGATGATTTCACGTCGATAGAATTATCTAATATTGAGTTGCATCCTCAGTAAATAGGAACAGACCTGAATAGCTGCCATTTCATCCAATATCAGGAATTATCAGCAGGCCTAGTTCACATTTCTAAACATCGACACAACTCCCTACTTAAAGTTGCAGCCATGCTCGGGTATATGTGAGGTTTGCAAAAAGAAATTTCGACGGGCATTATGATTCCATCTCTGACTCTCCAAAAGTCATTAGTTCGAATTTCGGCGCAACATGACTTCTCGCCCGCCAAAATTATTCAGTAAATGCCACTAAATGATTACTCGCCCGCCAATGTATAATATATAAAGCAATCATTCAAATGCCAAAAACATGATGTATTAGGTCTAAAAATTAACAGTATGTACTTACATGGGATACTTATGTGAAATGTGTTTAATTCAAAGAATTAAATATTTTGTTCTCTGCTTCGCTTTGGTAGAAGTGTGGTTAATACGAAATCGACAGCACATCGAGGCACCTATTAAGTGGGCAAAAAGGAATTCCTAATGCCTTACAGAGATAGGAAAAAAGTCGTGCGTTGCTTGAGGATTAATGTGAGTTCAAGCAAAGTGCTTCGATTGCCACAATTCCTTCAGATTCGAAGAATTCAGATCATTGCGCACAAGTTTTCTCCATAATGTTGGCCCTTCCGATCATTATTAAAAAAAGTAGCAGGCGTACGAAAATTAGTTCACTTGATGTTTTCACATCCTCTCCTCGTCATTTCTCACTGTATAGTGCATACACTGAATCGAATGTTAGCCAAGACAGCGGTGTGTGTTTTGGTGTGTGCGAAGTGATATCACAGCACGCACGCATCTATCACTGGCTGTGGTGTCCTCTGCTGACAGCTTATTGTTTGCCATTTCCAATGCAAGCGATACACGAATTATCTATTCGAGAAGGAGCAAGTTGTCTGATTCTGTGATGTACCATTTCGATATTAAGGCTACATATAAACCTTCCATTCTAGGAATCCGAAGCACGCGCAGATGAATCTAATTCTGTGGTTCAATTAGATTCATAAATCCTGAAGAGTTAAGTCAAAATACGTGAAGTTCATGGTAAACGATGTAATGAATGACATACGAACAAATGAATCGATCATATATTTGAGGAAGTTAAAACACACACAGACGCCGTAACAAAGCGCTCATACATCACAAACAGATGCAGCGGCGGCGAGCGAGTAATCATTCACTGACACTTATTGAATAATTTTGGTGTGCGAGAAATCATGTTGGGCCCGAATTTCTACGTGCAGGCGCAGGTGTCGTATTTTCATATAACTCTCATTCAATCATGAATTCTTTCAACACAATAACAAATAATACACAGGTATTTAACTTTATCGTCGACATTGCTGCAACTCTCATGAAATGAAATGATCGTCTAGCGACCAAGACAAATGGATATGCAACTCAAAGTGATAATGTTGATAATAAGAACATGACTGTAAAACGCAGGAACTTATAGCCACTGCTACATGTACATGTTTGCAAAAATCCTGCTCAAGAGTTCTCAAAAATGTATTACAATTGAATTGGATTTTACAATAAACTATAAATTACAATAATTCATAATCATCCCAGAATGTACTCTGATAATAATGCTACATATCCTGCGCCTCACTTGCACTGCGTAGGTAAATGTAGGCTACATGTACCGGTATATTGAATTTCATGAATTTATATCATTATCATCATTTATATCTTTTCTTCATGTATTTATATTTTTATTTTATGAATTTATTTTTTTATTGCTTGTTGGTAAAATCCATATATATATATCCAATATTTATATTTATCTTTTTATCGAAACGGGTAAAATCCATAGCGAGGTTTCTCAAAAAAGCAAACGACTTGCGAACGATAACTAAGGAAATCATTAGTCAATAAATATGAAATCTGGAAATTTATTTTCCTCAATTCTCCTCTCCTTCCTGTTCAGAATATGTTTTGAAAAAACACCGACCGTTTGCTGTTTTCTATGTTTTTGTGGATATTATGTGAGCACACATGCTCCTGTTTTTCCGATGTTCTTGGAAATAAACATTTTCGACTTTTGACTTTCACTTTTGTTGAATAATCTTTTATGCCGGATACCTTATTCTGATCAGGTAATAATGTATCCTGGTCTTAATTTCGATGTCAATCTTACACGAAATGCGTTTAATTGATTGAATTCAGAGTTGGAAATTGGAATTCAGTCGTTGGTCAAGTGAGTAAGGAGCATGCGTCAGCCAAGTGTCTTTGACCTGCTTTTAGGCAGTTTAACCCACGTATCAACAATTTGACAATTTAAATAGGCCTAAACGTGTAAATTTTTAAATAGTCCATTCATGAAATACAATTAACGTCCAAACTATGGTTATCGTGAGTGAGAAGATGATGGATCTCAGACATCTCAGACCGTTTCGAATTGTCATGATGGAAAAATATTTTTGCAATGAAATGTGAGTTTTCATTTGTGTCTTGTTCTAAGATTAACTTGTAGACTATTTCTAATGAAGCTGATACTAACCACGCATCAACTACCTTACCAAAATACGACTAATTTATTCAAAACATGTACTATTATAAGCACAGAATTGGACAGTTCGTCTCTTCTTCTGTTTGACTAGAAGGGAAACATTGGAACTTGTAACGTTAATGAAATGGCACAATCTGCTGACATAATACCACAGCAATCGAACAATGAGCAGCCAGTTCAACATTAAACACGACAAATTGTGCAAAGTTTCAGTGACTGTTATCAACCGGATCACACAGCAAAGAGACACAGTCGATGACAAGTTCTACAGAGAAGTTCGTGAACATTTTTTCATGCGCCTACTAACTTTTTTAATAATGATCGGAGGGCCCAACATTATCGAGAAAACTTTTCCGAAATGTTCTGAATTTTTGGAATCCGTAGGAATCGTGGCGATCGGAGCATTTTGAATGAATTCACAGCAATCTGCAAGCGACGGACGACTATTTTTCCTATCTTTGCAAGGTACGTATTAAAAATATCTTGTATTAAAATTTCTCGTATTAAAAAATTCTTTTTGCCCACTTAGTAAGTTCCTGCATGTGCCGTCGTTTAGAATCAGTTTGCACTTCTATCGATGTGACACGCTTAAACGATCTAATTCTGTGATTATAAGCTATTAAGTTCATCAGATCTCAACGGGCGTTATTGCTACATGACATCTCTCGGTTTATGTGACCTAATCAATAGTGGCAAATGAAGCTGAAAGGACAAGCATGGACAACTGACGAAAAAGACACATCTGTTTACATCATCTCTCACGTGATTGCAAGTCCCCCAGGGTCCCCGCGCTTCAGCCGCAATCAAATTTAAGGGCGTTTTAAGGGCTGATGAGGCAAATTTAAGGGCTATCTACAAATCGATGTTTCATGCGTGTATACGTACAAGTTGCATACAAGGATGAGAAAAGCATGATGTTGAGGCAACTTTATTCTCCGTCGCAGTGGGTAGTTCCACATGCTCTAGAAAAATAAGGGCAGAAAGCTATTTTTTCTACTCTCCCCATTCATCCATAGACAAAACTAGATCGTTTTTTCAGAAGTGTAGTCTGTATCAAAATGTTATGAAATCAAAAAAACACTGCAGTATAAGAGACATTTTACAGATTCAGTCGAGAACACGAATGCTAAATATAAAATACACTTGCTGAAATAATAGATGCATGATAACTCCACACACTTAATGAAGACAGTCAAATATCGAAATCACGGTCGTAACCAAAGTTGATTATTGACTGTCTTTGGTCTTAAACAGCACAGTTATATATCTTCACTTTCTCCAAAATAACATCTTTCAACAGAAAAAGCAGATCAAAATACAATCATTATTACAACTAATACTATAATCACACAAGCTTGATTTTCTATGGCTGTGAAGAACAGAAATTAAAACAAAAATTTACGTAGAAGCTATTCCATATTCCTAATCAGAATATCAATAAACAAATCAGTGGAATCACAAAAGTGATTATGAAGCAGGCGATATGAATTTGACCGTAACAGAAAAATATGTGTACAATTGTACATGTAGGCATTGTACATGCACTGTAATCTGTAAGGCGTCAGTAAAACTCAGTTCATGGAAACAAACAAACAATACGAACTTCTTCTAAGAAATAAAGTACAAAAATGAAAAAACTTCATATTGCGCAGCTTTTTGCTTGTGATTCATGATCAGGTGACATGACATACAGATGATACATTTGTTTGCTTATATACATACATGTAGCTTTAGCTACCACATGCGTAGTGAGTACTAAAAGGATGTGATTTATTTTTTTGTTATGTGACGGAGCTCTTACCTACATGTAGACCTACTTTCAAGAATGTGCTCCTAATGCACGAGCAACGCTGGTGGACATGCGCATCATGTTTTCCATATTTAGATGAAAAGATGATGGCCACGCAAATTTAGGCGACAAATCTATCATTTGATTATCGAAGGAATATCTTTGAAATATGATAGCACGTCCATTTACAAGCTCAAAATAGGCCTTTGTTTTTCAGACATATCTCTGCAAATTTGATTTAGCTGCTCTCTTTTTACTTGTATCAACTTTCTTAGGGCGTTGGACTCTAACAAAAACTTGAAGTTCTGCGTTGTCTCGGCCTTGAAAGCCAGTTTATCGGCGCTTTCCTGGAGATGTGATATGTCCCTCTCCATTCGCAGATTCTCCTTTGACATCTTTTCCAGCTCCTCCTCATCCTTCTTTCGCTTTTCCGATTCAAGGTCCTTTTCTTTCTGCTTCTGCTCGTCTTCCAGATACAGTCAAAGTCTGCATGGAGTGATTCACTGGTTTGCTCGCTGAACTTCCCCATGCCTTCAGACGTCATCTTGCAAAACTCTGGCACATGATGAATAATGCAATAAAGTTTTGGAGAAACACGAATGTTCAATGCATCAAGATCATTGCGAAAATTCACGATATGCTGAGAAAAGTCTTGGTCCAGAAAATTTCCAAAACAGCTTGTGACGATTCGCTCTAGATTTCTGAATGCAGAAACGATAGGCAATGTCTCAAGCGTTGCGATTGCTCGCAATTTGTCGACGCTCTTTAAAAGTTGACGAGCACTATTACCGGTAAATGTACCGCCATGATATTGATCTTTGTGCACTCGCGACGAAGTTAACCATTGTGTTGCAATTCTATGTGAAGTTTCCTCCAAAACATTGAACAACTTAGAGACTGATCCTATAAGGACATGCAACTCTGGAGGTGGTATTGTTTTCAAAACAAGTTCACTACCATCTCCATGGATAATGGAGGGATGTATTGCATTACCATAGTTTTTGCCTTTGATTTCGCCTCCGATGAATCATAGTAGCTCCAAAATAAACCTGATAGACTGTCCCATGTGCGGTTAACTCCGCTGTTTTTTTATATTTTTATTTTTATTTTTATATTTTTTTACTTTTTATCGGTCTTGTGCACGTCACACCATGGACATGGATGTGAGCTGCCACTACTCATCAGACCAAGTAACAGGTTACAGATCTTCATTTCGGCTGAAATTATGAATTTTGAAGTTAATGCGTCTAGCCCGACAGCGTGCCACAGATATTTCAGGTTCGGATAATTTTCTGGTGTGTCGGGTGCAATGGCGATGATAATGATACGTTTGACGCCATAGCTTCTATTTGCATGTGATGTAGTTGCAAATGATGCCACTGTTTCAGCTCGAATAATTTGCAGATTTATTTTCATAAATCCCTTACCTCCTTCGATTACAATTTTGATGGTATGATCATAATCTATCTCATTCCTCAATAGCACATCATCAACAAATTCTTGCACACTTTTACAGTGAACAACTGGTCGTTTTATCCTTTCACCCCGAGAATCAACAAAATCTATGTCGACAGCTTGGAAGTATTTGTCGAAAATATGATCCTTTTGCCGTAGATTTTCGCGTACGTATGGTTCTATTGAATTTCTTTTCGTAGATTCCCGAATGGTCTTTGACAGGCTTGACGTTTGTCGACAACTGAGATTCAGGTCTCGCTGTATATCAGAAAAAGTTTCCGTGGTGAGCTGATATCTAGGAGAGTTCATGCTGATACAAACAGAACCATGTTTCACTGTCTGAAGATCAAGACTCCCGGATTTTAAATGAAGTCTAGAACTAATTTTAGATGCGGCAAATTTTTGAGGATCATCTGGAGATTGAATTGAAATAAGATCGGCAATATTTGAAAATCTCTTGTTTTTTGAACAATTATTAGACTTCCCTCTGCCTATCTGAGACAGACAACGTGCGCAAACTTTCATCGTAGAAGGAGATTCATCTTCATGGTCTGTACTTGGAGAAGACATCGGTCTGCCTGGTGATGAGTTACGACATGGTAACTTAGACTCATATGATTTTTTTCTTGCCATTTGACAAATAGTGCATTCACAAGCTGTATTTTGAAGAGTGCGAGTTTGGAATGGAAAGTGAATATTATTGCGATCATGTAAAGGCAAGTTTTCAAATTCACCAGCCGAAACTTTCTTTCGACACGACGAACATATAGCACACGGGAATGTTCCATCAACAGTGTTGTAATCTGGAAAAATATGCGATTTGATAAGTTCTTCCATGTTAATGGAGATGTTACGAAGGTCATTTTTACCAAAGCAGATAACACAAATAGCTTTTAGCGATTCTGAATGAGTTCTTGCTGTTTTTGGCATTGTCAAAGTCAAGTCAATCCGATAAACAATCGCAGACACAAATGGACCGAGATCAGTGGCACTTGAATAAAGAAATGCTGTTTACACGATCAACAATCATGCGCGCATGCGCATGTGATCGTCATTATGACAAACTTTGCATGCATGTGTGTGTGTGATGAAGGACAATCACCCATAGAAATAAACTGTTTATCTGAAGTTGACTAGAATGGAAATTGACTCAAGGTCGCGGCACATCCGGGGGAACTAAGTTGGGGCATGAACCACCAATTAAAAGCTTCGATTTACTCATGTGACTGATTCTAACCCAATCATACAGACGTTGGCAGGTGCATCTAAGTGAAAATGCGTGCGATTTATGTGCCGTTATTGTGCATTGCATGAAGCTTAATTTCCATTCTAGAGGTCTTATTGTTGTCAATTTCTATGCAATCACCGTATTAGACATGATTGAATTGAAACAAGCTGCACATGTATGAGGATAAGTTGCTTACGATAACTATGCGCGTGTACGCGTGTGATCGTCATTGATGTCCTGTGATCATAGTGCATGTGTGTAATGTAATAAGCTATTATTCTCTCTGCAAATCAATCTGACGCAGACCACTGATTCATGCATTTTGCTTTTCACACAAATAGGACGATTTAGAACATGACCTTTCCAATGCCTCTTATGATCCTGCCAAAATCTCCAAGACTTGTTATTAATACATGATGTACACCAACGAAGTCCCCGAATGCAGTTTCGGTTTCTCTTTCCGCCATTTTGAATTTTCGTCATTTTCTCGAAAAGGGTTTTGGTATGATTTTTAAACTTTGATTTTCGAAATCTACATACAAAGATACATCAGAATCCGTAGAGAAATATAGTGGGAAATTTTTGAAATGAAACCGCCTCTCTTGGCACACCGTGTCTTTGCTTAACAATTCGCTCATTCATATTTTTATTCAAAATGATGCCACTAGATGGGCGCAACTTTTAACTTTTAACTTGCGGTAAATATTTGAAACCACAAATCAGCATCGTTTACTTTGCTTGTTATTTACTTCGTTACGCGTTGTCGCTATCCTTATTT
Organism: Prostheceraeus crozeri; assembly: GCA_907163375.1. Taxonomy (NCBI): domain Eukaryota; kingdom Metazoa; phylum Platyhelminthes; order Polycladida; family Euryleptidae; genus Prostheceraeus; species Prostheceraeus crozeri. The sequence goes on along the minus strand of CAJQUW010013658.1, from coordinate 264,064 downwards.
CGCAAATTATCAATCCATTGATTTAGTGCTCAACCGTCCGCGGAAGTAACTGTATTGATTATACTTTTACATTATAATACAATATAGTATAATATATTTTAATTATAACTTTCCCAACACTATGAATTTTCATGGTTGTCTACAACAAAACTTTGTTGATTTATGTGTTGATGATTTGTAGCTATTTAACGCTTTAAGCAGTCAACTTTGCAAGGAAGTATATGTTCATACTTTTCGCCTGATGCAAATAAAAGGATCTCAATGTGATGATATGCACCATAATTGGTCGTGATTACTTGTGTCATGCGTGATGCGAAAACAAGGTCGATAGTGATCAGAAAATTCATACAAAAATGCACTCCTCTTAGTGTTCTCTGAATGAAAGTAGCTTTGAAACATGAAAAAAGCTTGCATATTTCAGCGGTATGGCTGCTTAATTGATACTAAATGGACAAAAATATAACTATAAATACAAAATATTGATTGAAAATAATATTTTTAAAATTTAATGATATCAATAATAATTAGAATAATATACAAAACAGTGATAGTTCTAATAATAGTATAGCATAAATATGATTCTAAAATTGAAAAGACCATAAACCAGAACGACTTTCAAGTGTAGGGGAAGTTTAATTATCGTATAAAGGCTAAAGCAAATCCTTGAAAATGTCGAGAAGATTACATCACCAACCTTCAATTTCAAGCAATGGAACCTGGAAGACTAATTTCATACGGATGGAAGAAACTGATCACCCGGCGTCGAAGATTCGGCGGTAAAAACTGCAGCGGCTCTTTCCAAGTCAGCGATTTACCGCATCGTAGACTCAGAAACGAGTCCCCGAACTGAACTAGCTCACCTTCGATGTTTCATCTTATTTTTGTTACCTTGGACATATTTTTCTGTACATTTTCTTGCTATTGTTATCCAGGAAGGCCCATCACGAGAGGACACTCTCCCGATTGCTGTACGCCTCGCTGACAAATCTGTCTGTGTCGAGTGGGCCCTCTCCTCATTCCTTCCGACAACTCTGTCTCTGTCATGCAACGGACACTCCTGATTGCTGCCCTGCCCACTAGCAACTGAGTCTCTTCCCTGCAACGGACACTCTCCGTTGACAACTCTGTCTCTGTCATGCAACGGACACTCCTGATTGCTGCCCTGCCCACTAGCAACTGAGTTTCTTCCCTGCAACGGACACTCTCCTTTGACAACTTTGTCTCTGCCCTGCACCGGACACTCCTGATTGCTGCTCTACACACCAGCTCTCTGTGACAACTACGTCTATACCTACCAACGATCCCATTACCCCGTCCGGCAAAATCTGCAACCCCGGTATTCTCCTCGACCCCTGCCTTGCTATGCAGCCTCATATTATGAACACTTTCTCAGAGTGCTTTGTTGCCCTTTCGCCAACTTCGCTCCATCCGTCGTTTCCTGAAGGAATCGAGTCCGTGATGTCCACTCTTCTAGCTTCTCTCGTCCATTCCCGCCTAGGCTACTGCTCCAGCCTCCTCTACAGTCTCCCTGACTTTATCTTGAACAAGCTTCAAGCAGTAATCAATGCAGGCGCTCGGATTATATTCAGAGCCTGCTCTCGCTACCAGGTGACCCCCCCCTCCTGAGTTCGCATGCGACCTCCCACTGGCTACCTATGCGACAACGGATCACTTATCGGCTGGGTGTTCTCACATTCAAATGTGTGCGGGGAGAAGCCCCTGCATGGCTGTCCACCCTTCTGAAGCCGGGAACCTCCGTTCCCTCACGCAAAAATCTCTGATCCGCTTCCAACAACACCCTTATTGTCCCGACATCGCGTCCGAAGAACGTTGGATCTCGAGCCGTCCCAATAGCGGCGGCTCGTGTCTGGAACAGTTTCTCAACAGAACTGAAATCGGCATCATCACTTGTCATCTTCTAGAGAAACTTGGAGAGGCAACTCCTACATACACGTATATTCGTATGAAATACACAAGACCAAGACAGGGGAGGGGTCACAGATGATTAAGTCAGAGGCAGAAGTCAGTCAGCGACGAAAGTCAGTGTCGACGGTTGCAAGGTCACCACGCACACCGATGACAGGGAACTGGACCCATAGAGGTCGAGCCACAGTCAGCGCTATAGATATAACAGGGAAGATATTCTACCTCTATCACTGGACCACGTGATCGCAGGTCTGAGGAGCGCCGCACCTACAAGTGTCGTGGGCAGACAATCCAATCCGATGCACGAGGGCTGCGAACTGCCCATATCCGAACCGCAGTCGATTTAGCAACACCCAATAACTCCTGTTCGATGCTTACTCTCATCGGCGACTCTCTCTCTCTCTATCTCTGTTCACCTGCTTATGCGTGCTTACTCTTTATTACACATCGTTACACACGCTGATGGTAATTGTGCCCTTGAAGTCTTCAGACATAAATGTCACTTTAATAATTTCGTTCAATAAATAAATGGACACTTACCCGATTGTTTTCGAATGCTGACGGATCTCCACGGCACTCTGTTCCGCTGTCTGAATCTGTGACATTATCCAATGAGTCGTTACCGTAGGTGGCATGTAAGGCGGTGTGATTCACCATGCACAAGATGGCGACGGCGAGATTCAGCCGCATACTATATAAAAGTATACATCCGAAGAAAGTTCCGATCGACAATCCGAAGCGAACAGAGCACAGAAGAGGATAAGTTGGAACTTTGTCATTTCCAACTTCCAATGTCGATATCTTCAAGGAATGGTTTGAATGTGATGATTGCAAGGACTGTCGGTCCTCTTTCTCTGAGTCTTGAGTCATTTTAAAGTCACACAGACGCAGACAGAGAGTGAGAAGATCTTTTCAACACGTGAATCACACAGCAACCTATCAGTGAAGCCGATAATGTGAAGATCGCTTCAAATTGTCAGCAAGCATCCATTTTCTTCAATTGAAATTCTTGCACTGTTGAGATATTTACATATACTTTAAAAATTGACTGGTTTGCATAAGTCGATCAGATGTGAACAGGAATAGAAATTGTTACGCCAATCAATTGCAAATATACGCCATCAGGGAATCTCATTGATTCAGCTGTTCTGCGTGACGTAACTATTGTGTTGCCTAGCGACGTCTTCATTGGAAAGATCTTCAAGATTATAAATACTATGCCAGCCGTGACAGTGACAGAACTACATAACAGAATCACGGCGATTCTCGGTTGCAGGTTGACATTGCAGCCATCATTGACAATGAGAGGCATAAAGAAAGGTTAACGATTTAGTTAAGATTAGATGATAAATGAATGAAAGGAATGCCAAGTAATTGACTGGATGACTAAAGTTGATTACAACATTATCTACGCATTGGAAAAAACAAATTGTAAATCATTGTCAATTAATTGTTGTCAACGAAAAACCCTGATTTATCATTCAGTTTAATCTTTAAACCTTCTATGAGACTTCTATCATCAAAGGTCACCTAAAGCAGGGACCATAGAGTAATGGCAGGGACTGTCAAAAGAATAATTACAATTAATGCTAGATGAATTACAATTAATTCTATCAAGAATCCACAATTAATTGATTAGTGCTTTAGAATAATTGTAATCAATTGATTAGCATGGAAAGTGGCCATGCAAAAAGTAACTGAATCATTCATACACATTCAAAATGAAATTCAGGCAAGCAAATTCAAGCAGCAACTAAAAAATCTGGCATTTTTCAAAGGACGTAAGATATGTAAATAAAATGATATTTCTGTGAAGCTGAAATGCTTTTATTTTACAGCTTTTATACGCAGCTAATGCATGCATGCAGTTTTCATCGAGGATATATAATAAATTGTCAATTTTTCGACATAAGTAACTGTTTAGAACCCTTTCGATCTGGTGTTCATCTGCAGAATTCCCTTAAGAGCCTGGAAAAGACAATAAGCAGCAATGACATTAAATAACGCAAAACATAAAGATCAAAACATTGATATTACTTACAACTCCTCACAACACAAGCGCTCAAAAAACAAATGCAATTATCCTAAAATTCACACATCCTAGTGACGACCTTTATCACAGGGATGGCTGAACATGGTAATGCAATCACCCAAGCAAACTTCGGGCTTTTATGGACACGAACTAGAATAATATCTCGATTTAGTGAATTTTTCTTACAAGGAGGGAATTCTCTCTTGAATGTCTCTTTATTGGTGGTAAGTAATCGGATGATCGCATCGATAGAGTAAGTATATTAGGTAGAGTAGCAACTCAGTACAGAGTTGGAAGTGGGTCAACGAAACTTGACCCATGACCCACCTGACCCACGACCCACCTGACCCACCACATCTTTGACCCACTGACCCACCTGACCCACAGGGTATCCTGACCCACAACCCACCTGACCCACAGGGTATCCTGACCCACAACCCACCTGACCCACAGGGTATCCTGACCCACAACCCACCTGACCCACAGGGTATCCTGACCCACGACCCACCTGACCCATATGCTGCAAGGGTGTATGATGTAAGTGCAATTTCCTTTTCTGGTATCATCTTTAGTTTCATTTTCATTCAGGATTCTAGGTCTATCTAGGTAGAGGCCTCACAGTATCAAAATTGTTTTAAGATTTGTTATGAAGATTCAAGTGTATCAGATTACTTGTTACATGATAAATAGACATGCGACCTCATCAAAATTATCTTATAATCAAAGTTCATGTACCACAAATGCCTAAGGTTCTAAAAAATTAAACGATTCTGTTTCGTGTTATAATTCTTGACAATCCTTTTTTTGTGCTACCTATTTAACTCGTAGAGAGATAATTAGTTAAGTTGAGGGCCCTGCAGACTGAATTTCAAATTTTACATTCCTTAATCAACTGAAGTTAAAAAATAAGATTGCAGTAGACCTAAATCATTTATTCATGCATTTATTATGATAGATACTACATGTGTGAAAGCTATTACAGAAAAATCGTCAAACTAATATTTTGTTGCTTCAGATGGATTTCGATTCAAATTTCATTAACTTCCGCTAATGTTAGATTTAAGTAGAAAGTTGCATATTTGATGTAAGAGTGACATTCATTGAAAAACAAATGGAATAAGCATGCGTAACGCGTGAGTAAAAAATTGCACGAGGGCAAGATTATAATTCAAGAATTATATTACAAAGTACATATAGATGAACTGATATATTTGAGTGGCGCTACATGTACGAGTACGTTGTGATAACAATCACTAACGACATCATGTAAATATTCCTATTTTTATTGATGCCAAATCAAATATCAAAACGAAACTTTTTATTGATACGAAGTGCCAAAAAATATCTCCTCACAGAGCTCTGCCGTAATAAGTCTGTGTGAAAGGGATAAGTCTAGATCAATGACCGTCGCATGAATTAGCGTATTTCAGATTATCATGCATTGAATGAGCAATGAGATGCATGGAACATGCGTGATGAGAAAGTGGATTGAACGGTTAAATACTCTAGATATGAAGCATGTATACAAGTGGGTATATTATCAAGATCCTTTGATTAATTACATATTTCGAAAATATTTAGGCTCTGATCAATCTTTACCCGAGATTTACCATTCTAATCTCTACCAGAGGATATTTTCTACGGAAGATCAACAAAATCAAACGAAACAAGCAAAGCGAAGGTCGGCTGGCATTGCAAGAAAATTTTCAAGATGAATAAAACCTCTGAATACCTGACTTCTTCAGTAGCTGTATCTCTGTCAGACATAGCAACACAGAATCGAGCATGCGCAATTGTGCTCAAACAACTTCTCTCCACCAATTAACAACAACCAACATCTCTCAGTAGACAGCAGCAATTGCTTTCGAGCCTTCAATTTGTGCGAATTCCGCCCCTATCGAAACTGTATGAGGTTTGTGAAAGTCAATAGTGTTGCATATTTTGACTGTGTGCATCTATCACCCCTTTCAGTGACACTAGTAATGGGTAAAAGACCGTTTGAGGCCAAGACAAATTCAGAAAAATTGGTATTTTTAAAAACGACATAAATTCATGAATTTGAACCCTTTTTCAGGTTTTTAAGACCTAAATTCATAAATTTAGACCGTTTGAGGACAAGACAACTTCAAAAAATGGTATTTTTAAAAACGACATAAATTCATGAAGTTGAACCCTTTTTCAGGTTTTTAAGACCTAAATTCATAAATTTAGGCGTTTTTAAAAATACCCAATTTTTCAAATTTTTCAAAATCTCAAATTTGTGATTATGACATTTTACTCCCAAAATCATGACCGTTCAAGGACACCGAAAATCATAAAAGTTAAGAATCTAAAATTTGAGATTAAGATCATTTTTCATCTTTAAAATCATGACCGTTCAAGGACACTGTAAAATCAGAAAAGTTAAGAATCTCAAAATTTGAGAATTACAATTTTCACCCCCTTAAAATCATGACCGTTCAAGGACACTGTAAAATCAGAAAAGTTAAGAATCTCAAATTTGTGATTATGACATTTTACTCCCAAAATCATGACCGTTCAAGGACACCGAAAATCAAAAAATGGTAATTTTAAAAACGTCTTTTAAATCCATTTTTCAGGTTTTTAAAATATGAGATAACTAAAATTATGTGACTAAAAATATTTCTTTAAAAATGGAAGAAATCTCAGAAATGGAAGGAATAAAAGTGGAAGAAACCGCAAGAATATATCCTTCGTTATCATATGAACGTAGTTCTACTTTAATGGACATTGAAATAATGAACAAAGAAAAACATAAAGACAGAGTACGTTATATGAAAGATAAAGAATCTCAATTATTATTAAGATTAGAGCATTATAAAAAATTAAGAAAGAGATGGTCTAATGTTAAGAATGTAACACAAGGAATTGGCATATTCTTAACAATAAGTTTAGGTGCTTTAACAATTGTTATATCTTCAGGTGTTTTAGTAATTCCAGTAGTTGCTACAGCTTTAACAGGTACGGATGTTTTGCAACTTCACTTGTTACAATGTTAGATAAATCTTTAATAACTAAGAAACGAAAATCATTGAAAACTAAGCATTTACATATTAAAGAAGTCTATGACAAATTGCATTACTACTTTCAAAGAGTATGTGATGATAATGTTATTACGTTAGATGAGATTGAAAAATTTGATGAAATAGCTAATGAAGTAAATCAAATATCATTTCAATTACAGTCAGAAAAAGTTGATGATAAGAATAAAAAGAATGGCAAAATTTCTAGTGATGGTAAAACTTTTAGTGATGGTAAAATTTCTAATGAAGAAAATGATAAAATTTTTTTAGAAGAGCTAAAATCTTTAAGCGAAAATTGAAGCAAAACTTTATTAAACAAAACTTAAAACGAGAAAACTTGAAACGAAAAGATGTTGGACAACAAAGCAATAAAAAAATAATTTGTTCAGTAAAATGTTTTTGTTGTATTCCAATGTTACCACAAAATTCAAATATTATATTTTAAAAATGGATAAAATTAGAGCTGATAATTTTAAAAGAATAAAACAATTAGAAGAGTTAATAAAACAAAGAAATATTATGAAAGAAAATCATCTTCTTCAATCAGAATGATAAAAGCTGGTATTCAATCTGATATGTTTGAAAAAATGCAGCAAACCGAGCAAGTAAAAACTGATTTTGAAAAAACTATGAAACCATTTAAAACTCTTGAAAAAGAACTTACAAATAATGATAAACAAATTGATCTAACAGATCCAGAGCACAAAACTATATTAGATGACTATGGATTACTAGAATCAAACATTAATAAGTAATTACCAAAATCTATGCAATTTGAACATTCTATTTCATTTATAGATGGAAAAACAATACCTAGATTTTATCTCGGACAAAAAGAAATATTTCCACAACCTTTTCGAGGTTTAATTTTTTCACCAGATGAATCTCCTTTTAGTTTAGATAGAAATTTTGTTGATCTTTTAAGAGGAGCAGATTTAAAAAGTTATGCTGTAGGAGATCTCATAAAATATAAAGCTATGTTAGATAGAGTTGGTGCAGCAAAATCTCTTAGACGTTATAAACAATTAGAAAATTTATTATCAACGGGAGTTAAAGTAGGGAAAGGTTTTAAAACAGAAACAACTGTATTTTTACCAGATGATCCACAAGAATTACTAAATAGATTAAATATTTTAATATCGGCAATAAAAGAAGGACATAATTCTAGTTTCAATGAAATTCATGCTATATTGAAAAGACTGTTAGAAAAGAAGATTCTAAATGAAGAGGATTATAAAAGTATAACGAACCGAAGGTTCTAGGGCTTCGCCCGTAGCTGAAATATGTTGTTGTTTTTAATTTTTTAGTTAAAAAATGTCTTCGAGAGAATTATCATCAGTAGATTTTGACAACATTAATAATCATTTAGAAAATTTAACACAGATTTTGGGTTCATCAAAATTTAGTACGACGTTAAAAATTATAACAACTACTTCATCACACACTTGTAATTTAGAACCCATTCTACATTTGGAACAAAATAAAAATTATCAAATTGCATTGACTAGTTTCTCCACATTTAACACTATTCAAAACGTTAACAAAGATGTGAATGACCAATTTAGATATTCTACTGATAAAGGTAAAACATGGAAAATACTAACTTTTCTTCCTGGTTCTTACGAAGTTGAATCAATATCAAATGAAATTAAGAGACATTTAGGTATACCATTTAAAGATAAGAAACAATTACATTTTGCAGTTGAACCGGCAGTTAATAAATTTTCTCTCACTTTAGACGAAAATCATCAAGTTGATTTTAATCATGATAGATCATTGTCAAAGCTATTAGGATTTAATAAACAAACCTATAGTTATCATTTAAGTGAGAAGATTCCAAAAATAACTGAAATAAATTCAATTGTTGTGCATTGTGACATTATTGAAGGAGGATATATAAATGGCAAATTGTCAAATTTAATATTCAGTTTTCCAGCTTTTACTGTACCCATTGGTTATAGACTAAATGTAATTCCCCAAACATTAATATATTTCCCTATTACAAGAAAAACTATTAACAACATTAACATTAGAATCACTGATGAGAAAGGACAAGAAATAAATTTTGGAGGTGAAGAGATTATGATAGATCTTTTGGTTCGGGAGGTATAAACTCCCACGCGAAGCTAGAGAAGTTTAATTTTCTTCTTTTAAAATAAAAATAAAATTTTTTATTAAAAAATGAGTGAAGTACTACCATTAAATAAAAAAAACTCAAATTTAATCATCATCCAAATTTATCTAATAAAGTTTTGTCAGTTATTTGTGAAAGATCAGGTTGTGGAAAAACGTATCTATTATTTAAAATATTAACGACACCAAACTTTATGGATTATAACAATCTTATAATTTATACAACAACAGGAGAATCAATTTATCTATTTATCGTCTATCAATTTTTAAAATATGGATTTGAAAATAATCTTAAAAAAACAGCAATTGCTTCATTATTCAAAGAATATGAAAAATCTGAAGATGAAGAAGAAATAAGTTCGTGGTGTGAAGAAGCAGCAAAAAATAATCAGTTAGTTGAATCCAATAAAAATAAGCATATAAAGATACAATTAATAGATGATAGTGGTAATATGCAAGATCCTAGTAAACTAGATAAAAGAATGAAACATTGTGTAATTTTTGATGATTGTGTTAATGATAAAAATCAGTCAGTTCAGAGAAATTATTTCACAAGAGGTAGACATAATAACTGTAGTGTTTTTTATTTAACACAAAGTATGTATTCATTAGATGGAAGTGTTATTAGAAAGAATGCAAATATATTTATACTATTTGAAATAAATGCAAGAAACTTAAGTGATTTGTTAAGAGATTTATGCGTAAGAAATAAAGATGAATTTACACAATCGTGTAACAATGCTTGGTCAAAAGATTATGGCTTCATTACAATTAATATTGATAAAAAATTCATGATAGAGTTATCGAACAATTGTTCTCTGACTGAAAGTAGATAGAAGATTTGTTTACCGAGTGATAAAAAATATACAAATATAGTGTTATAATATTTTATTTTTTTATTTTATATATATATATATATATATATATATCAAATTTGTCTATCTTAGAAATTAGAAAATTAAAAAGGTTCAGTAGTTATTCCATCAGGCAAAATTTTTCTTTTATCATCAAATGGGTCTAATGCTAATTTATGTTCTTCTTTTAAATACATTTTATGTTTCTTTGAATTAAGTCTATAATTACATGCTGTTTTTATTTCATTATTAAATAATACAATTATATGATCTTGAAATGTTATTTGATTAGCCACTGATGCCTTTGAAATTCCTTTTAATGTTTTATGTGTTTTAATATTATTAGTTGTATTATAACAATAACATTTAGATTTTAAAAATATAGCTTCTGTTATGAAATCTTCATTTCCTTCTAATTCATCTTTCACTTTAAATAAATCAGAAGGATGAATGATATCTTTTATTTTATCTATTTCTTTATCAAGTGAAGAATTATACGGTATTGTTAATTCTAAGAAAACAGAATCGGTATCTGTAAAGTATAATTTATAGTTTTTGCCATAAGTAGGTGCTAAATAATCATATATAAATTTATACATAAATAGTTTAGCTAATTCTAATATAGTGAATCCTATAAAATTAAACTTATCATGTTTTACGCTGATTCGACGTAAATGTACAGCACATAGATTATTACTAAATCTAGTAGTTCTTTTATATGTAGGTTTCCTTGTTAAATTTTGAAACCTATCTCTATCATAAACTATTTCAATATTTTGTCTATTCCGCACATTTTTCTAAAGTCTTACCATAAAATGCATTATTCATTAATTTGAAGAACACGTTTCCAAAATCATCTTTATTTCTTTTAGCTATTTTACGTTTTTCAATATTGAACTCTATATAATTTTTTAACCATTTAGATTTTCTATACCCTAGTTTTCGATGTATTTTAGTGAGAATCATTCCATGTTCTAAATACCAATCTAGCATTCTTCCTTCAACAACATACTTTCCTTTATTACCTTGTGTTAACATAAGTTTTTTTGTTGGTCTGTATTTCTTAGGAATTATAGACTTTTGATAATCTGAAAAATCTTCTATATTGGGAATTTTGTTTTCGGGACAGAAAGGAAAATATTTTGTTGCACTTTTATACAATCGGGGTATGCTAAATCAACTTCATATATATAACCAAAATTATAATTTCCATCATGTTTTTTTGATAATCAAGAATATTACACCATGTCATTTCACCTGTTGGTAATTCTTGTATCATGCAAGAAGAATATAAGCTATTAAAATCATAATATAACAAATAGTTTTCTCTCATGATTTCATCAACTGCTGCTTGACTAACTTCATTTGATATAAGTCCTTCTATATTTTGATTAAACAATTTTATAAAGTGATCGCTTTCTTCTGGAGATAAAGGTTTCATTATTCCATAATCATCAGGATTTACTTTTTTATTATAACATTTAACATATCTATTACCTAAAACTGATGAAACTCCACCTCTAATACCAGATTCAAAAAATAATAATTTATCATATGTATTTTCTTTATAATGTTTAAGTTTAACACCAGTATGTTTTAATCCTGCTAACCATGTTAAACCTGGTGTAGAATAACAATAACATGGATATATTCCGTAATATTCTAAACACATGTCACGAAAGTTTTCAAAAAGATCAGCAAGGATTAATACATCTATCTGAAGATATTTCATTGTATAATCATACATTGTTCTACAATTTAACTCTCTCCAATTTTTTTCAGCTTCTGCATAGTCTTCTTCAGATAATTGTGATTGTTTTAATGTTGATTTAAATTTATTTATTGGAGGAAGTTTTTGTTCTTTCATTCTTTCATTTATTCTATTTATATCTCCAGTTATATATTCATACGGAAATATGCCTCTTAAAGGCTTTAAATTATATTTATTTAATATTTTACATTGTTCAGGTTTCAAAGTTTTTCCCATAACATCTAATGAATAAGGAGTAAAAAATCTAAATGCATCTAAAATTCTAATACAACCTAATTGCATTGAAAAATATTCTTCTTCTTGTTTACATAGTACATTTATTTGTTGTTGTTGTAATTTTCCAGATGAAAATAAATCTTTCATTATTAAATGGAAATCATATTTAGAACCATTATAGAAATATAGAGGAACAAAGTTATATTTAAATTTATTAGCATTAAGATTACAAGAATTATGTGCTGCACCTCTATATAATCCATTTAGATGATCATGATCTTTTACTTTGTCGGCAGAGCCGCCGCTTCGCTTATCAAGATATCTACCTCTGCCAGTTTTATAATTATTTGTAAAACCTTTTCCACAGTAAAAACATTTTATTTCATTATAAAAATGTTTTCTTTCTTCATCCGTTAATGGAAGCATTGGTATATTTGTTTCAAGCAATTGTGAAAAGCGACCTTGTAATTCTTCTACTTTCTTTGTAAACATTTCTGAACTATCTTCACCATAGTATTGAAAATATTCTGATTTAAATAATTCAGGATAATTTGAATGAATGTACATTCCCCAACATAATGGTTTTTGCTCAAATAAATATTTTTCTTTACTTTGCTCAGATGCACTTTTTTCAGGTGCACTTTTTTCATATTTACAAACCGAAGGTTCTAGGGCTTGGCCCGTACCATTATCAGAATTTTGCGTTATGTTAACATTATATGCTTCGAAATCACAATATATTGTAAAGGGTACTTTATTTTTGAAATACTATTTACTGTATTCTAAATAATCATCTTTAGGAAAAGTATTTTCAACTGCTTCGTTTTGTTGCCAATTCTCCAAATGTCTATTCATTTCTTCTTTAGTTCTAAAGCTCGTCATACATTGGAGACAGGGAAAATTAGCATTATCTGAAGTTTTTGTAAATATAGAAACATCTTTACACAATATAAAATGACCCTGATAATATAATATATTCGCTTGTGCTGGTTGTTTTGTTTGTTCTAGTTTTTCAAATTTATCTTGATATATTTCATGTGTTAAGTCGATATATCTTTGTAAATCTTTTTCAGACTGTTGATAATTTTGATTTAATATTTGTAGCTGATAAATATATTCTTTATCATATTGTTCTTTATATTGTTGTTGACATTTTTTAAACATTCATTCATTTTTTGATTGGTTTCATTTTCTTCATTATTTAATTCTTTATTGTCTTAATTTTCTTCATTATTTTCTTCATTTAATTTTTGAATTATTTCTATCTTATTTTGATATTTATGGTGATATTCTTGTAGTAACATTTTTAATTGTTTTTGATAATCTGTTTTATATTTTTGTAAACTTTTATTTAAATTTTGTAATTTTTGTTGATATTCTAAAGATAAAGATGAATAATTGTAATCATAATTATAATTATAATTACGTCCTTTATAATTATTATGATTAATCATTATTGGTGATAGTGTTTTAACAATTTCAAATTTTTCAGTACATATTATTTTTCCTTGGTAAAAAATATTATGATGCCTGTAATTTCCTCTTTTATTGTATACTATTTCTGATTGACATAAATTTTTATTATTCAAATAAATATTTTTTGAATCCGAGTAAAGTGGAGTAATATTACCAATAGAAACATAATTCACATTTAATTCAAAAACATTTACTTCTATTAAATTTTTATTCTTTTTATGAAACTTTATTAACCTATTATAATCATATCGAAATTCATCGAAACCATCCGAAAGATCAAACTCATTTATATATTCTTTTTTGTCATAATGACTTAGTCTTTCTTTGTGATATTCTGCAGGATGTAAATGTGCTATAATACTCCACAGAAAACAATAATCATCTTCATTTTTTATGTTGATTATTTGTGGTGAACGAAAAGGTAAAGGAACATAACTACCACCAGTATTATTTTTATATTTATCAATTACTATTTTCTTAGATAGTATTTTAACAAATCTCTAACCAGATTCACGTAACTGGGCTTCAATTATAAAATTTTCTAATTTAAGTATCATTTGTTCAAATATGGGTTGTATATCATTTACATTATGAATTTCTTGCGAATTTGTAAAATGTCCTTGTATTATTTCTTCAGGAATTCCATCAGGTCCATTTTTTGTATAAAGTACTTCTACATTCATATAAAATTTGAAAGATTTCTTAAATATTTTGAAAAAGTTTGTTAATACATTATAAAAAGTTTCATAGGTTTCATTATGTTTAACTGGCGAAGTCCTAGAACCTTCGGTTCGTACAGATTCATTAAATAAATATTTTGTATTTGTTACAGCTTCATCTGTTTTTTTAATTTCGTTTAATTCATCTATTTCGTTAAATTCATCTGTATAATTAAATAAATATCTTTCATCGGGTATGGACTCATCTTCACTATTAAAAACTTTTTTATATTGCGAATGTGAATAATAATCAAATATTTTTTTAACTTTTATATCAGTAGGTAATGTTTCTAGATAGTTTTTATAATTATTTAATTTTAATATATTTCCTTCATCAACTCGATCTACATTTTGTAAATGCAATTTGTAAATGAGATTGATAACTTCTTTTTGTTTGCAACTTTTTTTACATAAGTTACAATAAAAGTTGGTATATTCCATTTTTTATTTTTTAAAGAAAAAATTTGTGTTTTAATTTTAGATATAAACATTCTAATATCAAGGTCTTGAGAGTCATTTTATATTATTATATATTTCACGTTCTTTAGTTATTTTATTTTCTTTGTCACATTAAGTTTTATCATATTAAGTTTTATCATATAACGTTTTATCAAAGGATAATTTAAATTTATTTTCACTAACTATTGTTTCTTCATCATCATCATAAATTGATTCTTCAACATCATAAATTACACTTTTTGTTATAGGATGCCATTCCCTGATAGGATGCCATTCTCCTATTGGAATATCTAATTCTAAATTATATTTGTGATTAGATAATAATATAATAGAGAAAAATATTGGTCTTTGATCTTTATTAGAAAATTTAATAACACCACCATAATCTGAATCATTTTTATTTTTTATTAAAGATGATAAAATTTTAAATTGATTAGATGTAAATCCTAATTTAAATTTTGTAGACCCGACACATAGTTGTCTAACAGTATCTTCAACTATTCCATCATTATTATTTTCAATTGTAAGAAAATGAAATTTAGATAAATTTTGATTATATGTAGTATAAATATCATGTTGAGATATAAATTTTTCTTTACTTAAATTTTTATAATTACTAATATTTTTATAATCTTTGTTACCATTCACATCTTTTTCAGATGTTTCAGAATCATCATCTATATTATCATCATCTATATTATCATCATTATTATTATAAGATTCTTTAAAATTATTATTATATGATTCTTTAAAATTATTATGATTATGGTCATTGTTAATAGTATAAGGTGTTGTCCACATATAAATTTTTTCTTGTTGAGCTAAACCATTGATATATGATTTTAATAAATTGATATTTAAGTTTGAATATAATCCTATATAAGTATCATTATCGTATGTTTGGGGCATTTCTGATGTTTCTTTTTTATAAATTGTATCTCTATAATATACTTGGCATAATAATTCTTCTTTATGTTTTTTACTCTCTATGTGAATATTATATTGGTTTTGTTCATCAACAAATAATCTTATTTTTTCTTTGGAAAAAGATTTTAATTTTTTAACTAATTCTCTAATATTGATATAATTAATAATTTTATTTTCTATCCAATCAGTATTGCTAATTGGTAAAACTGCTCTAATGAATCCATAAACATTATTATGACCAATAATAACCATATTTTCTTTATTTAATTCTACATACGCAACATCATTATATTTACTGACAATATCCATAAATTTAATAAATGGATCACCTGGAAAAATACAATAGTTAGTTTCAATAGAAGGTAAACCTTTTGTTTGTTCTCTAAATATTTCTGCTTGTAATTCGAATAAAATATTTACATCTATACATGGATTATAATTATTGACAAAACATTTATTTTCAAATCCCGATGAGCTCGTCGAATAAGAAAAGCAGGATGATACGGGCGAATTTAATTTTTTTAAATTTGATTTTCCATTTTTTTATTTTTATTAGAAAAAAATTTATTTTGTTTCTCATTATATAAAAAAAATACTTTTTTATTGTTAAAAAAATGATGTTACCAAATGTTGGTGGAGGTGCATATATCTAGAATAATCGTGAATTAGAAATAGAAATAGAAAATTATATCATGAAAACTGGAGACGTTTTATCTGGTCAATTGCATCTTTCTATTCTTCCGCAACAAAATACAGAGTTAACAAATAAACAATATGTTGATACACAAATCAATGACTTAAAAGAAAAATATATCAACGATGTTATGGTTCTACTGATGAATGAATTAAAGTTGCTAAAACTTGATGACAAATCATTAAACGAAAAATTATTAAAACTTGATAAAAAGGATAGAGAGCCAGAAGCAGATACAGCAAAACTTTTTAAAAAGATTTCAGAACAATCAAACATTTTATACTTTCTATAAAGTTAAAATCTGCAGTCATTAAAAATAAACATCAGATAAAATTATTGAAAGAACAATTAGAAGATGAAATAGAAAAACTTCCTGAAAGAATTAAAAAAAATTTAAAGCAGTTACAAACTACATTCCAAAAAAGTGTTGATGAATTAAGTTCTAAAATTACTCAACAAATGAAAAGGTTGAATAGAATAATAAATGAAGTAAACTCACTTAATCAAAAAGTTGATAAAATGAAAAATCTGAAAATCAATTTAGAAAATGAATTAAAGAAAAATTTACAAGAAAACTCTAAAGGAAATAAAGAACAGTTAGATGCTGTTAAAAATCAGTTAGATGTTCTTAAAGTTCAATTGAATGCTCTTAAAACGGCGTTGAAGATTAATCAGCAGAAAATGCAAGTTAATAGAAGAGAAATTAAAGTTCATCACACGCTGCTTGACGCAATAGATAAAGTGCAACAGGCAATTAATAAAGTTATCTCGAAGTTGTTGTCCATTCACAAACGTAAATCTTAAATGGACCAAAGGTCCTCAGGTTACTAACCAATCGGAGCGAAGCTCCTCGAGGTTTTAGCCGATCGTAAATATTTTTTCCCAAAAGTCAAATTTAATCCTAAAAAATGCCTATAATTTATAAACACAATCTTAAACAATTTGCTTCAAATCGAAAAATTGCTCATGAACCATCTATGAAATCTGTTTACCATTATAACAGTGTAGAAACAATTCAAAAAGAAGGGGCTGGCATCTTTTCTGGTATTAGAAGTATCGTTAACTTAATTAAAAATAATAAAGATTTGATTACATTTGCTGCAAAAGGGGCAGCTGCTATAGGTAGTACAGCTAGTGCAATATCAAATGCTGTTAAGTCTCAAAACGAATTAAATCAACTAGAAACTATTCGTAAACTTAAGAATGATTCTGAAGAACTAAAAAAATTAAAAAACTTTCAGAGGAAACAAAAAACAAAATTGCTAACATAGCTGTAGGGTCTGATAGTAAAAAGGGGAAGAAAACAGGCGTATCCATAGAACGTTCAATTGAAGAAATAAGAGGTAATGGTCTAGCAAAATTCTAAAATTATATTTTAGTAAAATTTTTTAATAATTTTTTTTAGTAATTTTTTTAGTAAAATTTTTCTGTGCATGAGAAAAACAAAAAGTCAAATTATTCTTTTAAAAATATCTTCTCTTACCGAAAATAAATTTAGATTAGACGATCCTCCGTTCGTCAGTTATAATCAAAAAAAGAATGACTATATAAGAATTGCTATGAATCCCGGATCTTCCAGTAGGGTGAATACTGGAGGTGATTTAATTTTTGAAGTTGATAATCAGCAGAGTTATATATATCTACCTGGTTCCTTTTTGCACTGTGAATATTCTTTATATAGTGATGCCAATTTTACAACACCATTACCAGATAGCGATAATATTGCACTAGAGAATAATTTTTTTCCAAGATTATTTACACAAATGCGTTTAGATGTTGCAACTGAAAATATAGAAACAATAAGTGATTCTCCAGGTGTAATTGATACAATGGTTAGATTTGCAACAATTGGTGAAAATAATAAAAAGCATGAAATCGAAGGTTGGTTTCCTGATACTAATGATGGTATAATTGTTGATGATTTATCTCACGCTGGAACAGATGCAGCAGGAATTGCGAAAGATGTAGAAAATATTGCAAAACATTTAAATAAAACAAACAATAGTGCATATAAAGAAAGACGTGAATTTAACAAGAAAAGAAAACAGACAGTAAATTGGTCATTGTCTCCATTATTCGGATATTTAGATTATGACAAAATATCATATCAATTAAAATTTAAGTTAATAATTCATCGGACAGCAAATAATGAATTAATCTTTTTTGGTAAGACTGGAAAAAAAGCATATTTAAAAATTGATAGACTTGAATGGTGGATTAAGCATATTACTCCTAGTTTAGAGGTTGAAACAGCTATTGCAAAAAGATGAAATACTAACAAACCAATTCCAGTAAATTTTCTAAAGCGTACTGCTAGTTCAGTAACTTTTTCCGAACAAAGATTTAACTGCCATTTTACTAGAACTTCGAATACTCCAAGATATTTATTACTAACATTTCAAAGAAATAATTCTCCAAGTTTTGATAAGAACAACAATCTTTTTCATATTAATACAATTCGAAGTTTACAAGTTTCATTAAATCAAACCCGATATCCAATTGATCCATTAAGATTCGATGATAGCAATAATCAATTTATGGAAGGATATGATGCTTATAGAAATATTTGTATAGAATTTGGAGTTGAACCACAATTAACTCCTGGAGATTGGAGACATTTATATCCTGTTTTCTGTTTCGATTTAAGTGCACAATCTGAGGATATTATCAAGACTGGTTGTGATGTAACAATTAATATTGAAAAAAAAGATTCCACAACTTCATTGATGGCTTATGGTTTATTGTTAGAAGATGTAAAATATTCTATTGAAGTTCTTAATGGAAAGATGGCTAGGATAGACTAAAGCCCAAGACTTCGTCGATTGGTTAGTAACCTGAGGACCTTTGGTCCGATTAATTAATTATTTTTTTTGTAACTTAAAATTTTTTCATAACTAGAATAGATTAAAATTTTTCATAACTAGAATAGATTGAAATTTTTCATAACTAGAATAGATTAGAAATTCTTAACGTAAAAATTTTTTATTAAAAATGTCGGAAGCGAAAAATAATAATAATAAAACTGTTGAATTAAAATCACGTAATATTGTTGACAAAAATACACGTAAAACTATTACTATAAATGAAAAAAAGTATTACATAAGTAAACCTGCTGGTATTGTCCAAGCAGTAAATAAAAATAAATCAGAGAAGGAAGCATTAGAAGAACAAAAACGTCATAACAGAGAGCTAGAGAAAGTTGCTAAGGGAGAAGGAGTAGTAGATAATTTTATTAGTAAATTAAAATTAGTTGATGAAGGAAAACGAGTTCTTAAAAATATTCTCCACAATGTTGATGATTTAATTGAAATTAAGGAAACTAAGGATGGTTCTGGAATATATCTAAGTCCTAGTATGATTCGGTAATAACCTCAGAACCTTTTGTTCTATAGGATAGTAACCTGAGGACCTTTGGTCCGATAAGGTAAAACATTTATTTTATCTTTTAAAATGAATTCTACAAATTCCGAAAATTTAATTAAATTAAAAATTGCTAACTTAGATTTATTGAATTATCTCTTAAAAGTACATAAACCCCTAAATTGTCAGCATAGCGGAGGTGACATACAAAAAACATTAGAAAACTTTCCTGGATTTATTTGGAGTAAATATTCGAAAGAAAAACATCTTCCTGGTCATTCATATACCGGTCCAGGAACTCGATTAGATATAAGACTAGATGAGAATAATAATCCAAAACCAGGTGAAGAACCAATAAACAGAGTAGATGCCGCAGCTTACAGACATGATTTAGCTTATCGAAATCATGACCTAAGTTCTCGACATGTAGCTGATAAGAAGATGATTCAAGAATTAGATAGTATTCAAAATCCTACATTTAGAGAAAGAATTGAAAGAATGTTTGTTAAGAAAACTTTACAAGCTAAAATATTGCTCGGTCAGGGTATTGATCCGTCAGCAAATGAAACGACAGCAAAGCTGTCTGAGAGAAACGCTCGAACCTTCGCGTCTGAAATGTCGAATGACCTAGATCGGCATAGTGGAACTTATGCCTCGGAAATTCATAAAGAATACAGAAGGCCTAAATATTTATTGAAGGTAAAAGTATTTAATAAAGATGATATTTGGAGTGCTGATCTTATTCATATGCCGAATGAAAAAGATTATAAATACGCATTGACCGTTATAGATTTATATTCACGATACGCTTGGGTAAAGCCTTTAAAAAATAAAAGTGGTCTATCAGTTAAATATGCGTTTGAAGAAATCTTTAAAGAAACTAATAGAAAGCCAAAAATATTGTTTGTTGACAAAGGATCGGAATTTTATAACCGAAATGTTAGGCCACTATTTGAAACTGTTTATTCAACTGAGAATGCAGGAAAGGCTGTAGTAATTGAGCGATTCAATAGATCATTAAAAAATAAAATTTTCAAAAAATTTACTGAGCAAAGAAATCAGAAATTGCTGAAGATATTACCAGGAGTTGTAGAAGAGTATAACAATAAGATTCATTCAGGTATTGAAGAAACTCCAAAGAATGCTTCTGACGATCCAGATTTAATACGAAAGAAAATATTCGAAAATAATTATTCGAATGAGAGTAATCCGAGTTTGCAGAAACGTAAGTCGAAATTTAAAATTGGAGATAGGGTGCGAATATT
This sequence comes from Prostheceraeus crozeri, assembly GCA_907163375.1. Lineage (NCBI taxonomy): Eukaryota > Metazoa > Platyhelminthes > Polycladida > Euryleptidae > Prostheceraeus > Prostheceraeus crozeri. The sequence goes on along the minus strand of CAJQUW010013658.1, from coordinate 243,188 downwards.
TAAGTATAAGAATAAATTTGAAAAAGGCTTTGTTGGCTATTGGACGAAAGAGATATTTGTAGTTTGTAAAATAAATCAAAATTATCCGATTACTTACGAAATCAAAGATTTAGATGATGAAGATATCATAGGCCGTGTTTATCAAAATGAATTACAACGAAGCGATTTTTAATTATCATTATTATTGGAACTAACGTTTCGGGAATGAAATTCCCTTGTTCAATTCTAACATAATATCAAGAAATGGTACTGCTTTTTGTAATTTAAATAAAACATAAAGACATAATTGACCACAATAAGTAGTTCCTAGTTTTTGAATTTGAAATATATTATAAGTTCCATTGACAAGTAATTTTTTAACTTCATTTGTAGGTGGAAGTCCGTATGAGTCAAAATAGTAATTATCTTGATTTTTATTAAAGATACCTGCTGACCAATGTACTCCTTTTTCATCTGATGTGTGAAGATTTGTTATGAAATTTTTAGTTGGAACTTTCTTCCGGGAACTGAAGGTTCCTGTTGGCTGATTTTTGATCAATTGTAATTCGTCTCTCATCAATATGTGAAAATTCTTTATTCCCAATTGATTTGCGATTTTCTTTAGATCAAAATTTGTAGTTGTTTGCGTTCCATATAATTTAAAAAACTCATTTATGTTGATCATTTTATAATAAAAAAATTTCTTAAGGGACCCCTAGAAGTCAGAAGGGAGGGGGTATTGATTTAGAACTGTTCCATATTGATGACTTTCCATACTACTTATTCGATTTTGAAATGATTTAATTTAATCTAAATTAAAAAGGTACATGGTAAGGAATCGGTTTATTAGCAGGGTTAGTACTTCGCACATCTTTAATCAACTGCAATTCATTTCTCATCAATATGTGAAAATTCTTTATTCCCAATTGATTTGCGGTCTTATTTAAATCGAAATTCGTAGTTGTTTGCGTTCCATATAATTTTAAAAACTCAGTCATGTTATTAACCTGAGGACATATATCGCCTATATTATTACTCAGTATAACTGTCGGATTTTCATCATTCATTTTAAAGGAAATAAATTCTATCATTAAAATTACCTCAGGCTTATGATCTTTTAGTTCGCACAATTTATCTCTCATAAATACATGAAAGTTTTTATATTCCTAATTGTTTAGCTATTTTCTTGAGATCGAAGTTTGTAGTTGTTTGTTTATCCTATGGTTTTAGGAAGTCGTTTATGTTTAATTTCTTTTTGTTTTTTCATTTATATTTGTCATTTTCTTTGTTAGTTAATTACGTGAAGACTGAAAAGTGACAACGACGTTGACAGTTGATAAATCTTTATTCATCAGAACAAAAAGGAATACATTAGCCTTCAGGACAAAAAATAAAGAATCGCAGATTCCCAGGAAGCGTCAAACTTCAATCTAAACGTTACAACTATTGGTGTTGTTGATTATCTTCTTCTCTTTGAGCATGCTGTTGCCGTTGTTACTCTTCTATTCGCATTTGTTCTTGTACCTGTTCATATGTTGGTGGGTTTGATACTTCAATATTAATAGGTTGACTTGTTTGCTGTATAATATTTTCTTCCTCCACTTCTGATAATTGTCTATTCATATTATAAAATAATTTCTGTCTCTGTTCAATAAAGTTTAGTATTTTTTTGTCAATTCTAAAATTGACTCTTCTTTCACCAAGATTTTGAAACAAGACACCAATGTTATGATCACGAAATAAATTGCTGCTCGATTGAAGTTGTATGATTTGCCTTGTCAGTCCTTCTATTCTCTGACGTTTTACTTGAAGTCGAAGTCTGCGTTCAATAGATCCAACCATGATATTGTGATAAAGTCAACGCTTCACGCAAGTACTCTCTTTCAAACGAACTGAGATAAGTTTAAAATTTGTTAAATGAGATATAGTTTATAAGCATCAATGAAATCCCTATGACAACGTTGACGCGACAATTGTAACTTTCTAAAACAATAGCGTTCAAGTAACCAATCAATCGCTGCCAATTTCTGAGCAGTTTTGGATTCCAAAACGGTTTTGGCAGCAAATGCGGTCACGGATGGAAAACTGGCAGCACATTTGGCAAGTGGGGGGAAAGAGAAAGACATAAGTGCGGGTAACAGCTGCTTGATCTGTAATGCAATGGTTCATGAATTCGTGAAATAACTGCATTGTTTTAAGAATGCGGGTATCAGCTGTTCCCTACAATTGGGAGGTTCATCAGAGTGCAAAGCAGTAACAATAACAGGCATTCTAAGAGATTGTGTTACATTCTTAAAGAAATATTTTTAGTCGCATAATTTTAGTTATCTCATATTTTAAAAACCTGAAAAACGTCTAAACTCATGAATTTAGACGTTTTTAAAAATACCAATTTTTCTGATGTTATGTCCTGGAACGGTCATGATTTAAGAGAGAGAAAAAATTATCTTAATCACAAATTTGAGATTCTTAACTTTATGATTTTTTCGGTGTCCTTGAACGGTCATGATTTAAGAGAGAGAAAAAATAATCTTAATCAGAAATTTGAGATTCTTAACTTTTATGATAATTTCGGTGTCCTTGAACGGTCATGAATTAAGAGAGAGAAAAATAATCTTAATCACAAATTTGAGATTCTTAACTTTTATGATTTTTTCGGTGTCCTTGAACGGTCATGATTTAAGAGAGAGAAAAAATAATCTTAATCACAAATTTGAGATTCTTAACTTTTCTGATTTTACAGTGTCCTTGAACGGTCATGATTTTAAGGGGGTGAAAATTGTAATTCTCAAATTTTGAGATTCTTAACTTTTCTGATTTTACAGTGTCCTTGAACGGTCATGATTTTAAAGGGGAAAATGATCTTAATCCCAAATTTTAGATTCTCAACTTTTATGATTTTCGGTGTCCTTGAACGGTCATGATTTTGGGAGTAAAATGTCATAATCACAAATTTGAGATTTTGAAAAATTTGAAAAATTGGGTATTTTTAAAAACGCCTAAATTTATGAATTTAGGTCTTAAAAACCTGAAAAAGGGTTCAAATTCATGAATTTATGTCTTTTTTAAAAATACCATTTTTTGAATTTGTCTGGTCCTCAAACGGTCTAAATTTATGAATTTAGGTCTTAAAAACCAGAAAAAGGGTTCAAATTCATGAATTTATGTCGTTTTTAAAAATACCAATTTTTCTGAATTTGTCTTGGCCTCAAACGGTCTTTTACCCATTACTGACACTGACTCAATCATTTTTCATGAATGATAAGAAACGAATAAATGAAGTTTACTGTATTTGAGATTGTCAAATCTATCATGGGTCAAACTGGTTGGAAGTGGGTCATCGAAGTTTGACCCACGACCCACCTGATCCACGCTAAATTTGACCCACGACCCACTTGACCCACCAACGTTTCGGAAAAACATGACCCATGACCCATGTGACCCACGCGTTTTTGTGACCCATTTGACCCACCTGACCCATGATCCATGACCCGCGACCCACTTCCAACTCTGACTCAGTATTAATAAAATCCCCAATATGCATACAGTTTCGATTTTATTGAATGAACTCGAGTTGAGACGCAGTACCACATGTGAGATATGCTAATTTTTTTGCATTTTTTGATAAATTAACACGGCATTGACCGATCATAATAGCAATACAGGAGGAATAATAGTATTTTGCAAATCCTCCGTGTCCTGTTAACCTTGGAGAGGTAATGTTTGCTGAATTATCGATTTGATGGATGACTGCATATTACTTAAATGCTCAGCATTAGAAATTAAAGCATTTTCTTAAATGTAATCTGAGACAGGTTTTTCGTAAGAAAAAAATTTACATTTGCACAAAAATTGGCATTTCGACTTTAGCTTCATGCTGCTTCTTCACCTAGGCTCTTCTGAGCATTAGATTCGCTAATTTTTTCAGTCATAATTAAACTTCAGATCATATTTTTTCGTTTCATCTCATTTAGAAAAGCATTTATGGGTAATGACAATTTCACTGAGTTTCCTGCTTTATATTTTTCGTAAGAAGGCTCGGACATAATGCAGTGCTCGAGGCCTTATACATCCACAGGATGAAGCCAGACCTCTGTGTTCAGAAGGAGACAGTATTAAATCTTATTTTACCTTGGTAATTTCATTCCGTCCTTTGACTTTTATTGTTTACTTACTTTCTTCTGTTCATGCCATTATGACGTCATGCTAGGCGCCATTTCGTCTGACGATCGTTAGCAATATTCTGTCGGCCGTATCAAGTTACTGGCCTCTCATGAAAGTTACCTTTCAAGCGAAAGGTGACTTTCGTTAGGCTCTCCTTTCATTTTGGTATCAAGTTTCCTTACTTTCATGTTCACTAACGAAAGGAATACTCTTTCCGCGAAAGTGACTTTCGTGAGAGGAAAGTAATCGAACGTGTGTCACTTCAACATTTGCGACGTATTCATTGTGACTCCGACGCAACTCCATTGGTTGTCTAACCAATGAAATACTTCATTGGTCACAACAATGCCTTTGTCTAAGTGAAGGTTTATGCATCCGCAAGCTAACGTAAGTGTAAGGAACGTGCTCGTCAATGGATAAGCCCGAAGAAAGTACAAACCTGAACGAAGTTCTGTCTCAGGCAAGTACAAAAGCCAAATGTACTCAGAGGGGGAAATGCAAACGTGTGTCTCCTATGACAAGTGCTGATCGTAGTTTATTAACGGAACTGATCAGGCCACACGTCAGCGTTATTGAGAGTACTGAGAGTGGAACGAGCATGATACTAAAAAAACAGAAGGCATGGGAAGCAGTCAAATATCAATATAACGCTAACTCGTCTTCAGAATGAACTTCAAAACAATTGAAGAAATCCTGGGACAATTTTAAAGTATCCGCGAAGAAGGCTAAGGCCGTTGAAAATCGAGAGATGACGCGGACCGGAGGTGGAGAGTTACCGAAGGAGGCAGATATTAGCGAAGCAGACAACACTGTGCTTGATCTCATTAGCCATAAGATTGATGCTTTAGTAAATGCCTATGACGATGATGCAGCAGACGACATACACTTGGGAGACATCAGCCATATCGGCAATAACCATTTGGAAGGAGTTACTTGCAAACATTCGCAAGACAATACATAGAGAGAGTATGGGAGGAACCCATAAACCACGACCTTTGTAGAACTCTTCGTTATTTTCAATGAATGTCCGCATCAAAAATCGTACGCCAGATTTCGAAAATCGAAAACGTTTTAAGAACTGATTTCGACGGTACCTACTCAACGGGTTCGTCCTGTCAGCTAATACGCGGTAAGGTTTTCGAGATCGTTCAGCTTCAATCATTCGTAGGCGTCTTAGTCGCTCCATCATCCCTGGCATAAATCACAGAAACAAAACAGAACAAGTGCCCGTAACAATTACGCTTGTGTTGTGCTGTGAACACAATTCTGCTGTGAACACAATAAAATATGCTTTAAAGGCTGGTTTGAACCGACCTTTAGTTTTGTATTGTCATGAAAGGAAACCTTCTGCTAATGAAAGGAAGGTATCGATGAAAGTGCAGTTTCGTGAAAAGAAATGTACCTTTCCGAAAGGAAAGGTTGGCCTATCGTCGAAAGGCCAGTAACTTGATACGGCCGTGTATCTCGTGTCAAATGTGCATTTTCATTCCGGAGTGCATCCATTGTAGAGATCCGGCGAAATATATCGATGCCCGTGCAGCCTTACTATGCTCTGTTCTTCCTGTTCAACATAATACATTATCTTTAAAGGGTACAAGTGAACTAAATCCGCACGTATAGTGAAAACATAGATAAATCTGTCAGTACAATTTGCATGAAAACGTTCGGTAACTAGGTTTTGCTCGAGTGGCAGGCACAGCATGTTGCTGATGCGTCATGTGAAGTATCAAATGAAGTCAACGAGCTCCTCGATCCTCTCTCACTTGCAGATATTTGGAGAATCACCTGTTAGTGATAACTAGACACCGACATCTTAGGAGAAAATTTTTGTCATTTTAGGTTTTTTAGGTGAAAAAAACTAATTTAGGTTGTATAATATAAGACATGGAACTTGGACCCCCTCCCGGCCGACGGCCCCGGCCACTTTCAACCCTGATGCATCGCATAAATTATAGAATTTTCTGACAATGTATTCCCAGTTTCTTGTGCATTTACATAGACCTTTAAAATGTTTTAAATACAGATTTCGTAATAGATCAACAGATTTCCTTTAAAAGACTGCCTGTGTGTTTTTTTGCCGGTAGTGCAATATTTTCCACGGATTTAAGTAAGTCCGCATTTGAGCTTTCCGAAATCGTGCCCCGGTATAGACTTGTGGGTACAATATCTGTGCATCGTTAATATTTCTGAAAACTCCACATTTTCCCTTGTGGTAAACTTACGGAAAAGTCCCAAAGCATATGTTTAAATGAGAAGAGAATACTTTCGAAATCGAAAAACAAACCACAGGTTAAAATTTTGGTCAAGCGTTGTTTTCGGTAACAAATGTACACGTTAATGAGCATCTTATTTGGTTTTCAACCCACATATTTTGTTAAAATGTCACAGATTTGCTCTTCACAGCATTGTCATTTCAACGACTGTGATTTCTGAAGTAGCCTTCGGCAAAATTAGCTAACCACAAAGCTAACCAGATCCATGATGTGGCCCGTTACTAGAGACGCTTGCCCACTTTTGAGCTGGACGATTCCCATGCAACATACAAAACTTGCAAGTTACAAGTCATGGCATACATTTAAGGAATTAACTTCTTTGTCCATAACTCTGTCTCCTACAAAATAAATTTCATGACTGGCTGTCATTGTGCTTGAATTGCATATGCAGGTATACCTCTGCTACAACTGCATGTGGTAAAATCCAGACATTTTAGTGTTTTTTTGGAGTGATTCTTGTCTTCTGCACTTGCCAAGATATAGGTATATTGTCCATGTTCTACACATCCTTCCATTGGTCTTTGCCATCTCTAACTGAAAGTGTCTTCCGTTTTAATTTTCATGCAGGAGTTTTGCCATAAAAATTCATTTGAAATTCAAAACCACCTCATTTTTGCATGTCCCACAGAAAAATACATTTCTTTGGATTGCTCTACAACAAAGAAATACAGTATACATTTAAGCGGGCTTTGGCTCAAGGATTTCCTAATACTCTTGAATCAAAGATATATCAAGAGTTGAAAAATCAAACCCATTGAAATCAGAGCTAGGCCGACATATGTAGCTGTCCACAACTTTTTCCGCCATCACTTCAACGCAGCAGCGTCATCACATCGACGCCCTTGTGTCAGAAACTCGGCTAAAGATCTCCTAATAGTAATGAGATTGTGGTTTAGCACACATAATGTATCTTACTAAAACCAAATACAATTATCAGGAGCAAAAAAAATCAAATTTTCAAGAATCTTTTTGAGCGGACAAAAACGAGGACCACTTTTGCTGGATTTTATCATGTGCATGTATTAGTTTTGCAATTCCCAATTAATAAAGGCAGTGGTAGCACCAAAGCACCGCATCACCTTGGCCTGCAAACAAAAATAATGGCGCGCTGATTAATAGGGCGAACAGATCTCTCCAACTGTGCACCTAGGGCTAACTAATATTTAAACCTCACATTTGATAGGCAATCATGAAGATCAATCTTTTGCAAGTCTCAATTTCAACAAATAACCATGTCTAAATTTTTTGGGCACTGTAACGTAAGTTATATAATTGTCATTCGTATCTTGACTTCCACTCCACTTTCTGCTGTGTATTTTCCTGACTACAATTTTTCAACTGCACAAATCAGGAAAAGCAACTTCACATTTGAATTTGGAGCTGCACAAATTGTGTTCAGTTGCACGTGAAAAAACACAACGTAATCATATCACAAACTACCTGTCAATTGAAGAGAAATATCGTGATCAAAGACAATGATCATAATTAGTTTTAAAAGATGTAATTGGGTCCACAATATCACTCAGATTTAAGAAATGAAGCATAAATTTAGGTAATCAAGATCCTGCCGATAAAGGTATGAATGAAAAACTTGAAATTTCTGCCAAGAGGTGCACGCAATAAGATCTCAACTTTTCCATGAAGACTTGCACTAAAATGCGGTTCATGACATTTCCTTGATAGTCAGCTTAATTTCCGCCAAAAGATTCCTTTTAAAAATCTAACACGTTTCATAAATGGCAAGTGTATATAAACACAGGAACAATTTGCAAAAGTTAACTTTCTTAAAAATTGATCAAATATTTTTTGGAACACATGAACGTAATATCCGCAAAAACTGAATCTCTTGATTTAGATTTTTAGTTTATGCTGACATTTTTTTTGAGTCAACACTTTATACTTCGTCTATGGTCGCATCCTTTTACTTGGTCCGCTTTCGTAATTTCCAACCAGTCAGACAATGCATGGTGTCCATCTGATAGTCTAGAAAGCTAATATTTTTATTTTCTCTTTATGCAATTCACGCATAGAATAGAAGCCTAATATCGCAATTAAAACCAATTTCTTATGTCTTGAACGATATTTTCCAACGCTGTATTCTCTTGGTATATATTTGTATGCTTTTTGCATGTTATTTCAAATGTGGTATGCTTTACATACTAAAGCCATACCAGCACAATGTTAAAATAAAGCATCAATCATGTCCAAAGTATGTTGATTTAAGGCCTTTTGTCAATAAAGATCACACTAATGTTACTTCTGTTCTACAAGTAGTGAGATAATGACATTCAAGAGTCATACTTTCAATACTGAATTCGATTTTAATACACGTGAGGCTAAGGCAATTCATGAATAATCAATAAGTATTCAACCATCAACAATTATGCATTATGTAATTTTGAAATTAAGCATATTATCAATTTGAAATAAAAACACATCATAATTCATGAACGCAAAAATGTTTGAGATATATAAGTCAACAAGATTTCACTAAAGATATCGTTTAAGTGAAATGATGTTTATCAACTTGGGTCATAAAGTAGAGTTAACTAAACGTCCCGTTAATGTTGCTAGACAAGTAGCATCGACGACATATTCGTGGAGCATAAAATTCACAATAAATCTAATGTACTTAAATATCACTCTATCAAACAAAAAATATTCACAACTGGTATTACCGAAAAAAGCTATTTGACAGTAGTATGTAATATATACATTTTTTGCTATGTGACTTAAAGCTGCACATACCAAACACATACCAGAGGCATACGAATAAGGATGAATTTGCATCGGGTCTCGTACATAAAACATACCAACAATTCGTATTTCAGTGTAAAGCAGCCAATCACAGATAGAATAGTTCGTATCGCTATATGCCAATCACTTACTAAAGTAAGTGAGAAGTGGTATGAAAAACATACCAGATCTCTGTAGACATGCCAGAATCTCGTATCAGATGTTAGTTTCAAATTGTATGTGATTTTGGTATATGTTTGTATGTATTTTCGTATCCAGTGATTTACAGTGTAGGAAAGCTAATCGCTTTCGTAGTGGATGAGCACGAACAATGGCGGTTTCGCACATTTTGTTATTCTCGCTTTGTACATCGGTTTCGTAAGTAGCTTTGGTATTGCACAGTTTACAGTGGATGAAGCAGTATCAAACCTGTACATGGCTTATAGACGCCTCTTTCGTCTCAGATTTTCACCGTAATTGTCCTGTACCTTTTAGCATATGCATAAATTGCAAATTAACAAAATTACAATTATTGCAATGTCGCAATTGGTTGCATTGTTTCAATTATTGTGTAAATTACGCGCTACAATTATAAGTGAACATTCTACAATCCGTCTGCATAACTTCATGCTAGACAAAAATGAAACATAGTTCATGACGACACATTGTCGTCGTAGCGCTTTCAATGTGACGACACCGTGTCGTCATGGAAACGAAAGGGTGAAATATGTCTACGCTTGTATTGCCTACATAAGTGCTTGCTCTGTAGAGTGCAGATGCTTTGCAAAATGCATGCATTTCACAAAATTCTGTAATCAAAAAGAAAAGAAACATTATATCAAAGAATTTATAGAATAATGTAGCTTTACAAGAAGAGGAACTCAATTAAGAGCTACTCCAACGGTAGAGCGACCGTTTTTATATGGATTCAACACTCTCAACTCTTAAGAGGACTACTGTATATTGTGAACATTCACCGCTGTCGACGCTTCTAGCTGCATGCAACATAAAACTAAAAAAAATTTGTAATTTTCGTAAGAAGGTATTTTGCTGATTTTCATCGGATTCGGAAAATGAGGAATACAATGTGATTGTGCTCTTGAAATTTCCACAGTATTCAATAGTTTGTTTATCTGCTTCGGTTTGGTAGAAGTGTGATTACGAAATTGACGGCACATTGAGGAACCTATTAAGTGGGCAAAATGGAATTCCTAATACCTTACAGAGATATGAAAAAAGTCGTGCGTCGCTTGTGGATTAATGTGAGTTCCAGCAAAGTGCTTTGATTGCCACAATTCCTTCAGATTCGAAGAATTCAGATCATTGCGTACAAGTTTTCTCCATAATGTTGACCCTTCCGATCAATGTTAAAAAAAGTAGCAGGCGTACGAAAATTAGTTCACTTGACTTCACATCCTCTCCTCGGCATTGGTCACTGTATAGTGCATACATTGAATCGAAGCCAGGTATCGTTGTGTGTTTTGGTGTGTGCGAATTGATATCACAGCACGCACGCATCTATCACTGGCTGTGGTGTCCTCTGCCAACAGGTTATTGTTTGCCATTTCCAATAGCAAGCGATACACGAATTATCCATTCGAGAAGGAGCAAGTTGTCTGCTTCTGTGATGTGCCATTTCGATATTAATTAAGGTTCCATACAATTCTTCCTTTCTAGGAAACCGAAGCGCGCGCAGATGAATCTAATTTTGTGGAAATATCACTCTCTTTCACGCGTGTCAAATGTCCGCAATTAATAAGATAGTGAATTTAGACAAGCGTTTGCACTTTTCTAAATGATGGAGCTATATTATCTCATAAGAGCACATGTGCTGCTAGCGTGAAAACTATTTAATAATTCTGTATTTGAAAATTCCTTAACTGCAGACATTTTATTAGCTTAAGGAGACGTGATCATATTTATCGAGCAAAATGCTTAAAGGTGTACTCCAGGCAAAATTCGTTTATGTTTATTGTCTTAAAAGCAAGCTTATACATCAACTGTCACTTCTATCCGCATCCGACACTCTGCAACGATTTTCTTTACGAAATATCCGCTTGTCTAAAGCTCGTGGTGACGTCAGCTGTGATACGCATCTCTGTCTGGAGGCTTTGCGGGCAGTGAATGAATAGCCGATTTCACGAGGAAATACAGTGAAAGGCAATGGGAAAACAGTTATTTATGAATCAAAACATAGACAGCACGAATGAGGGTGAATTTTGTCCTAGTTTGCAAGCCTTCTCATGCGTCGTCGTTGACATGTAGAGGGTATAATTTAATGCTCCACATCATACACTGAGTTCATCTTCGTTTGTTCGTGAAGCTAAATTTTGATCAGATGCTGGAAAGCGATCCCCATCAACTCTGTAAACATAGGCCAATGTAGGCCCCTACATTTATAGACACTTTTATGTAGACCTTAGATAAATTTATCGATGTCACACTGCCTACGAAATGATTAAATTTATTGCCGCACACGGAAGGTTTCCATAGGCCATTATCAGAAAAAAATTATTATCTCTCCCACAAATATACATTTATTGGCGAAATGGAAGAAAAATTGGTGCTAGCCTAGTGGGTTATCTCCCCTCCACGATTTCAAATTTGTCTAAAATCCGTAGAAATGAATCAATCGTCACGAAAACTCAGGGACACATAGGCCCATTTGAGTACATATTCTACCCACATAATATTATGCAAATCAGACAAGTACTTTTGAATTAGAGACGATGACGTTAAGTGCAGCGAAGTCACCTGCTGATCTGACTTCGCCTGCCTTAACGTCTGAGCAAAAAGCACTTGAGGTCGTATTTGTACCTCATATAGCCGGTTTGTGAAGGTCAATGAGCTTCAGAAATCCGAGTGCGTCAGGGTCAGTCTCACAGTCAAGGGAATCAATACTAAAATCATCAGTAAATAAAAGAGAATCAGGGTGATTATTGATAATGTGTTCAGAAATTGCACTCTAATTATCCGAATTAATAATGCTGCGACGATGCTCATGAAAACATAAATAGAAAGGGTGGTTAGTAGAGCCGATGGAGGCATCGTGGCACTCATCAATACATTGTAATTGAAACAGGGATGCGGAGTTGGAGTCCTATCAAATGATAGGATCCGGACTCCGGCATATAACTAGACCCGAAATATGATACAAACAAAATGTATATTCTCGTGCATATAACTGTCACTGTGTTAATGTCAACTTTCTCCGTCAAACAAAAGTACAGAGGCACTGTTACATGCAAAGCTTGTAATAGTTGAGAGAATGAACCGTAATCGTGAAAAAAGGATTGCCCTTTCACGCGGTGATTTAGTAGAGAAGACAAGCCTTCCTAGCGTCGATCACACCTATGCACCAAAAGTCACATCAGAGACAAAAATGAAGTACTAGTTTGTTTGAGAACACTACCTCTTAGCCTCACGTTAATCGTGTGTAATGGCTCCTCCGAAGCGCATATTAAAATCGAAAGTGCAAAATCCTGCCTGGTAGAGACTGGAGAATAACCGTGTGAAGCACGCATCAACCAAATGGGAGGAGCCGATTCGCATACATCCAAGTTAAAGCGATATCTCATAAATTTATATCGCAAATGTAATTGATACAGCAGTGATCACTAAAAATGAGTTCAGGTAAGCCTATAATAATCTATAATGTAAGTTAACAGTTCTTTTAAAAAAACTAGGCTTCACATACTTGCCACCCGGAGTCGAAGTCGGAGTCCTATCAACCCCCGGAGTCGCCCACCAGTATCCCTGAATTGAAACTATATAGTAAAATGATAATTTGATCGAAATTCGCACATTTTCGTGGACTGGTCCGAGAACCGTGTATTGCCTTAGTCATTTTCATTGCGAGCAAAATTATTAGAGCTGTTAGGAGAAATACTTTTACTATGATAGAATGTGTTTGAAGCCATTATTGCAAAGTCTTTTTTGTAGAGTTTTTATACAAGCTTTCGCATTGACATCAATTTAGAACAACCTACTTTGACGCATTTATTAAGACTGCTCGAGACGTAATTATTTTTAACAAATGACGGAACCAAATTGTCAGCTTTCATGTTACTTACGATTGCGTGCACAAAAAACATGCATTTTCAATTATTCATGGCATACAATATTTCTATGCACGACTTTTTCTCAGTGGAAGCTTTACAGCCATAGCTCTTTTCGCTCCTAGTTCAACATCGGAAAAGCTCCATCCTTTAATAAATACTGTGGTTGTTTTGCATTCTTCTGAACAAACGTACTCCCTGGTTAATGTCAAGTCGTTATCAGAAAAAAGATCAGAGCAAGCGCGACTTTACTGAGACAGCTGAGACCTCAATACCGCAGCCAGCGCTGTGTATGGATGCCATCCCTTAAGGCGTGCGCGAGCTCGGCATTCAGGTCGCGGCGGGCTGGTCTTGGCGGCCAGCAAGAATGCTTAGTCATCATTGCGGAGATGGGAAGTCGTCTCCTTGCTCACGCACTTTCCCGTTGCGACCACTTGGTCAAAATTTGCAAAATTTTAGCTTTTCTGGTAAGTGCTAACTTCCATAAAAAATTGAAAACTATGAGGTTTTCATGAATCTGCTCACGCTGCCTACTTTAGCGTTAACGGCAGAGCACACAATTGCTGGTTTACAAATTTTAAAAGCGAACTCCTCTCACAGTGCCACGCCACAGATGAGAACTAGCTACGCCGTCATTAAAACTAAAAGTAACATGAAGTCAGTCGTAAGACAAAAGAAGAAATATGAGTGGAGGATGGAAAGTTAAAGTTATTTTTTCCACAAGCAGCAATTGTGAATAAATTCCTTTTGTAGACAGGGCTCTGGACGTTGCAAATCAGCTGTAAACCAGCAATTTTGTGCATCAGTTGTTCTGTCGTTGACACTAAAAGAGGCAGAGTGGCTGTTGTGAGATTAAAAATGTCGCGTAAATGTCCCGTTTTACAGAAAATTGTAATTCCTTTCATTTTGAAGAATGATCAGCCGGATATTTTAGTTAGACTTATGTCGACGATTGACGACGTTCATTCTAGAATTGTCTGGTCAGTCAAAATAGAATTGAAGATTGTAGGAGTATGATGTCGTGATATTTATGACGGAAATATTGCGAACCGTTTCTTGAAAATAATTCTTCAAGTCACCATTCAAAGCGGCTGACAGAGCCGTAAAATATTACTGAAAGTTGGCGATGATAAAGAAGTTTAGGTATTTTGAATGACAGTTACAAGACATTAGTAATTCTACAATTAGTAAGACAATGGGAATACAATGTACATTCTTCAGTTGATGGCATAGCGAAGTGAAGTGAACATAGACATCCGTTCTCTTGATTTCATATCATTCTTTCAACACTAAGACACATCTGAGTAAACCGTCTTAATCAATAGCAGACAATGTGAATGCAACTATTCGATTTTGAGAATAGATATCTGATCACAATCGTTTTACACATAAGCATTTAAAAGCACAGATATCTGGACGACATTGGTATCGTCTAGTCACATGCATTTCAAACTGGTCGCCAATAGCTATTAGTATCTTGTCTATCGCGTTGACACAATAGAATCATCAAATGCTTAAAACATGCACAAAACTTCATTAGCTAATATTATTAGCTAATAATTCCGGCACAGTTGCAGGAAACATTTATTAAATAATGAAATTCATTAGTTCACGAGATTTTCATTAGCTCATAATTTCTATCAACGAGCTGTTGCACAAACGACGAATAATATTCATGAGCTAATAACAAAGCGGTCGATTCACTGATAGAATTTATTAACCTTCCGAGATTGATAGGATCTATTATTTCACAATTTGATGCAATTACAAATGGATTTTGAAAGCGACAATGACAATGACAGTGACTACATTATTTACTTAGTACTACTTTATTTACTGCTACATGTACAAATTGATTTGTACACAAATCCCAAAACAAACAAATTCTTCATCCACTTCTTGTATTGTTAAGTTAAATAAAACAAAAGAAATACTGTACAAAAGTTAAAAGGATTACGATGACATGTCCAGAGGCCTTTCGCCGGTTCACTTCAGTGGAACACACCGGATTACGGAATGGCAAGTTGCGATGTCTGACAGAGAGCTACATGTACAATCAATCAATTTCTACATGAGGAATGTTGAGATCGGACTCCAGCTTCAGAACTTCTAACTGAAGTTTCCTCACTTCCAACTTAGCTTTCTTCACGCGTAGTTCAGAGATTTCATCATCAATTTTCCTAAATCTCGCACATTTTGCACATTTTCTTTTCACAGTGTCCTTTTCAGTTTTCGACGTCTCAGGACTCAACAAAAGATTAGGAAAGGATTCCCCGTTGATCTTCTTTTCACTGCATCCTTCGACAACTGTCGCCTGTGAAGTAGACGGATTCGGAATTGTTATCTCCTCGCTGACATCGAGTCCTTTCACGACAGGACTTGCTTTGTCTAAAATTTCGGTTGTCGATTTCGTCGAAGGTTTGAGTGGCAGCACCGGTTTATTTGTTCTTATCGTATTTAGTGAGAGTTCTCACTCGCAAATTCGGCCACACGCCATCCCGTAGATAATTGTAGGAATACGTATTCCAAACACCATCAAGTCTGAAAAGAACAATGTTTATTATTATGTACATGTAATTGAAATAAAGTGTGTCCATGAAGCGGACATAATTATCACATGTCACTTACATTCTTTTTATATCTTCCCAAGCTTCCATTTTGCTTTTTTTGCCTTCCTTTGTGTCATTGAAGGAGCCAAATAAAATAGCCTTTCTGGCTATTATCTCATGCAGAAATGCAAGCTTTTACGTTATAGTAAAAGGCATCCTGAACGAACGATTGTACATCAAAAGACGTGCGCAGGCAGATACAGCAATGATATTCGATGAGACGGTGATTTGTTTTCATGACAATGACATAGCCTACTTTTGACGTCATCTGCATAGAATTCCCTCATGACATTTATTAGCTGATAACTCTTATTATCGTTTTGTGCAACTGATTTTAGTGGAACTAATAATCATTAGTTATTAGCTCACAAAATATTAGCTAATAAGTGATGAAGTTTCGTGATATAGACCCCTGGTTGCTTTTAGAGATCATCCTTCCTAGAAATAGAATCCAAAAGGCATGCACTTCAGCATAAACTTAGGCAGTCTTTAGATCACACATTTATACTTTCGTATTTGATTCAGTAAACTTTGAACGAAAGAACCTCTAACCCTTTAGCGATTGAATATATTGTAGTAGATCAAAATATTTGTCTTAGCACAAAACTTCGGTGTATTCTTAATAAATTAGACGAAAAAATAGACTTAAAGATATATTTACCTGGAAACTACAGGCTTTCGAAATCAGAGAGAGACTTGTATATACATATATACATTGTATATACATATATATACGCTCACATACATACAATTATAATGATATAGCAATATCACGTGTATTGCTGCTCAATCGTTTTCGGACGCGCACAAAATATAATATCAAAGAACTAATATTTGTTCAATTACCTGATAGATAATTTTCGAAACTGATGAAAAGCAGCATCTTTCCGCATCATCGGGAACTCTCCGGAGGGTGAACCTGCCGCATGATGTCTAGCAGTCTACGTTGAGCAGCTACCAGTCTTAATTAGCAGATGAGAGAGACGCTGGGTTAGTTTCAACCGGTTTTGACTGCACCGACCGGTTCCAACCCTGACTCACAGTCCTATTCGAAATACAAAAGAAAGAAATTACGCTCTATACCGGAGGTCAAAATATTGTACCACACCTCACCGGATTTAGAGCAGCCGGAGGAATGATTTCGTTGGTTTTTCTGCTTAAAACTGTCAAATACCATTGATTTGCCCAGACTCATTTATAATGTTGTTTACATATGCAGAAAGCTTGTCAGCGTTAGCATAGACCTAATGCGGAGACGATTTGAGTCTTCATCATTTTAAACATCAGTTGAACAGAGAAAACTAAGCGCGAAATGCAGGAATTAGAGAAGTATTAGTTCAGTTCGCTCTTCAGTTCATGAACGGCAAAATCGTAGTCCATTGAAGTTCAAAAGTAAATAAATAAATGAATGAATATTATACACATCAGGTACGGAGCCTTTCTTCCATGTGGTCGACTTGTTATTTATCCCACTCTCATTCTTCTTGTGCTGAGTGTTTAGCAGGATGCAGAGTGCACCTTTTGAGTGTTAAGTCTTATGTTTGACTTGACTCCCGGACGTAGAGCGAACACTATCAACAAAGCCACAGCGTCTGCATGTTGCAGTGCTTTACTAGTAAGTCTCTCATCAGTTCTCACTTCAAAAGTCAGTGAATGACTTGCAGTCTCGCTTACTTACCCAAAAAGCTGTGATTGTATGTGTCACTAGTGCAAATCAGAAGAAGCACATCGATTTTGGATCTGACAGAAGAAATACATCCTGAATACGTTGAAATAGATCTTGGGGTCCAATAAAATTATTTGCTAAATTACTGCTATTTTGATTACTCATGTGACACTGTTGGTTGGGCTTTGCCTTCAGATACTTCATGCAAATAGCTAGAAACCATAGATTTTCCAAGTAGGCCTACATGTACTTCCGAAAGATAATATGATTTTAGTGGGCCTGGTGGATGTTTAGCTTCATGTCCGCATCCCTCCAGTGTTGCATTAATTTCACAGACTTCTGATGTGAAGAGGCTTTAGAATTGGTTATTTGGTTATCGTCATAGCTTTCTCAAATGATTATTCGAAAACTGCTCCCATAGAATTTGAATCTTCATATTTTGTGAGCGGTCAGCCTATATTCGCGGACCAGTTAGGTTATTATCATTAATTTATAATATGCATTTGCAGTCATGTAACAATTGATTTGAATTAAGCCTGAAAAACATTTCTGCATCTAATTGTTGACACACAATCGCGTATGCAAGGTTGCTGGTCAGCAAATCTTTTTACCGGATAAGCTCAAGCAATTCAAATGCTTTCAGAAAAAGGAATTGGTCCAGCTATATACTGCAGTCATTCCAGGGATCCTTGAATACAATTCGCCATTATTCGTCGGCATACATGTAAATGCCACGAATTCTGAAAAGATGGAGAAAATACGCCGAAGATGCCACGGGATTATTTGTGGTCCTTCCTGTGATTGTGATTATTACACTCCTATCTTTATAAGACGGCAACATCAGTCAATGAAGACATTTCAGCAGTAATGAAACAATCGAATCTCCTCCATCATTATGTCCTCAAAGAATGAAATAGTCAGGTCATCTACGTTCGCCCTTCTGCAGAACTCATAAGAGAGCAATGTCTTTCATACCTAGATGCGCTCAACTATACAACAAGTTTCACGTCTAAATCGTGTACTTGACTTAACACTCTGACGAAATATGTTGACTTACGCTACTTTTTACAATGACTTTAATGTTTTACCTTTTTGTTTCATTTTGACCGCACACATTAGTTGAGATGATGTTCTCGAAAATGTGTGTAATCTTTTATGTGTTAAGCTATGTCATGTGCTTGTCTGATTTTCATTTCGTCTAAATAAGCACCTACTTGACTTGACTTCTGTCTACTTGAAGCTGCTTTAACGCCATGTAGTGGATCGTAAAAGTTCAGTCTATAGTCCATACATAATGCAATGGTACATGTGTAATTCTAATATGTATTCAAGCATGTTGCTCTTGCACTGGTTGATCGATGCATAGTCAACCTGGACGGAAACAGGCCTGTAGGCCTACACAATGTGCCTAAGTTTGAAAATAGACTACATATATGCGTGTGAGGATCAAATGCGGAAATTTCAATCTGGTTACTTTCATTTCTTCTGACTAGTGCATTAAATCACAGTTTGACTCAAGATGAGAAGTTTACTATTGTTTCTTTAACTTGCCTTATTGCTTACAAGCGTCAAGTATACGTTGTTATTTTATATTACTCAATTTCATTAAAAAATCATGCCTCTGTTGCAGCAACGCGCTAGTAAAGATAAAAATAATATGAATGCCTACATTGCAATCACTTCATGCCTTAATTTTCTTAAAAAATGAAAAATCACTATCTATGAAAGTGTACAACAGAGCTGCGAAAATATTGTTCAGCTATTTTGGAGCTTCGGAAATTTTATGGAAATTCCCATGTCTGAAGACCCCATAACATAGAGTGGGATTACCCATGGGAAATCCCGTTCTCACGGCAAGCCTACTATCTTCGAGTGGAGTGCCTTGCAGTAGGTGGCTGTGTTGAGCGTCTCATCATATGCAATGATCCTATAGGAAACAACTTGCGACTAAGGCTGTTCGAAACTGGTAGACAACTGGTAGAGTTAAGAAGCCGCGTAGATATCGTCCTAGTACTGTTGCTTTGCGAGAAATCAGGAGGTATTGGAAGAGCACTGAGCTCTTGATCAGGAAGCTGCCATTCCAGCGGCTTGTTCGTGAAATCGATTTCAAATAAGAGATGCTACTAAAATTGACATCCCGATAAAATCAATGTGTTTACAGTTCATGCTACATTAACTAGGCATACCTTCAATCAAATTTTACGAGTGTCTATTCAATATTATTCTCCTGGTGTCTGCTTTTGGATTTGTAATCAAGCAAAAGTAGCAATAGTACAGTATAGTAGCAAATGCGACTACCTATTGAACGCTATTCATAAGGCTTATATTCGTAGGAGTAATATGATGTTGTTGCATGTAAATTCCAATGAACAGACAGACAAGGTGATAAATAAGTGGTGATTGGATTCGCGCACGAGGCACTGAGAATAAAGCCTAGCTTTAAATGTCACCCTCATGATTAGAGAACATTTAAGAAATCGTATTAGACTTGGCAGTTTTGCTACCCTTTGTTTCTTTTCTGTACCAAGAAGCTACCAATATTTCTATACTTTGTAGGTCATTGAATATTGATATTTTGCGAACTTCTGCCAAATTATGGTTATATTATTGTCATAGACAAATTATTCTAGGATTTGTATGGCAACTTGCTCTGTATACGAGCATGTTGATTTAGTTTTCGTTTTATGTTTTTACTGCATTTGCTGGAAAATTTCTGCATGCCGCAAGTGATGACTAACAATTGCTGAGAGTTATTTGCCAAATCTGCATGTTTAGTGCTATATCATCAGTATCAAACATATACAGGAAAAATTAATTTCTCGATTTGATATGATTACATTTATGCTAGACAGGCGGTCACCCTATATAGTTATGGAAATTTTCCCACTTGAATTAGATTATGGTGGCCTATTTATTGACTATCGTGAATAATAAATTCTAAAGGGACCTTGCCACCAGTCCTTCTGATTCCATAATAGGCCATATTTGCATCCTAGGCTATATGGAGAGGTAGAGACATTTTGTAACTTACCCTGTGATGGTTGATCGCGATTGTGAATGCATGATTCTCCACTCCAACTTATAAAGCAACCGAATCGTGAGTGAAATATTCAATATGCGTCAAAACGTCTGACTTGAGTCAAATAGTCCAACAACGCGTCAGAATGCCGTCGTGAGTCAAAAAGCATGATTTGCGTCATCAAGAACGAAAATCTGGAGTCTCCAAAACCGAAACCGGCGGAAAGTATTCAATACAAACTGCGACAAAATGTCCAACTTGGCGTCATTTTGTCTGACTTGCGTCATCTCCTGACTGTATGGAAACAACTTGCGACCAAGGCTGTTCGAAAAAGTGCGCCGACAATTGGTAGAGTTAAGAAGCCGCGTAGATATCGTCCTGGTACTGTTGCTTTGCGAGAAATCAGGAGGTATTAGAAGAGCACAGAGCTCTTGATCAGGAAGCTGCCATTCCAGCGGCTTGTTCGTGAGATAGCACAAGACTTCAAGACTGACTTGCGATTCCAGTCATCAGCAGTTTCTGCACTGTAAGAGACGTCTGAAGCTTATCTGGTTGGTCTCTTCGAAGATGCCAACTTGTGTGCCATCCATGCCAAGTGAGTCACCATCATGCCGAAGGACATCTAACCGCCCCGGCAAATTCGTGGTGAACGTGCCTAAACATCATTAATCGTGAAAGCTCTGAAAGATTATGGTTCTTTATAATACCGTGAAATTCTGCTAAAAATGTGGTTTTAGCAATAAATTGAAATTTTAAGAAAAATCAATAAAGTCTAGTCGAAAAAGCACAGGACATATTTTAAAATTCACAATTGCTCAATTGGGATGAATCATAGCTGATTTTGTTGCTTTTGGTGCATCAACTAGACACACAAATGATGTATTTTGTTGTATAAAGAACATAAAGAGATCATTTCTAAGTTGAGAGATGTGCATCGGTCAGAAGACAAAAAAATGTTAGGCCTATCGGTCAGGACAATTTTTTGGGGACAAAGGCTAGTTGATAAAATATCCCAAGCCAATGTCAATACAATCCTGAATTAATGTCTCGTTGAAAGCACGGTTCATGCGATGTTACATGATACATAACTTCATATGTATAATTTAACTAGATCACAACGAAATTTCTTTCAGAAGATTGAGTACGTACATGTATGCCGAGGACGTACTGTTTGGGCACTTTTCCTGCCTTGAGCTAAAATTTTCATGACGAAAACTTTGTTAGATTAATTTGACTTTATGATCACCGAAAACAGGACATCCTAAGAATCAAAATGAAGAAAATTATGAAAATCGGTTCAGAACTAAGGATTTTACAGACAAAATAGACGTCTTTTGACAAATTTTGTTACATAAAATGGATTTACCAAACAGCAATAAAGGACTACGGCAGTCTTGTAGCATCCTGATCAAGAGCTCAATGCTCTTCTGATATCTCCTGATTTCTCGCAAAGCAACAGTATCAGGACGATATCTATGCGGCTTCCTAACTCCACCAGTTGCTGACGCACTCTTTCGAACAGCCTTGGTCGCAAGTTGTTTCCTTGGAGCCTTTCCGCCAGTGGATTTTTGTGCTAGAATCGCGTCAGCCTGGCGCAAATGGAAGGACATACCTAGTCTGCTCAGAAACCGCCACATTCCACTCAGGTGCCGAGGTAATTCTTGTCCAATCCTCAACAGAAGAGGAAAAGAAGACGTTAAACGGAGAACGTAAAGTAAGTAAACAAGTATCAAGAACCATAATGTTACCATGAATGCGAAATTTTGTTTGATAGGACAACAATGATCATTTTCAAAATCTCGCAAAACGGCGAAAGAGTCCATCTGACTTAGACCATAAAATTATCGGTCAGAAGGCAGCAGATAATAATAGTACGAATACAATAACTTGAGCAAGTACTCATTTGGTGTGGACGCCTATTGAGTTCAGCATGAAAAATTGAAAATAAAATTTCAAACAAAACGAAGATGCAAAGTTGAGAAGACAAAAATCTCCCAAAATGCATTTACCATGTACAGTGCTGAATTCATTTGCTTGCCATGGAAAATTGCCATACAAAATGTTTGCAAAAATTGGAATAATTCTGTCTGACCTTCGGAAAAGTACTTTTCAAAAATTATCTTTACAATGAATTGTCACAAGCGCGCGTGTAGGGCGGCCTCGTTTGAAGAGGTCCACAGAAAAAATACGACAAGGACAGTTTGCTGAAGTCTAAAGCATGTGCAACATAAAATCTCATTGTACATACACGTACATTGCTGCATAAAATAACAACTTAGTTTTATCTTTCATACCAACACGGTGCGACACGACTAACAAGGAAAAAACAATTGAATTCAGTAGTGAGACGTGGATTGGACTTTGCATGCTGCGTAATCATCAGAGTCATATACACTGCACAGTGGAGCTTATCTCAGTACTTCAACCGCGACGATGATAGATGACAGTTTAGAACAGGGCTTGGATGAGACTGAATTTGTCTACAAAGGCATATTATTCAACGATTATACAACACCAGAAATTCTGCAGAAATGTGAGGACTTCAAGTTTCGAAGTAAAGACATAGTTGTATGGACTTATCCGCGAACTGGTACAACTGTGACACACGAGATTGTTTGGCATATAATGAACCACTCAACTATTAAGAAAGACGCAAAGTATGGAAGTTTAAAAACACGATTCGGATTCTTAGAGTTTGATCCACATTTCAGAGGTCTTGTTGGAATGATGTCGCCATTGGATTTTTTGGACGGAAAGAAGGAATGTGAACAACGATTGATCAAAACTCATCTGCCTTATTCACTTCTTCAAAAGGAAGTTGAAAAAGTCAGCCCAAAAATCATCTTCGTTCTAAGGAATCCAAAGGATACAGCGATCGCTCAATTTCATTTTTATAAAGGGTTGAGTCTTGAGAATTGGACCCGAACATTCCCAGAACATCTCTCTAATTTCTTAGAAGGAAAATCAAATTGCGGTGACATATTCTCAGAATATGTTTCTTGGTGGTCTTTACGTAATCAGAGAAATGTTCTCATTCTCCGCTATGAGGACATTATTCACAGTAAACATCAACAAGTTGAAATAATTGCAAGATTCTTGGGAGTTGAGCTAACACAAGAGGAGTTGGATGTCATCGTTCACAATACCAGTTTCAAAACTATGCAGAAAGATCAAGAGCTGAACTTCAAATTATCTGAAAAATCGGAGACTCATTTCTTGCGGAAAGGAGTTAGTGGAGATTGGAAAAATGTCTTGACAGTGGCCCAGAACTCAGCGTTCGATAAAGTTATTGAAAAGCGTTTTGACGGGACAGGACTGGCGTCTATGTATTAGACACAGAAATCAGAATTGATAAAACTGATGTGATCACTGATCAATCATCAAAGTGGAATTCTCAGAGACTGTATTTTTAATGAGTAGGAAATTGCCTAATCACTAAAATTGAATTCGATCAAAGTGACTATTTCGGTTAAGGCCTTCTCAACAAACGTATTCTCATACACTTCATCTTGTCACGAATTTTTTTACTTGACATTGAAAGATAAGATATCATAATAAACGACATGATCACAATTAACTTAAAGAAACACTGGCAAAAGTTCCGCAATACTAGATATAAATGAAACTTGATTGATTGAATTGTGAAATCATGTGCCTCAGAAAATTGAATCAAGCCTCGCCCCTTGGGGTGTTTTTCCGAACGCGAACAAATGGTGAAATGATCTCCTAAACTACTGCGCCAATTTTGCCAAACCACACATCAATCGAATACGTTGAGAAGGGACTAATAAGCCATATACTGATCGAAAGATTTGGTCAAGGTGGCTAACAAAACGATGACTATTAATCGCATTGAGATTGTGCACGGTTAGGACGTATCTTTGCGTTGTGTTGTGCAAAAAAACCAGACGTGTCTAGGAGATCAAGAATTATATTTATATTCAAATCTATACACATCGCTAGCCAACTAGCGCAGACAAACAAACAAATCAAGTGAAATATTTACAGCTCAATTTCACACATTCCCCGACCAAAACGTGATACATGCGTTGACTTGGAATACAACACTGTAAAAAATCACTTGAAATCACAAATTCACTTGAGCGAATAGTTCTTCGTTTCATAATGTCCGATATTGTCATCGCACGGAATCGTTCCAGTAACTGACAAATCGAATGACGATCTAGACCATCACATGACGATGTCACAAACAAAATGTGCCAACTTTTTAAATGCTGAAATCGTTAATGGCAATATAAAGTTAAAAAATCACACTCGCTGACACATAACATATTTACATAATGATTAATAAAATAAAATACCGTTCGTGAATAACTGATGAACCTCAGAAGAATCATTCAGGTTCTTCGACCAGTCCTCCACTTCGAGTCTTCAGACATTTCTTGACTTTGTTCCTGTCTTCGTCCACCTCCGAATTTGTTGGAATTCCCTTCATTAAATCACTCGACGGCATAACAGAACTAGTGTCATTACATACGATCGGAGGAGACTGAGTTCGCTCGATTTTATCACTATAAGTACTCTCTAAAAGGTATAATCTCTTGATCGGACGAAGAAAAGTACGATTCCCCTTACAAACCCGAGTCACTCTCACCTTTCCATCTGATCCAGCAATAACTTCAGAAATCACACCTAACGGCCAATTCAACCTACCACAAGTACTGTCCTCCATTAAGACAACATCACCAACGCTCGGAACTTTACAACATCACTAACGCTCGGAACTCTACAATGAACTTTCCTGTCACTTCTCCAGGAGTGCAAAGAAGTAAGATACTCCTTCTTCCATCTTTTCCACAAGCTCTTTCTCTTCCCGTACAATTGTTGAACGTCAGTACGCGCCAACGATTCATCTGCTTGATGATTCTGACTTCAACCAGGTGCTTCGCAAAGTAGAACATCTCTTGGAGTAAGAGGAACTGGATCTTTGATATCAGAAGAAACACATGAAATACGTCGCTTGTTAATTGCTGACTCGACATCAATCAAGATAGATTCCAATTCGCGGAGAGACTGAACTGAGTTTCCTAAAGTACGCCGAAGTGCACGCTTGACTGATCCTACCAAACGTTCATACAGCCCACCAAAACATGGAGCCTTAGGCGGAATAAAGTCCTACTGTAGATATCGTTACTGTTTGGCTGCCAATTTGAAACTTAACGCATTGTCAGAATAAATATATTCAGGCGTTCTCTTGCGTGCAAGGAACCTGCGAAGAGATAGCAGCAATGATTTGGTTGTCATATTACATACCAATTCAAGATGAATAGCTCGCACAGTGAAGCATGTCATAATCAGGAAGCTTGCTTTCTCACCACTCTTAGTGATCAAAGGACCACCAAAATCTAATCAAGTAGACTGAAAAGATTGTTGAACAACTGTATGTCTCAAAGGTAAAGCCAATTCTTTCGATTCAAAAAGTCTAGCTTCAAAACGACGGTACTTTCGACATTCATATATCACTGATCAACATACTCGACGACCATGAACCACCCAGAACTTTTGTTGGACTTCAGCAAGAGTGCTTCCTCCATGACATATAGATTCATGATAGAACCGAACGACAAAACGAGCCAGATATCACTTTTAATGAAGTATTATCGATCTTCCAGAGGAGACAAGAATGTCATCTTATTCTCAATTTGCGTAAGTTCGAATATTTTAACTTGGACGATGTAGGCTACATGATTCAATGTAAGCCTAGGTTTGATTTTACTTGATGTAGACTGGTTGCTTAGTGTTATAACAGCGAATCTCAAAACAGCGAACGGTTAAAGGCGATTACAAGAAACATCGAAATTTCAAAATAGCGAAGTCTAAAATTGGCGTACTATGCAAAGCTCGAGTGTTGTGCAGAACTAAGCACATACTCGTATTAATATTTCATCTCAGCATTTTAATAAGGCCATGTTTCCTTTAGTCTACATGTAGCTATTGAATTTTTTATTAAAGATTAAAAAATTTTATTAAACATGAAACCAACTGAATCGATCTGTCAACGAATGAATTTCAGAAACTCTGTTGGCCACAAACGGTTTCCAGCTCTTATCATTTCTGATGCAACCACAGCAAATCAATGAGTCCGTCCAACAGAAACAAGTTTCAGATGAAAAAGATCTACCGATAGCTTTCAATACTTTGTTCAGTAGACGACTTCCTATCAAACACTCGAGTAATTCCAGTCGTGGCAGAGTGATGTGATCGTTCTTTAGAGGTGCAACTCTATTTTTTGGCTATCACACGATAAGCATCAACGTTTGCTTCAGCAGTCTCACTAACGCAAAACACAACTGCTCCATAAGCCTTTCACGATGCGTCACAAAAAACATGGAATAATGAATCAGGTTTGATTCCCGGAAAATATCTAATCAAATCCAAACTGGGGAGAAGAGGGATCTCGGTTTCAAATGAGCGTATTTGCTGTTCGATGCTTCCTACTAAAGGATCATCCCATACAACCTCGTTCTCCCACAGCCTTTGTAGAATAATCTTTTCCCACGTAACAAAGGGGGCAACCTGACCTAGTGGATCGAAAACACATCCCAAAAGACTTCGAAATCGTCTCTTTGTAGAAACGATCCCATCATTGACTTCAAATGATCGGACTGACAACTTATCGGAACTGGTATCCCAACTCAAGCCAAGAACAGATGCATCTGTCTTATCATCGATCTCTAGTCCACTGTCTTTCACTTTCTCTTTCACAGAATCTACATTTGAATTCCACTTACGCAAATTCATGCCAGCCCCTTTCAACAATGTTGTAATCATAACAGCCAGTTCTGTAGCATCAGCGTCAGAATCTGAGCCACTCAAAAAATCATCGACATAAAAGGATTGAGCCAATTTGTTGTTTACTGGACCCTTCGTTTCCAAATGATGATGCAACGTAGCGCTAAATAAAAACGGTGATGACCTAACCCCAAAGGGCAGTCGCTTGAACCTGTAAAGTTTCTGGATGCCGTCAAGACCAATCCAAATATGCCGCAAATAGTCTATCTGCTGTTCATTGACTTGAATCTGCATAAATGCCTTTTCGATATCACTAATTATGCCAACTATAGCGCTATAGCGAATGCTCTTCAGGTTATCAATGCTTTGAGTGACCGGTAATGCTACTTCATAACGACTGCCATCAAATTTAACCGTCTCTTTGAAATAACTATACACTGGATCAATCTGACAAGAATAAGCTTCTGAAGGCAAAATTCCGTCAAAGAAAGACTTTAAAGTTGAAAAATACTCTTCGTCAACCTGTCGAGTAGACTGCACCAAATTCACTGATGTGTCACCAGAATCTCCAGAACTTTCATCCATTCGACCCGACAAAATCCAACCGAAAGATGTCTTCATCGCGACAACCTTGTCTCCTTATAGTCAGTAGATGACGCAAGTCAGACAAAATGACGCCAAGTTGGACATTTTGACGCAGTCAGACTTTTTGACGCAAATAGACTTTGTTCCACACGCTCGCATCCAAATTTGGTGTACAGGTGAGTTTTGCTGAGATGTATTGATTACATGCTTTCAATACTTTCCGCCGTTTTCGGTTTCGGAGACTCCAGATTTTCGTTCTTACTGACGCAAGTCATACTTTTTGACTCACGACGACGGTATTCTGACACGTTGGACTATTAGACTCAAGTCAGACGTTTTGACGCATATTGAATATTTGACACACGAATCGATTGCATAATAAGTTTGAGGGGAGAATCATGCATTCATAATCGCGATCAACCATCACAGAGTAAGTTACAGAACGTGTCTACCTCTTCATATAGTTTAGGCTTGCATGCTAATATGGCCTGGTAGAATCAGAGGGACTGGTTGACGAGGTCCCCTTAGAATTTACTATTCAAGATAGTCAATAAATAGGCTACCATAATATAATTGAAGTGGGTAAATTTCAAGGTGCAGAATTCCATGACTATATAGTAGGGTGACCGCCTGTCTTGCATAAATGCATCATATTAAATCAAGAAATTATTTTTTTCCAATATATGTTAGACACTGATGATAGAGCACTAGACAAATTTGGCAAATAATTCTCGGCAATTTTTAGTCGTCACTTAGCGACATGCAGAAATTTTGCACAAATGCAGTAAAAACAGAAAATGAAAACTGCGTCAACATGCTCAGGGCAAGTTGCCATACAAATCCTAGAATTATTCATCTTGATCAAATGACAACCATTTACACAATAATGTAACCATAATTTGGCAGAAGTTCGCAAAGTATCAATATTCAATGGTCTACAAAATATAAAAATATTTGTATAGTTTCTGGGTGCAGAAAATAAACAAAGGGTAGTAAAACTGCCAAGTCTCATACGATTTCTTAAATGTTCTGTAATCACAAGCGTGACATTTTCAGCTAGGCCTAATTCTCAGTGTCGACTCGTGCGCGAATCCAATCGCCACTTATTTGTCACCTTGAAAAAACGCTTCCTCAGGGAAAGAATTTTGCCGCGTCACACTTGCGAATTTTGCACAATAGCATTCCCATAGCAAAATTCTCTACAGCTGAAATCAATAAAAATCATGAAAAATTGACAAACCTGCAATCTTAAGAGCAGACATGAGCCTCAAGCAGAAAACTGTGAAAATGACCCTTTAGTTTGAGATGATGAATTGATACGCATACAGTAATAACGTGGGCAAAAAAGTAAAAAAATGCCTAACTACTCACTACGAAAAACATAGATTCTATCTGCAGTTTACAAATAGTGCTATGAATTGAATATTAAGGCCTATACTTTAACAAAGCTAGGGGACGTCTTTGTCAATTAAGGTGCTTTTATTCGACATTCTTCTCTACAAGGTCACTTTGTTAACAGCTTTCCCCGGTACACCTTATCATTCTAATGCCTATGAAACAAAATTTCAACAATATCTAAATTGAAAGTCCATTTCCAGCCCCCTATAGCAAAGTAGCTGCATGCTATAAAATAGTGTCATTTCTTTAATGGCGTTTACCACAATTCACGTTTTTGCAGTTGCTTCAATTACATATAACTTTTGGAAAGCGTGTATGGACATGTTTCGCCTGTCTGTTCATTGGAATTTAAATGCAACATAAAATTGGCAACATCCTACTGCTACGAATATAGGCCTTATGCATAGTGTTAAATAGGTACATGTATATTCGCATTTGCAAGAATGGACAAGAAAATAATTTCATACAAAGTTCTACTATAATTTTATATTTTGCTTCAAATGAAGAACGGCTATATAGCAGTGAGCTTACAAAACACAGTAAAGTCATCGTTAACACCAGCAAATAATCTATAAATTAATTTATTGATTTAAGTAATACAATTATAGCCTGATGCGTATGTACACAGACTTGGTTGTAGAGAAATATGGACCGAAAGGAAGGATGCTTGTCAAGAAGCAGCTAACTAGATAGCGGCATAGGAACGAAGCAGCATTTTAGGTATGAGTTCTTGAAAAGGATCTTCTCCATTTCACATAGGCCTGCCGTGAAACAGATTTTGAAGCTGCATTTTGCTGTCGAAATTGAAATTCGGTCGTATTGAAAGATACATCATTTTGAGTAATGACTTGTCTCATGTCATTGTTATAATAATGGATATGGCTTGCGGTTTGAATTTTAGCCTGAATGAGGGTATAGCCTATGAAGCTTTTTCATGTACTGCGGTATCATTAGCCCGTCTCTATTTCTTCTTT
The DNA here is from genome assembly GCA_907163375.1 of Prostheceraeus crozeri. Lineage (NCBI taxonomy): Eukaryota > Metazoa > Platyhelminthes > Polycladida > Euryleptidae > Prostheceraeus > Prostheceraeus crozeri. The sequence goes on along the minus strand of CAJQUW010013658.1, from coordinate 212,974 downwards.
CATCTCTTAAAAAGGATTCGTTATTTACACCAAAGTATAATTTGTTAGGAGAATTTTTCCCATTGCTTCATAGTTATCAAAATTCATCTAGAAGGATAAAATCGACACTGCAGCGACTGGTTCATCAATTTCTCTGAGCATCAAAGTCGAAAGTCCTGATTTATAGACTGTGCTTGAGGGCATATCGGTGAGGGCATCTGAAGAATCCTTCTTCGGGATAGTGTGGTGCATCAAGTAGATTTGTATTTACATGTGTGTTAGCTGGGGATTCCGATTTGGGACAGTACTATATTAGTACCTGCAGTATTCTAGTTGAACGTAGTTGGTAGACTACATGTATAGGCCTACTTGCTTTTCATCTTACTCCATTTGTTTCCAGTCTTCATGGATTGTATTAGGCTTACATCCTTCGCCATAGCTTTGCTGATGATGCTTCCCATTTTGTGCCGTCCCAAATTAATGTCTCCCATTTTTGTTTGATCTCGCTCGTGCAGATTTCGAGAGATTTTTGAAAACCTAAAATCCTAGAAAAATTTGTATTTTGGCCGGGGAGGCCTGAACTAATGGCAACATTTTGATAACGTTGGAGAACTTATAATGCTATTATCATTGTTCTATGATACTGCAATACTAATATAGAACTACTATATTATAAATTATATATTATATATATATTTATAATATATAGTAATATATAATAGTTATTATATATTTATAAATAACTACTATATTATAATACTAATTATTGTTTTTGGAATTCACACTGTATTTGATGAATACGATTGTCGCAAACAGACGATTCTTCATGATGAACCAAAAGTACGTTGAGGTATCTTCTTAAAGAATTTATTGGCGATAAAATTGTAATAAAAACTGTGTACGCTTACAGGACCGACGTTTCGCGTATTCACGCTTCTAAAGGGCTTCTTAAAAGCTAAAAACAATCAACAGAAAGTCAGTAGAGCGTCAGGAGGGACAAGCATAGTCATTTATGCAGTGGGTTAAAAAATTCTACCCTTACAATAATTGGTCAAAATCTTTTGCCAAAGTTGCCAGAAACATAACGTTATAAGGATTTTTTGTTATGCTTCATCTTCGAATTGGCAATTTTATTATAGAAGAGTCGAAGTGCATGCCTCACGACAATTCTATGAAGAAAGTTTACTTAAATAAAACTCGGAATCATTTCAACTACTGGACCCTATTATGTGAGCTTAAACATTCTTTTTGCCATTCCATTACGGCCGGGTGGTGTGTCATCGATTTCATTATTACTGAGGAAGTGGGGTTGTCCGCCGATATTTCACATGTCATTTTTCTATGAAAGTCGTTTATATAGCTCCAATTCCAAATTAGACGGCCTTAATTGCATGATTAAGGCCGTCTAATTTGCTATGTGATACCATTGAGGTAGGAGCATTTCACCATCCATCTTCTCGTTCCCATTGAAAATGGCATTGAAGAGATTCCTATGTTTCACAATTATGATTAGTAGATATCTCAAACTTGAAATACTTAAATGTTCTGAGCTGCATGGGCTCCGTAGAAAATCATCATTGATTTCAGTCATTTACAGATCAAAATCTTGGATTTTTGATGTCAAAGATTTAGTTCTGTAACAATACATATATTACCTTTCAAATGATCAGCCTAAATCGTCTGGCGCTACGCGCCGACGATTTAGGCTGGTCATTTGAAAGGTAATATATCTTCAGTGTTACTTCCTTTCGAGTGACACAGAGCGGTCGAATACATGGATAGGCGTAATCCATTTCTATGGCCTGATCGCACGAGTTCAAAGATCACTAGTTGCACAAAAATAGTCAAACAGCCACAACGAGATTCTGCTAGGAACGATGCCGAAAATGAGACTTTCACAGAATGAAATAAGCCTACCACGAAGCTGCGTATCTGCCGAGTTCTATCCGGTTCCTTATCTTGTCAGACACGATCAAAGAAAAACACATTTCAATGCAATAGGAAGAAGATTTTTTATATGCAGTTTCTTCAGTTCTATGTCTATGCATGCAAATCTGTATGTGAGGCTATTCACATTCAGATTTGGCAAGCCTCCTAATGTTGAAAAATACAAGTATTTTCAGTAATTTTTCATGCATACCTCAGAGTCGGTAGTTTTGAATCCTCATGGATGCGTTGCTGTATCCACTGGATTAAAAATTACGTTGCTTGAGACTTGTCGACATCTCTGTTATTTTTCTCTGTTTTTTCTGTTATTGCATGAATTGCATGAATGTTTTTAGTTGTGTGTACGTGTAAGTAGGTAAGATGACAATCGTTATTCGGCTTTCAGTCAAAAACTGTGCCAGAAGCCAGTGCATCCCCGAATTGTATAGATTCAGATCTGTCCGATCTGAGGATTAGTTGGTTTTTGGATTGTTCATCATTTGCGGATAGCTTCACGCATCGAATGTATAACCAACGAATATCGAAATCAAATACTAGATGACAGCGTAGGGATAACAAACTGATATTCAATAATGAGATATAATTTTCTTTAAGCAGCATATCTAAATTAAATCAAAAAAGTTATCAGTTAGCCAAGCTGCTGTATTATTATCCAATCTTGCAAATTTTCATCGATAAGACGACCTGTTCACGTAAAATGGATTTTCAAATTACATCTTACATAAAAATCAAAATGTCAATGTCTGATAAGTTGAATATTCATCTTTGTTATTGAGGCTTGGTTTCATAGATTTTATTAATATGGCCTCTCTGAAACGTAGGTTAATGCTGTTTGTATCAAACGCTATGATTTTGACTGTAAACGGGAAAGCTATGTTAGGAGAGCAACTTAGGTGATGTTTGAGTACACTTGAGACTTTGTTTGTGGCATGTTCTTTAATGCGTGTATGGAGTGAACGGACTGTACTCCCGATTACTTTTACACGTTTTGCATGTTGTTTCATACACTACTATAGCTCTCAAACAGATGTTGCTGTCAGCAATAACGCACTGATTCAATTTACACTTATGTTTGGAATGTGATTTTCTATTACGAATGGCTATTTAAGAAGGCGACATGCAGTGCACCATCATCATTGTGCGTATCTTAGCTATGATACAATGTAGACGAAAGTAGACAGCAATGTTTTCTCGTAATGATGATATCTGCATATGCACGTGACAGATATTTCAGAATTATCGTATGTCTACATGTGTATTCATACCATTGCCGCCCACTGCGATTTCTTGTTTTTTTAGATTCTCTCATTTTCTAATCCCAGCATATAAAAATATCTTTAAGAACCTCAGAGCCCTATCGAATGCTTAGAGTGAATTTTGGTAGCCTATTTTGGCTTCAATTCATAAATAACAATATCAAGAAAATAACAAAAATCATTGAAAACCATAGCCTGAAAGGGAAGGACATCTGCTGATATCCTTCTATTTTTGTTCTTTGTCCTGTTCATATTTATTATTGTTGTCAAGTTTTTCCTCTAATTTTTGCTCACTTGGTGTGAGGCCTATAAATGCTCTTCTGTTTTATCCCTTTACAAAGGTCTTATTGACAATAGGTCCATTGCTTTCGGATATTGTAACTTCCATACTGTGCTCCCCTCCACTTCCTTGCTAAATTCACATTCCAATAATTAGACCTAAACAATTTCTCAGTTTCAATTTCACAAGTCCTGCCTTCAGTTTCATGCATTTTCAAGGAATGACTTGCCTACTTGACGATCCCGTGAATAAACCAAAGACTGTAGGCAAGGCCTACTATTCAGGCCATGTCGTTGCCCTCCTGATGAACAGAGTGTCAACTTTTCGGTCTCATTACTTGACATGAGATGGTAATTTTCTAATTAATCGATTCGAACATTCTGAAAATTGAATTTCGAATACGATGTGTTCCAGATGACAGAAAATTACTCCTGCGATTACCTCATTTATAGTGTGATGATCATTGAAACTTAAAGCAAATTATCCTGACAAATAATTCTAACAGTGGATAACATTGAATTGGAAGAAAGCATGATAGCCTTATTTCTGTTGTGCAAAATTTACCATGAACCGCTGTCTGAACTAAGATTGTAAATCTTGGGCATCATTTGATATAGGCCTATTTGATTCCATGTTAACTTGTTCTTTTGAGATAAGCGCTTTATTCGATACATAAAATTGTTGAGAGAACTTCTGACCATATATTTAGATATTAATATACCGCATTGCATTATCGATCGTTTTTGAGTCAAATTGTTCGGACGCGTCAGGAAGTTTTCAGAATTTATTTCATGATTTTGAGTCAAATATACGAACTGCGTCAAAAAGTCTGACTTCAATTTTCATTTACTTCAGCTTGAGTCAAATATACTTATTGCGTCTAATATACCATTTGCGTCATAAAGACCGACTTCCATCACGTATCTGAAGTGACGAATTCAGTTGGTAAAAATGGTTTTCTGCGTCAAATTGTCCGACTTGCGTCATTGAAAATCTCCTCTAACGCTTTCATCCGAAACAAAATCCCAATAATAGTCTGTTCCTATCAAGACTTGGATCTCATCAGTATCAGTTGCTTGAAGATCTGACAATTCTAAATGCGTAAATGATGTAGCTACATGTAGATAGCTTGATTTCCCTGCGTGGAGTATGACAGAGCTTATCAATTGATATCAGATTGAGAAAGTTGGATTTATTCGGCCTATCTATCGCTGAGATGTAACACGAAACACGAAGCAAATTCCCACTAAAAGTTAAACTTCCTTTGAACCCTCGAACTGTAGTGGCTTCACAACCTTCCTTGTGCAATTGATCACAAAGCTTTTTACAAATAAAACTTCTCTCATATCCAGGATCAAACAAAATTCGAACACCTCGACTTTTCCTACTCGCTGGATGAGACATCTTTGCAACGGCTACCTGCAAAATTCCACGACGAGTATCAGAAGACAAGTGCGCTTGGACAATTTCAGTGGCACAACGAGAATCAGAAGTCTCATGACCCTCAACCAGCCTTTTATCGCACAGAAATTTGTGATGAAAAATTCTCAATGACTTGGAGTTTGACTGTGGGGGTTGCATTGTTAACAAAGCGTTAAGATGAGCCCTCTTAGCACGACCTGGCTTTCCGGATCTCTCGTTCAACAGTTGACACGCAACCTCATAATTATGAGATGTGATCGACGGCCCAGTAACACAACTTGCTGCCTCACCAGTGACCAATCCCATCAAATAGGACAATTTAGCAACATTTCAAAGATCTTCCCTACTGTGAACTGAAGCGTGGAAAAGATCCCTGAATTCAGTCCACTTCAAATAATCACCACTAAAATAGGCAAATTAATCTTAGGGAGATTCACTAGTGCCCTAGCAGAAATAGATGGTAGAGAAGAACCAGAATGATTACTCACACAATCACTAACCGACAAAAGTTTCTTAACCTTGACACGACACTTCATAATCTCGTCGAGTAACTCAGCCTCCCGAACAATATCTGCTTTAATATCATCATCACTTTCAAGCAAGGATTCTACTATGCGCTGAACAGAATTCAATGCGTCAGCTCTCTCTTTTAAACACTCAAACTCTGCTAAAATTGCACATTTATCGTAGGTGTCGGAGTCACAAAGTTCATTTATACGAATCAATGATCGGTGAATCCAACCCTTCAACGCAGATCGCCTACGTATCACAACAGAGATATCTTCCATCTCGACAAACAGTTACTTTATTACCGACGGATAAAATGTAAGAATGAATAAAGCAGAGGATGATTTGCAGTCAAAATACGACCGTTCTTCGACAGTTCTTGTCTCCGCAACAATTAGACGCAACAATACGTTTTCTTGACTCAGCAAGACAATACTAAAACGTGTTACATTGGCTCGTAGCTCAGTTGGTTAGAGCACAGGTCTAGTTAACCTTGGTCGTAGGTTCGAATCCTACCAGCCGCACATCTTTTGCATGGCAATTTGATCTATTGTTTATTTAATTTCATTGTTGTTAATTGCATTCACGACATGGCTTAAGATGCTTTGGTGGACAATCGATCCCCACTACTTGCCTTAATGTGGGCGGTCACAATTGTGACGTGTTATTTATCCATTGATTATTATTCCTTGACAACTGATGTGTGGTGGTGAGGGTTTGATCCTGCCAATTGACAGAGTCGCGTAAGTGGCTCGTAGCTCAGTTGGTTAGAGCACAGGTCTAGTTAACCTTGGTCGTAGGTTCGAATCCTACCAGCCGCACATCTATTGCATGGCAATTTGATCTATTGTTTATTTAATTTCATTGTTGTTAATTAATCAAATACTTGACACATAGCAATTATTTGACCGTAATAATTCTGGTCACGGCACCAATTGTGCGCGGTTAAGACGTGTCTAGGAGACCAAGAGTTATATTCATATTCAAATTTATACACATCGCTAGCCAACTGGCGCAGACAAACAAACATATCAAGTGAAATATCTACAGCTCAATTTCACACACAGATTGCATCATTTCATTAGATGAGATGAAAGGTCAAATAATTCAAACTTTTAGTTCAGCTCAGATATGACTGAAATCGCACATTTTAGTATTTGGTTTCTGCAGGTGAAGAAACAACCCAATTCGGCGACTTTTATCGAGACACTGAAGATGAAAGCAATAAGCCGTCGGTCGTAGTATTCAATATCATCCAACAAGATCTGAAGGAGCTGCTCATCTCTCTTTTCTGTAAATACCGAAAAAGTGTTAACAAAGTGTTGTTACTTTTCGAGAAAACAGGAAATCAGCACAATAATGGGAGTTTGTCATTACCATTTTTCGGCTAAAACTGGCAAAAACTGGCTAAAACTATTTTTCCAACATTACTACTTAAGTTTTTTGGGTACATACAATATGGGATCATCGTCACTCCTTACTTTACCGATGAACGTTAGTCGCAAAATGTTCACTTTACTTTTTCATCATTCGATAAACATTTAGGCCTATATTTTCACAATTCAAACCTATCAATATCGCATTTCAATCAAAACTATGTTCCAAGTATAGGTGTAAGAATATGAATTATCATCTATAAAATATAGATATATATAAAAAGAATTTTATCATCTATTAAAAAAATATTGTTATAAAGCTATTGTGCATTATTCTTCTAAGTGTGCACGCATTTTGTTGCTTTACGAATTTCATTCATTGTAAGATGTGGCAACAGACGTCCATGCTGGAAGGAAATCACTTGGCTCCATATAAATTAATTAATATATAATTATATAATATATTAATATATTAATTATAAATTATAATTAATATTTGCTTAATTTAGTTATATGTATAAACCAGTTAATATTCATATCTTTATTTTCAATTTTTCATTCATTTGATGATAATTCTGCGAGTATCTAACGACATCTGTTATATGAACCAAAGAGCCAAAATGGTGCTGAAGTCTACATTTGTTCTTAAATCACAAGAAAAGGGCAGAGCAATCGTAAAGAAAGACAACATCGTTTGTCGTTCGTTATAAAAATATACCATGTGGTTCCATCACAGAATGAATGTCATGTTTTGGTAGACAAGACTTGCAGACTGCAAACCCGCATGCACCGATATACTTAAACCCCAACTTGCTGTCGATTATTTCGTGAAGAAATAGAATAATTTTTCGGAATTTTAGTTTCAGCCGGGTTTTTACCAGTTTATGCCAGTTTTAACCGGTTTTTACCTGGTTTTCACCGCTTAGTGGCAAAAACCAGTTTTAGCCGGCAAAAAGCCAACCCTGGAGCAACTGCTTTCGATGGAAAGTTGTTAGAATGTGCCAAGAAGTTGCTGTTGAGAATAAAGCACCAGGGACCAGACATTATGAGTAGGATTAGAGAAATCTTTTGTACTGATAGCATGAGTAAGTATATATAGGTAGTGTCGACTCAAAAAAGTATGTGTATACTGTAAAAATTTTTATGTCAAAAGATTCAGTTTTTTAAGGAGATTACGTTCCCGTGGTCCAAAAAATTATTTGAGCAGTTTCCAAAATGTCAAAAATTTGCCAATTTATAAACTACCGAGATGACTCTCCTATATAAGTAGCAGGGATGTGGAGTCGGAGTCCTATCAAATGATAGGACTCCAGACTCCGGCCTACAACTAGACCCGAAATAATATAATACAAGCAAATCATTTACTCTCGTGTAGTGATGCAAATGGAAAATTTTGAAATTTATTTTTTGGTGATTGACGTTTTTCCCTTTGTTTTGGAGACTTATTATAGTCGTTTGAAAAGATTATGTAATATTCAAAGACCGAAAACTTCTCTGTTATCCTTGTATTCCAACTTCTGTAATCAACTGCACCTTTTCCATGTCTATTTCAGATCTTTCCAAATGAATTTCAGACATTAGATGGATTTCAGATTTCTCTAGCTGAATTTCAGATATCTGTCAGAAGCTCAGCTTTGAAAAGATCTTAAATTCAACTGGAGATTTATGTGGATCATATCTGAAATTCATTTGGGCAGATCTGAAATCGAATTTGAACTATCTGAGCTATCTGAACTAGAAATGGAAGATGTGTATCCTCAGCGAAGATGTCGGACAATGGGCCAGAAGTTAGAGGCTATCATGAATATTCTTTTACTAATCACATATGATACCTTCAGTTTCCAAATATCTCACGAGTTTACAGTCTTTATATCTTCCAATATGGTCGCTCATGAATGCTGTGTGGACTGTGTGCTTATACTTCACCTGTTCATCAACACATGAAGAATTTCTTTCACTGATCAACGCTGCATAATAAAGCTTAACTTTCAAGCTAATAAGCAAACTCCAAAATGAAGTACAGTATTTTTGCTCCAGATCTTTCACAGTACATGAAATTATACCCTTATAGTAAAGCAAGATTTACATTATCCCAAACGGTGTATGTGTGATAATTAAAAATGCTAACAAAATGGCACAAGCCACTGGTGGAAAAGGAATGTTAAAATTCCGCGGGTGGAACTCGTATTGATATGATCGCTTTAATCGAAATAATGATGAAATTAAGAGTTTTAGACCCAATTTATTGGTACGTAGTTGCCTCGGCAGTGGAAGCGCTCAAATTATAAAGCCTATCAAAAAAATCAAAAGTTTCAAAATTTTCCAAAATTTTCCAATTTTTTCCATAATTTTCCACGGAAAATTTTGATTCAAAATTTTCCGGAAAATTTTCATCACTACTCTCGTGCATAGCTGTCATTGTCTTGATGTCAACTTTCTCCGTCAAACAAAAGTACAGAGACAGCAGTGCATACAAAGCTTATAATAGTTGACGGAATGAACCGTACGTGATAGCGAAAAAAAGGATTGTCTTTTCACTCAGTGATTTAGTAGAGACGACAAGCCTTCCTAGCCTCGATCACACCTGCGCGCCAAAGGTCACATCAGAGAAAAAATTGAAATACTGGTTTGTTTGAGAACATTGCATCTTGTCCTCACGTTAATCGTGTATAATGGCTCCTCAAAAGCGGACATTAAAATCGAAAGTGTACTCATCTTTTTTGGAGAAGGATGGGGATTTTCGTGCCTGATAGAGACTGGAGAAAAACCGTGAGAAGCACACATCAATAAGATGGGAGGAGCCGAGTCGCATGCATCCAACTGAAAGCGACATTTGATCAACTTTCATCGAAAATGAATTGATGCAGCAATGTTCACTTGTAGGTTCAGGTAAGCCTATAATGATCTATGATGTAGGCTACAGTTAATTTTTCAAAAAACTAAGCTTATATACTTGCCACCCGGAGTCGGAGTCCTATCAAAAGCCGGAGTCGGAATCGGAGTCCTATCAAAATGATAGGACTCCGCATCCCTGATAAGTAGTATGCAACAAGTTGGATATCAAAAGGAATGAATATTTGGTAATAAGGATCCTAAAAAGCGGAAATTAAGCTGATTATCAAAGGAATTTCATGATCCGTATTATAATGAAAGTCTTCATGAAAAAGTCGCAAAATTATTCTTTCTTTCTTGGCTGAAATTTCAAGTTTTTGATTCAATTTTCACCGTCATTCATGATTCACATGTTTCATTTCTAGAATCTGAATAGTGATGTGGAACCATTTACATCTTTCAAAGTTAATTGAAATCATTCTCTTTCATTATGTGCTTTTGCTGTGCAAGTGGCAGGTTGCCTGTGATTATGATCAGGCTTAAGAAAATACTCTTGAGGTTGAGCATGAAAGCAATAGGAACCCATCGAATTGCTAATTTAACAAACATTAAATCTCCAAGGCTGTCATGACAATGAGAATCTGTAAAATACCATCATTTCTTCTGCATTACAATCATAATCACTCAATTCTGTGGCAATTTCTTCAAACTGCAAATATTTGCATATCTCACATTTGGTGACAATACCACTTGTATCTCCCTTGAGTTCATTTAATAAAATCGAAAGTGCATACACATTGGGGATTTAATAAATGCAAAGTTACCACTCTACCTAGTATACCCACTCTGTGGTCGAGGAGGCTTTCGGACAAAGAAGCTTGGCTTTTTAGTTATTTCTTTCTTTTGCTTCTCTTGACATGTTATGTACATTCCTCGTCTACTTCTTATTTAAACAGTAGTCATATGATTTCCTTAATTTTGCATGCGTGTAATGTATTACGATCGATCAAGAACCACGCAAGCAGGTAATGCTGCAATGAGATATTGTGCAATAACGAACAGTACATTAAGTAGCGCAAATGATGACATCTCAACAATGCAACACAATAAAGACAGTGCATTGAAATATAACAAAACAGTACATTTTCCCCCGGTCAGCGAGGAAATCGAACCCCGTTGAAGATATCGTCGAACGTCTCTTGCCCCGTTGAAGATATCGACGATTCGAGAGACTTATGTCCATACATTCTTGAGGTCCCTGAACAAGCTTTAACTTCCGAGTATTGACAATGCAAGCATCTTCCGTCCTGAAGGTGTAATTGGAGATCTTTTTTACCAACTGTCTAATTGGACCTCCCGGTGCTCGAACCCAGTCTCCTTCTTTGAATCTTTCTTCCCAGACCGGTCTTCTTCGCTTTTTCGCGTGCCGCGCTCGCACCTTCTGCGGTGTCCTTACCACGTTTTCATCCACAGGATCCTTCCTTATCCCAATCTCGAACTTAGTTCGAGGTCTATATCGAAATAATAAACTTGAGGGAGAGGATTCTGTTGTCTCATGCGGAGTTTGTAGTTCAATAAGTAACTGTCAAGAGTCTCTTGCATCTTAGAGTAAGGCACACGCACCTTCTTCAGGGTTTCCAGCACCTTCTTGAACTTTCAATTGACTCTTTCAATCGATCCATTAGCTGGGGGATTGTATATTGAAGATGTTGATTGTGATATTCCAAGACTGGTTAGAAAGTCAGTAAACTGCTGAGATGTGAATTGTACACCATTGTCAGTCGTGACCCTGATGACGCATCCAAATTAAAAAAAACTGACTTTAAATACCGAATCGCTCTTCACTTGTAATTGATTTCGTAACTTTGCAATGCACTTATTTTGAGTGTAGATCCATCAGACCAATGACATGGAAAGGAACACCGAGAAAATCTTACTTCGGTCCGGCGATGTCTATTTTTATGGTGAGACCAAGGATTAATAGGCCAGTCAACTATCTGTATCGGACTGTCTCGCACAGGAACTAGTTTACAGCAGTAGCAGCTTTTCACCAAATCATCCAGCTGTGAATCCAAGTATGGCCATCAGTATGACATCCTCAACCTCGCTTTAGTCCTTCCATTGCCAAAATGACCTTCATGAGAAAATTCAAGCAATCGTTTACGAATACTATCTCCAGGAACAACGCGATCACCACGTAATAAGATATTATTCTCAATAATTGACAGATCATCTTACATCAGAAGTATGGACGTAAATTTTCAGGTAAGTCCGATTCCTAATTAGGCGTCGCTTGTGGATTAATGTGAGTTCCAGTAAAGTGCTTTGATTGCCACAATTCCTTCAGATTCGAAGAATTCAGATCATTGGTCGCAAGTTTTCTCCATAATGTTGACCCTTCCGATCAATGTTAAAAAAGTAGCAAGCGTACGAAAATTAGTTCACTTGATGATTTCACATCCTCTCCTCGGCATTTCTCACTGTATAGTGCATAAACTGAATCGAATGTTAGCCAGGCGATGTGTGTTTTGGTGTGTGCGAAGTGATATAACAGCACGCACGCATCTCTCACTGGCTCTGGTGTCCTCTGCTGACAGCTTATTGTTTGCCACTTCCAATAGCAAGTGATACAAGAAGGAGCAAGTTGTCTAATTCTGTATTCTGCCATTTCGATATTAAGGTCAGATATGATTCTTCCTTTCTAGGAAACCAAAGCGCACGCAGATGAATCCAATTCTGTGGATGTAACCGTTCAACCGTCCATAATACTGCCACTGTTTCCAATTCTGAACTGGAACACTGTTTTTCTTTTGCTTGTAATTTTCTACTTACAAAATAAACTGGACACTCCACGTTATTCTGGACTTGTGATAAAAATCCACCAATACTGTCTACCGATGCATCCGTTGTAAATATAGTTTTAGGATTTACTGATGTATGAAATAAAGCTAACGGGATACTCTTGCAAATGATTTCTTTCAGTGTCTCAAAAACAACTTGATGAGGAATTAGTCCAGGTAAAAGGTGATTAATCATTCAATAATTCTTGCAGCGGTGAAACCATATCCGAGAATGAAGAGACAAAAGCGCGATAGAAACCAACGAGTACCAAAAATGAACGAAGCTGATTGTGATCCTTTGGCGCTTGACTTTTCTGAATTGCCTGTAATGCCTTGTCAGGGACTTGAATACCATTCTCAGAGATGACTCCATTTCGCGACAACCATAAACACTTTTTGTTTCATTTACTTTCAGATTATTCTGAGACAAGATATCCTTGACCTGCAAAAAGGCTGAACCATGTTTTGAACCATGTTTTGGTGTTTAAATTCAATCCAAAAGCGACATCAGCTACAACAAGGGATTTGGATGTTGAAGCAATTAAAAAACCTCAGTTACCATATGTTTCCTGCAGAAAGATGCTTTCATACCTCTGATCCAACCATCAATAGATACCACAGTCTCATCGAAATTACGACAAAGATGCTGTGGAGGAAATTGTAATTATGGAAATCTATCTCGAAAGTAAATTTCATCCGCAGTCAGAGATATAACAGATGTTTCACTTCCACTATCCATCAGTACGGGTAAATTAGTAGCACAACCAAATTGCAAAATGATGGAAGGTCTTTCAACACGGTCGGTAATAAACCTAGGAACATCAAACGACATTGCTGATGCCGAAACAGACCCCTTGGAAGATTGTGTGGATTTGCAGACTTTCATGAACTGGCCCTTCTTGCCACAATTATGACAAATGGTGCCTTTTGCAGGACAATTGAACGATTTTGCTTTGTGACCAATTTTGCTTTGTGACCAGATGCAGCAGAAGTCATCACGTAACAAATCCGGCTGTGAGGTTCGCTCACCTCGTCGCCAAGTTGTAATGTATTACAACCGATCAAGAACCACGCAAGTAGGTAATGCAGCAATGTGATATTGTGTAATAACGAACAGCCCATTAAGTAGCGCAAATGATGACATCTCAACAATGTAACACGGTACTTCTATTCTTTCCCTCCCCACCCGAATTTACAAGTTTTCCAAAATCATCAAATTTCGCCAAAGTCAGTCACATCGGGTTTAGAATGGACTTCGCCTATCACTGAGTGACACTACAGCACGACTGAGAAGTCTTACTTGAACCCTGGGATGAAGGATTGGTTCGTTAGATACTCAGTTAGAATACAAGGTACAGCTGTGATCAGTAACTTCGTGTGATTGTTGTCTACAAACAAATGACGATCAGCTGTCTAACTCTGAGGCTGTAAATGTTCTACAAGTCAGATAAGAGGAGTTTTACGCACTCAGCGCTATGTGACGTTATTGAGACTGCCCGTAGGAGCAAGAGAAGATCGTTGACGATGCAACACTTCCGGGTGTCAACAACAGAATTGTAGTACCTGCAACACAATAAAGACAGTACATAGAAATAGAACAAAACAGTACAATACGTTATGTGATTAATGCATTCATGTGTAATTCTATGCTTTGCCGTCCAGTTCCACATGACTCTTGTTCAGCAATATGACATGATTAACTGATGTTCAGTTTAGTGATTGCTTGCACCTGATGATGGTCGCTTGGTGCTTCCGAAAGGCCTCGACCTAAAAACATTCTATTAATAAAAAAGGACTTCTCTCATCCCACTCAAGAAGTTACTTATGGGTAGGGAACTGGGCAAGGAAAGTAGGCCAAAGACTCCGTAATTCAAAGACGGAAAACTTCTCTATCTCTGCATGTTCCACGTAAATTGTTGGAAACAGCTATTTTGTCCTCAACGAAGACATCGGAACATTTCGATACATTTGAACAGAAATGCGCTTTTTTAAGTGAATGAAAATCATTCAGAGAGCACATTCGGAGTTGAAAAGTGGACATGGCATATTATATAAGGCGAAAAGCTCATGCAGGTCACACAGCATTGAGTTTTAAAAAAGCAATCAATAGATAGAAAATATATTAATAAAGCGAAAAAAGAATCAGCTGAGAACTGCATGTACTTTTGTACATGCATATATAGGACGAAGACGCATACTGTAGTTAAGCGGCGCACAAAACCGCGGAGAAAAGGAGTGCAGCCGTCTAGACGTTGAACACAGATATATGAGAATTGGCTGAGATGGGCAGTTGAGGTTGCGGCGCAACTTTTTTTCTAGGGGCTGCGGTAGTGGTCAAAGAATTTCGCCTTTCCAGAGCAATCCCGCTACCTACAACATTTTTCAGGTGACGGAATTAAAATTTTGAAAATGTCTGTAGTTCAATTATGAGTTATGACATAATTCTTTCAATGAGAGAGTTACTGTCTGCTGTGTGTGGGTTTGCAATTGTGTGAGGGTGCGTGCGTTAACTCGATCATTCATCGTTATGTCCCATCGCACAAAGTCTTGACAAGGAGAAGAAAAAGCCTTCATGGGAATTTCGATCTCAACGATTGTCACAACCTTAACCGAATGAATAGTGATCCAACCTTCCTTTCATGCCGTCCACTCGCAGATGTTCTTATGGATGAACTTAAGAATAGATTCCAGTATTTGTTCTTAGATCTGGAGCATCTGGTGACAACAGGAGTTCACCTCGAATTCAAGGTCATGAAGTGGATCGAGCATCTTCCTCGAAAAGGATCGACTGACGTTGCTCAAGTAATCAAAGACAATATGCTTGAAAGATTAGAAAAGAAGCAAATACGACTACTTAGCGAACAATCAGGAAGTTCAAGTACAAGTGACGTTGAAGAATTGTTTGAATGTTGTTGGTGAATTCTTTCAATTTCTCTTCAGATGTCATTAAAGATCTTCTCGTAAAGCTGAATACACCTGTGCTGTCGAGTGCAGCAATAGAACGCCTTTTTCAAAAGGAAGAGATATCTTACGGTCCAAAAGGGCGGGATTATCTGATAATCATTTTGAAATGCTATTTTCTGAAAGGAAATGATTTATAGAATTATTTTGTATATATAACGTACATGTTTTGTGGTTCTAAATCTTTATATAACATGTTAGACAGAGTAGCTCTTCTATCTCTTTGGTAAAAAATTTCACTGAACTTAGTCAAAACTTAGAAATGCGCAATCGGAGTAATTTTGATTGTCTGTTGCTGTAGTCAACTCCTGTGTAGGACATTCATGAACATTCTTATTGAAACAATATTATTGTTTATTCGATAGTAAGTAATTTATTTATATTTTTCAATTTATTCATTCTATACTTCCAGTTCTCATAGAGTCATCGATCCTGTTGGCCTTATCAAATGCTTCAGGGCTCATCTTGCAATTATAACTAATTTCTACGACATTTTAATGCTGTGCTTTCGTCTGCTACATCAAATAGCTATACAGACGTTATAAAAGTGAACCTCTTTTAAAAGATCAAATTAGCCTATTATAGAAACATGAATACCGGGTACCAACAAGTCTAAGGAATATGATCTATGAGATTGAAATTTGATGATAGCCTATATTAACAGTTTACTTCCTTTAAGAACTAACGGTGCATACATCATGGAAAAGGTGTTAACTGTACTCGGATCGGATCATAACTACAGTCTATGACTGTCACTCATAATGCTATCCGACAAATAGTTTATACTTTTTAGGTTATCAGTGGTAATCTAATACTTAGTAACACCATAGGTCTACTGTTAACTTTAATTATTACGTAATTGAATGCAGACTAATGATAATATGCCTATACTAATGGCTAACTAGTCAATTAGGTACCGGCCGATACGCACATATGTATGCGCTTTTATGAGCATATGTACGACATATATATGTATATAATACTGCTTGAAACTTGAAAATATGCTTTTACTACTGTGGGAGGGGGCGGGGTTGGGCACACGGACAGCCTCCGATGAAACAGGTTGGAATTCTTGACCTCTTTATCGATCCCATCAGGCACCCTCTGGCATCCGTTTTAGTCACCGGCGCTAATGTCATGTACACGTCGACCGCTGGACAGCGGTAATTAACCTGGCCAACCCCAGAGTCTGGAGAGGGTAGTGGAACCTTGATAGAGTAAATGCAATCAAAGCTTCAGGTATCCACCTTTTGAAGCCTCCTAAGACTGCGTACTCCACTGCCTTAGTGGGTTAGAGCTTTTAAGTTCATAAGGCAATGGGTTCATCCCATGCAGAAAAGGTTGGCGATAGGAAGGGCATCCGGATGCAAAAAACCCTCCAAATTAAATAAAATCATGATGCATTCACTACCCAATGTTTCGGATATGGTTAGGGCGTCCCTGTTTCAAGCGACGCGTACCACCCTTGTCCGAGTGGTGTGACCAGTGGACTGGGACTACCGCGGAATAATTGGTGACCGCGACTAAAGAAGCAAGTCGGAAAGCTCAGAATTGCCTCATGGAATGTAGATCTATGACCGGCCGCTCGATAGAAGTAGCTGATGCGTTAACATGCAGAGGTGTAGAAATTGCCAGTGTACAGGAGATCAGGTGGACTGGGTCTAAGACGTGTGACATTGGTATGGGACACAAAATGTACTATCACGGTGAAGTGAGAGGGAGAAATGGCGTCGTTATCATATCAAGACAAAAACTAACTAAGAGTCCTGGAAATCAAGAGGATATCGGATAGGATAATCAGAATGATTCTGGTCGATCCCGATATCAAGAAATTGTAACCAATGGTATCGGCCTATGCACCACAACAAGGTTTGAGTGACCAAGAGAACTACGACTTCTATTTGAAATTGGAAGAAGCAACGACGACAAACGGAACGCTCATAATAGGAGGAGACATGAATGGATACGTAAGTAAGAGCAGGTCTAACTGCACTGCACATGGTGATCAAGGATGCGGTACAACTACACTGTAAACCAAATTGTGTCCAATATGTGACCGATTATGTGCCCGACGCATTTTCGTCACATCGGTCACATTTGGTCACATATGTGACCGATGATGAATCACCATAGATCATGTATATGCGGCGAGTGCTCGATGAAAATAATTCAAATTGATTTTCCGAATACTTTGCGGTGTGTTTTGTTCAAGGACATCACTGGCAAGAAGATGTTATCATATTGAAAACTGTTTTAATCAGGAAAATGATTGTGTGATTGAAAAATGTGACACATGTCTTCGTTTAATCTGCTTGATCTCGCCGGGAAGCTGTATTATCGTGTTGTAAGTGAAGTTGTATTGTCTTGCCTAGACAGCGTGAAACAAATGAGTCAATGGTCTACTTGTTTATTACATTGAGAATGACAAACTGGGAGAAATTACATAATGACGTCCTATTCCCAAATAGAATCTTCAATCGCAATGTCCTGAGAAGTAAGTCTATAAAAAATTGAATTAGTGTATAGATGGTTCAATCAAGCAATTTTATCGGTAAAAACAGTAACAGATGCTGCCTCAGCCATCGATTGTTTCATTGGCGTATAGATAAGGTGTTCATTACATCAGCTTATCTATTTGTTTTTTAACATCAGGTGGCGGTTGGCTTTGAGCAACACGCAATGATTAAGACATTATGAATTTAGAATTGATGGTTAATTTAGAAGTAAATGGAAAGTAGAATATGTATCCAATGATTTACAAATATTTGTTGTTCTTTCCATAAGTTCCTCAATTGAAAGTATGGTCTTTTCTACCCACCAGGAAGTGAAATCATTTAAACCATAATTTATAGCTCAATTTAATTTAGAGGCAGTACTTCTACTCTCCAAAACCTAAACAAGTAGTGGGTTTTAATTATCACAATAATTGGAAGAAGCGATAATAATGATCGGTCGGGCACATGTTAGTCACATTAAGTCACATATCAGCCGAGTTGAATGTGACCGATTTGATCACATAAAGTCACATATCTGCCGAGCTGAATGTGACCGATTTGGGCACATGCGGCCACATAAAGGCAGTGGCAAACGTCACATGTGTTGGGCACATAATCGGTCACATATTGGGCACAGTTTGGTTTACAGTGTAGCCAAGAAGGAGAAGTTTTGATCGATTTTGCGGCAGTAGGAAATTCGGCTATAGCAAACACATGGTTCACTTAGCATGATAGCCACCTAATAACATTTCGAAGTGGACGACTAGTGTCTCAGATTGACTACATCCTCATTAACCGAGTAAGACTGCATGATGTAACAGACTGCAAGGTGGAGATCCGCTGTGGAGAGAAAAGAATATTCCGTATTGCGAGAATGAGGGATCAGAATACCAAAGATAATTATGAAAGGTATTTCGTGAAGCACTCCCAAGGAAACAATGGGAATGTGAAGCTCAATGGCGCCGAGGAGAACATACAAAAACGGAAAGAATATTTCTCGACTCTCTTGAAAGAAAGTCGACCGTATGTAACCCCTCCTGAGGCTGAAGCAGTACATGAACCCCTGAGAGAAGTATAAGAAGCTGAGGTGATACATTATTTGAGGAAGATGAAAAACAACAAATCGTGCGGTCCTGATGGCATCCTGATAGAGGCAATCAAAAGTATTGGCGTAGACGGTGTTGCTCAACTAAAGGGCATAATTCAATAAACTTCTTCAAGGGGATAAGATATCAAATGAGTGAAGAGAGTGCATCATAACACCTATCTTCAAAGGAAGAGGCGATCACATGAGTTGTGGTAATTGTCGGGGTATCAAACTGTTGAGCCACATATTAAAATTGTTGAACGCATCATCGATGGCAGACTGCGAAACATTATTACAGTCTCAGATGGACAATTTGGATTTCCCCCAAACCGCATCACCAGTGATGCCATATTCTTAGGAACGGTACAGAGAAGGTCAGTCCCCTCTACACATGATCTTTGTTGATCTGGAAAAAGCGTGCGCACGTTAACGAAGCCAGAAGTTTGGAAGAAAAAGAAAAAGAATGATACCTGAACGATATGTTAGCAGTATTGAAGATATGTACTCCGAATGTACTACCAAAGTGCGCTCAAAAACAATGAGTCAGTAGTGAGCCTTTCCAAATCGACTTGGGTCTCCATCGGGGATCGTCATTGAGTCCAATCCTATTTGTTGTGATGTTAGACACTATCGCCCTCGACGCTCAGAAGCAGCCACCCTGGGACCTCCTTTGTGCCGATGATCTTGCACTTTTCGAGGATACTGCGGATGGAGTCAAGGAAAGGGCGGACGACTGGAATACGATCATGACAGATAATGGCCTCAAGATGTCAACCGAGATTACTGACCATCAGATGAGCATCAACTCAAACCCAATGTCAACAACAGAGAGGTTTAAGTACCTCGTGCCGATCCTAAGCAAAGATGCCACTATTGTTGACGGTGTGAACCGAAGAACGCAAGTAGCATGGATGAGTTGAAGAAGATTGCCGGGTGTCATGCATGACAAGAGAATGCCCTTGCAATCAAAGGCCAAGCTGTAAACAGCGGTTATAATATTGGCCGGTAAACACCAAGCATGTTCAGAAAGTCTCGGCGACAGAAATGAAGATGCTACATGTACGTCGGATGATGGGTGTAACACTTTTGGATCACGTCCGGAATAGTAATGTGCGTCGGAGATCTAGGACGGCGACAATCGAAGAGGTGAGAAGATGCAACCGTCTCAGATACCTCAGTCACATCATACGGCGAGAAATACACCATCCTATTCGAGAGGCTTGCGACGCTCCTATCCTCGGAAGCTGCCAAAGAGGAAGACCGCGGAAGGAGGCAAGTGAACGAGGCCATGCGCGCAGTCGGCTTGGAGGAGAAAGACGCGGCTGACCGAGGCAGGTTGACGAGGAAGACCAGGCCGACCCTATCCTGAGGCGGGATAAGGCCTTCAGGGTAAACAAGGTAGACATATGGAATACTACTGGAAAATGTTGCGGTTGCGCTGCAACGAACTTCGTCGAGTTGCGGTTGAGATTGCGACGCAACTTTTTTCCAGCTGCACGCCCAACACTGAAAATTGGTCACTACATGGGAATCATTTAATTATGAAGAAGAGATGCCGAATTCTCGCAAGCCCTCAAAGCATTCATGATTGCTTTACAAATGTGATAAGCCACTAATCGAAAGCGATTACAATTACAGTTTGCTCCACATATAATCATATGAGCTCTTCTTTGAGAACTCTCTAGCTTATTCATTAAAGCTGCAAGAATACATCCATAAACTGACCGCTCGGAAAAGTGGCGATGTAATCATGGCATGTGATGCACAAAAATCAGATCTTTAGAAGAAACAACAATTTTCAATCTACGTATCATAGATATAGTCGCTTTTTGATGAACTTTTCAATATAAATTGGAGTTTCCATGATAGAGTATTTGAAAAGATGGTTCCCAAAATCCGCAAGAAATCAGACAACTTAAACGAAGTGCTAATAAGGCCTATCTTTCACTTAGAAAGGAAATCCGCGGTTAATTATCAATTCTTTACATTTTCTAGAATTAAGCTTTAGAATTAGGTTATAGAAGCATTTTATTTTTGTACTCATCACGATGTCCTTAGTTCCCAAGCTTCACATGAGTTGTAGCGTTTAAATCTCTCACTGTCTTTGAATTAGTCTGCGAATGGAATTCGGACAACTTTCCTTCAATGTTATCCGTTCCACTGTAACTGAGAAATGGAAGTCTACAGGTCTAAGCATCTTAAAAATGTGATTATGAAGTTTGTAAGTTATTATTTTACGTGAATATCTTGAAGGCGATCTACAATCAAAGTCAAGCTGTTGTCAGGCTGGAAGAAGACAGTAGACCTTTTCGTGTCACTAGGGGAGTAAGGCAAGGTGATACAATCTCCCCAAAACTGTTTACGGCGGTTCTTGAAGATGTTTTTAGATCGTTGGACTGGATAGAAAAATGCATAAATATTAATGCCCTGAATTTGAGTCATTTGCGATTTGCTGACGACATTGCTATTTTCTCAGAAAATATGAAAGATCTGCAAAGAATGATAAATGAGTTAGCACTTGCCAGTAAACAAAGAGGACTACGAATAAATGTAGACAAGACGAAAATCATGAAAAACAACAGTGTTATCTTGGAACCGGTGAGTGTCGACAAGAGGAAGATCGAAGAGGTTCAAGAATATATTTACCTTGGTCACTTAGTAAGCATGAGCAGCAACATCGCCAAGGAAATCAGTAGGAGATGTATTTGTATACATGTCCTGTATGCTTGTGCATCCTGCTGTGTATCCTGTATTTGTATGCTTGTGCACGGTAAGCATTTAATCGTGCAAAAGATATATTCAAGAGTGACATACCACTGTGTCTAAAAAGACAAACATTCAATCAGTGCATTCTCCCTGTGTTGACATAGGGATGCGAAGTGTGGAGGAAAACGAAGGAACATAGAAATAAACTTCAAGTTACCCAAAGAGCAATGGAAAGAGCAATGTTGAAGATTACAAGACGAGATAAAAAGAAGAACATATAGATTAGACAGCAGACAGGAGTAAGTGACGTCTTGGAGACTGCAGCAAAATTGAAATGGAGCTGGGCTGGACATGTGGCAAGAAGACAAGATGGATGTTGGACGAAATCGGTAACGGAGTGGCATCCGAGGGACGGCAAAAGAAGGAGAGGACAATAGAGAACGTGTTGGGAAGACAGTCTGACTAAAGTGGCAGGAAAAACATGGATGCGCGACATGTAGAGGCCTTCATCCAGCAGTGGACTGAAAACGCCTGAAGAAGAAGAAGTTATTTTATCAAGAGAGAAATGACAATAAGCGTGAATATTTACACCGATAAACAGCCCACACCTTCCCATTGTCAGCCAGCGCACTGGAAGCCGACATGGATTAGGTACCGTTGTCATGACAATTCACGACGTCTATTGCTCAATATCCACGTCCGCTCTACACCTTTATTATGACAGGGAAATTCCAATATTCTCTCTTTCGATTTATTGACCGGTTTTTAATAAAATGTTGATTTAAAAACTGCCGGCGATTCGTGCCGCAGACACTTCTGAAGAGCTTAGAAGAAGGGCAGAAGTGTTCTTGAAGGGCAGAAGTGTCTGCGGCACGAATCGCCGGCAGTTTTTAAATCAACATTTTATTAAAAACCGGTCAATAAATCGAAAGAGAGAATATTGGAATTTCCCTGTCATAATGAACAATCTCCTGTACATGACCATCAACTGGCTACACCTTTATTGTTGTAGAGTGTTGAATTTATTTGCTTGCCATGGAAAATGTTTGCAAAAATTGGCATAATTCTGTCTGACCTTCGGAAAAGTACTTTTAAAAAATTATCTTTACAATGAATTGTCACAAGCGCGCGTGTAGGGCGGCCTCGTTTGAAGAGGTCCACAGAAAAAATGCGACAAGGACAGTTTG
This sequence comes from Prostheceraeus crozeri, assembly GCA_907163375.1. Lineage (NCBI taxonomy): Eukaryota > Metazoa > Platyhelminthes > Polycladida > Euryleptidae > Prostheceraeus > Prostheceraeus crozeri. The sequence goes on along the minus strand of CAJQUW010013658.1, from coordinate 190,099 downwards.
CTGAAGTCTGAAGCATGTGCGACATGAAATCTCATTGTAGATTGCACTGCTGCATTAAATAACAACTGAGGTCTGTCTTTCATACCAACAAAATGCGACTAGATTAACAATGAGTAGAAAAAACAATTGAATGCAGAAGTGAGACGTGGATTGGACTTTGCATGCCGCGTTATCATCACATACATATACACTGCACAGTGAAGCTTATCTCAATACTTCAACCGCGACGATGATAGATGACAGTTTGGAACAGGGCTTGGATGAGACTGAATATGTCTACAAAGGCATATTATTCAACGATTATACAACACCAGAAATTCTGCAGAAATGTGAGGACTTCAAGTTTCGAAGTAAAGACATAGTTGTATGGACTCATCCGCGAACTGGTACAACTGTGACACACGAGATTGTTTGGCATATAATGAACCACTCAACTATTAAGAAAGACGCAAAGGATGGACTTTTGGAGAAACGATGCGGATTCTTAGAGTTTGATCCGCTTTACAAAGGAGGACTTATTGAAATGATGTCGCCATTGGATTTTTTGGAAGGAAAGAAGGAATGTGAACAACGATTTATCAAAACTCATCTGCCTTATTCACTTCTTCAAAAGGAAGTTGAAAAAGTCAGCCCAAAAATCATCTTCGTTCTACGGAATCCAAAGGATACAGCGATCGCTCAATTTCATTTTTATAAAGGGTTGAGTCTTGAGAATTGGACCCGAACATTCCCAGAGCACCTCTCTAATTTCTTAGAAGGAAAATCAAATTGCGGTGACATATTCTCAGAATATGTTTCTTGGTGGTCTTTACGTAATCAGAGGAATGTTCTTATTCTCCGCTATGAGGACATTATTCACAGTAAACATCAACAAGTTGAAATAATTGCAAGATTCTTGGGAGTTGAGCTAACACAAGAGGAGTTGGATGTCATCGTTCACAATACCAGTTTCAAAACTATGCAGAAAGATCAAGAGCTGAACTTCAAATTATCTGCAAAATCGGAAACTCATTTCTTGCGGAAAGGAGTAAGTGGAGATTGGAAAAATGTCTTGACAGTGGCCCAGAACTCAGCGTTCGATATAGTTATTGAAAAGCGTTTTGACGGAACAGGACTGGCGTCTATGTATTAGACACAGAAATCAGAATTGATAAAACTGATGTGATCACTGATCAATCATTAACCCATTACATGCGAGCGGGTCGAAAACGACCCAACTCTGTTGAAGCTATGTTTCTGAACTGCTAATCAATTAATTCATATGCCTGTTGCCATATACTATATACATGTTATGTCTACTGAATAATGACAGACATTTCAAGATGATCTTATGAAATGTGATCAGAGATATTTGCTCTCAAACTGAATCAATTGCTTCTTTTTGTCGATTTTTGAAAGCTATATATAACATTTTTCTTTTACATGTTGTGGTTTTGTTTTGATATTTCAAATTTTTTAATAGTTCTTTTTTTTCAAATGGAGGATTTTGATTATACAACATGGCGACAATGTCAAAGAAAAGGCAAGAATCATCTTGACTCTGTATATCGATAGATTGAATTTATCATTTGTAATACCATATTTCAATCAGTACTTTTTGATTCATTTGACTGCTATCTATTCAACTATTCAATTTACCCATTCAATAATGCAAATTATCCAACTAGCTTTCCAAAGCTCTACAAATACAAGTAGAAACATGCGTTTTTTTTAATAAGACCTATTAGTTAGTATTTTATGTTTTTTAAATTTACCAGTAACGTATTGCACTTGAAAATAATTCAGCTCACGTAATGACGAAAATAGGAAATGCACAACATTTCCTGGAGTTCAGGAGACGCGTTGTGCTGGAATATTTACAAAAACATGGCAAGGATCGCAAACCGAAGAGATATCGACCTTCATGCCTGACCGAGAATACAAATCCTCGTTACGATGTCAAAGGACATTTCATTTGCTCCTCATCTCGACTTCGATGTCGAGTATGTGGAAACAAAACGGTGAAATCTTGTTTGAAGTGTAAAGTAAATCTTCACGAGGATATAAACCATTTTTCTATATATATATATATATGCACTTGTAATTGTTTCATTTGTCTGCAGTCAGATCAGTCAAAATTAGTCGAAGTACGCAACTTGCACGTACATGTATGTACCGGAACTTTTATAGCAAACTACATAGATAATTGTGTATATTCTTGCCACATAAACTGCTGTAAATTGTCTATTTCGGTTTGTATATTCTTGATAAACTGTTTTTTGATTATTTGTTGAATGTTGATAGTAAACATTTTTAGGGTTATTTGTTCCGAGTGAGTCGAAAACGACCCAATCCTAAAAATCGATCTGATTGCTTATCAAAACGTTTCTAAGGGAAATGATAGTTGTTTTTCATTTGTTGGGGTTAATAATGTTCAAAAATAATTAAATCTACAAAAATTAATTCCCAGGCACTAATGGGTTAAAGTGGAATTCTCAGAAACTGTATTTTAAATGAGTAGGAAATTGCCTAATCACTAAATTTGAATTCGATCAAAGTGACTATTTCGTTTAAGGCCTTGTTAACAAACGTATTTTCATACACTTCATCTTGTCATGAATTAGGTACTTGACATTGAAAGATAAGCCGCTGGTTGCATAAATGATTGCTAACTAACAAACACCTAGCTTGTTACCAAAAGTAGAAACATAGCTGTTTACTAACAAAATTGGCTTGCAGAGCTGATTTTTACCTAACGTGGACTTTAAATATTTAGTGAACACTAAATTTCGACTTTCAGAGAAGCTGTGCTTTAGGGGTGATCATAAACGAGATAGAAATTTTACATTGTAGAGTTAGCAACCAGCAGAGGCTGTTTTAACTTATTGATTTTTGCGATAGACGTGTGATGAAGAATGTTATCAAAGTGATTCGATCACATCTTTATCAAGCGAGATGGAATACGTTGAGTATATGGAAGCGGAGGAAGGTGAACTCATTCCAATACGCATTTCACGATCTTTGGAGGACAAAAGTGATCCTATTTTATATTGAAACGATATTGAATTCGTGGATAGATACAGATTCAGCAAGCAATCTGTCCTCTCATTTTATACAAAACTGGAATATTTTCATGGATCTCTACGTACGATAGGAAATCGTGGTACGCCAATACCACCTATTGTGCAGTTATTGGTAACTTTTCGATTTTTCGCCGCTGGAGCTTTTCACCGGGAGAATGGTGACCTTTTCGATCTCAGCGAAGCCTTCGTTTGTCGTATTGTCCATCGCATTTCCAAAGCTATCTGTTGTTTGGCATCTGAATATCTCGTTTTCCTTGATTCTCCCGAGAGTTTGCAACATTGGAAAACAGGGTTTTACAGTAAAGTGAATTTTCCTGGTAAGTAGAAATTACAAATGAAAAATGTGAAAAAATAATAGATTGAAATATTATAATTTGGACCTATAGGCTAATTTCATCTAGGTCGTAGGAATAAATACAATAATTGCTGAAATCGTTTGTTTACTATAGAAATGTTATTCTGCTATGCTATGGGATTTTCTCGCGGAGAACTCTCTGAATATTTCCATTAGTAAAATGATATTGAAATATTAAGTAATTGATGATGATTTTTCCGTTATAAATTTCCAGAAAGATTGCAGAACAAAATAGACCTAACGGCTAATATTAAAAATAGGCGTTAAGTTGCCCATAACATTTTTTGTTCACGCATCTTACTCATATACACACTGGTCAACTCAAAACCAGATGATTACTGGTATGCTTTCGTGAAATCTATATGCTCCAGGTTTAGGCCTATCTTTCATACATGTACATATTTTCGTTACATAATATATTCGTATATTATATATATATATGATATGATTGTATATTTTTACGCATGCTACGACAAAGAAGAAGCTAAATTACGCAAAGATCAATGGAGTGAAATAATCAGCAATGAGGAGAAAAGAAGTAAAATAATTTGGGATAATAAAAGACATTTTTTTGAATCAGACAGACATTTAATATCAATAAATAGTGATCGGAAATGTGTATCGAAAGACTCACCTGCTACATCATATTTTTCAAAGAAACAATCAAGCTACAGCAACAATAAAAAACGGCAAAACAATGACAGAAGAACTAATCAACAAACTTTCATCTATCAATGTGCTTGTCGCGACAATAATTGGCGAACAAGGGAACGTGAAAACTTTCAACATTTTGAAAACAATAATAAACAACGAAATTGGCGAAGGACTAATTGGCACAATATTGATGTAGAAGACTCAAGGTATTTGGAAAGGATATCTTCCTACCATGACCAATACACTGGTAGAAGAGAGTATATCCCTTACTAACAGATTTTTTACCAATTTCTATGTATATGAATGCTCTGATGCTAATTTTTAAAAAATAAATCATTCATCCCTTGAAAAGTCCCTAGAAGGGGCGTAAACCGGTCGGGATAAATCCTCAGTAATTTAAAAAGTTTTCTTTTGGACTTATTTTCTTATATATATATATATATATATATATATATAGTTTATCTCTTCAAAATAAGCTTTAAGAATGTATTGAAATAGGCTTGAGTAATGAAAATAAATATTTATAGAACCTATGAATAAAATTATACATAGACCTACATGTATACACGCACAAAACATCTTCATTACGTTTCAGCTGTTGTCGGAGCGCTTGATGGCTCTCATGTTAAAATCAAGAAACCGTCAACGCCTGAGTCCGAGGAATACCGCAATCGAAAAGGTTATATGTCCATAAACGTTTAGGGAGTATGCTCTCATGACCTCAAATTTACAAATTTAGCAGCTCGTTGGAAGGGTTCGACGCATGACTCCAGAATTTGGAGGAATTCTTCTCTGTGTAGCCGTTTCCTCGACGGTGAATTCGAGGGATATTTAGTGGGTGACAGTGGCTATGCGTGTACTGCACATGTTTTAACGCCGATTCTCAACCCTACATCTGCGGGAGAGAGACGATACAACGCTTCACACATCAGAACCAGAAATACCATAGAGCGGGCATTCGGACTTTGGAAGTCGCGTTTTCGCTGCCTCCTTGGAACCTTAAGATTTTCGCCAAGAAGATGCTGTCGAGTAATAGTAGTCACTGCAATTATGCATAACATCGCAATTGAAGAAAAAGTGCCAGATGTGGAAGACGTATTGGTGGAAGAACAGGACGTCCATCCGGATCCCAATACCGATGGGAACGCTTCAGGACATTCTTTGCGTAGACTGATTATTCAGAATATTTTCACTTAATACAAGCCTACACAGTGCCGTATCTTAGCTGTAGATTTCCAAAAGGCATTCGACTCCATCAGCCATCTGTCCCTTTTGAAGACCTTATCTGAAGACCTCAAACTGGGCCCTGACATTGTCAGGTTTATCTACAGCTTCCTCGAAAATCGCTATCAACGGGTCACTATCAACGGCTACCAGACCAGTTGGAAAGAAGTTCACAGTGGGGTTCCACAGGGCTCAATTTTGGGTCCCCTTCTTTTCGCTGTCTTTGTCAATGACATGCCATCCTTTATTTGCACCAAGCTGATAGCTTACGCTGACGACATCACATTGATTCACATGACTGATGATGGCGTTGACTGTTCCTTTCAGAGTGATGTTGATCTTTTTGTTGCTTGGGCTGACAGAAAAAAACTCAAGATAAATGCTGACAAGACTAAAAGCCTTGACGTCAGTCGCTTGCCTGTTCCGTTTAACAATAAACCGATTTTTATAAATGGAACTGTAATTGAACAAGTCAATGATCTCAAAATCCTTGGTGTTATTTTTAGCCATGATCTGTCCTGGAACTCTCAGTGCAAATATTTGTTAGGTAAATGTTGTCGGTCGTTATCTTTTGTTAAACGTTTAAAGTACAATGGAAATGCTTCTTCGGTACTATGGCGTGCATACACTGGCCTGGTTCTTTCCCAATTGTGCTATTCGTGGCCTGTTATTTGTGATTTAAAAGTGTGTCAACTGAAAAAGTTCGAGCACCTACATAAAGTGGCTAAACGTTGGTGCAATACTCCCTCGAAACCGTCCCTCCATCATTCGCTGCAAAAGACTTGTACACGTCTAATAACAAAAATTGCTGACAATCCTGAAACGCATCCTATTGCCGAATATTTCGTCGTGAGGGATTCGAACTGCGGTCGAGTACGACACAAACGCAGACTATTCCCATTGAAGCGCAAGCAAGCGTACTATAACAAATCATTTGTAAAATTTTCTACACTGTCATAATTTTCTTTTTCTTGTCAAGCACGGTGTATTCATGAAATCATGTACCGCTCGTTGTACTGAAATAAAGTGATATTATTATTATTATTAGATGGAAAAAATTATAAAAAAATTGTTAAATTGTTAAAATTTGTAATGGTGGTGTAGATGGTGTAAGTTGTCTTCAACCATCTATGAATATTTGTATTGACTTACTTAAATTACTCTAGTAGGTCTAAGCGCGTATAAAAATAGAACGATTTTCCATGTAAAATGCTTTTATAGATTTATTTTGGAAGTGAATCTATGAATTAATAATAGTCTGCTGCAAACAATGTAAAGAACGAAGTAAAATTAATAATCATAATGAACAATTGATGAATTAATAGACTGGTAAAAAACGTAGTGCTTGGTTTCTCAATGTCATAATTTTATAAGCTCTCATTTGATTTAGGCGTTGCTACTATTTTCCACAAAGCTGCATTCGATTATAGTATATTTGATTTCATCAGTTTCCACATAAAAAATCATTATATCATGTTAAAAATATTCTGTTTACTGTGAGATGAAAGACAGATACAACAAATGAAATCTAATTTTATTATCTGCGGAAATTTTGGGGTAGAATAACGTCAGAAAAATCGAAGCTTAACTACAATCACCAAAATTTTGCCAGTATAGCGCCTTCAAGTTTCGCATGGCTGCCTCATTTTCCTTTTCTTTGTATTGACACTCTGATTGTATCATTTTCAGTTCTGTCTCAAGTATTTCAATCTTGATCTTATGTTCTGCTTCCAACATCTCCATTCCTCTCGTGATAATCTCCGCCAGACGCTTTGCTGATTTCCCTTGCTGTTGATTTCGTTTGTTGCTTGGAAGATCTGGATGATCGGTTGTCGGTTTGTCAACCTCGTCGTCTGACCCTGTGTAAGGAAACAGAAAGAGAAATATGGTATAATAGCATACTGATGCCCGTAAAGTTCAGAAATACTCGATAATTCATTTTCTAAAGGAAAAGTGCTGAATAAACTGAATAGTTGAGTGATAAAAATGTTCTACTTAATATTGGATATGTTGTGCCAAATTACGGCAGGTATGTGACTCCTACTAATGATAAATTGAATATGCAATAAATTATGATGTCATGAATTGCTCATACTGATTCTCCAAGATAAATTTCTAGGTACGAGAATATCTGAAATGGGAAAGAAAACATTATTTGATAATACGTGGTTGCCTACCGCAAGAATCTACATGGTCGTTGTCATGCACGCCTTCCAACGGACCCTGATCCTGGCACACTCCAGCAACCAAACTGGTTGTTCCAGTTTTATCTTCTGTATTACTGGATAGGCCTCCCCCGGTTTTGAACTTCTGCCTCCTCTCTTCTGCTAACTCATTTTTGGAGCCAGCTTTAGTTCTTGTCCACATATTTTGCAAATGTAAGGGAAGTGGATACAGGATGGGACACTTTTTAAAAGTATCTCTAGACAATTGAAAACACATTTTAAACCTATAATAGTTATGTTTTTCATTTCAGTTGGCCGTACTTATGTCAATAAGACATCGTTCTATAGGTTTCTAGGCATTTGTTACACTGCAGGATGTTTAGTAAAAGGTTTAGTTTTAACACTTTCAAAAAATGTGGATAGGATGGGACAGCGGTTTAAAATGTATAATGTGAGCATTTTGATATTATAAATACATTACGAGATTATGGTTTATGGTTTATGATTTGTTTTATGACATATATTTATTTAATTTCCATAAATAATTATTGTAACTCTAGCATCATATGTACATTATTTGAGAGAAACATCGGAATTTACAAATTCTGTAGGCCCATTGATCAGACTGTAAGAGGTAATTATAATTATAATTAGGAAGATGATAGACTTTCATTATGTTTACCTATCATGATGTGATATATATATATGTGTATACAAATTCATATTACAAAATACAAAAACAAATAGCAAAACATAAGTGATGGCTACACAAATGTTAATTCTCATCTGTGTATTTAAATGTATCTTTCAAATTTGAAGAATCAAATGATAATTAAAATTCAATTTGATTTATATCTAATTCAATGAATAGTCATAAAATCAATTCTATTTAATGAGCGAATTCGATTTAAGCAATGGATCAAAATAAAGACTGATGGAAATTCTATTAGTTAAATTTAACTTAATCTTTATTATTATGTATGTCAAAAGAATCATGGATCAAAAAATATTTCTCTTTAAAACAAGATTACTGGTATTACAAACAAAAACAAATATTCCGTGCAACAGTTATTTACTATATCTTAAATTGTGGTGGAGAAACAACAGCTGCTCTCCACGCTTTTGTAGAAGCCGGGATTGTGATTTTTCGTAGATCGCTCCAAATTCCGAAAACAAGCGTACTTAGTCTTTTCTTTACTCCTTAATTGTATTCTGACATGACAACGTTTTTTACAACAAATTATCAAATTTATATTTGCACTGCAGTTGTAAAATGTACAACTGACATAAAAATATAAAACCATAACTACTCCTGCATTGATTATGTCAGACATGATCTCGATGATGGTTGAACTATTCGGCCGAATAATCGGTGCCATCTCTTACGAAAACCACTATTCAAAACACACCTAATTTAAACGCCACTAATGAATTTATTCCATAGAAACGTTGTTGTGAGGATACAGGATATTGTTAGAAAAATCACCGCAACCACTTAAACACAGCAGGTAGCTGTCGTAATCCGACTCGGAAGTCAAATGAGAAAAAAATCTGCATTTGAAAAAAATTTACGACTTCATAAACAACAATGAATACACCTCTTTCACTTGAATGATGGCGCATCAAGTTGATCATTGACAGTAACAGAGTTGAAGTGAAACGGCATTCATAATCGAAAATATCGTGCTGCCCCATCCTGTATTCGGAGGATCATTATAAATTAGCCCTGATAGAAATGTTATCCTCAAAAAATAAAGAATTTTTTATTATTATTATTATTATACGCTATTCTCCTATGCGCCAATTAGCTACATAACCATGACAAAAGATTGAAGTGATAGGCCCTAATGACTGATGTGATTCTATATCATAAGTATACGTACGTACGCACATTACATACTACTATTTATTTGAAAAGGAAATACGGGGATAATGAGTACTTACTTTTAGTTGCCTCTGTTCACGTGGATGCACGTTCTCCTGTGCATTGAATTTGGTAACAACATCATCCTACGCTCTTCTTTTTCCATCTTCTACACTTTGCAATTTTGATTTCTTCTCGATAATTGGGTTTTTGGCAACTACAGTCCGTTTCATAAAAAGTTGATCATCCTAAAATTTAAGATAAGATAAGATAAGATAAGATAATTTATATTTAATGAAAATCATTTAAAAAGAACTTAACATGCATGAACTTTACGCCAGCCATGGCCATGAATGGCACTTAGTGACGAGCGTTACACATAGAACATCACACAATGTCATCAAAAAAGGGGTCAAGATCGACATTTTGTAATCTCTTTTTGAAACATTGAATGGATGGAGCACAAGTACAAGTGTTAGGCAAGTAATTCCAAATTTTGTATACACGATAAAAGAAGGTGTTGGATAGACAATTATTAGCTGGGAGAGTAATAGGCTCAACTTGAGATAAATTAAACTGTCGACTGCGAGTGCAGTAAGCAGAGGAACGTTCACTCAAAAAATCTTTAATATCAACATCAATCAGTCCATGATAAATTTTAAAAAATAAACATAGATCTTGTACAATGCGTCTTCTGTATAGTGATTATTTGATTTAATAAAACATAATTATGATACAGAAAGCATTTTTCATGTTATTTCATGTCCCTAATATATTTAAATGTCCTTATATAATCTGATAAGCTATGATACAGTAACGGTTCTTAAGAAGCTAATATTTTGTGGCCCTGCCCTTATTGTCAATGACATTACCAATTTTTCTAGGCATTGATTCGATGATATCGTTGATTTTTGACTGATCTAACTTTCTCCACTCTCTTTTTAACAGTGACGTAAGTTGTGATACGCCATCTGTAGGTAGCAGTGAACGACGAACGTTACGTTTTAGAATACTCCATACATTTTCTGTGGGATTCAGATCAGGAGAAAGAGCTGGCCAAGATAATGTCCTAAGCCCTAATTGAGACTTGCATAAGTTGACTCTACTACTCCTGTGACACGTAGCATTATCATCCATAAATAACCAAGTCGATGGATCACCAAGTTGATCTGTCATTTGGCCAATGTTCATTCGTAAAACATTCACATAGCGTTCAGAATTCATGGTTCCTTGGTGTATGTGAAGTTCAGAGCGGCCATTGGTCCAAATGCCAGTCCAAATCAGTAGAGTCGCACCACTTTGTACCCGGGGACGATGTAAATGTCTCGGAATTTCCTGATCAGATTTTATCCATAATCTCAATCGACCATCACTATCCTTCAGACGGACTGATGCCTCATCAGACCAGACAACCCGATCCCATTGATTTCGCCAATCACAATGACTCATTGCCCATCTGAGACGTCTTTTTGTATGCTGATTTGATAATTCGATCTGAGAGGGCCTCTTACAAATCTTGAAATTCGACTCAATAAGTCGTCTACGAATAGTGGACTTAGAAATAGACGAGCAGCCATCTCAGTTAACGAGAGACTTGGATCAACTTTAACAAATCTCAAAATTAGGCGGTCTCTACGTTTGGATGTTTTGCGTGGACGGCCAGAGCCCTCTACGACAGAGTCGAAAATCATCATTATGCCATCGATGCACATTAAGGGACATTTAGTCGCTTGCTTGTAGCTCGCAAAGAATAGCCTAGTTCTAGCAAGGCTGACACTTTGCCTTTTGTGAATGCGATCTCGTTATTGTTCATTTGTGCTTTGTATTGTTTTCAACCGGTAAGAGATAGATTTCTAGCTGAAAGCAATCAGGAGTGCTGCCAACACCACCGCAACGAAGGCAGGAAGGTATGGAACATGAAGTTCAGTGAATCACATATAGCAGTTACATCATTGTTGATGAATAATGGTGCTATACTGTCTCTGATTGACCGATTTTCTTTATTTTTGCTTTGCTTGATAGCTTTTGGCTTGTAGAACAACATATTACATAACAAAGGAAACAAATGTAATTTTATAAGAGTGAGGTATGATTTTGTGTAACATTGCTAAATGAAGATCAAATTATCTACTACTTTTTTATCTATAACAGGAAAACAACTCAATATTCATGCTTCAAATTTCCAACAATGATATTAGTAAGCACAACTGACATATCTTCCAAATTTCAGAGAAATTCGTTCAAGTTTGGCGGAGTTAGACAAAGTTGAAGTCAAGGCGATGTTTAAGGGTGATCCATTTTTTATGAAACAATCTGTAGATATAAATGAAACTTAATTGATTGAATTGTGAAATCATGTGCCTAAGAAAATTGAATTAAGCCTCACCCCTTCGGGTGTTTTTCCGAACGCGCCCCACTGGTGAAATGATCTCCTAAACTATTGCACCAATTTTGCAGAACCACACACACCTACTACTCTATGGTATACACTTTCGACTTTATTAAATGAACTCGAAGGGAATGCAGTTGGACATTGTTGCCAAATATGATATATGCAAAGTTTTGAAGATATTACCACGGAAATGACTGATCATGATAGCCAAACATAAGGCATAGAGTAGGGATTTATGGGTAGAGTGTCGACTCAAAAAAAGTATCTGTACACAGTGAAAATTTTTATATGAAAAGATTCAGTTTCTTGCGGAGATTACGTCCCCGTGGTCCAAAAAGTTATTTGAGCACTTTTGAAAAAAGTCAAAATTTGCCAATTTAAATACTATCTCAATAGGAATGAATATTTGTTAAAATAAGCATCCTAACTAAGCGGAAATCAAACTGATTATCGAGGGAATTTCATGAAATGTATTACAATGAAAGTCTTCATGAAGAAGTGGCTGATATTTCAAGTTTTTTATTCAATTTTTACCGGCATTTATGATTCGCATGAATCATTTCTAGAATCTGAATAGTGTTTTGGAACCATTTACATCTTTCAAAGTTAAATGAAGTCATTGTCTTTGTTTATGTGAATCTGCTCTGCCAGTTGTGGGTTGCCTGTGATATGATCACGTTAAAGAAAATACTGTTGAGGTTGAGCATGAAAGTAATAGTAACCCATCGAATTGCTAATTTAACAAACATTAAATCTCCAAAGCTGTCATGACACTGAGAATCTGCAAAATACCATAATTTCTTCTGCATTACAATCATAATCACTCAATTCCGTGGCAATTTCTTCAAAACTGCAAAACTGTGCATATCTCACATTTGGTGAGAATGCCACTTGTATCTCCCTTGAGTTCATTTAATAAAATCGAAAGTGTATACATACACATTGGGATTTAATAAATGCTGAGTTAGCACACATCAATCGAATGCATTGAGAGGGGACTAATAAGCCATACACTAATCGAAAGATCTGGTCAAGGTGGTTATTACTCGCTCTGAGATTGCATCATTTCATTAGATGAGGTCAAAGGTCAAATAATTCAAATTTTTATTTCAGCTCAAATATGACTAAAATCGCACATTTTAGTATTTAGCTTCTGCAAGTGAAGAAGCAACCCAATTCGGCGACTTTTATCGAGACACTGAAGCTGAAAGCAATAAGTCGTCGGTCGTAGCATTCAATATTATCCAACAAGATCTGAAAGAGCTCTCTCGTTTTTGTAAATATCTAAAAAGTGTAAACAAAGTGTTGCTAGTTTCGGGAAATCAGGAAGTAAGCACATTGATGGGAGTTTGTAGACTGAATAGACTGCTTTGAAGTGAGCAATTGCTTCGGATGGAAAGATGGTCGAATGTGCCAAGAAGTTCCTGTTGAGAATAAAGGATTAGACATTATGAGTGGGATTAGAGAAGTCCTTTGTTTTGATAGAATGTTTTTATTAGGTTGAGGCCATCTCCTTGGGTCGAGACCTTTCAGACAAAGAAGTTTGGTCCTCGTGTACTTCTTATTTCGACAGTAGTCATTATTTGTTAATTTTGCATACGCTATGTGTAATTCTATGCTTTGCCGTCCAGTTCCACATGACTCTTGTTCACTCAGCAGTATGATATGATTAACTTATGTTCAGTTTAGTGATTCCTTGCACCTGATGATGGTAGCTTGGTGCTTCCGAAGGGCTTCGACCTAATAAAAAGCATTCTATTAATAAAAAAGGACTTCCCTCATCGCACTCAAGAAGCTACTTATGGGTAGGGAACTGGGCAAGCAAAGTAGGCCAAAGACTGCGTAATTTAGAGATCGAAAACTTCTTTATCTCTGCATGTTAGACTGTTAGAACTAGCTAGCTTGTCCTCAACGAAGATTCCGGACAATTTCTATACATTTGAACAGAAATGCGTTTATTTTTAAGTGAATGAAAATCTTGCAGAGCGCACATTTGAAGTTGAGAAGTAGACATGACATATAAATGGCGAAAAGCTCATGCAGGTCACACAGCATTGAGTTTTTTTAAAAAACAATCAATAAATAGAAAATATATCAGTAAAGCGAAAAACGAATCAGCTATGAACTACATGTGCATGTATATCTCGGACGAAGACGCGCATTATAATTAAGCGGCTCACACAACCGTGGAGAAAAGGAGTGCAGACGTCCAGACGTTGAACACAGATCTATGATAATTGGTCGTGGGAGGCGAGATGCAACCATTTAATTAAGAGGAAGTCATGCCGAATTCTTTCAAGCCCTCAAAACATTCATGCCTGCTTTAAAAGTGCGTTAAACCACTAATCGAAAGCGAATACAATTACAGTTCGCTCCACATATAATCATATGAGCTCTTCTTTGAGAACTCTCTAGCTTATTCATTTAAGTTGCACGAATGCATCCATAAACAGGCCACGCGCAAAAGTGGTCATGGCATGTGATACACAATAATCAAATCCTTAAAAGAAACAACAATTTTTCAATCTACGTATAATACATACAGTCGCTTTTTGATGAACTTTTCAATATAAATTGGAGTTTCCATGATAGAGTATTTGAAAAGATGGTTCCCAAATCCGCAAGAAATCAGACAACTTAAACGAAGTGCTAATAATAGGCCTATCTTTCACTAGAACGGAAATCTGTGATTAATTGTCAATTCTTTCCATTTTCTAGAATTAAGCTTTAGAATTAGGTTATAGAAGCATTTTATTTCTGTACTCATCACGATGTCCTTAGTTCCCAAGCTTCACATGAGTTTGTAGCCTTTAATTCTCTCACTGTCTTTGAATTAGTCTGCGAATGGAATTCGGACAACTTTCCTTCAATGTTATCCGTTCCACTGTAACTAAGAAATGGAAGTCTACAGCTCTAAGCATCTTAAAAATGCGATTATGAAGTTGTGTAAGTTGTTTTATCAAAATGAAGTAATTTAAAGAGGGAAATGACAATATGCGAGAATATTTAAAATGATAAGCTGCCGGTGCGTTCTCATTATCAGCCAACGCACCGGAAGCCGACATGGATTTAGGTACCGTTGTCATGACAATTCACGACTTCTATTGCTCTCAATGTCCATTCCGTTATACACCTTCATTGTTGTAGAGTGTTGAATTTATTTGTTTGTCGTGGAAAATTACCATGCAAAATGTTTGCAAAAATGGCATAACTCTGTCTGACCTTAGGAAAAGTAATTTTCAAAAATTATCTTTACAATGAGTTGTCACAAGCGCACGTGTAGGGCGGCCTCGTTTGAAGAGGTTCACAGAAAAAATGTGACAAGGACAGTTTGTCCACATCTAGAATTTCACCAGAAACCATTTGTCAACACGAGGAATTTGCCCACTGCATTCGATCGACTGCCCTCAAGATAGAAGGTTGGATACCTCTGCGGTTCTGCTATCTGTGCAGTTAGTTCGTAAGTTACCATCTTGAATATCTACGATGGAATCACCAAACTTGCGCATATCATATACACCAGAAAAGTTAGGTAAAATGAGATATCTTGGATGCGTTGGACTAAATAGATCAACTAAAAGACTGATTTTTATTCTAAAGATAGAAAATTTGTAACATTCTTGTCAAAATATCCGCCAGATTCAAGTCATTAAAAGGCGAAGAACAAATCAGAGACGTGTGATATGTACCAAAGAAGAAGTTGAGAAAGTACGCAAACTACATTTAATTCTGGTTGACACACTTGACTTACGACTTCCAACGTGTTTAGTGTCAAACATTCGATCAATTATAAGTAAAATGAGAGAATTAGAGGCCTTTGTTTAAGCATATAAACCTGAAATTATTTGCATCACTGAGACTTGGCTAGATAGTGACATTATGAATGAGTCAGTTACCATCAATGGCTATAACATATTCAGAAAAGATAGAGAAAAGATTAGAGCATTGGTGGTGGTGTGATTATTTTTGTTACATTTGATATTCCAGTCTCACATATTGAGGAATTTGACGACAAAGATATAGAATCACTGTGGATTGTAATACGTCCGAAACATTTACCGCGAAAATTTTCACCGATAGCAATTGTGAATGTATATCATCCTCCTGATGGAAATTCTCGTAAGTTAGTGGATCTCATTTAATAACTGGTCTTGATTACTTAAAACAAAAACATGAATCGCTTGGAATTATAATAACTGGTGACTTCAATCGTGCCGATGTACGTAATTTGAAATGTTCCTTTTGCTTGGAGCACCTTGTCAAAGCACCGACTCGAAAAAATGCTATTTTAGATTTATTTCTTAACAACATGCCGGACATGTACGTATTCAGAAGTTGAAGTGTTATCGCCGATTGCAATTTCGGATCACAATGTTATTTTGGCATTACCAATTTTTACTCAATCGTCTCTGGAGCCAACTTCTAAGATGAAAAGATGTCAAAGTCATACTAACAAAGTAAACTTTGTGAATGCACTATATGTCAGATCAATTGGAACTTCGTTTATTTGGCCAATACATGTCAAGGAAAATTTCAGATTCTTTATTATATTTTAGCGAGTCTTATGAACGAGTATCTTCCGTGGACATATACTAAAATACCTGCAGGTTCGAAATCATGGGTGACAGAATATTTCATCGATACATAGAAATTGCGTAATAAACATTGGCGTGATGGCAATACGGTTCTTTATGCACACTACAAGAAAAACATTAGGAAAAGTTTGAAAGCGAACTACGTCATGAAAAATCTGAGTAGAGTTGAAGACTCGAAAAAATGGGGGACCAATTTGAAATCAATTATATGCAAAAATTCCACGAATGACAATACTAGTGTGAATTTCTTCATTCAAAATCAATTCAACGGCAATATTCAATCTTTCATCGAATCAATCAACAGCTTCTTTGCATCGATTGCTGAAGATATTGAACCTTTGAATGGAACTGTTTTTGATAATGAGAACGATGATCATTTTATTCCTGATCACATTTTCCCAACAGTGAAGTCCGTTGAAGACATGTTGAGACAGGGATGCGGAGTCCTATCATTTTGATAGGACTCCAATTACCGGTGGCCAGTACATAAAGCCTAGTTTTAAAAAAAACAACTGGCAACCTACATCATAGATCATCACAGGCTTACCTGAGCCTATCTTCAGTGATCATTCTTGCATCAATTATCAATCATTTTCGATGAAAATTTATCAAATGTCGCTTCAAGTTGGATGCATACGACTGAGCTCCTCCAATCTTGTTGATGTGTGCTTCACACGGTTTTTCTCCAATCTCTACCAGGCAGGAAAATCACTCATCCTTCTCCAAAAAATATGAGTACACTTTCGATTTTAATATCCGCTTTAGAGAAGCCATCACACACGATTAATGTGAGGGTAAGAGGTAATGTTCTCAAACAGGTATTTCATTTCTGTCTCTGATGTGACCTCTGGTGCGTAAGTGTGATCGAGGCTAGGAAGGCTTGTCTTCTCTATTAAATCACCGAGTGAAAAGACAATCATTTTTTCACTATCACGGTTCATTCCCTCAACTGTTACAAGCTTTGCATGCACTCCTGTCTTAACTGTACTTTTGTTTGACGGAGAAAGCTGACACCAAGACAGTGTCAGTCATATGTACGAAGATAAATAATCTGTTTGTATTATGTTTCGGGTCTAGTCATAGGCCGGAGTCCTATCATTTGATAGGACTCCTACTCCGACTCCACCAAAAATGATAGGACTCCGGGACTCCGACTGCGCATCCCTGTGTTGAGCAATATTAAAGTGCACGAATCGCTGGGATCAGACGGTATTCCTAATTGGATTTGGAAAGACTGTTGCCAGACATTGGCCGGACCTATAACGTCAATTGTTTGCTCTTCAATCAGAGAAGGTGTATGACCTGCAATGTGGAGAAGTTCTGACATCACTGTGCTCAGTAAAACAGGAAAGCCAAAACCATTAGACTCAGATTTCAGACCAATAAGTCTTACTTGTGTCGTCATTAAAGTTGTTGCAGAAACAATAATGGTGAAAAATATATTGCATTATTTGCGTGATAAATTAGATCCCAATCAATTTGGCGGTGTAAAGGGCGGCTCAACTACACATGCCATGCTTACTATGATGGATGATCTATTGAGAAATGCAGACCATGGCATATAAGTAGAGTTCTTCTAATAGATTTTCTAAAGCGTTCGATCGAATTGACCACAACATTCTTGTTCGCAAACTACTTGACATGAATGTTCCTGTGTGGCTATGTAAATGGGTGTATGCTTTTCTACATCAGCGTATGCAGTGCGTGAAATACCACAATAATTACACTCAATGGATGTCGATATCAGCTGGAATACCTCAAGGAACTAAATTTGGACCACTTGCATTTGTACTCATGATTAATGACCTAACAGCAAACATGAAGCATATTGACGACTGCACTATCCACGAATCTTTCGATAGAATTAACCAGTCATTACTTGCTCAGAGAGCGAATGAAGTTGCTGATTGGGCAAAAGAACACAATATGAGATTAAATCTAAAAAAGACAAATTAAATGAGAATAAGCTTTAAAAGAAGAAAACAGCTAAACTGGAATCAGATAGAAGTAGATGGGGAAATAATCAATCCAATTCGTCAAACGAAGATTCTTGGTTATCTTGGTCAGATCACATATTGAAAATAATCAAGAAAGCACAGATGAGAGTACATTTTGTCCGTGAAATGATGCGATCAGGTTTCGGCGATGCAGATGTTGTTAAATTTTATTGTGCTTGTATACGCAGCATTCTGGAATATGGTGATCTAGTACGGCATCTCAACATCAAATCCTCTTGAATCTGTTCAGAGAAGAGTCATCCGCATGATAGAGCACATTCCAATCGAGTGCCACGATTATAATTATGAAGGTCTTTCGATGAAGTATGGGCTAGAAAAACTGAGCACCAGACGTTTCATCATATGTCAAAGACAATTTCAAAGATTACCGACGATCTTGAAAGAAAGGATACCACAGGGCTCGAATGATATCAAACTCAGAAAGTCATCCAGTATTACATTTTGTAAAATTGATCGATATAGGAACTCCTTCCTTCCATCTTGTGTATCGCGTTTTTCGTAGCTGTGACTTAATGCCTTTTATATGTTTTTTATCCCTTTGCATGTATTATGATCAGCTGTAGCTATTTGTCTCAAATAATTGCTTATTATTATTGTTACTATTATAATGCCAAAAAGATAGTGGATGTAGGTCAAAAGGTCATTTGAAAGAAAAAAATTAATGCTAAAGTTAATGCTAATTTCACCAGCTATTAAAACGAAATCGCCCGCTCAAATAAACAACTCAGCATTCACCTATGAGCCACTCCAGAATTTACCCACATTTACCCACATACTTTCAATACATGCTGAGTTGTTTATTTGAGCGGGAAAATTCGTTTTGATTGCTGGTGAAGTTAGCATTAACTTCAGCATTAAGTTTTTTTTTCAAATGACCTTTTGACCTATTTGCATTATCTTTTTGGCTTTGAGATAGCAGTAGTGATGCAGATGGAAAATTTTCCAATGGAAAATTTTGAAATTTATTTTTTGGTGATTGACGTTTTTGCCTTTGTTTTGGAGACTTATTATAGTCGTTTGAAAAGATTATGTAATATTCAAAGACCGAAAACTTCTCTGTTATCCTTGTATTCCAACTTCTGTAATCAACTGCACCTTTTCCATGTCTATTTCAGATCTTTCCAAATGAATTTCAGACATTAAATGGATTTCAGATTTCTCTAGCTGAATTTCAGATATCTGCAAGAAGCTCAGCTTTGAAAAGATCTTAAATTCAACTGGAGATTTATGTGGATCATATCTGAAATTCATTTGGGCAGATCTGAAATCGAATTGGAACTATCTGAACCATCTGAACTAGAAATGGAAGATGTGTATCCTCAGCGAAGATGTCGAACAATGGGCCAGAAGTTAGAGGCTATCATGAATATTTTTTACTCATCACAGATATCTTTAGTGACCAAATATCTCACGAGTTTACAGTTTTATGTCTTCCAAAATGGTCGCTCATGAATGCTGTGTGGACAGTGTGCTTATACTTCACCTGTTCATCAACACATGAAGAATTTCTTTCACTGATCAACGCTGCATAATAAAGCTTAACTTTCAAGCTAATAAGCAAAATCCAAAATGAAGTACAGTATTTTTGCTCCAGATCTTTCACAGTGCATGAAATTATACCCCTATTGTAAAGCAAGATTCACGTTATCATAAACGGTGTCTGTGTGATAATTAAAAATGCTAACAAAATGGCACAAGCCACTGGTGGCAAAGGAATGTTCAAAAATCCGCTGACGGAAGTCGCATTGCTACGATCGCTTTAATCGAAATAATGATGAAATTAAGAGTTTTAGACCCAATTTATTGGTACGTAGCTGCCTCGGCAGTGGAAGCGCTCAAATTATAAGGCAGCTATCAAAAAAATCAAAACTTTCAAAATTTTCCATAATTTTCCACGGAAACTTTTGATTCATCACTAGATAGCAGTGAGCAAATTCATCGTGTTAATAAATGGTTTCTGGTGAAATTCTAGATGTGGACAAATTATTTTGAAGAAAATTAATGCTAATGTTGATGCTAACTTCAACGACTTGCAAAAAATGGCATAATTCTGTCTGACCCTTCGGAAAAGTACTTTTTTAAAAATTAACTTTTCAATGTGCCAAATCCACCAACTTTGAGTGAAAAATTTGAAAATGTGCAAAAAATGTGTAGGGCGGTCTTGTCACAGAAAAATGCGACAAGGACAGTCTGCCGAATTCTGAAACCTGTGCAACATGAAATCTCATTGTAGATTACACTGCTGCATTAAATATCAAATGTCTACCTTTCAAACCAACAAAATGCGACTAGATTAACAATGAGTAGAAAAAAACAATTGAATACAAAAGTGAGACGTGGAATTTACCTTTGCATGCCGCGTTATCATCAAAGTCATATACACTGCACAGTGGAGCTTATCTCAGTACTTCAACCGCGACGATGATAGATGACAGTTTGGAACAGGGCTTGGATGAGAATGAATTTGTCTACAAAGGCATATTATTCAACGATTATACAACACCAGAAATTCTGCAGAAATGTGAGGACTTCAAGTTTCGAAGTAAAGACATAGTTGTATGGACTTATCCGCGAACTGGTACAACTGTGACACAGGAGATTGTTTGGCATATAATGAACCACTCAACTATTAAGAAAGACGCAAAGCATGGAATTTTGGAAACACGATTCGGATTCTTAGAGTTTGATCCGCATTTCAAAGGTCTTGTTGGAATGATGTCGCCATTGGATTTCTTGGAAGGAAAGAAGGAATGTGAACAACGATTTATCAAAACTCATCTGCCTTATTCACTTCTTCAAAAGGAAGTTGAAAAAGTCAAGCCAAAAATCATCTTCGTTCTACGGAATCCAAAGGATACAGCGATCGCTCAATTTCATTTTTATAAAGGGTTGAGTCTTGAGAATTGGACGCGAACATTCCCAGAGCACCTCTCTAATTTCTTAGAGGGAAAATCAAATTGCGGTGACATGTTCTCTGAATATGTTTCTTGGTGGTCTTTACGTAATCAGAGGAATGTTCTTATTCTCCGCTATGAGGACATTATTCACAGTAAACATCAACAAGTTGAAATAATTGCAAGATTCTTGGGAGTTGAGCTAACACAAGAGGAGTTGGATGTCATCGTTCACAATACCAGTTTCAAAACTATGCAGAAAGATGAAGAGCTGAACGTCAAATTATCTGAAAAATCGGAGACTCATTTCTTGCGGAAAGGAGTTAGTGGAGATTGGAAAAATGTCTTGACAGTGGCCCAGAACTCAGCGTTCGATAAAGTTATTGAAAAGCGTTTTGACGGAACAGGACTGGCGTCTATGTATTAGACACAGAAATCAGAATTGATAAAACTGATGTGATCACTGATCAATCATTAAAGTGGAATTCTCAAAAAACTGTATTTTAATGAGTAGGAAATAGATCACTAAAATTGAATTCAATCGAAGTGACTATTCAGCAGGGATGCGAGTCGGAGTCTCGTAGTCCTATCATTTTTGCTGGAGTCGGAGTCGTATCAAATGATAGGACTCCAGACTCCGGCCTACAACTAGACCCGAAATATAATGCAAACAAATTATTTATTCTCGTGCATAGCTGTCACTGTCTTGATGTCAACTTTCTCCGTCAAACAAAAGTACAGAGATAGCAGTGTATGCAAAGCTTGCAATAGTTGAGGGAATGAACCGTGATAGTGAAAAAATGATTGTCTTTTCACTCGGTGATTTGGTAGAGAAGACAAGCCTCCCTAGCATCAATCACACCTGCACGCCAAGGGTCACATCAGAGACAAAAATGAAATGCTAGTTTGTTTCAGAACATTACCTCTTACCCTCACGTTCATCGTGTTTGATGGCTTCTCTAAAGCGAATATTAAAATCGAAGGTGTACTCATATTTTTGGAGAAGAATGGGGATTTTCCTGCATAGTAGAGACTGGAGAAAAGACATCAAGATGGGAGGAGCCGAGTCGCATGCATCCAACTGAAAACGACATTTGATAAACTTTCATCGAAAATGATTGATAACTGACACAGCAATGATCACTAAATATAGGTTCATGTAAGCCTATAATGATCTATGATGTAGGTTACCAGTTAATTTTTCAAAACAGGCTTTACATACTTTCCACCCGGAGTCGGAGTCGGAGTCCTATCAAAATGGTAGGACTCAACATCCCTGCTATTCAGTTTAAGGTCTGTTAACAAACGTATTCTCATACACTTCATCTTGTCACAATTAACTTAAAGAAACACACGCAATACTAGATATACTAGATATAATAGAAACTTAATTGATTGAATTGTGAAATCAGGTGCCCAAGAAAATTGAATTAAGCCTCGCCCCTTGTGACGTTTTTCCGAAATTTTGCAAACCACACATTAATCGAAAGATCTGGTCAAGGTGGCTAATAAAACGATGATTATTACTCGCTCTGAGATAACATTACTGCATTAGATGAAGTCAAATGTCAAATAATTCAAACTTTTATTTCAGCTCAAATATTACTAAAATCGCACATTTTAGAATTTAGTTTCTGGAGGTGAAGAAACAACCCAATTCGGCGACTTTTATCGAGACACTGAAGCTGAAAGCAATAAGATTCTGAACAATTTCAATAATTGCTGATCAGATGCAGTACTAAAAAGTGCAAAAATAATAAAAAATCCTATTTGAAATTTGAATTTCAAAGATGCATAGATAACAAGCAGATAATGTCAAATTCAAAGATTTTGCATTTGCGAATATCTCTATATTGATAAGAAGAATCCTTTATGTAATCTCAACTTATTTAATCAGGAATTGATGTCGCAATATACATTAGAGGTGAATATATACCGAAATCAGCCAAAATATTCCAAAAATTCAATTGTTTTAATTGGCTCTCACGCCAAAAGTAAAGGACAAATTTATTGTCCTTCCGTCAAAAGTTGGATAATACATAGAAGGTGAGCTACTAGAAATCTGGTGGCCATAGACTGTTTTGTTCAGAAGATATTCATAAATTCGGCAGGGTAGGGAAAAACGCCCCTCCCTCGAGCGGGGTGAGGCTTAATCCATATGCATGCATTTGAATTTTTTCAGAGTATTGTGATTCTAACCATTTATAAATCAATTCTGCACAAATATTTTTGTTGCCCGCAGAATGCATTCAGCTAATTGATTATTTGGGCAACTGTTTTATAAGGTCCATTTAGCCTGATCAAAAAAGAGCTGCAATGTAATTTGCGGGTCATCATTGCCCATCTGAGTCATCATGTCGGCAACATGTGCCAAAACTCTTTCAGTTAGAGCAAAAGAAATTTTTTCGATATGTGAATGGAGAAAACATATTTATAATGGTGGACGAAACGGAAATTTGTGGTCGGAAGTTTATGAACATTCTTGTCGGAATTCTAGAAAAGCCTGAAGTTACTTATCTATATGACTGTAGACAGCTAGGAGGAAACATCAATCATCAAACAGTGTGCCATGCTATTGATGATGTTGTTAAAGATTTAAATGTTCATCGCAATAATTTCCTTTCACTGCTATCTGATGCAGCTCGTTATATGACTCTTGCGAGCAAAACTTTGAAGTCTATGTATCCATCATTATTTCATGTAACGTGTATGGCGCACCTTTTGCACAACTGTGCATTGCTTGTGAAGTCGAAGTATGAGGCTGTCGACAGATTGATTTCCTCAATCAAGGCTGCCACTGTTAAAAATGGTGATCGCCGTCTTCTTTTTGCATCGATTGGAAGTCCACCAAAGCCGGTCGTAACCAGGTGGGGAACATGGTTAAACGCGGCTTTTTGGTATGCAGACCACTTTTCCGATGTCAAACAAATTGTGCTGGGTTTCGAGGAGGGTTTCGATTACTTGTAAGTCGTGCAAAATCTGCAGTTTCCAGCACAGTAATTGTTGACCAACTCGTGGATGTGGCAACGTATAGACCTCTGCAGTCTGCATCATCTAATGGAGCGATGCGAAGGAACCAACTACAACATTCGTCAGGTAATACAGGACGTAAACAGTCTGGATTTCGGAATTGATCCGTGTGAAATCAAATCATATATAAACTTGCGTTTATCTAAGAATGATATCATGGAGATTGTTAACTTGGCACGTGACGATATTTCACCAACTGAATACAATCTTCTGTTGTGTGCACATTCAACCACAGTTGAAAAATCTCCTGCGTTTTAACAGAAACTTTTCTCCCCAAAATATTAAATACTATGCAATAATGAATTACAACGCCAGTAACAATTAATTCGTTGTTCAAGAAGCATTCCTTCTTTTCGCGAAGAACTTTGTATTTGTGGGCTCAATAATAAAATGTGCTTCTTTAATTAAAACAAGTAACGTTTTCTTGTGAGTCTGAAATAATGTTTTCTTTGGTTAAACAAAGCTGAATTAGGTAAAAAGATTGGGTAAAAATTTTACATTTAAGTCAAAATTTTAGGTAAACATTTACTTGAAAATAAAGTCAAAATTCGTAATTTTTTAGGTCAGTAAAAAACCGCCCTACTTATTAAACATCAAAGTGTCAAGTACTAAATGGTCATGTAAACGCAGGAATAATTTGCAGACATGATGATTTCTCAAACATTTCTTGGACAATAAGAGGAGGACATGACTGTGTTCGTCGTTGGTCGTCAGAGAATAAGTTGACGCTAAGTGAGTGAAAGTGTTTCACTGTGAGTTTCATAAAGAAGAGATCTCCAAATTTTTCATGTGATTTGCCTTTTCCCTTGAAGAGTTCAAGTTTCTTGGAGTAACTTGGTGTGATGATCTTACATGGACAAAACATTTTGAGCAAATTGAGGTACGCTGCTCACGATGGTTGTATCTTTTTGCGTGTTTTGAAACCGGTCCGATCTCATAACGAATTATGGTTGTTTTACAATGCTACGATAGAAAGTATATTTCTATACTATGCACCATTCTTTGGTCACTTAAATTTGAAATGTTGTCATATTGTAGATAAAACTTTTCGTCATGCACAGCGTATCATCTGTTCTTCAGATTGTTCGTGTGCATTTGCTAACTGTAACCATTTCTTTGATAAGTACAAGTCATCTTACAATAAGCTACTCTGGTCAGCGAACTCACTTGACCATCTTTTGCACTCATTAGTTCCATCCATTAAAGACAATCGAGTTTCTGTTCCTACAGCTTGAACGAGCAGGAGGAGGAATTGTTTCAATGGGTATTCAAGTATTATTTACAACGGACTTGAGTCAATTTTATTTTTAAGTTGTTACTCCACTGAGAATTTGTATCTTGCGTAGTCTATCTTTATTATCTTTTTGAGTTCCATTTCATTAAATAAATGAATTCTTAATATTATTAACTTCACAGTTTTCAACATTATTCGCCATCAAGAACCAATAATCTCAGCAATTAACTGAATCCTTTGATAGAAAGATCTTTACTGGTGCTGACATACTTTGTGTTGACACTCTGAACCAGGTGACATGCCGCGAGAAACATCCTGCGATTCCACACAATATTTTACAGTTATTTCAAGATCGCAGGGTTGCCGTGTGGGTATGGGGATTCTGCGGGGATACCCATGGGTATGGGGTGGGTATGGGTATTGAGGCCATCCGCACAGTTCCCATAGCGCTTCTATGGGGATTCTATGGGGATTCTGAAGATTTTTAACATTCACTAGAAGCAATCAGAACTCACATCATATCACACAATCAACTTCGATGTTGAATTACAAAGTATCACATAGTTTTATTTTCCGGAAAAACACCAGTTGTATGATATTGTGTTATTCAAAATACACAAGCTTTCGGTGGCCGTGCTGCACACCTTATTCATGTGAGACATGAAGTGACTCTTTCACGATGCAATCTATACATTTGAACAACATTCACTTAAATATGGAGCGACCTATGCCAAACAATTATTACCCAGAGATGATAAAAAGACTTCAAACATATTACTAAAATAGTTAAAATGCAGTAGAAGTAAAAGATAAGATAAAAACATTAAGGAAAATAACACATTCAGTTCAACTGAAATCTACTTTCACATCTGGATAGCAGAGGTTTCCAGATATCATTGATGTCGATACCAGAGTCTCTGTTGTAGGACAATTGGCGATTGGCATTGATGTAAACAGCCTCTTTGAATTTCCTATTATACCAATGATTATCGTGATCAAGTATAGATGGAGGAAATATTGGACGATGCTGAAAGTCATGCGTGTGTTGAGACACTGCAGATTTGTTATCGAAGTTCCTTATTGCTCTTTGGTGTTCTTTCATTCTGGTGGTCGTTCTACGGCCGCTCTCACCAATGTAGAACTTTGAGCAATCTTGACACTTGATTTGGTAGATGGCACCATTCTTGTCCTCATCTTTCTCCTTGACTTTAGACAAAAGGTTTCGTAGAGAAACTCCTGGTTGAAAAACAGTCTTGAGGCCATGTTGTTTACAAACTCTTCTCAGTTTCTCGCTAGTTCGACCTTTCAAGTAAGGTAAGTAGACAGTTCCATTATCTTCGGCCTCATTCTCATCTCGCTGAGCTGTATCACAATTGGAGTCCGCGGACATTACTTTCCTCACGGTATGTGCAGGATAGCCATTGGATATAAATACTTGGCGAAGAAATCGAAGCTCACGATGAATGTAATCCGACTCACAAATGACATTAGCACGGTGAGTGAAGCACTTGATCACACCTAATTTCACATGAGGAGGGTGATGCGATGGAAAAAAAGTAAGATATTGTTAGTATTAGTAGGTTTGCGATAAACACTGCAAGTCAAACGATTACCATCTCTCTGAAGAAGTACATCGAGCATTGAGATCTTTCCGCCATCTTCTTTCTCCATTGTAAAGCGAATATCATCGCGAATCGAATTCAAATGATCAAGGAATCGAGTATCTTCACCATTTGGTAGGATCACGAAGGTGTCATCCACGTAGCGACAGTATGTATTCAAGTCGACGTTGAAAGAAGATATTGCTGTATTCTCAAATTCTTGAAGAAATAGTTCACAGAGAACAGGCGAAAGTGGCGAACCCATTGGGCAAGTTGATGTTCTGTAATATTTGTATATTCTGTAAATTATTTGCAGTAAAAATCGAGTCTTCACGAAAAGCAGATGACTGAAAATATTGTAGGGACAATCAGGACTTAAACTGACAGCTAAAATTTCAATAGAGATATTGATAAATATTCATGCTTGATTTTGTGAAACATGCTGTACTTAATCACGATTGTCTACAGCGAGGAATCTAAGCATAGCTCTTTTGAAATGACTGTGTGTAGTTTTCTTGAGAGTGCTTCGCATGACTTGTATAGACCTACATAAATCAGACTTTCAGACTTCAGCATCTCGAATTCAGCTCTGTACAATTCCTGTTGGTCTTGACGAATACAGATCTTCTCTGCCTCCCTCAACTCAAAAACAGTAAATACACCATGTCTCGTCGGCGTCCTTAGACAATTGTGACGAAAGCGCATGATCCATGTAGTTGTCACGCGAAATCGCTCCCAAGACGAAAAATTGGCTGGACTCCAGTGAGCTTCATCATCATTAGCGACACAAACCCTTTGATCACGATATACACAGTCCGCA
The DNA here is from genome assembly GCA_907163375.1 of Prostheceraeus crozeri. NCBI lineage: Eukaryota > Metazoa > Platyhelminthes > Polycladida > Euryleptidae > Prostheceraeus > Prostheceraeus crozeri. Next base: position 162,191 of record CAJQUW010013658.1, on the reverse strand, counting down.
TATCGGACGTCTTCGCTTCTTGCATTATCTCTTTATGAACAGAAAATTCATCAAAACAATCTGTCTTGAACTTAGGTGAAGAAGAAGTAAAATTCAGCAGCCACTCAGGACCACGGTTCCATAATTCGAGATTCTTTAATCTCGTCAAAGAGGCACCTCGCGATAGCACATCGGCTGGGTTTTCACGACTGACAACAAAACCAACTGAATCGATCTGTCAACGAACGAACTTCAGAAACTCTGTTGGCCACAAACGGTTTCCAGCTCTTATCATTTCTGATCCAACCACAGCAAATCAATGAGTCCGTCCAACAAAAACAAGTTTCAGATGAAAAAGATCTACCGATAGCTTTCAATACTTTGTTCAGTAGACGACTTCCTATCAAACACTCGAGTAATACTCGAGTATTTTCGAGTTGCTTCAGCAGTCTCACCAACACAAAGCACAACTGCTCTATCAGCCTTTCACGATGCGTCACAAAAAACATGGAATGATTAATCAGGTTTGATTCCTGGAAAGTATCTATTCAAATCCAAACTGGAGTGAAGAGGGATATCGGCTTCAAATGAGCGTATTTGCTGTTCGATGCTTCCTACTAATAATAATAAAGCGTCTATATTTTGAATGAAAATCGGTACAAATTTATGAAGTAATACACAAAAGTTACATAAACACTATACACAATTAAATTACAGATCCAGAAGTAATCATCGTTTGATATAATCATTATACATAGAGCAAACATACAAAATATAAGATCTGCTACGTCTGACAGTGCGTCTTGGAGGGAGCAAAAATCTACCAGAACGCGAGATAGGAGGCAATTTCTCATACAATATGAGATTGGGAGACATAATTTTCTGTAAGAAACGTAAGCTTAAGTCACTTCGACGATCACGTAAACTTGGTAGGTTAACTGATGCAGATGTAATTGAGCACAGAATAACCTCAAAACGGCGTTGAACACGATCTAGGCGATAAGGGATCATCCCATCCAACCTCGTTCTCCCACAGCCTTTGTAGAATAATCTTTTCCCACGTAACAAAGGGGGCAACCTGACCTAGTGGATCGAAAACACATTCCAAAAGACTTTGAAATCGTCTCTTTGTAGAAACGATCCCGTCATTGACTTCAAATGATCGGACTGACAACTTATCGGAACTGGTATCCCAACTCAAGCCAAGAACAGATGCATCTGTCTTATCATCGATCTCTAGTCCACTGTCTTTCAGTTTCTCTTTCACAGAATCTACATTTGAATTCCACTGACGCAAATTCATGCCAGCCTCTTTCAACAATGTTGTAATCATAACAGCCAGTTCTGCAGCATCAGCGTCAGAATCTGAGCCACTCAAAAAATCATCGACATAGAAGGATTGAGCCAATTTGTTGTTTACTGGACCCTTCGTTTCCAAATGATGATGCAACGTAGCGCTCAATAAAAACGGTGATGACCTAACCCCAAAGGGCAGTCGCTTGAACCTGTAAAGTTTCTCGATGCCGTCAAGATCAATCCAAATTAGCCGCAAATAATCTCTCTGTTGTTCATTGACTTGAATCTGCATGAATGCCTTTTCGATATCACTAATTATGCCAACTTTGGAAAGACGAAAGCGAAAGAACAATTCAACCAAGTCAGGCAGGAGATTAGGACCAGTTTCCAAACATTCGTTTTATGCTAAGCCATTAATATCTTTTGCACTAGCATCAAAGACCTGACGTACACGATATGTGGAAGTTTCGCTACTCTTGATGACAGGGTGATGCATCACATACTCGTAATGTCATTCTGTGATCTTGTGAAGTTTCTTCGATAAAATCATTTACAATTCATTCACAATTCATTTACAATCATTTACATCGATTGTTTCTCATTGATGAATCTTGGCGATTAAGCATTCTTTTGAGACGAGCGCAAGCACTATGGCGATTGCTCTTCAGGTTATCAATGCTTTGAGTGACCGGTAATGCTACTTCATAACGACTGCCATCAAATTTAACCGTCTCTTTGAAATAACTATACACTGGATCAATCTCACAAGAATCAGCTTCTGAAGGCAAAATTCCGAGAGATTCTAAGTCAAAGAAGGACTTTAAAGATGAAAAAGACTTATCGTCAACCTGCCGAGTAGACTGCACCAAATTCACTGATGTGTCACCAGAATCTCCAGAACTTTCATCCATTCGACCCGACAAAATTCAACCGAAAGCTCCTCCTCTAATGCTTTCATCCGAAACAAAATCCCGATGATAGTCTGCTCCTATCAAGACTTGTATCTCATCACTATCAGTTGCCTGACGATCTGACAATTTTGCGCAAATGATAGCACCAACTTTTTTCAAACATTTTGCTCAAAGACAGCTCACTTATGTAAATAAATCCGAAAAATTTGTCTCTGACACCAAAAACGCCGTTTGACAACCATAGCATGACAAAAAAGCATATTTTGTGTCACAAAATGTAAAAAAAGGGTACTATCGTTGGTGCTATTCTCTCCACAGACCGGAAAAGACGGGAAATATCAGATAAAATGAAAAAAAACGTTACTAGCCTCCTGATAGCACAAAATAATTTATCTGGAGAGCTAAACAAGCGGAGTTGGATGCTGGATTGTGTTGAGCAAATTCAATTGAGATGAGTGGAGGTCGATTGGAGTTGAATCGGCTTTGAGTAAATTATTTTGTGCTGTCAGGAGAATAGCACCAACGTTGGCACCAACGTTTTTGCACTTTTGACATAAAATATGTTTTTTTGTCATGCTATTGTTGTCAAACGGAGTTTTTGGTGTTTTTTGCATTTTTTCTACATAAGTGAACTGTCTGTTTGAAAAAAATTTTTGTTGAAAAAAATCTGTTTGAACAAAATGTTTGAAAAAAGTTGATGCTAACGTTGGTGCTAACTTCAGCGCTGTCAGCGCTGTCAGCAATCCTCCTCATTATCAGGGACATGCTCACTGGCGCTTACTCTGGAATCTCAGGGACAGGCATGGGTCTCCCATAATCATAAGCACTAGCTCGCATGGGCCAGGAACCCAACACGAATTAAGCCTTGTGCGTAATTAATGTACTTCCGAGTCTAGACAAGTTTTATTTAGCAATTACACTTACATACAAACATATACCAAAATCACATACAATTTCAAACTACATGTAACATCTGATACAAGATTCTCGTATGCTTACAGAGATCTGGTATGTTTTTCATATGAAATCTCACTTACTTTCTTATGTGATTGGTATGTAGCGATACGAACTATTCTACCTGTGATTGGCTGTTTTACACTGAAATACGAGTTGTTGGTATGTTTTATATACGAGACCCGATGCAAATTCATCCTTATTGGTATGCCTATGGTATGCATTTCTTCTGTGCAGCTTTAAGTCACATAGCAAAAAATTACATACTCCTGTCAAATATCTTCTTCAGTAATACCAGTCGCGAATATTTTTTGTATGATTGAGTGATGTTTAACTAGATTAGATTTATAGTGAATTTTATGCTCCACGAGATTGTCGTCGTTGCTACTTGTCTAGCAACATTAACAGGAGGTTTATCTAGGTCTACTTTATGAGCCAAATTGATTAACATCAATTCAGTTCAACGATTGTTGTCGTGAAATCATGTTGATTTATATATCTCAAACATAATTATTTTGCGTTCATGAATTATAATGTGTTTTTATTTCGGATTGACAATATGCTTTATTTCAAAATTACATAATTCATAATTGTTGATGGCTGAATACTTATTGATTATTCATGAAATGCCTTAGACTTACGTGCATTAAAATGGAATTCAGTATTGAAAGTAAGACTCTTGAATGTCATTATCTCACTACTTACAGAACAGTAGTAACATTAGTGTGATCTTTATTGACAAAAGGCCTTAAATCAAGATACTTTGGACATGCTTGATGCTTTCTTTTAACATTGTGCTGGTATGGCTTTAGTATGTAAAGCATACCACATTTGAAATAACATACAAAAGCATACAAATATATACCAAGAGAATACAGAAATATACCGAAAAAATATTTTCGTATGCATCCTTCGTATGTGATTGGTATTGAGAGATTTAAAGTGTAGATGAAAATAATGTCACAAGTAAGTGGCTCGAAAATGAGAAATTGCCTTGGCGCTTTCATGGTCATCGCCAACAATGAGGTATCTACTCAGAATTTAGCAAGCATCTTGACCTTGTCATGATAGCAGGGTTGGATGGTTTTTCCAGGGGTAGTAAGAACCGATAAAAACCGTTCTGAAAAAAACTTATAACAATGGGTAAAACTGGTGAAAATTCTATTTGTGATCCTATGATAATTAGAATAAAATTTAGCAGATATACGGTGCATTACGGTGTATTTGTAAAACGGGTACAATCTCAAGATTTAAGCTACGTTATTTGATGTAGAATTTTAAATCTACGACGAAAGACATGATCATGTGTCTTATGCATCAGTCATGCTAAGTTGATGAAATAAAATGTATTTATGGTCAATTCCTACTGTAGATGAAAGCACTGCTGCTGTACGATGATGCCTCAGTTCGATGAGCAGATAGTATAGAGATACGGACCAGTGTCATGTGGATATAAATTGGTTAACAGTGAATATTAATGGCAATGCAAGTTTCCCACGTACCCTAATATTTCCATTATTTCCCATTTTCCCTGAGTTTATCCGGTATTTACAGGTTTTCCACCTGCCCTGGTACAAACTAATCTTTCCCGCAAAATTGCTAGCCCTGATCATTACACTTCATTTTGCATCTCAGCAGTGCTTGCACACAAGAATGTGTTTACGCCTATGCTGCTGACATTTTGTCATGAATAGTAATCTGCACATTTCAAATGTAGGCTGCAGGATGACCAAAGTTTTATTGATGCGCTCATTTCATTTTTTAGATTTAACGGAGCAACATTTTTCCACTAACAAAAGCACTCATTTGATGACAGATCTGGAAGCATTGACGTCTGTTAAGTAAAGTGATTGCAAGTAGTGATGAAGTTCAGCTGTATTCTGAAAAGTTCAAGAAATTGATCACAAGGCATTTATCACAATTAGAAATACAAACATTATCAACACTAGAAGTTCACATACTTGTATATCAAGAATCTAGTTTCTCGATGAACGCTTTCCTCAATAATTTTCCTGCTGAGGATGTCGGAACTTCCTTCACAAACTTAACGCCTCCCTTTAATTGTGAGTATGGCTCCACTCTCTCGGCCACATACTGCTGAATCTCTTCAGAGTCAATTTCACCATTGGCAACTACGAAAGCAATGGGCCATTTCTCGTTGTTGATATTTTTTTCGAGAACTACACATTCCTCAACGTTTCTATTCACTTCCTGGATCTCATGATATACCGTCCTGTGGGTGTGAATCAGCTATGTCATCGCATCGCTTTTAAAGATACTGCTTGCCACCGCATTCTTCCAATGGACTCCCACCATGTCCCGCATGTCTTTAGAGGAGTGGTCTACTCTCAGATTCTTCGCTGGGCCACACGTTCTTCAACCCAAGAGGACTTCAATGCCACAACTCAAGTTGTATTTCCAAATTGGCGGGCCCAGGGTGTCACAAGGTCAACATTAAGGTCCGCTAAGAGAAGAGTCCTTACCCTCACCGGCTTCCGCTTTGATTGGCGTCCGGGCTTCAGAGCTTGTGAGGGCCCTCGCTGTCGTCTTTGTATGCATGCAAAGCCCCTGCTTTATTTTAGAGGCCACTTAGCCACAGATGTTTTTCCCATTTTATTTAATTTCTCGTGTTCGACTAGTAACTGTGTCTATGTCATCGAATGTCGGCAATGTTTTATTCGTTATGTTGGCCAGACAAGCTATCCTCTACGCCACCGCATTGGGCAGCATCTCCGGGACATTCGCGATCGCACCCCTACTTCTCCGCTTGTGCCACATTTCACTGATGTTCATAGTTCTTCTGATTTAGCTTTTTTTGCTATAGATCGATGTCCGTCTAAGAGTCACAGGCTCATGAAAGAGTCCAAATGGATTGGCACTCTGCATACGGGCCGCCCGCTGGGACTTAACAGGGCTGTAACTCCAGCTGTCAGTACTGTTAACCTTTTGACGTCACATGGAGAGTGTACTGCGCGGCTCAATTCCTTTATCCGAAGTGCCTGTCGCGATGTTCCTGACATTTCTGTTCGTCTATCATACAAAACTGATCGTAACCTTTTGTCATTCTTACGTTGATGTTTTTTCCGCTTCTTCTACTCTTGTGCAGGATTTTCATATTTTGTTCATGTATTTATTGTATATATCCTGAATAATCTGCCTTAATTTACTTATCAGTATTCCATTTGCGTTTTTCCTCTTATTTAATTTATTTTATGATCCTTTTTCGACTTTTTATCTTTATCATTCTTCAATAGGTATTATTCTTTCTTGCGCTTAGGTGCATTTGTTTATTTCTCTCATATCGGTTCGGATTTACTGTCTTTTGTTGAAGTATGGTATTTTTGCCGTATTCATTTCTGTGACCATCTTCTATGTTTGAGCTTTCCCTTTAAATACTGATTTTCGGGTTTTTTTTTTCCTTGACTTGTTTTGCGTATAGGTCACCCAGCTGTGCTGTCTGATGAGCTGTTTATTGTTCAAACCGAATCAATGCTGACATATTCATTTTTATTTCTTCTTGTGAAATTTCTATGCCAGCATGTCCTGTTTTTAGAAAGCTATGACTTTCAATTTGCTGAGTAATTGTGCACCTGTTCACCATTTAGTTCTTAACTGTGCCTAATTTCTACAATGTAGTGCTGGACTCTCTATTGTGTAACCAAAGCATGTCAATGTTCAGATTATTGATTGTCATTTGCATCAGCTACTTGTAAAATTCAGTTCTTGTGACAAAACCACTGAAGAAGGTCGTAGGACCGAAATATATTTGGTGCCAAGAACTCTGTGCCTTTTTTGGATTCAAGTATTGACTATCGAGGGGGCAGGAGAGCGACATGCGTCGATCTTTTGGTCGACGCTTTTCCTCAAACAGTGAAATTGAGCTGTAAATATTTCACTTGATGTGTTTGTTCGTCTGCGCTAGTTGGCTAGTGATGTGTATAAATTTGAATATGAATATAATTCTTGGTTTACTAGACACGTCTGGCTTTTTACATAACACAACGCAAAGATACGTCCTAACCGCGCATATTTGGTGCCGTGACCAGGATTACATCGGTCAAATAATTGTGTCAAAGGTCACGTATTTGATTAATGTGACACTTTTGGTATCGTCTTGCTGAGTCAGGAAAATCTATTGTTGCGTCTATTTCTTGCGGAGACAAGAACTGTTGTCGCTCATATTTTGACTGCATATCATCCTCTGCTTTGTTCATTCTTACATTTTATCCGTCGGTAACAAAGGGACTGTGTGTACACTGTAAATCGCTCAATACGAATTACATACGAAGGATGCATACGAAAATATTTTTTCGGTATATTTCTGTATTCTCTTGGTATATATTTGTATGCTTTTGTATGTTATTTCAAATGTGGTATGCTTTACATACTAAAGCCATACAAGCACAATGTTAAAAGAAAGCATCAAGCATGTCCAAAGTATCTTGATTTAAGGCCTTTTGTCAATAAAGATCACACTAATGTTACTACTGTTCTGTAAGTAGTGAGATAATGACATTCAAGAGTCTTACTTTCAATACTGAATTCCATTTTAATGCACGTAAGTCTAAGGCATTTCATGAATAATCAATAAGTATTCAGCCATCAACAATTATGAATTATGTAATTTTGAAATAAAGCATATTGTCAATCCGAAATAAAAACACATTATAATTCATGAACGCAAAATAATTATGTTTGAGATATATAAGTCAACATGATTTCAATAAAGATATAGTATAAATGAAATGATGTTTATCAACTTGGGTCATAAAGTAGAGTTAAATAAACGTCATGCTAATGTTGCCAGATAAGTAGCATCGACCGCATATTCGTGGAGCATAAAATTCACAATGAATCTAATGTAGTCAAATATAACTCTATCAAACAAAAAATATTCACCACTTGTATTACCGAAAAAAGTTATTTGACAGTAGTATGTAATACACATATTTTTTGCTATGTGACTTAAACCTGCACAGAAGAAATGCATACCATAGGCATACCAATAATGATGAATTTGCATCGGGTCTCGTATATAAAACATACCAACAACTCGTATTTCAGTGTAAAACAGCCAATCACAGATAGAATAGTTCGTATCGCTACATACCAAATCACTGAAGAAAGTAAGTGAGATTTCGTATGAAAAACATACCAGATCTCTGTAAGCATACGAGAATCTCGTATCAGATGTTACATGTAGTTTGAAATTGTATGTGATTTTGGTATATGTTTGTATGTAAGTGTAATTGCTAAATAAAACTTGTCTAGACTCGGAAGTGCATTAATTACGCACAAGGCTTAATTCGTGTTGGGTTCCTGACCCAGTTTTTCGTATATACTGTTTTCGTATCCAGCGATTTACAGTGTAAAGATGGAAGATATCTCTGTTGTGATACGTAGGCGATCTGCGTTGAAGGGTTGGATTCGCCGATCATTGATTCCTATAAATGAACTTTGTGACTCCGACACCTACGATAAATGTGCAATTTTATCAGAGTTTGAGTGTTTAAAAGAGAGAGCTGACGCATTGAATTCTGTTCAGCGCATAGTAGAATCCTTGCTTGAAAGTGATGATGATATTCAAGCAGATATTGTTCGTGAGGATTAGTTCCTCGATGAGATTATGAAGTGTCGTGTCAAGGTTAAGAAACTTTTGTCGGTTAGTGATTCTGTGAGTAATCATTCTGGTTCTTCTCTTCCATCTGTTCTGCGAGGGCACAAGTGAATCTCCCTAAGATCAATTTGCCTATTTTTAGTGGTGATTATTTGAAGTGGACTGAATTCAGGGATCTTTTCCACGCTTCAGTTCACAGTAGGGAAGATCTTTGAAATGTTGCTAAATTGTCCTATTTGATGGGATTGGTCACTGGTGAGGCAGCAAGTTGTGTTACTGGGCTGTCGATCACATCTCATAATTATGAGGTTGCGTGTCAACTGTTGAACGAGAGATCCGGAAAGCTTTACATGTGTGAATTAAAGGGTAACGTGTGCTGGCTCATACAATTTATTTCTGAAAGTTTTCTTTAACACACTACAAAATAGCCAACGTATAATTGTTAGCTCATTTAAAGAAGTCACGAAAAATTAACATTCACATAGTTCGTTCACAACAGAAAGCCAGGTCGTGCTAAGAGGGCTCATCTTGACGCTTTGTTAACAATGCAACCCCCACAGTCAAACTCCAAGTCATTGAGAATTTCATGACAGTCTGCAAAACCTCGGTGTCCCTGACAGTGATTTTGGATTTGAGTGTGTAGTGATAATACTTTCTAAACTCCCAAAATGTGTTCTTCTCGAGCTGACAAGGTCTATTGACTTGCAATCAGATGATCTGAAATTGTCATATGTCATTGATAAGTTGCACAAAGAGGTCACATTGAGAGAAAGTGTCAGCGATACAAAAGAGTTACGAATTGTGGGTGAGCTGAAAAGCGAAATTTCTAACAGCAATAATCGTGTTCCTAAAGGTCATGTGGCTTCTTCACTTCGAGTGTCATGTGAGAAAATGTCCCAAGCTACATCTTGTGCTTTTGTGAGGGATCTCATAAATGCTACACTTTTCAAAATGTTGAGTCAAATATTAAAGTGACCAAAGTTAAGGATATAGCCAAAGACAAAAGGCTCTGTTTCATCTGTCTAGGCACTCATTTGAGAAAGTTCTGTAAGTGGAAGAAAAAGTGCATTCACTGTGATTCCTTTTCTCATCACAAATTTCTGTGCGATAAAAGGCTGGTTGAGAGTCATAAGACTTCTGATTCTCGTTGTGCCACTGAAATTGTCCAAGCGCACTTGTCTTCTGATACTCGTCGTGGAATTTTGCAGGTAGCCGTTGCAAAGATGTCTCATCCAGCGAGTAGGAAAAGTCGAGCTGTTCGAATTTTGTTTGATCCTGGATATGAGAGAAGTTTTATTTGTAAAAAGCTTTGTGATCACTTGCGATTGCACAAGGAAGATTGTGAAGCCATTACAGTTCGAGGGCTCAGAGGAAGTTTAACTTTTAGTGGGAATTTGCTTCGTGTTTCGTGTTACATCTCAGCGATAGATAGGCCGAATAAATCCAACTTTCTCAATCTGATATCAATTGATAAGCTCTGTCATACTCCACGCAGGGTAATCAAGCTACCTACATCATTTGCACATCTAGCATTGTCAGATTGTCAAGCAACTGATACTGATGAGATCCAAGTCTTGATAGGAACAGACTATTATTGGGATTTTGCTTCGGATGAAAGCGTTAGAGAAGACAAGGTTGTCGCGATGAAGACATCTTTCGGTTGGATTTTGTCGGGTAGAATGGATGAAAGTTCTGGAGATTCTGGTGACACATCAGTGAATTTGGTTGCAGTCTACTCGGCAGGTTGACGACGAGTATTTTTCATCTTTAAAGTCTTTCTTTGACTTAGAATCTCTCGGAATTTTGCCTTCAGAAGCTGATTCTTGTCAGATTGATCCAGTGTATAGTTATTTCAAAGAGACGGTTAAATTTGATGGCAGTCGTTATGAAGTAGCATTACCGGTCACTCAAAGCATTGATAACCTGAAGAGCAATCGCCATAGTGCTTGCGCTCGTCTCAAAAGAATGCTTAATCGCCAAGATTCATCAATGAGAAACAATCGATGTAAATGATTGTAAATGAATTGTGAATGAATTGTAAATGATTTTATCGAAGAAACTTCACAAGATCACAGAATGACATTACGAGTATGTGATGCATCACCCTGTCATCAAGAGTAGCGAAACTTCCACATATCGTGTACGTCAGGTCTTTGATGCTAGTGCAAAAGATATTAATGACTTAGCATAAAACGAATATTTAGAAACTGGTCCTAATCTCCTGCCTGACTTGGTTGAATTGTTCTTTCGCTTTCGTCTTTCCAAAGTTGGCATAATTAGTGATATCGAAAAGGCATTCATGCAGATTCAAGTCAATGAACAACAGAGAGATTATTTGCGGCTAATTTGGATTGATCTTGACGGCATCGAGAAACTTTACAGGTTCAAGCGACTGCCCTTTGGGGTTAGGTCATCACCGTTTTTATTGAGCGCTACGTTGCATCATCATTTGGAAACGAAGGGTCCAGTAAACAACAAATTGGCTCAATCCTTCTATGTCGATGATTTTTTGAGTGGCTCAGATTCTGACGCTGATGCTGCAGAACTGGCTGTTATGATTACAACATTGTTGAAAGAGGCTGGCATGAATTTGCGTCAGTGGAATTCAAATGTAGATTCTGTGAAAGAGAAACTGAAAGACAGTGGACTAGAGATCGATGATAAGACAGATGCATCTGTTCTTGGCTTGAGTTGGGATACCAGTTCCGATAAGTTGTCAGTCCGATCATTTGAAGTCAATGATGGGATCGTTTCTACAAAGAGACGATTTCAAAGTCTTTTGGGATGTGTTTTCGATCCACTAGGTCAGGTTGCCCCCTTTGTTACGTGGGAAAAGATTATTCTACAAAGGCTGTGGGAGAACGAGGTTGGATGGGATGATCCCTTATCGCCTAGATCGTGTTCAACGCCGTTTTGAGGTTATTCTGTGCTCAATTACATCTGCATCAGTTAACCTACCAAGTTTACGTGATCGTCGAAGTGACTTAAGCTTACGTTTCTTACAGAAAATTATGTCTCCCAATCTCATATTGTATGAGAAATTGCCTCCTATCTCGCGTTCTGGTAGATTTTTGCTCCCTCCAAGACGCACTGTCAGACGTAGCAGATCTTATATTTTGTATGTTTGCTCTATGTATAATGATTATATCAAACGATGATTACTTCTGGATCTGTAATTTAATTGTGTATAGTGTTTATGTAACTTTTGTGTATTACTTCATAAATTTGTACCGATTTTCATTCAAAATATAGACGCTTTATTATTATTAGTAGGAAGCATCGAACAGCAAATACGCTCATTTGAAGCCGATATCCCTCTTCTCTCCAGTTTGGATTTGAATAGATACTTTCCAGGAATCAAACCTGATTAATCATTCCATGTTTTTTGTGACGCATCGTGAAAGGCTGATAGATGACATTCTTGTCTCCTCTGGAAGATCGAGCTCGTGTCCACTGATAATACTCCATCAAAAGTCATATCTGGCTCGTTTTGTCGTTCGGTTCTATCATGAATCTATATGTCATGGAGGAAGCACTCTTGCTGAAGTCCAACAAAAGTTCTGGGTGGTTCATGGTCGTCGAGTATGTTGATCAGTGATACATGAATGTCGAAAGTACCGTCGTTTTGATGCTAGACCTTTTGAATCGTGAGAATCGGCTTTTCCTTTGAGACGTTCAACAAGGTTGTTCAACAACCTTTTCAGTCTACTTGATTAGATTTTGGTGGTCCTTTGATCACAAAGAGCGGTGAGAAAGCATGCTTCCTGGTTATGACATGCTTCACTGTGCGAGCTATTCATCTTGAATTGGTATGTAATATGACAACCAAATCATTGCTGCTATCTCTTCGCAGGTTCCTTGCACGCAAGAGAACGCCTGAACATATTTATTCTGACAATACGCAAAGTTTCAAAATGGCAGCCAAACAGTTACGAGTTATACAATGGGAATTTATTCCGCCTAAGGCTCCATGGTTTGGTGGGCTGTATGAACGTTTGGTAGGATCGGTCAAGCGTGCACTTAGGCGTACTTTAGGAAACTCAGTTCAGTCTTTCCGCGAATTGGAAACTATCTTGATTGATGTCGAGTCAGCAATTAACAAGCGACCTATTTCATGTGTTTCTTCTGATATCAAAGATCCAGTTCCTCTTACTCCAAGAGATGTTCTACTTTGCGAAGCACCTGGTTCAAGTCAGAATCATCAAGCAGATGAATCGTTGGCACGTACTGACGTTCAACAATTGTACGGGAAGAAAAAGGGACTAGTGATGAGCTTGTGGAAAAGATGGAAGAAGGAGTATCTTACTTTTTTGCACTCCTGGAGACGTGACAGGAAAGTTCATTGTAGAGTTCCGAGCGTTGGTGATGTTGTCTTAATGGAGGATAGTACTTGTGGTAGGTTGAATTGGCCGTTAGGTGTGATTTCTGAAGTTATTGCTGGATCAGATAGAAAGGTGAGAGTGACTCGGGTTTGTAAGGGGAATCGTACTTTTCTTCGTCCGATCAAGAGATTATACCTTTTAGAGAGTGCTTATAGTGATGAAATCGAGCGAACTCAGTCTCCTCCGATCGTATGTAATGACACTAGTTCTGTTATGCCGTCGAGTGATTTAGTGAATGGAATTCCAACAAATTCAGAGGTGGACGAAGACAGGAACAAAGTCAAGAAATGTCTGAAGACTCGAAGTGAAGTACTGATCGAAGAACCTGAACGCTTCTTTTGATGTTCATCAGTAATTCACGAACGGCATCTAATTTTTCTAATTATTCTGTAAATATGCTATGTGTCAGCGAGTGTAATTTTTTAACTTTGTATTCCAAGTCAACGCATGTATCACGCGTTGAGCGGGGAGTGTGTGAAATGGAGCTGTAAATATTTCACTTGATGTGTTTGTTTGTCTGCGCTAGTTAGCTAGCGATGTGTATAAATTTAAATATGAATATAATTCTTGGTTTACTAGACACGTCTGGCTTTTTACATAACACAACGCAAAGATACGTCCTAACCGCGCACAACAATTGCATCAAATTGTAGTTAACATTATTAATAGGGACTGGTGAGCAGTAGGCCTGCATAAATCCTACCATGCATCTATCTGTGAGTAGCTCTTTGCATAGTTTCATAATTTGCAATATCTGTCAGAATTGAGCACATCTAAATCAAAATACCGCATTCCTTCGAATAGCTGCAACGACTGCGATTGAAATCTGTTCTCTTTGCTGCGTCTTCACATCTGGTTGGGATTTATTAAGCATTAGGCACCTTTGCGAATGCATTGAAAATTATTATTGGCTGTGAAAAAATATCGATTTGATATAGTTGAGCTTTTGAGTGATGGCATGACACTAAAACCGTCATACATGTAACATTCATTCGGCTTACTTTGTTGACAATCAGAATTATAAAAAATAAAAATTTAGTTCAACCAGAGTGTATTGTAAAACGTTTCAATAATAATTCCCGGCTAGTATTAAGAAAATTCAATAAAGTAATAGATAATGCGAGCTGTTATTGCAGTCCTCATTTCATTGTCAAATATTTCCCTGATAAAGTGTTCTCATTGTTCTGGCCACCTATACCTGCATGTATGCTAACACCCGCTAGCCATTTTCTGCGCAATATCTAGTGAAATTTCAGCAGGAAATCATTAGATTATACTTTTAAAACACTCCTGACATGTCGCCAAATGTTCATGTTACTGCTATCGACATAGTAGTGAATTGCTCACTTGGAGTGAGCACACTTAGCAAACTTGTAAGGAAGCGTCATCCAAAGCAGCTATTTTGTGTCCATTTAAGCCATTTTTACGAGTGCACTAGTGCACTTGTGTAAAATATATTTTTGTTGTATTTTCGAAGTGCTTTCGAATACTGTTCACTTGCCTTTGTTAGACTTCTTGTCAATCAATCAAATTTGAGACCGTTGTCATAGACTCATATGCTATACCTCCCAATGTCTGTGTACAAATTTTGTTTCTTTACATTGTCGTAGCTCAAAGTAATAGTTTCTATATTTATATAGTGAAGCTTGCTAATTAAGGTTTTACTTGCACATTGCAACTGCTTCTGTTAAAGCTGTTTTTCTGATCAATAGTGCAATGACTGATGTTCAACGTCTTTCATTATTGAGGTAATTGATTCAATAAACGTTATTTATTGTAATTATTATCTCTGCTTCGTCGCTGTTTGACGAGAATAATGTGCTGAAAACGTGATTAACGAAAATTCCCGAAGAAGCGGTCTGTTTGATCAAGGTTGCAGCTTGTCAGAAGTGAAGCGATGGGAAAGGCGATTCTGACAAACTGGCAAACCCGTATAGTTTCTACCACATGTTTCATTTTCTTCTAATCGCATTAATATGTCAAGAGTTGCATGTAATTTTTTTATGTTGCACATGTTGTGCAATAGGCTACCATTTTAAGATCAAACTTGTAATATTGAACTCGATTCCATTGCACGCAAGTCAAACGTAGGAAGTTCACAGAAATAAATAATGCACATTAAATAATTTTGAAAATACGATTAAAATAAATCTGAAGTGATAATGCATGCTAATTTCACTTCATTTTTAATTTGTACTTTATAATCTTTTTCTCATACCTCGCGCGCTTGCATTTCCACTGTAGTTATGACGTATTGCAGCTTATTCTATGAAGTAATCTTCTAAAATGCGATAAAATAAATGAAGCTGCAAAATGTATCTCAGTTTCGTTATTTCGGGAGAATGATTCAACAGCTGTCTGCTAAACATTTCATTTTACTTACCACTCCTTCTTCCTTAATTATCAATTCGTCAATTCGATCCACAACGTAAAGATGACCATCCTCATCAAGCCATCCGTAGTCGCAAGTGTGATACCATCCATCTTTGAGAACATCTTTTGTCTTCCTCTCATTCTTGAAATATCCTTTCATCAACGATGGTGATTTCAGCAAAATATGTCCTGCTTCCCCTTGCTTACAAATCTTATCTTCATTTAATGGATTAACAACTTTGATTTCAACTTGTGGAAGGGCAGTTCCACACGTGCCCACTTTCTTTGGGTTCATGCGATCCTCTGGGGATGCCATTGTGGATATGCCGCACGTTTCAGTCATGGCATATGCCTGCAAAATGATAAGACTTCAATGTAGTGATTTTGACAAATTGAAGTTTACAATTTAATCCAATCGATGCACATGGTAAAATCAAACCAGCAAAAAACGTAATTGGAATGGCCTTTTTTCGTTTTGAAAAGAATCATCGAAGCAGGAAGCATAGCACGAAGAGCTTCAAAAGCCTTCCCAGCACCTTAAAAAGCAGATTAGCGAATACTGCCTTTGACACTTCGACAAAAATAGCTTCATTACAGTAGTATAGCTACGTCACTAGCCTTAGGAGGGAGGGTTTTACACATTTTTTGCTGTTGCTCCGAAACCCTAACATCTGCGACTCTAGTTCTTGCGACCTTTAGCTGCTATATATTTCTGACGATCAATGGCCCGACAGACGATAGAAATCCATCTTTTCGCTTTTCTCAAGTTAGTGAGACTAGAATGGACAACAGCTGCTTGTTGGTGGAAATTTCATCTGCTTTCTTTCATATGCGCCGATTGCTAGGGTAGATCTTTGGAACAATAAAATCACTAAGACAGGCAACCACAGAATTATTTTCATACAATCATTTTCAGTGACTCTCATCAACCGGACCACACAGCAAAGAGACACAGTCGATGTCAAGTTCTACACAGAAGTTTGTGAACGTTTGTTCGTGAGCCTGCTAACCTTTTTAATAATGATCGGACGGCGTGGACCAACATTGTCGAGAAAACTTTTGCGCAATGATCTGAATTCTTCGAATCTGAAGGAATCGCGGCGATCGGAGCATTTTGAAGGAATTCACAGCAATCCGCAAGCGGCGCACGACTACTTTTCCAATCTCTGCGAGGTATTATAACTTTCCTTCTGCCCACTTAGCAAGTTTTTGCATGTGCCATCGTTTTGAATCAGTTTGCACTTCTAGCAAAGTGATACACTAAATAATCTAATTCTGTGCATGCAAAAGTTGTAGATTCTTGCCGCAAGGTAATTTATTGCAAGTTACTTTGTCAAAATGCTTTTATATGCAAATAGAATTAAATGATGTCAATCGTGAATATCTACAAAGCACACAAATAAGCTGTCTTTCCCATCCAATTGTCAACCATGGGGATTTCTATGCGTCCAACCATCAAAAAATTGATTCTTATGTAAAAGTATCGGATACTGCTTGAGACTTGAGGGGGATCAATGGACGATTCTACAAATTTTTCATTTGCTTCAAATGAATATCACGGCATTGGGATAGTTGATTTTTAGTAAAAACAATTGTGTTTACGTGTAGCACATCGATTTAATCAATCGTTTGAGTGTCATTCAGCCTTCTTAGTAATCATATGCAAAAATATGCATAGTATCAGTTGTATTGAGAGGTAGTTTCGCGATGTTTAGTGCTATAATAAAGGCTCAGATGAATAATTTTATTGAAATTGTTTTATTCTGTGCTGCAGAACTCTTGCATTTGTCCTTTAATTTATATCTACTCATCCCTACTGGACATAGGCCTTAATAGGGGCCATAACTGCTACACATTTAGACTCTCAAGACAGCTGTGGCGGTCTCAAACTCATCAACTATACTGCTGTGAAAACTCTGTCAACAGTCTAGTTTTGGTGTCCAACTCTGAATATGATGACAGCCCGTCTTCAGGTCACTGAGGGTTAAATCTAAATAATGAATTGAATGCATCAATAAAACTTTGGTCATCCTGCTGCATACATCGGAATGTGCAGAGTATCATCCCTGTACGGCATCACAGCAGCAGCAGCAACATAGGCGTACGAGTAAACACATTCTAATGTCAATATCAAGCGCTACTGAGATGCAAAATGAAGTGTAATGACCAGGGTCGAAACGTGGAAGATAAATTAGCCTACGCAATACGTGATTATTATTTACACGTGCACTTAACTTTAGACTATGATGAGGTTCAAGACTAAATCAATGTGGTTCAAATGCTCGTTTACGCAATTCAGTGCCTCTGGCTGTTCATGAGGTTGAAAAGATATTTCTATCCGCCCTAAGGTTAAATTGATAAGGCTAAACTTGATCTAATCCCGCCTGCTTATAAAGGTCGCCGACCTCTGGTATATATGTTTATAATCTCCATTATATGAAAAGCATTGGCTAATTGCAGTGGAGTGCAGTGCCACTCATCTATAGGCATGCGATGCACAGAATCGGATTTTTTAGACGCCCATGTGCTCAAAGATAATGCATCGTCTTTGCACATTTCATCATTTATCATATTTGATATCGAAAAGGGCGTTAATTCAGTTTCTTATATCTTGAACATTTTCATTACCCTGTTGGCTACTGTTGAAAAGCTATTTGTTCTAATGATGCAGCAGAACTCTTGCATCATCGGAAGGTGCATTAAATGCATTAAATGCATCGGAATGTGGAATTACCATTATCCACTATGTGTAGTGTCAGAATCGGTGTAGTAGCATTATAGTAATTCCATGTTTTACCTCCACTTTCCAATTTTTATCCATCGATCTCCTGTTGTTTTATAATATCCATTTTTAATTTCCTTAACCTATGGTGACCATTGTCCTATTGTATTTCCACTACCTGCATCTGTAGTCGGTAAGGTATATTAGACGTCTGTTTTGAACATGTATGCGGCAATGTTTGGAATCTATGCTATTAGTATATTAACAGTAAGAATGAGTAGTGTTACAAATCTTAAGATTTCCACTTTTACCAGATATTGGGCCAAAGCTGATCAATTTTAATTCGTTGCCACGAGAAAGCTCCATTGAGTTCTTTTAAGAACTGATTAATGCAATGGTTACAGTAGCATTTCATTTGTACACTTGCGGATTGGAGAACGCCATCAGTCCCCATTAGGATTACTTCAATTAATAATTTGAATTAGTAAGCATTATATTCTATTATAAATGGCTGCTGGGATGATTTTCATCATCGTATGAGAATTCATATCGTTAGCAATGTCAAATATAGCTCTACATTCAAGACTCACCTTTGTTCTTTCTCCCATAACATGATGATGGATAACCAATATAACCCATCGGATCGGCGCATACACTGCATACATGCATACAAGTCATTCTGTCAGTCTGATGAGGTCCGGTCTATCACTATAAATTTCCCTAAAGTCAGGGATGCGATAATTTCGCCGAATGCACCCAGCATTTCATTTCGCAGGCTTTTGTATAGAAAGTTCGCGAGAAACCAGAGTGCACAGACTGCGAGTCAGTCAATGCAAATAGATAGCACCAGTGAATGCGGCGATGCCTCACCTTTGTCATAGATCTTAAAGATGTGACTTCCCGAAATAAGATAGCTTTCCACTGGATTTTGTGCGAGATTCAGTGCCCAAATTATCATCAGTCCTAGGAGAGACAAAAATGGCTAGCTTACAGATTTTCAGCAAGGCATTCGCCGTATGCATCGCTTCTATTGACCGATCGCCACTGTGGTTAAAATTTTCAGATAGAATTAGCAGATTTGTATCAGACTATAAAGTGACTTATTTTCAACATCTATAAAAGTGGCTCACCTGATAAAACTGGACACTTGGACATCTCTCTTGAATCTTCAAGGTAACAAAATTTTCAGTTTCTTTCGGCATCGGTGCACCTGCGTATGCAATATATCTGAGACTGGATAAATCATGCTTCATTATTTCTGGTGAAGAAGCGATTGCGTGAAGAGTAGCAGGAGATGCAACTAGAATTGTTGCATTATATTCAGATATTGCAGAAATTACGTTATTGGGTTTAAATCCTGGCAAGTCGACGACTTGGACACCGCGATACATGAAAGCGCCATATGGAGCATTGAAAGCGGAAGCGTAGCTGAAAGGTGTAAAAGACGCAACAATATCGCCTTTACCAATAGGCAAAGATGCCCTCGCGAATGTGACCTTTAAAGCTTTATGAGTATTCATTACTGACTTGGACATACCAGTTGTACCACCTGTATGCAGCATTGCTGCAACACAGTCATCCTCTTTGATAAGAATTCTCCCGAATGGACTCATATCTCCAGGATCGTCGAATAGATCCTTTATATTCTTGAAGTTTGACGGTGGCATGCCAATTACAAAAACATCATCAATTTTGATGTTTCCTTTTTCCAGTGAAGCAAGTAAGGTTGATGCTCGTTCTGCAGAAGTCACTACAAAACGAGGCTGTACGCGCCCGAGATGGTAAATCAGCTCATCCACGGAGATGCTTGGTTTTATGAGATCTAATGTACCTCCCGTTGCCATCGTGCCATATGAAATTGGCGCATTCTCAATGCAGTTGAGCGTGAATAGAGAGAGGAACTGATCACATCCAAAACCTCTCTTTAGGAGAGCACTGGCTATTGAGATTGATTGACGTTTGAGTTGTCCATACGTTAAAGTCTGTTGTGAATCTTGTTGAATGATTGCAACCTCATCTGATGAGAAAGAGTCGAGCTTTTGGAAAACAAACTCAGTGATTGTTGGCGCTTCAGCAGCTTCACAATACATGCTGATCGTTTGCTCCTCCACTAATTCTATATGAGGATTACAGCAGCACTCTGAAGTATAGGTGAACCACAAATCAATTGTTTACACTTGAGCTTGCCTGTGGATGTCTATTGAATGAGCATGCGAGAAATGTCAAATTAAAGGTCAGCTCTTTGATCACGATGAGATAAAAGGTCATTTGAGTGATAGATGCACAGTTTAAACATAATTTAGTCGTCTGCACGATCTCTGATATCACAGTTAGCAAATCACGGCAATTGAAAGCCGCAAACACACTTAGCAAATGCAGGCAGACATGACTATATCGTAAATGTAGTCATTGACACCTCAAGCACTGACGCAAGCGAATGCCATTTATAGTATTGATAACATGCACCGCCGAATGTAGATGACCTCAGAGGATCTATTGAACATTTCAGTATTTCTGACTTTCAACAGGTTATCCGAATCAAAAGGGGAACAATACACACATGGCGTGCAATACCTACTTGACATCGTAAAAGCCAGCCGCAAGTAATTGCTCAATGCAGTTTAACTTATTGATTTTGATCATTCATCGCCGGCGTGACAATTTTGTGACCCTACATTAAATTGTCTAAATGCATGTCTAAATGTGAATGCGAGCAGTGGCAATAGTGACGACAGATGTACATGGTAGTAGATGGAGAAGCTTATCTCATTTAAAATACTATTTTTGAATATCTTAGACCAGAAGTTATTCTGGATTTTAGGAATCTCTTCCAAGGTTTACTCAATCAGGATGAATCTCATCTTGAAACTCTTCATTGAGCTGGAAAGCCTAAAAACTATGATCCATGTAGTGGCTCATTGAAACGCAATTGGTTAGAATACCATCTATATTTGAGTCACATAAGAAATCGGTGAGTGCATCACAAGCAACACGGATATCAATGAACAAAAAGCGAATTAGAAGTACTCAGATTCTAAAAGGGCGCAAGAAAGACTAAATAAAGCCCAAATCGGCACAAAAGGATTAGTTCTTTAAGCTTTTCTTTCTAGCAAGAGGAGAACTCAAAACACTAACTGGCTCACGATGTAAGAGGCGAAAAGGTTAGCCCGGATCTGAAGCTCCACTGCGAACTGTAGAGTACGAAAGCTGGCTGATTTTGACTACGAAACCGATGTACAAAACGAGAAAAACAAAATGTACGGAAACATTTTTGTTCGTGCTCATACGGTACGAACAATAGTGCTATTGTACATTTTATTATTCTCGTTTTGTACATCGATTTCGTAAGTAGCTCTGGTATTTCACAGTTTGCAGTGTACTTGTGAGAACAGCCTCGCACAGCATCATAATCTTGCAGTATCTGTAAAGGTGACGATACGAAGGACCCTTCTTTCTAATGTAATTCTAATAAGATTCGTGGTCATGTTGCATATAGCAGGAAAGCAGTATAATAATAATAATCGTTTATTTCCAAGAAGCCTCAGTACTGGAAATCGTGAGGCCGATATGCGAATAAAACAGTTACAAAAATCAATAAGTCAATAACAAATTAAAAAAAACTTCAAAAACACTATTTTCAACATAATCCTCAGTAAAATGTGCGCATCATTGTGACTAAAAATAAGTTTTGTTACCTATATATATACTTACTATATGGATCGAGAGAAGGGATTAATGTCAGGACCAAGATGGTTGAGAGGATAGGCATGATCACTTATCAACGATTTGAATAATTTTGCGGACGCATAAGGTGATGATATTCAAGTGGGAAAGAATGGACACATTGGCAATTTGAAGAACCACAGACAGTTCAGCTGCCATCCGAAGAGAGGAAGCCGCGTTGATGTTGAAAAGTACTGATGATGCGCGTTCGAGAATACCCCGCATTGAGCAATTATGCTTAGTGACAAGATGTCTTTGGATAAAAGCGGTTTTAGCCGTCTTAGAACTGAAAGTCGAGAAGATGCCTTCTTAGTAATTGCATTCACTTGCGAGCCCAATTTAAAGATTCGTCAAAAATTACCTCCAAGAAACTTCAAAGTAGATTTTACAGGAATTCCAAGAATAACAAATTTTGAAAAATCATAATATCGTGATTTGGAAATGAAAATTTGTTGACATTTTTCCTCCTTGGTTTGCATCATGTTGTTTTCAGTCCAAATCAACACCTCTCGATAGCCCTTGGTGATGCTACTGCAAGATTCGCCTTTCCGAACTTTTGCTATCATCACAATATCATCTGCGTATTTGGTCACTAGAATGTTTTCATCCGTTAATTGAAGGTCAGAGATAAAAACGCCGAAACAAGAGGGCGAAAGAGGATCTCTGAGTTATCCCACTGATTGCAGGCACACTGTACACTGATTGCAGGTGCATTGAGAGCAGATGGCATCCTATGACATCCTTTTCTTGGAAAGATTTGGTCACGAAATTCTCAATCTTAAGCATTGGACAAGTGGTTAAACTTTTCCTACGGAAACCAAACTGTCCTTTGTCAAATCAATCTGTGAAATGTTGTCTGAATTGTTTTAACAGAGTTTTCTCAAAGAGTCGTTCTAGGATATTTATCACACATCTAAAACCAATTACCGTAAAACCTCTATTTGAACTGCATGCCTCTCTATTTTTCAAACCTTTCCCCGAACTGCCGTTTAATTAGAGGTGCCGTTCAATTAGAGAGTGCCGTTCTATTTTCGACTAGCGATCAGAATTTAGAGATGAAATTTTCAGTAATTTTTATGTTTTCAGTAAATTTTATAGATGAAAAGCGAAAACATGTAACTTAAGAACTCTGCATATATCTATTTGACAAAAGTTAACAAACACAGGTTACCGGTAATCACTGGTTAGAAATCACAAACTCACTAAGAAGATCATTTCAGTCATGTAATTGATGTAGGAGATGAATTCATCAAAGTGTCCTTAAATTAGAGGTGACGTTCAATTAGAGGGTGCCCTTCAATTTTTCAACTCCTCCTCTAGACTGTCTTTATATTAGCGGTGCCGTTCAAATAGAGGTTTTACGGTATGTTCTTTCCGATTGTGAATGCATTCCGCTACGATTTGAGTTTTTTCCTTGGCAAGAAAAGGACACTAATAAATTGTATGCTGTCATTTTTGTAATTCGGAGTTTTCTTTGGGAATTCTCGTAGGAGCTGCATGTGCGTATCAGAATGTAACAGAATTTTAAGCGTGATCATTTCAAGTGGTGCTCGTGATTTGCGCTGCTATTCACCTGTCTGATGACTTGTTGAGAAGATATTTTTCTGTTTCACTCATTAGAGAATTTTACACCTTCTTTCGTGCGTTAATGCTCATTTGACGTCTGTGTTTCGTATTTACAGTGCTAATTAGGTGAAGAATACTCAAGTTTCCACTAAATCTTGAAGCATGAAATCATTAAATAAATTTCAATAATATTTTGTCATTGCTGAATAAATTAACAATTGAGACAATAAAATACTAATTAAATAAAATCCTGCACTAATTAGTTTAATTGCCTGATACCTCAACGCTCAAGAAATCTCGGATGTAAACTTGTTGCACTAATTGCCTCAATATTATAGGATTCTCCAGCGAGATTTCTTCCATTTCACCCTGTAAATCGCAAGCTGACAAAAGCACAGAATTAGATAGTTTAATCGTATCACTTTGCTAGAAGGCACAATATAAATGGCACATGGAGGAACTTATTAAGTGGGCAAAAAGAAATTCTTGATACCTTACAGAGATAGGAAAAATACTCGTGCACCGCTTGCGGATTGCTCTGAATTCCTTCAAAATGCTTCGATCGCCACGGTTTCTTCAGGTTCGAAGAATTCAGATCATTGCACAAAAGTTTTCTCGACAATGTTGGGTCCTCCGATCATTTTAAAAATAGTTAGCAGGCGCATGAAAAAACGTTCACAAACTTCTCTGTAGAACTTGACATCGTCTGTATCTCTTTGCTGTGTGGTCCGGTTGATAACAGTCACTGAAACTTTGCATAATTTGGCGTCTTCAATGTTGAACTGGCTGCACCTTCTTCGATTGCTATGGTATTTAGTCAGGAGATTGTGCCATTTCATTTACGTTACATGTTCCAATGCTTCCCTTCTAGTCAAACGGAAGAAGAGACGACCTTTCTAATTCTGTGGACAAAAGAAACAAATTTTGCTGCTAAGCCTACTGATCCAAAGAAATTAACACTTCTTCCAAACTGAAGATGGTTAGGCTTTCATGGCAGCGCAGACAGCGCTCATCTGGCAGCAGTCGCCTGAATGAAATTCGATGGTCTCGTAAGCAATTTGCTACCAAACCTTGATATGGCTACCGGATCACATTGAATGCACACTGTAAATCGTACGCTACTAAACCGATCAAAAATTCATGCTACCAAGTGCTTTATTTCCTTTCATCTGTTACCGTCGTCACTGTCTAGTAGGTAAACTACCAAACTTGCACATTGCCTACCATATGGGCCTCATTCTTCTAATCACATAAACATGTCATGCATTGTGCCCTCTACGCATTGTCAGTAGTAAGAGATAGACATTCACAAATCTAACTTGCAATATTGAATTCGATTCCATTACACGCTAGTCAAAGACTTCTTATATTACATTAAGTAACAAATGCACATAAATTAGCAACATGTATTGAACAATTTTGAATTTATGATCAGAATGAATCTGAAATTATAATGTACTGTATGTTGATGTCATTACGTAAAATTAATTTATGTTTGCGATATATAAAGGAACAGTAATAATTAATTAAATGTGATTGCAATGATCTCAGTCATTTTGTCAATAAGATTTATGTAGTCTGAGGATCGGGCTGGAACACTTGGGTGGAGATATCATTAATGTCACTTGATCTGGAAGCAAATGTGCATAACATACCACATAAATTAACCCTCGCCCCATTGGCGAATTGTTTGAATATCTTTTAAACCAATCAAGCGATGGCCACCAGATTTCTAGCAGCTTACTTTCTACGTATTATGTGACTTTCATCGGAAGGATAATAAATTTGGCACAATACTTTTCGCGTCAGAGCTATTTCAAAATTTGAATGTTTTGAATATGTTGACTGATTTGGGCATACATTCACTTCTAGTGTAGGCTATATTGCGGCATCAGTTATTGATGAAATAAGTTGAGATTACATAAAGGATTCTTCCTATTAATATAGAGATATTCACAAATGCAAAATCTTTGAATTTGAAGTGATCTGCTTATTATGGATGCATGTTTGAAATCTGAAACTCAAATGTCAAAATTGGTCTTTTATTATTTTTGTACTTATTAGCTCTGCATCTGATTAGCAATTATTGAAAGCTTTTAGAATCATATTGCTTTTAGCCTCAGTGTCTCAATGAAAGTCAGTGAATTGGGTTGTTTCTTCACCTGCAGAAACTAAACGCTAAAATGTGCAATTTTAGTGATATTTAAGTTGAAGTAAAAATTTGAATTATTTGACCTTTAACCTCATCTAATACAATGATGAAGTCTCAGAGTGATTAATCATCATCATATTATTAACTACCTCAACCAGACCTTTCGATTAGTGCGTGCTTTATTAGTTTTTGCTGTCACTATTCATTTCAAATATTGATACAATGAGATATATTTTTAAAAAAATGCGGTTTTTTGGCCTTTGACGTTCTCTTCAGCCCAGAGATGACCTTAGAAATAAAACTGATGTTAAACTGATTACTAAAACTGCTTTTCTGAATCCCTTTTCAATGCCGATTCCATCGAGGTGTGGTTTGGCAAAATTGGTGCAATAGTTTAGGACATCAGCAGGGGTTCGGAAAAACACACCAGGGGTAAGCGGTAAAGTATTCGGTAAATCTACTACTGTTCTGGACATTCAAAGGAAAACTTGATAAGAGGAGTTCCAGCAAACTTTAAGACTATGTGTACTAAATCATTCAAACGACCGCTACCAGGTGAACGCGAAGTGACAGCCATGCAAGTCAAACCATCTTCATTTGTGAAGAAGCTTTAGTTACTTTTGATGGGTAGGATTCGCAGCATTTGGTAGCTCACAGTTTACAGTATAGTTGGCAAATATCATGTTTCTTTTGTTATCACTTCGCAGCAATGATGATTCGCTACCACGAGATTCGCTACCCATAGTCTTAGATTTTACTGGAACTGCTCATGTTGAGCTTGCTTTTGAATCCTATTTATAGATGTCCTGAACAGTAGTAGATTTTTGACATATACTCAGTCTTCCTGAAATTAATCCTGAGGCCATTATCTGTCATGATCTTATTCCAGTCGTCCGCTCTTTCCTTGAATCTTTCCGTAGTATAGTTGAAAAGTGCAAGATTATCCGCATAAAGGTAGTCCCAAGGTGACTGCCTCTGAACGTCGAGGGCGATGGTGTCTTGCATCATAACAAATAGGAACGGACTCAATGCCGATCCTTGATGGAGACCCACATCGATTTGGAAAGGCTCACTGACTCCTTGTTTGGAGCGCACTTTGGTAGCAAATTTAAAGTACGGTACATGTCTTCAATAATGCTAACGTGTGCAGCATTCATATACTTTATATATTCAGTAATTGGGCAATTCACCCCCAATTACTGAATAGATACTACTGTGCTTCTAATATCATCAGTGATCATCACATCTTGCTTCTATACTATGTTTTGAATATAGAAATTAAGTTTTTCACATTATTCTCTTATGATGATGTGCCATTTTTGTGTTTAAAAACCCACAATCACAGTTTGAAAGAAAAAACGAATTTGTCCACGAGAAATCACTCTTCTCTTGTTTACTATCGTATCATTCGCAGTTATAGCAGCAGTTTACTCCAAAACATGTTTCACAACACCAATTATGGCATGCTACACACAGAAACCAATCTTCATTTGAAAACCCTGTGTAATAGTCAGTGCCGCAAACACAACAGAAGCATTCCTTCTTTGATTTCTTGCTCGCCGTTGGTTGATTCACTTCTTTTGCTGGTTCCGGTTTTCTTTTGAACACTGCGAGTTTAACTCTCAATTTGCTCTTCTTTTGAGGCAATATTTCCGATGCCCTGGATACATGTTCTTTCAAATGTGTTTCATTTTCGGTTTGACTGGGCTTTGGAAGTCTCTTTTGAGCGAAAAATCGAAGTTGGTTTCATTCAAACTTGAATTCTCTTGATTCATCACTGCTGCTGTCGGTTCATCACCGGACCCACTTGATCTGAATATCTTTGATTTAGAGTACTCTTCCACTTTGATTGCATTTCTGTTGCACGGGTATAGACCACAGTGCGAAAAAAAATCCACAATCAGACCGCGTTTGGTTTTCATTGTTCTCCAAGCCGAATCTAGCAGTGTTAGAAATTGTTCTCTGCTCAACGATGTTTTATCTGTTGATCTGAGAAAAGATTCAATTGACTTTGACCAATCTGTCTTCAGGGCTTTGTTGAAATGGGTGTCGAGCGGTTGTATGCGGTGTGAATGTGATGAATGTGGAGGAATACACACCATTTCGATGCCACGCTCAATGCAGAACTCAATTGCTTCGATCGAGAGATGGGTTGAATGTCCATCCAAGAAGAGAACACATGTCTTATTCGGTGTCGTTTTCGATGCTTGTCGAAGTGCTTCAAGACCTGTATGAAGACGTCCGTGTCAATGTATCCAGATTTCGTGTATGAGAGTTGTATCCCAAGTTCCTTTGACTGTTCTTCAAGGTCTTTGGAAGGAGATTTGCCCTTCAAAATAATGAAGGGAGGTAAACAATCGCCAGCAGCACTAATGATTGGGATGACTGTTGTCAGGTTTCCCGCGCTCACCAATTTGGATACTTTGAACAGAACGAGCTCCACGCGTGGCAATTACCTTTCCACGAGATGTTGGAACAGTAGAGAGTCCGGTTTTATCTAAATTGAAAACCAGCTGTGGGAAAGTAGAGATGTCGATTTCTGAGTACAGTTGTTCGACTTGAGTAAAAAAAGCGTCAATACGAATTCGACGCTGTAAATATAGCATCAATTTTGTTGACCCACATACTAGTGCTCACACTCAAAACGTAGAGCGGATGTGGAGAGCAGCTAAGTTCCGAAACAAGAAGCATTTTGGCACGCATCGCGGAATGCTCGATTCCTATCTGTGCGAGTTTATGTGGCGCACACGCATTCACGGCACTGACCCGTTTGACAAAATCTGCTGCACATTGTTTATTACTGGGCTCCTCAGTGAGAGATCAGACAATATAGCTATTAGAATAAACGTGTAGTTCTTTCTTAAATTACGTTATCAACTGTAGCGCAGCAACTATTTATCCGATTTGAATGAAATTTGGTTTGTAGAGAGAAAATATTCATAGCTAGACACTCCTTAAGTTTCATAGCGATCAGTTCAGTATAACATGATTTATCGAATTTTTAAGGAGTGGGGGGATAAAACCTACAAGTACCAAAAATCGTAGGTTATAATCATGACTAAATACTCGTAGCTGTGCATTCAATGCGAGACCTACTGACGTTTTCTTCCTAAATTTGTGCACAAGCCTCCTGCTATTTTTTTAAAAAATGAAAGCATAAACAGCAGCAGCTTTTATAAGATCATCATTATCAGTAGTGCTGCTTCAGAAAGCTTACATCGAACTAGTTAGCGCTAGAGCTACTGAAGTTTTCTTCCTAAATTCGCGCACGAGCCTCTTGTTGTTTTTAATTTGTAGCTTGTCAACCAACATCAGTAAAACGACAATTATTAAGTGACACATCCAGTTGTCTGCCAAGCTACGGTGCGTCAAGTATCGCACAATTCCACATGTTTATGAGGACCTATGTGATTCCCAGTTTGATGCACTTCATAACGTAATGGTCCGACATTCATTTAATTATTCAAAATGAAAATGAGATTGGTCATTTCTATGATTTTGATTGCATTGTTAAGGCAGGCATCTTCTAGATAAGGCAGAAATATGCAGGCACGCAGGAACAGAGGTGGGGTGGCTAGGGAAGACTGGGCTCTCCACTACAACACATTAACTCTCGCAGCACTTCCGAGGTTTTCAGACAGATACATTAATCTTAGCACATACATGTAATCACTGGCGTATAGTAGAATAGAAAAATATTTTATTAGTCAATACAGCGAGCGGTATATGACAAAACATTTGCACGAAATTAAGTAAAACAAGAAAATTTGACAAAAGATTTCAGATAAAGCGACATGTGCCGTTGGTAGGCGAACAATTTTCTCCTGTGCCTGACGTTCGAGCTGCCAGACCTAACGTAGCGTGCTCCCATACCATAGACCATTGCTCCATAATGGATTCCTATTTCAGGAGCAGGCAACATTCAATATTGTACCGGTAGGCATATTCAAATAAGTAATGCTATGCTATCTTGATTTCAATGAATTTTTAAGTTTACTTTTACACGTTCATGCATATCAAAATTATACTGGCATGCATGAATGCATAATGAAATGAAAATGAAACAATGTGGAAACTAAAAATTGATATTTAAATGACAATTACGCTGAAGTCCACAGAATAACCTATGTGCGCGGTTAGGACGTATCTTTGCGTTGTGTTGTGCCAAGAATTATATTTATATTTAAATCTATACACATCTCTAGCCAACTAGCGCAGACAAACAAACAAATCAAGTCAAATATATACAGATCAATTTCATACACTCCCCACCCAGCGCGTGATGCATGCGTTGACTTGGAATACAACACTGTAAAAAATCACTTGAAATCACAAATTCACTTGAGCGAATAGTTCTTCGTTTCATAATGTCCGATATTGTCCTCGCACGGAATCGTTCCAGTAACTGACAAATCGAATGACGATCTAGACCATCACATGACGATGTCACAAACAAAATGTGCCAACTTTTTAAATGCTGAAATCGTTAATGGCAATATAAAGTTAAAAAATCACACTCGCTGACACATAACATATTTACATAATGATTAATAAAATAAAATACCGTTCGTGAATTACTGATGAACCTCAGAAGAATCGTTCAGGTTCTTCGACCAATCCTCCACTTCGAGTCTTCAGACATTTCTTGACTTTGTTGGAATTCTATTCACTAAATCACTCGACGGTAGAACAGAACTAGTGTCATTACATACGATCGGAGGAGACTGAGTTCGCTCGATTTCATCACTATAAGCACTCTCTAAAAGGTATAATCTCTTGATCGGACGAAGAAAAGTACGATTCCCCTTACAAACGCAAGCCACACTCACCTTTCCATCTGATCCAGCAATAACTTCAGAAATCACACCTAACGGCCAATTCAACCTACCACAAATACTATCCTCCATTAAGACAACATCACCAACGCTCGGAACTCTACAATGAACTTTCCTGTCACTTCTCCAGGAGTGCAAAGAAGTAAGATACTCCTTCTTCCATCTTTTCCACAAGCTCATCACTAGTCCCTTTTTCTTCCCGTACAATTGTTGAACTTCAGTACGTGCCAACGATTCATCTGCTTGATGATTCTGACTTGAACCAGGTGCTTCGCAAAGTAGAACATCTCTTGGAGTGAGAGGAACTGGATCTTTGATATCAGAAGAAACACATGAAATACGTCGCTTGTTAATTGCTGACTCGACATCAATCAAGATAGTTTCCAATTCTCGGAAAGACTGAACTGAGTTTCCTAAAGTACGCCTAAGTGCACGCTTGACCGATCCTACCAAACGTTCATGCAGCCCACCAAACCATGGAGCCTTAGGTGGAATAAATTCCCATTGTTTAACTCGTAACTGTTTGGCTGCCATTTTGAAACTTTGCGCATTGTCAGAATAAATATATTCAGGCGTTCTCTTGCGTGCAAAGAACCTGCGAAGAGCTAGCAGCAATGTTTGGGTTGTCATATTACATACCAATTCAAGATGAATAGCTCGCACAGTGAAGCATGTCAAAATCAGGAAGTATGCTTTCTCACCGCTCTTTGTGATCAAAGGACCACCAAAATCTAATCAAGTAGACTGACAAGGTTGTTGAACAACTGTACGTCTCAAAGGAAAAGCCGATTCTTCCGATACGAAACGTCTAGCATCAAAACGACGGTACTTTCGACATTCATGTATCACTGACTTACATCCTTGACGACCATGAACCACCCAGAACTTTTGTTGGACTTCAGCAAGAGTGCTTCCTCCATGACATATAGATTCATGATAGAACCGAACGACAAAACGAGCCAGATATGACTTTTGATGGAGTATTATCAGTGGACACGAGCTCGATCTTCCAGAGGAGACAAGAATGTCATCTTATTCTCAATTTACGTAAGTTCGAATCTTTTAACTTGGACGATGTAGGCTACATGATTCAATGTAAGCCTAGGTTTGATTTTATTTGATGTAGACTGGTTGCTTAGTGTTATAACAGCGAATCTCAAAACAGCGAACGGTTAAAGGCGATTACAAGAAACATCGAAATTTCAAAATAGCGAAATCTAAAAATGCCGCACTATGCAATGCTCGAGTGTTGTGCAGAACTAAGCACATACTCGTATTAATATTTCATCTCAGCATTTTAATAAGGCCATGTTTCCTTTAGTCTACATGTAGTTATTAAATTTTTATACAAGTGTGTTTCCGTAAAAGGAACATTAATGCAAAAATTGTACCCTTAAAATAATCCTGTTGCAAAATGAAGTAGGATCGATATGGTCGATAATAGGTTTAGTGAACCAAAAATCCAAAGTGACCAAAAGAAGAAGTTTGAAAAACATAGGCTGATCAATAACCGATTTGTTATAGAAGCAAAGAAATAAAGACAATGTCGTCATACTATTAAAAAGAAACATTTCGAGATAGAATTACGTCTACGGTAACCAGTTATGATCACAGACTTAGAGAGGTCGTCTCTTCTTCTGTTCGACTAGAAGAGAAGCATTGGAACATGTAACGTAAATGAAATGGCACAATCTCCTGACTAAATACCATAGCAATCGAAGAAGGTGCAGCCAGTTCAACATTGAAGACGCCAAATTATGCAAAGTTTCAGTGACTGTTATCAGCCAGATCACACAGCAAAGAGACACAGACGATGTCAAGTTCTACAGAGAGGTTTGTGAACGTTTTTTCATGCGCCTGCTAACTTTTTTAAAAATGATCGGAGGACCCAACATTATCGAGAAAACTTTTGCGCAATGATCTAAATTCTTCGAATCTGAAGGAGTCGTGGCGATCGGAGCATTTTGAAGGAATTCAGAGCAATCCGCAAGCGACGCACGACTGTTTTTCCTATCTCTGCAAGGTATTAAAAATTTCTTTTTGCCCACCTATAAAGTTCCTGCATGTGCCATGTGTTTGAATCAGTTTGCACTTCTAGCAAAATGATACGATTAAACAATCCAATTCTGTGGTTATGATAGTCTATTGGAAAAGGGTGTCATGTCTCATGAATCATTAAAGAATTAAGAGCGGAACGAGAAGATCCTATGTAAACTATACGTGTAAGCTGGCAGCAGACGACAAAAACCTTCAAATCAGTAGAGATAGACAAAGAACACCTATCTGCTGATGCAATCAAATGATTCAGGCAAATGTAAATTTTTAAGTCAAATACGTGTCCATAGCGGGCTCTATTCCTTACTTGAATAATCATTTAGCTAAATTTTCGGTACAATAATTTCTAGGTGGCAAGTCAGAATCAAGGCTCAATTATGATAGAAAATAGGCTACTACAATCTTAAAGAGCAATAGGCATATACCGAAGATAGCAAAGAGAAGTCAGTTACAACACGCAGTCGGTGACTTTCTTCAAGGACTCCCATTCCGCATCTCTGGAGTCAAATACGGCCTTCGGATCGTTGAATGATGTGCAGAAGTTCCACTGAGATGGAGATATTGAACATCAATCATTCTATACTAACAAGAGCGACATATTTTTTAAGGGCTTATCCTACCCTCTAAAATGTTCAGTGATAAGCGTGGGAGTGTCGTATGTTTTAGCTGTCTTATCGTCACTCCTACGACAATGTGGGTTAATAATGTCACTGTGGGACAACTCGATCAAAGTATATTTCGGTTTCAGTGGCCAGCAGTTACTTTACATCGTAATACACTCAAAATTGAGATGAAACGAATTGATATGGTAAATTGAAACAAACAATTTAATTGGCATTTAAATTTTATATGATTTAAACAACAAATCAGATTATCAGAGCTAGGACACTATACGTACATATGATTATCTAAATCACTCTATTTTGATATAGATCCATCTCTCTGACAAAATTCATTTTTTTATAAAATGAAAACGTGAATGCTGATATACCGCTATTTTCAGATTTTTACACATATTCACACATTCATCAGAAACAAATAGCTAAAATGTTTTAGCCGGAATAGTTTCTCCCAGTTACCACCCTACAGTTTATAGTGCACTTTTTCAAATACTGCCATACAGTTTATAGTTTCATTTCTATTAGGCCCTACATGAAATAGACTTCTGTGACGCTTCACATACTAACAAGATTTTACGAGTAGAAGCAAATCAAGATACAAAAAGAAAAAGGTTCAAAAACTGAATACTTCAATTTTTAATAAAACAATCTTTGGATTTTGTGCTTCGCCTGACCGAAAAAACAAAGTAATTGACTTGTATTGACACACATTTTTCTTCAATTACAGTTACAATTACATCATAAAAACTCAATTACAATTATAATTTCAATTACAGTTGAACTTTCGCAATTGCAATTACAATTACTTCAAAAGTTGTAATTAATTACACAATTACAATTACTGTAATTATGAATATTCATGTAACGATGCGAATGAAGAAATGACTTCATGCAGAATGTTTTTTTGTATGGAGTGCGCAAACTGACACCGTTCAACTTGGACAAAGACGAAAAACGGGGAAGTAAGTAAGTAAGTAAGTAAGGAGTGCGCATGGGAGCATACATTGAGCGCTTGGAAACTTTTGTATTGTGCGCTATATAAAGATTTTCATAGATACATTTTCAATAGATGAGCATTTTAAAATTGCCTTTGTCTGGGAAGTCAACATGAAACGATTTTAGATGGGAGTCGACCTTTCATATGTTTGTTTGTCCAAGCAGATAATAAGAGATTTCACAATACAAGCTACCTGCAAAAAGAAGGAATGAGCATGGGATCCTCCATTGAACCTCCTATGGTTGAATTCTCATTTGATATTATAGGAAGTAATGTTGGCTTCTACATAAAGTACGTTGATGACATTTTAGCCGTCTTCCAGTCTCCAACTAAAACCCTCACTTTTTTAGAACAGCTTAATGCTGTTAATTCATCACTTCAATTTACTATAGAAGAACCGATAAATAACTCAATTTCTTTTCTAGATATGATAATTTTCATAAAAATGGCAAATTTGAAACCAATTGTATAAAAGAAGAAACAAATACTTTATTGTGTGCTCATAACGACTCCTACCGTCCCGGTTATTATAAGAACAACGCGATTAAAGCCCTGAACAAAATATCTCAAAAACTGCCTCTCAGTGGTCCTATGCGGCAAATTTGCATTTTTACGCAGTTATAGACTATTGCGCATATTTAAAGATTGAAGGCACTGTATACTTGTTTCATGGAGGCTCTGGCCATTCTAGCGATTGCTTCTGACCTGCGCGTCCAGAAGCAGTTCGTGATTGGCCTTGGGTTACCATGACAATTGCATTGATTGCTGTCCACTTACCGTCCATATTATTGTCCTTGTCTCACACTGCATGTTATTAAGTTATGTTCCTGTGAAATAGCACCAGTTCCGCATCAACACACGACTTAGAGCGGACGAAAGGCCTCGTGTTCTGATCTTAACTGTCATTTTGTCTTGAAATATATTAATCGGTCCTTTGCACTTGCTTTGCTATACAAAGTATATCTACTTCCTTAAAGTTTGTATCGACATGCCGTAAGACAATTTGCAAATAATCAGAGTGGTTCATAATGCGCATAAGAAGGCGACTGTGAGGGAGTGGAACAAAGTTAGAACAAACATGATAAGGAGTTTCTAAGTACCTGGTGAATCGTTTCAGTGGCAGCAATTTTACAAAAGTAGACAGCATTGTCTGATGTTTTGGCTGACAGTTGTCTCACCTTGTCTGTTCTGAAAAGTACTTATGGTTGCCCATTGTTTCTTTTAATTGTCTGATCATCATGGTTGATAAATTGTCTGGTGTTTGTTTGATTACAGTTTGCAGTATACACAACAATTAAACATATATACACGCCATTTAAACATGACGAAGTGAACAAAAAATTAAACATCAGACAAGTTGCTTTAATACATACAGTACTTCAAAGAATCTGATAAACATACATCAGACATCGCGGAAATTAAATTGCTCAACTAAAAAGCACAGCGCTGGGAACAACTTGTGTAATGTGGTTTGTGGCAAAAATTATTGGTTAGAATAATCTTGCATTGTTGTATTATTCTTACTAACAGCAGTACAGAGCTCAATCAATACCCATATGACGCATTCCTGAGCCGGCGTGGGGCCGTCAGAAGCGTATTACCAGGGAAAGCACTTTGTCATTAAGCGTCAATGCATCGAGTTGTACGTATTACAAATAAGGTTCCTTTCAAGAAATAATCAAAGTGGAAAAGTGTCAACATGTCAACACGCTGTTCAGTACCCATAGTAACCACGCTAGTCAGTGACGAGGTCTGAGGAAACAATGGGAAGACCGAAAGACTAATGAATGCTATTTAATAACGCAGAAGGAGGGATAAAAGCACGAATGCAAAGAAGTCAACTCTTACCCAATGCATGCAACATATACCGTATAACATGCACTCGTATTACAGTATTACACCGGCAGCCCAGAGCATTTTGATCAAACGAACGAGGCATCAATATACAATCATACCATGACATCAAGTAGGACGCAACGATAGCATATCTGAACGTCTGCCAAGTCAGCTCTGCTGTTTTGGTCCGTGGGCACACTGATAGGACCCACGAAAAATGCGCTTGATCAAACGAACGAGATACCATCTCAAAACAACTCCAAATGATCAACCGAGGTACAAAGGATGTAGAATGGACCATGCAAGAAAAATTTGCTGCTGCAAAGTGCCTGCCAGAAGGACCCAAAGGACCCACTCCAGAAAATTAAGCTACATCAAACGAACGAGGTATCATCTCAAACCAACTACAAATGATCAACCAAGATACAGAGGATATGGAATGGACCATGCAAAACACATTTCCTGCTGCAAAGGGCCTGTCAGACATTGTTTTGTTTAATTGCACCCGAATTTTTATCAAACATACATGGATAAGAAATGTCCTAGCTTTGAAATATACGCATATCGAAATGCTTCCGAAAGCCAGAACTGCATTTTTACTTTTCTCATAATCAGCTTCTTGGTGAGTACTACCTACCGTTCCCATTCTTAATCTTGACATCAAAAGGTTGTTTTAAAACGACTAGTTTAATGAGTAGTTTCGATTCCGACATATTTAACCAGCTGGATATTTGTTATGTTTTATAGCTTATCTGTTACCAATTATATTAGACTGTATATATTTTTTTAATGCATAGTAGTCACTACAGCTTCATTAATTTTGAATATAAAAACAGCGATTTGTAGCAATTTGTTGTGAACAAGTTTTTAAAATGAATTATGTTTAGGTTAGGTTTATTGAGTTATTTGTATCTGATATGAGAAATAGAAGGGCCTTTGAAGGCAAAGAGCGTGAAATTCCACAGTATACCAAGCTACTAAAAAAAGCCGAATTTGAAATGCTGCCTACCAGTCGCTCAGCAGATGTACCAACTCAACGGATGATACCAACGGATGTACCAACTCAGTCCTGTGAGGCTTCGAAGCTCCGTCACAGACATTCCCCCTAAAATCGTCCAAATCTTTGGGTCTGCTTTCATCAATTGGTCTAGGAACAAGACACCCCAACGAGCGTAATTGGGCCGATTCAAACCAAAAAAGCATATTAATCAAATGCGGAAGTATATGGACATACTCATTGACATCATTTCGTTCTGACAACTCGCATGAGATCTCTGTGAATACGATTTATCATGAAGATATACATGGCCCAGTATTGTGCAGTTGTACCAAGTTTTCCTTGCATCAAACGAATTGAAAAACCGTTCATACTGATTCATATGATCTTTGAATTCTTCAGTTTCATCAGGATATCGTTTTTGATCAACTTTATTCCTTGGTAGTTCAGATAACAAATGCTTGATTTCATTTTCCCTTTCTAGTATACAATTCTGCTTCACAAAATTTTTATAGAGCAATCTTTCTAAAGCAAGGGGAAGTATGTCGTGAATCCGATTACACCGATTGTAATATTTATCATGAATAAAGTCCATTAGCGATCCCTCGGCTAGTATTCCGCTTTCAGTCAGAAAATATTCAATGCCAATTTCATTCACAAGTGTTCCTATTGCACCAAAAAAAGGCAACTCCAAATGAAAATTCCCGAGCAAAGTCAAAAGCTTAGCACCTAGCCCTTGAATGGAGTAAGCCTTAAGAGCGACAGCCAAATCGTACGTAAAAACACAAAATTGTTGATTTGTTTCGACACCTATATTCATGGTGCGAACCATAGTCTCTCACTACGACATCATTTTTTGTTGGTGGCGTGGATATAATAGGATCCACGTATAAAATGTTTTGCTGTGGAAGATAATCCTTGACGCAATTTGAGTAGAAGCCAGAGAACAATGGTATAGACTCACCGACCTCTGATTGAATCAACCACAGAAAATCTATCATCCGTTGAGTTGGTACATCTGCTGAGCGACTGGTAGGCGGCATTTCAAATTCGGCTTTTTTTAGTAGCTTGGTATACTGCGGAATTCACGCTCTTTGCCTTCAAAGGCCCTTCTATTTCTCATATCAGATGCAAATAACTCAATAAACCTAACCTAAACATAATTCATTTTAAAAACTTGTTCACAACAAATTGCTACAAATCGCTGTTTTTATATTCAAAATTAATGAAGCTGTAGTGACTACTATGCATTAAAAAAATATATACAGTCTAATATAATTGGTAACAGATAAGCTATAAAACATAACAAATATCCAGCTGGTTAAATATGTCGGAATCGAAACTACTCATTAAACTAGTCGTTTTAAAACAACCTTTTGATGCCAAGATTAAGAATGGGAACGGTAGGTAGTACTCACCAAGAAGCTGATTATGAGAAAAGTAAAAATGCAGTTCTGGCTTTCGGAAGCATTTCGATATGCGTATATTTCAAAGCTAGGACATTTCTTATCCATGTATGTTTGATAAAAATTCGGGTGCATTTAAACAAAACAATGTCTGACAGGCCCTTTGCAGCAGGAAATGTTTTTTGCATGGTCCATTCCATATCCTCTGTATCTTGGTTGATCATTTGTAGTTGGTTTGAGATGATACCTCGTTCGTTTGATGTAGCTTAATTTTCCGGAGTGGGTCCTTTGGGTCCTTCTGGCAGGCACTTTGCAGCAGCAAATTTTTCTTGCATGGTCCATTCTACATCCTTTGTACCTCGGTTGATCATTTGGAGTTGTTTTGAGATGGTACCTCGTTAGGTATATATGCATAGAGGATAATGCAGAATTCACTAATAGTCAGACTATTTTATCAAACCATCTGCAATTTACAAAGGGTCTTGACCCGAAGCTCTAGTCCATTTTATATTATCCTATTTATCTGCCTGGCATATACGGCGTGATGAATGCTACATTATGTCAGTTTACATTTTGCAAATTTGAGTTTTCACCAATAAAAGTTTCACCCAAATCGTTCTTCCTGCTGCTCTAAATTACATCTACACTGCAAATCGCTGGATACGAAAATTACATACAAACATATACCAAAATCACATGCAATTTGAAACTAACATCTGATACGAGATTCTCGTATGTTTACAGAGATCAGGTATGTTTTTCATACGAACTCTCTCTTACTTTCGTATGTGATTAGTATGCAGCGATACGAACTATTTCATCTGTGATTGGCTGTTTTACACTGAAATACGAGTTGTTGGTATGTTTTATATACGAGACCCGATGCAAATTCATCCTTATTGGTATGCCTCTGGTATGCATTTCTTCTGTGCAGCTTTAAGTCACATAGCAAAAAATATGTGTATTACATACTACTGTCAAATAACTTTTTTCAGTAATACCAGTCTCGAATATTTTTTGTATGATTGAGTGATGTTTAACTATATTAGATTTATAGTGAATTTTATGCTCCCCGAGATTGTCGTCGTTGCAATTTAACATTAACAGGACGCTTAGTTAGCTCTACTTTATGAGAGAAGTTAATAAACATCAGTTCATTCAAACGATATCTTTCGTGCAATCATGTTGACTTATATATCTCAAACATAATTATTTTTGCGTTTATGAATTATAATGTGTTTTTATTTCGGATTGATAATATGTTTAGTTCCAAAATTACATAATGCGCAATTGTTGATGGTTGAATACTTATTGATTATTCATGAAATGCCTTAGACTTACGTGTATTGAAATCGAATTCGGTATTGAAAGTAAGACTCTTGAATGTCATTGTCTCACTACTTACAGAACAGTAGTAACATTAGTGTGATCTTTATTGAAAAAAGGCCTTAAATCAACATACCTTGGACATGATTTATGCTTTCTTTTGACATTGTGTTGGTATGGCTTTAGTATGTAAAGCATACCACACTTGAAATAACATATGTATATAGCATATATAAAAACAAATAAAACATGTATAAAAGCATACAAATATACACCAAGAGAATACAGAAATATACCAAAAATTATTTTGGTATGCATCCTTCGTATGTGATTGGTATTCAGCGATTTACAGTGATATATGCTGATCTAACTAACATCAATTGCAAAATCAACTGACGTGTGGTGGTGAGTGTTTAATTCTTCCATTGGAAACACTCGCATAAGTGGCTCGTAGCTCACTTGGTAGAGCACAGTTGACCTTGGTCGTAGGTTCGAATCCTACCAGCCGCACATCTTTTGTATGGCAATTTGATCTATCGTTTATATAATTTCATTGTTGTTAATTGCATTCACGACATGGTTTAAGATGCTTTCTTTGGTGGACAATCGATCACTTGCCTTAATATCGACCACTTAGTTATTACGACCACGAGTTATTTATTCATTGATTATAATTGCCATGACAACTGATGTGTGGTGGTGAGAGTTTGATCCTGCGAACTGACGCAGTCGTATAAGTGACTCGCAGCTCTGTTGGTAGAGCACAGTTGACCTTGGTCGTAGATTCGAATCCTACCAGTCACACATCCTTTGCATGGCAATTTGATCCATCTTTTATTTAAATTCATTGTTGTTAAT
This sequence comes from Prostheceraeus crozeri, assembly GCA_907163375.1. Taxonomy (NCBI): domain Eukaryota; kingdom Metazoa; phylum Platyhelminthes; order Polycladida; family Euryleptidae; genus Prostheceraeus; species Prostheceraeus crozeri. The sequence continues at coordinate 121,586 of CAJQUW010013658.1, read as the reverse complement.
CATTTTACACTGGTATTTCACCAAGCCTTCGAAAAAGACCAAGAGTAGGCCTATACATAGAGTAGGGATATATAGGTGGAGTGTCGACTCAAACAAGTATCTGTATACAGTGAAAAATTTTATATGAAAAGATCCAGTTTCTTGCGGAGATTACGTCCCTGTGGTCCAAAAAATTATTTGAGCAGTTCCAAAAAAAGTCAAAATTTGCCAATTTATGTACTACCGAGATGACTCTCCTATATAAGTAGTATGAAACAAGTTGGATATCAAAAGGAATGAATATTTGCTAATAGTCATCCCAACTAAGCGAAAATCAAGCTGATTATCAAGGGAATTTCATGCTCCGTATTATAATGGAAGTCTTCATGAAAAAGTCACGATATTACTGTGCTCTCTTGACTGAAATGTCAAGTTTTTAATTCAGTTTTCACCGGCTTGATTTTATGATTCACTGAATTCATGCTTCATTTCTTGAATCTGAATAGTGATGTGGAACCATTTACATCTCTCAAAGTTTATTGAGATCATTGTCTTTGATTATGTGATTTTGCCATGCCAGTGTCAGCTGTTGCCTGATCACGCTTAAGAAGATTCTCTTGAGGTTGAGCATGAAAGCAATAGCGCAGGTCATCGAGTTGTCAATTTAGCAAACATTACCTCACCAAGGCTGTTAGACACGGACTATCTGTAAAATAATGTAATTTCCTTCTGCTTTATGCTATCATGATCAGTCAATTCCGTTGTAATTTCTTCAAAACTGCATAAATGCGCATATCTCACATTTGGAAACAATTCCGACTGTATCTCCTTTGAGTTCATTTAACAAAATCGAAAGTGTATACACATTGAGGATTTAATAAATGCTGAGTTACCACTCTATCTAATGTATATACCTACTCTATGGGCCTATATGAATGATTACGATTTTTCAACTAAAAATGAATGGAATTACAGCAAATTGCAACAGCGATTGAAAGTCAAGTCTATCAAAACTAATTTTTAAGCATTTTGATTAAAGAAAATAATTGACAGGATTTTTGACATAATTCATGTTCAGATTCAATGACAGCCTGTCCTTCTTGATATTTTCAATGGAATAAGCTTATAGGGTGAATATCTAGAGGCATCAATGTTTGCATAATTTTTTACAGTTCGCTATTTTTTTATGGAAAGAATTGTACATGTACAATATGTGACAGTAAGTTTGCACCACCCCTGATATTTCAAAAATATGAATACACAGGTGTTAATTAATCTTTAAAGTGATAGCTGCATATCTTAGACTTAGAAATACTAGCTGCATAATTCGAGCATAAACAGCAATACAATATATGAAATCACATCAGATGTCAAAATTTCGTGTTGATGCCCCTCTGACCATAGACTACTCTATGTCATAATATTCTATCTCATAGACTACCAATACTCTATGCCTCTGACTGAATCATGGTCTTCACACGATCACTCATTGAATTCATTAGATTGTGGCACACATTCTTGATTTCGTCGTCTTAATACTGGATGTCGAGAAAGGCGTGAATGATCTCTGTCTTAGTGTAAATAGAGTTATTAAGTATTCAGTTGTATCCTCAATTAAAAAATGGACACAGACCTGAATAGCTGCTATTTCATCCAACTGGAATATCATCCTGATATTGGATGAAACAGTAGCTATTTAGGTCTGTTTCCATGTTTCAACTGAGGATGCAACTGAATGCTTAATAACTCTACTTACATTGCGTTTACAAAAAGCAGCAATTATAAATTATTGCAGGCGTACTAACTTAGGCGATTTGCCATTAGTGTACTAAAGAGATACTTGATGAATGACCGTTGAAATTTCACTAGCTTGCTAATTGCAAATCTGAGATCTCTGTCTTAATTTTTAGACGCTTCCTTGATATCCGACGTTTGATAATCGCTCAGAGACTCTCGATAGGATTCAGATCCACTAATGATTCGGGCCAAGGTAGCACTCTGTCTTCATCATCTTCGAAATTTTTCAATGATTTTCTGCTAACATGACAGGGCGCGTTATCTTGTTGAAAGCAGCCCCTGCCTTCGCCAATGTGTGGAATTACCAGTGTTGCCGTGGGGTTTGAGTCCCCACCCCATACCCACAGAAAAACCTGTGGGTATCCACACAGAATCCCCACATTACAGATTTCAACGGATTTTTTGTGACAGTTTTCTGATCGCTTTTAACTGGTAAATTAACGGCTCACGATTTACAGTGTGATTGGCGAAATTCAATTGTCATCGTCTTTAAGAAATAATCATTTCATATCACGAAAAGACTTAAAATTCCATGGTCTTGAGACTTCACTTTTCAGCCTGATATTGCATAAAAAACCCGAGAAAATGAGTTGTTTTTGAGTTTGCTTTATTCAATTAATAGTAACAGAATGATATCAACCAAGGCCATAGAGTAGGGAATTATAGGTAGAGTGTCGACTCAAAAACGCATCTGTATACAGTGAAAATTTCTGTATCAAAAGATTCAGTTTCTGCGGAGATTACGTTCCCGTGGTTCAATAAATTATTTGAGCAGTTCCAAAAATTTTCAAATTTTTGCCAAATTATATAGGTACTACCGAGATGACTCCTCTATGTAAGTAGTATCAACAAGTTGGATGTCAAAAGGAATGAATATTTGCTAATAAGCATCCTAAAAAGCGGAAATCAAGCTGATTATCAAGGGAATTTCATGATTCGTCTTATAATGGAAGTCTTCATGAAAAAGTCGACATCTCAATGTGCTTTCTTGGCTAAAATTTCATATTCATGAAAGCAATAGCAGGTCATCGAGTTGCCAATTTAACAAATATTACCTCTCCAAGGCTGTCATGACAGCCCCGTTGTTGGTTACTGCTTTCATGCTGAACCTCAAGAGAATCTTCTCAAGAGTGATCATATGAAAAGCAACCTGACACTGGCACAGCAAAATAACAGAATCTAGGACAATGATTTCAATTAACTTCGAAAAGTGTAATTGGGTCCACATCACCATTCAGATTCAAGAAATGAAACATGAATTTAGTGAATCATGAAATCATGCTGGTGAAAATTGAATTAGAAACCTGAAATTTCAGCCAAGAAAGCACGAATAACATCGTGACTTTTTCATGAAGACTTTTATTATTAATACCGTTCACTAGATCTCCTTGATCATCAGCATAATTTCCGCTTAGTTGCGATGCTTATTAGCGAATATTCATTCCTTTGATAACCAACTTGCTTCATACTGCTTATTTAGGAGTAGTGATGCAAATGGAACATTTGCCAGCCCAGAAAATTTTCCAATTTTTTCAAAATTTCCTTGAAAATTTTGAAATTTATTTTTTGGTGATTGACATTTTTCCTTTGTTTTGGAGACTTTATTATAGTCGTTTGAAAAGACTATGTAATATTCAAAGTCCGAAAACTTCTCTGTCATCCCTGCATGCTAACTTTTGGTACCAAGTGCACCTTTTCCATGTCTATTTCAGATCCTTTCCAAATGAATTTCAGACATTAGATGGATTTCAGATTTTGCTAGCTGAATTTCTGATATCTGTCACAAGCTCAACTTTGAAAAGATTTTTAATTCAACTGGATATCTCCAATTCGACCATATCTGAAATTCGTTTGGGCAGATCTGAAATCGATTTTGGACGATCTGAACCAGCTGAACTAGAAATGGAGGATGTGTATCCTCAACGAAGATATCGGGCAATGGGCCAGAAGTTTGAAGATATCATAGATATTCTTTTACTCATCACATATATCTTTAGTGACCAAATATCGAACGAGTTTACAGTTTTATGTCTTCCAAAATGGTCGCTCATGAATGCTGTGTGGACTGTGTGCTTATACTTCACATGTTCATCAACACATGTAGAATTTGTATCATTACAATCAAGGATGCAGAAAGCTTAACTTTCAAGCTAGCAATCATTAAACTCCAAAATGAAGTACATTATTTTTCCAAATTATGTAATATTTAATATTATAATATTATTATTAATTAATAATTTAATATTATGTATTATTTAATACAAAGCCACTGGTGGCAAAGGAATGTTCAAAAATCCGCTGACGGAAATCGTTTTGCTACGATCGCTTCAATCGAAATAATGATGAAATCAAGAGTTTTAGACCCAATTTATTGGTACTTAGCTGCGTCGGTAGTGGAAGCGCTCAAATTATAGGGTCTATCAAAAAAATCAAAACTTTCAAAATTTTCCATCACTAAATGGGAAAGCACCTACTAAATTGGCTATGCAAGCAATATTTTTTTCTGTTCTTATCAAGCATCATCAGCTTGAAGGGATTCTCACGGCCTTAAATGATCAGACAAAGTTTACTAAGCGTCATAATTTTGAACGGCTAATAAGCCCCTGCTGCTTTCCCTGTGCAAAAGTAAATGTCGGACCGTGTCCGGGTCGACAACAGCAAAGTGCGACTCTTCGGCCATCTTGAGCAGTTTCAGTTCAAATGAAGTTTCTATCGTAATTTATATTACCTGTGTTATGATATGAACTGCGACAGATGTTTTAATATGAAATAAATAGAAATGCTTTTATAGCCACGCATTTTTATGAATGTCGGCAACAAGTGCGTCATAAATCGGTCAATTGACTTTCGGCAGAACTTCGGCAACACGAAAAACGTAGCTGACTTCGGAACATAGCGATTAATCGCACTGTGACGGGAATCCTGTATTGGGTGCTATATTTAGAAGTCCGTATAAGGCGGTCAGGTAGAAATGCCATCATTTTCCGATGTTTCACGAGTATGTATGTACGATAATCAGTTTTCATGATTATTTATAAGGCATGACTTCATTCTAATGCATCCCGACCGCTTTAATTATCTAATTTATATTTCTGACCTATTCTAAAAGAGGATTATCATGTCTTCATGATGGCGAACCTCTCGAATTTGAACATTGCAATGCATTTCTTCGCCCCGCACTAAGTCTATCAGTCAGTTCACGGATTCCTCATGCGGTGTGTGGGTGTGAATCAACTCGTCGAACAGCTGACGGTGCAGTTTTCTCTATTCATTGAAGATAGTATACATGTATACATGCCATCCTTTGTTAAAGATTATCACCGCGGATATATGAGTATCTAAATGGAGAGTATATAGTGCGTCAACAATATTAAGACATGTGAGTAGCAAATAAATCGTACTCGTAAATCAGGTGAATAAACCGCATCAATAGCCATAGGAGAGTCATTTCGGTAGTACAAAAATTGGCAAATTTTGACTTTTTTTCAAGTGGTCAACTAATTATTCGGACCGCGGGAGCGTAATCTCCGCAAAAACTGAATCTTTTGATACAAAAATTTCACTGTACAGATGCTATTTTGAGTCGACACTCTATAGAGTGTCTCTTTATAGGTATACCTATATATCCCTATCTATGGTTAGTACCAGTAAGGTAGAGTGGTAACTCCGTATTTATTAAATCCCCAATGTGCATGCACTTTCGATTTTGTTAAATAAACTCATGGGAGATGCACTCGGAATTGTTTCCAAATGTGAAATATGCACATGTATGCAATTTTGAAGAAATTACAAAGGAATTGCGTGATCATGCTTGCAATCCATAATGAATGATTGTATTTTACAGATTATCAGTGTCATGACAGCCTTTGAGATTTAATGTTTGCTAAATTGGCAATTCGATGGGTTCCGATTACTTTCTTGCTCAATAGGGTGATTCAAAAAATCGAAATTTTGAAATCTTTATGGGCCGATAAGGGTTAAAGTGTTTCTTTATGTCCACAATGATGACACGTATATTTTTTTGAAAAATATTTAGGTTTAGAGGTCGCGCAACATGGCCAAAGTTTTCATTTTTTGTCATTTTTGGCATTTTTGCCATTTTTCATGTATTCGATATCTATGTCAAAATACTGAATTGGCAATGTATACCATTTCTCTCATCAAAACATAATACAAATTTTCCTCTGATATTGTTTTTGATAGCCTGCAGCTATTCCTGTTAAAGCTATCTTATATTGAAGTACCCCTATATTCTACTTATCACGGCCCTCAATAGTAGTGTTCAATATAGTCACGAAAAACAATTCCAATGCGTGATCAAAGTACATGTATGCATGAATGAATCGAAAATTGATCTCTATGCACAGAAGAGATGCAAGTACCAATAATCTACATCAAATCAACAGATTCAATCAAGAAGCGCATTTCTTCATCACAGGGTTTGTCTTCCTGTTTTTTCTCTACAATTTGCAACAAGAACTGTCTCTGTATTTCATCCTTTGTGATGGTTTTTGCAAAGTCTTCCATGAGTTTCACAGAACGCTCTGCAGGATCGTTGACAACCTGCAGCTGTCCCACAAACTTGGCCATGACTTGAAAATTGATATCATTATGCCAATCCGAAGCTGGTCGGGAAAGTCACAGGTGTTCTCCTTCTCCTCCCATTTTCATAAGTTGAAACAACAGCCATGATCGGCCATTGATGAGGTCAGACAATTTATTATCCACTCCAATAACAGGTTCTTGTGGAAACTGTGGCTTTTCCGAAGAAAAGTATTTCGGAAACTGAAGTAGTTTTCCTGCAGCCTCCTCTTTTGGTCCTTTGGTCCTAACACTGACAATTCCGGTGTAAGGTACCACCGATGGCGATCCATGACAGTCAGAACGGCTGTCGAAACTTGTAAATCACTGAAGTGATATCTTTGCATGTCCGAGTACAATTGTAGATCACAGAACAATGCTTCAGGAGCTGAATTGGCTCTGAGCCATGGCAGTACGCAATGAATTTCATTGCCGGAGTGAGCTTTTCAATTTTCTCACTATCGTAATTCATTTGGCTTGAAAACATCAACATTTTCCCATAATACAAGATGCAAGACATCCAACGGGCATGATGATGCGGCCCACACTTCCGAAGGGGTGATGTCCTTGATCCACCGAGAAGATCGATTGCCACCTGAAATCGAATCAGTATTTATTTGACATTTCTTTTTTCGAACATTACTATATCTACGAATATTTATCTGTCATTCATTCCGATACACATTGCAGCTTCATTTGTGATTTGATGGCTTCTAATGTAAATGAGTGCAGATGTTTATTGTCAGTGGTTAGTGACATAGATTATTACAAAGTACATACCGGTATAGTTGCAATGATAATGTTAATGATAAGTATTAGTGATGCATTAGTGATAATTAATACATCTTTCATGTAGTTAACATTCTGGTATGTTGTTATTTTGCACTTGTAAGCTTAGGCCTATTTAGATTCTTCGCGGGAGATAGCACTTACCTGAGCAACTTCACGATAATCATCTCTCTCTCAAGAAACTTTCATTGCCATAAACTGATTTGCAGCCATCCATCAAGTTCCAATATCTTCCGCCTTCCTTGATCGATGTTCTCCCAAGCCTGCTGGAATGCTCTGAAATCCGAATTTTCAGGTCCTGTTGATGTTCCAAACAGAGACGTGCATATGCTTTTCAAAATAAGTTCCAAACACGTGATGCCTGCATGCCAGCCACAATACGTTGTTTTTCAACAACCTTTGCAATATGGTGGCGGCGCTACGGTGCTTTCCAGTATTGCTTGCAGTGGTATCAAAGCATTTCCCGACGATGTTGTCCTCAAGCTGCCAATCTGTCAGCAATTCGTGAACTGCATTTGCTTGTTCGACACCACTGCTATTGCTGATACACGGTATTCCGAGCAGTTTCTCCTTGTTTTTCATCTCAGTGGCGAGTATATCAGTTATTATGACACCAATTCGTTCTTTGGTGTCATGGCACCACCTTCAACTAATTTTCCGTCCAAGTGGACCACAAGAGTAGAGGAACAAATTTGAGTGAAATTTTTTTAAATTCTCATGGCTTCGTCTTCTCGGTTATTGATTCGTGCGCGTTGGACAGAGCTTGGAGATATTGTAAAGTTTTCTAAACTAGTGCCTGCTGATTTTATAACTCATGCGACTGTTGCAAACACTTGTATGTCCGATAATCCATGTCTATCGGCAGGATCTGTTAATTCAACGGAATCAAAGAGCTTCCTATTCAGATTGACGGTATTAGTCTCTATGTTCCTCTGACTTGCATTCATAGAGTCTGACTTACGACCCTGAGGTGCTACGTTCCGTTGAGAATAAAGAATTGTGGGGGGCGAATATTCATCGTCATCATTATCATTATCATCATCATCGATAACATCATCTTCAACGCTGTTTGCTGTTTCAGTTCTCCACATCCTTTCCTGTGATGCTCTTTGATTTTCCTTTGATTGACGTTCTAGTTCTCGCTCATGTCGTGCAGATTTGCGATGTTCAATTCCAACTCGCCAGTTTTGCTGAGAAAATTGTTGTAGTTTATAAGAATTGTTTATGATTTTTATGATTCGCGGTATACCATCATTGTAGTGATGAAAATTTTCCGTGGAAAATTTTGGAAAATATTGGAAAATTATGGAAGTTTTGATTTTTTGATAGGCCTTATAATTTGAGCGCTTCCACTGCCGAGGCAGCTACGTACCAATAAATTGGGTCTAAAACTCTTGATTTCATCATTATTTCGATTAAAGAAATCGTAGCAATACGAGTTCCGTCCGTGGATTTTTGAACATTCCTTTTCCACCAGTGGCTTGTGCCATTATGTTAGCATTTTTAATTATCACACAGACACCGTTTGGGATAACGTAAATCTTGCTTTACTATAAAGGTATAATTTCATTCAATGTGAAAGATTTGGAGCAAAAATATGTACTTCATTTTGGAATTTGCTAATTGTTAGCTTGAAAGTCAAGCTTTATTATGCAACGTTGATCAATGATACAAATTCTTCATGTGTTGATGAACAAGTGAAGTATGCACACAGTCCACGCAGCATTCATGAGAGACCATATTCGAAGATATAAAGATCCGACTGTTAACTCGTGAGATATTTGGAAACTAAAGATATCATATGTGATTAGTAAAAGAATATCTATGATAGCCTCTAACTTCTGGCCTATTGTCCGACATCTTCGCTGAGGATACGCATCCTCCATTTATAGTTCATGGTTCATAGCTCCAATTCGATTTCAGATCTGCCCAAATGAATTTCAGATATGATCCACATGAATTTCCAGTTGATTTTAAGATCTTTTCAAAGTTGAGCGTCTGACAGATATCTGAAATTCAGCTAGAATCTGAAATCCATCTAATGTCTGAAATTCATTTGGAAAGATCATAAATAGACATGGAAAAGGTGCAGTTGGTTACAAAAGTTAACATAGGGATGATAGAGAAGTTTTTGGTCTTTGAATATTGCATAGTCTTTTCAAGCGACTATGATAAGTCTCCAAAACAAAGGAAAAAAGGTCAATCACCGAAAAATAAATTTCAAAATTTTCCAATGGAAAATTTTCTGGAAAATTTTCCATTTGCATCACTAATCATTAGTACGGTATATTTCTAGCCTATTCAACGTTTCCAACAACCTACCTACAGCGGCCTGCAACATTCTCTACGGCTTACAACGCAGAGAGAGTTGCCTACATGTAGACCTACTGTGCGGATAGTTGTAATTAAAACATCTTTTTTTATTTACCTACTCTATTAAAAGCTGGCTGATAAAGTTCGGAAAAGTACATTGGTGTAATATACAGATCAGCAATCAGACAAACACTTACCTCATAAAAAACAAGAATGATACCAAACAATCTGATAATACAAGAAGCGGGCAGCTGTCTAGAAAATAAATTGTTAAGAGCGGATTCATTTAATATTTCAAATCATTACAGATTTCAACAAAATCCAAACTGTAACGAAGAAATGCGCTTCTTGATTGAATCTGTTGATTTGATGTAGATTATTGGTACTTGCATCTCTTCTGTGCATAGAGATCAATTTTCGATTCATTCATGCATACATGTACTTTGATCACGCATTGGAATTGTTTTTCGTGACTATATTGAACACTACTATTGAGGGCCGTGATAAGTAGAATATAGGGGTACTTCAATATAAGATAGCTTTAACAGGAATAGCTGCAGGCTATCAAAAACAATATCAGAGGAAAATTTGTATTATGTTTTGATGAGAGAAATGGTATACATTGCCAATTCAGTATTTTGACATAGATATCGAATACATGAAAAATGGCAAAAATGCCAAAAATGACAAAAAAATGAAAACTTTGGCCATGTTGCGCGACCTCTAAACCTAAATATTTTTCAAAAAAATATACGTGTCATCATTGTGGACATAAAGGAACACTTTAACCCTTATCGGGCCATGCCGTAACAAAATGTTACAAATTTTTTTCATTATGAAATAAAAACTTTTTTATCGTAGATCCGACCTTGCGGTTATAAACCCATACATATTATCAATTAGCCTACTCATGTTCCATGTCAAATATGAAAGAAAAATAACCAATTTATGAAAACGTCTCACTATTTTGTACCTGTTGCCGTTGGCCACACCGTAACAAAATGTTACATATAATAAACTTGTCAAACATCTGTCACACCTTTTTCTTGACACTTTTGAACGTGCGAACATCTTCCCAGATTAGCTTGGGATGGTTGCTGATGGCTCATGTTCAGGCAAAAAATCGAACAGCTCTGCTGCTTGCTTTATTGACTTACACAACCTGGTATTCATAGAATGACGCGCTTTTGCAAAGTGCGAACACAACTGCAGTGATAAATTGCGAAGAAAACGTTTGCTTGTGTGCAAATATCCACCACGTTTCATATGAATAAATGCATTGTTGCATGCTACGTCAATCACATTGAAGAAAACAAGAAGCGGCCATCTTACCGTCTTTCTTACACACGTAAATTCTGCAATGTTGCCGTCTATCTGGTCCTTCCACCTTTCCCCTTATTAATAATCCAGGATCATTTGCGGTCGTCGCATTGTGTCTTGGGAAGATATTTGACCCATACCATGTAATGAGCTCAAAAGTATCACTTTCGCTTAGGTGCATAAGCCACCAAAGTAATTTTGTTTTGATGATCATAGAGAAATCACTCGTTAGTGCTTCTCGATTTTCTTTCAAAATTGATGGAATCTCAACACGATGTTTCCGTATGGTCCATAGAAGAGTAGTCCATTTTGTAGTAGACTTGTCGCCAGCATGTGCGATGTAAAGTAATTATTATCCGTAACTATATCACGATTTGTTTGAAAATATGGTTCAGAAAGGCTTATTACAACATCATGTCCCAAATTTCTGTGTACAGGCTCATTATGTCGACGACCTTGATATACATGTATCTGTCCATTCAAAGTAAATCCTGTACCACTTTCGCACAACCAGAAAATTTTGAGTCCGTATTTCTTTGGTTTAGATGGCATGTATGTTTTCCCGGGTACTGCCCTCTGTAACCGGGTAATTGATCGTCTACTACTAGAGAATCAGCCGGGATGTGAAAGTGTCGCAAGTTATTGACGAACAAAATCCACATTTCTGACACAGCTGCTTGTCTGACTCCTTTCGAACATTTCGCGTCCGGTAATTATCAAATCGAATTGTTTTCAAAAAAAAATTGAATCTATTCCTTGAAATCACCGCTCGGTAGAATGGTCGACCATCAACGGCGGACCACATGTCATCCAAAGCAGAAAAATTGTCTCCGTCAACACCACTTCTGATGAGAATGCCTGTACAAACCAGAAACTCTTTATAAGAGAACAGTTGTACGATTTGTCACCATGAATATCATGAGCTTTACGATTTGTATGACGTAGCACAAAACGGATAATCCTCCGTTAAATACAACAAAACTCCATCCAACTCAGTATCAGGCTGCACAAGATCAATGACAGAGGCACTGAACAGCTATTCATAATGGTCATGCTTTTACTTTACAGCTCCCGCCATTGATATCCGGACAAAACTAAAATTTCGGCATTTTCTACCTTTTGTTTGAAATAAAGCTGTATACGAATAATTTGATCACTTTAGAAGACATTATTTGCATTAATGTGTAATAAACACTTGTTAGTGATGTGGTAAACGCATAATGCCTACATTGGCATAGATATCTCACCAAAAACCGATATGTGCTACAATTAAGGTATATTAGTTATTGCTTGCTAAAATGATGATACACGCTTCTTCTCATCCCGAAATTCACTGCAGCAATATAACGGTACACGCTGATCGGAAGATGCTTAGTATTGGCTCGCTACGACCAATCAGCACACAGCGTGCTGAATCATACAATAGACATTCATAGTGCACAGTAGACGAGAGCCGTAGTGTCCTTGTTTCAAAGCAAATCTCGCTTGTCTTGATAGTGACTTATCCATTATTAAAATGCCGAAGAGAGGTAAAGAACTGTCGCCTCGCAAGCGAGCAACTGCCGTTTATTTATTGAATGAAGGATATACCGTCAGAGCTGTTGCCCACCAAAAACAGGTACCGCCAAGTCAACGGTTGGTGACCTCAAGAAGAGATGGCAACGAAATCCTAAGGTTTACGGTTCTCCAAAGAAGCGGAATGGTGCCACGAAAAAGACTTCTTCAACAACTGATCGTCTCATTCTTCGTGAGTGCATGAAGCACAGGTTTTCAAGCGCTGCTGCTATTCGCAGAATGCTCGGTGATGTTGTGGCGAATGTCAGCATAAGGACCATTCAACGTCGCCTTAATCAAGCCGGACTGAAGGCTAGACGCCCAGCTCAAAAGGCATTTGTTAATGCCTATCAACGACGACGACGTGTTCTTTTCGCCAAGAAGTATCTCTCTAAAGATGAAGATTATTGGAAAAGAGTGATTTTACCGATGAAAGCACGTTCGACATCTACAGAAATCGCGGTAGCATCAAGGTTTGGAGACGCCAGGGTGAGCGATACTCTCATGAGTGCATTCTTCCAACGATCAAACACCCTCCGATTGTCATGATAAGGGGCGCGTTTTCTTATAATGGTGTCGGACGCTTCCGGATTTTCGAGAGAGGTGAGAAGGTGAATCAAACAGTGTATAAACAGTTTCTTGAGCGAGAGCTTCGCATGACAATGGATGAACTGTATCCCAACACCCAAGCAGTGTTTCAAGACGACAACGCACCTTGTCATAGAGCAAAGAGCATACTGCGATATCTTGACGAGCATGATATCCCTCACATCAGAGACTGGCCTGGTCAGAGCCCCGATATCAAACCCATTGAGAATTTGTGGGCAGATATCGGGGCCGTTATTCAGAAGAAAGCTCCAGCAAACCGCCAGGAACTGATAGCAGCCATCGTCAGTGCTTGGTACAGATGCATTACCCCCTCCCGCTGCCAAGCGTTGGCTCTGAGTGTCCCGAGACGTGTCAGAAATGTTGAAAGAAACAAAGGTTTCCGCACAAAGTACTAGAATGATCATTGATGACGATTTCCCATGTCCTATTTTCGTTTTTTGCCTCATGATGTGTACTGTAAAAGATTTTGTATTACCAGAAGTAGTGTTTTCTTGGGCAGTATTGAAGATCGGGCATTAACTCATTAATCAAAGTAAAAGAAAAGCAGTAGCTAAATTATACCATAAGAATGAACAAACCATAGAACAATCAATAATACACATACAGGATTGACATAGATCAGCTAACTTACTCTACATTTCAATAATATGACGATTTCTCTGAAAAATCGTTTTTGTTCGGATATCAATGGCGGGAGCTGTATGTACCTCTCCATTCTCCAAAATCAACGGTAAGATTTAGGAATTGCATACCGCGTAAACGTACGTATATATCTGAGAGATTGATTTTACTAATAAAATACACCATTATCAAAAACACAAATAACCAACATAAATTAGTATTCACATAAAATAGTATTCAGATATTTGGTCAGGTCTATCAATGTACATGAGGAATGCTACTATAACGCTTAAATAGACTTATTCTGATATACTTAGATGAAGAGCATGAATAAAAATAGAAGACGCGGTTTTCTTTCAAGCACGCATGTATTGAGATAATCGTAAAGTTTCAAAATATTTTTTAACAAAATGTTGCGGCGTGGCCAACAAGCGCTCACCTAAACACGTGGCCCGATAAGGGTTAAGCCCTTCGCCCATGGAGATGTCAAAATTTCGATTTTTTTGAATCACCCTATTGCTCAACCTGAAGGGTATTTTCTTAAGAATGATCATATCACAGGCAACCTGCCACTGGCGCAGCAAAATCACAAAATCAAAGACAATGATTTCAATTATCTTTGAAAGATCTTATTGGGTTCACACCACTTTTCAGATTCTAGAAATGAAACATGAATTTAGTGATCGAGTCATAAAATCATGATGCTGAAAACTGAATAAAAACTTGAAATTTCAGCCAAGAAAGCACGAATGATATCGCGACTTTTTCATGAAGACTTTAATTGTAATATAATTCATGAAATTCCCTCGATAATCAGCTTGATTTCCGTTTAGTTAGGATGCTTATTATCAAATATTCATTCCTTTTGATGTCCAACTTATTTCATACTACTTATATGGGGAGTCATCTCGGTAGTATATAAGCTGGAAAAATTTTGACTACTATTAAAATTGCTCAAACAATTTATTGCACTACGGGAACGAAATCTCCACAAAAAAACTGAATCTTTTCATATAAAAATTTACTGTTTACAGATACTTGTTTGAGTCGACACTATACCTATACTTACTCAATGGCTAGTACGGCATCTTTTTGTACATTAAATGAATCTTATGATCTTTGCAACATGATCAAGCTGAGTGATGGCTCACACTGTCTGTCGTTTTTCATTAAAAGATTCTGTCGTCTTCATGTTGAAATCACGCGTCAAAAAATACGCTCAATTTTCTTGCAGAAGACCTACTGACCACAACTGACCACTTACGAAAGGAAAATGCTTGTCAAAATAATTAATGGAGTATCAGGTTTCGCATGGTATATCGGTTTTTAAAATTGAACTGAAACTTCAAAACAAAACTTACATTACGTGCAGTAATTTCAAAACGGTGTTCATGTGTTTTTATACGCTCATATATATTTTAATAGACTCTTACAACATTTCAAACATCTAGTTACTACAGGTGAAGTCTAAAGGCCTGTTTACTGAGCAGCTTATAAAACTCCTTTTTTTTGCTGGCTACAGAACTCTGACATAGGCTGGCATGTTCTGACAATTGATTCATGTGCTCGTTAGATGTTGTTTAGATCTTTTTACTGCCAATTGTTGTAGTTACTGCTATACCAGCCGAGCTGGCACAATGTTTGTCTCTCCTATACAATCGACTGAACCGATGGGAAAGATTACCGCATTAATAAGTAGAGGTTGGGACCTTTCTGCAATAAGATATGTAATAATTAAGTCTTTGTGTTTTAGAGTTTCTTGTAGCTAGGAAATTCGTTTCCTCCTTTCAGGAAATCACTGAATTCTCTCAATTTCTAAGAGACGAAGCGAGACCAAACAGGGCGAAGAATGAAAAGTCAGCGTGTCTCGACAAATTATGAAGCACATGTAGTGTTAATTCTGTGAATCCTAATTTGCATTCAAGAAACCAATTCAGTGAAATTCAAGTTTTTGTGGAATCTCTTCTCAGAAATTGTCGGATTGATTGAATTTTTCAGTCGTTTCCGACCAAGTCGCGTTAGTTAATCTATTAACTAGCGTGCATTCAGTACGATCTAGAGAGAAACACTTCCAGGAAATCGCACGTAAAACAGGTGCTCAATTGTCGAATGCCAATACTAATAGAGGTGACAATCGAGAGCAGAAATGGTCATGTCCTCATGTCCACTGAAGAAGAGGAACAAATCGGTTGATAATTTATCTGATGCCCTGGATCAGCCATAGACTAGTAGGCCTACGTTGCTCGAGTAGCAACACGAACAAGCTTTTTGCCTCCTAAATGTTTGTTTGGATAATGTATCAACTTCTGAAGTGGTTACAGCTGTTGATGGCCAGAAGAACCTCCAATTCTCAGGATTAGATGCAGCTCTTAAAGCATGGTGGCGATGTCATTGTCGACCACATTACCCATATTCAACTCAATTTGGCTTGATGAAGACGTACCAGATGGACGTCCACTAGGCGACTTGTGCTTTGCCGATGGCATCGGGCTGA
Source organism: Prostheceraeus crozeri (assembly GCA_907163375.1). NCBI lineage: Eukaryota > Metazoa > Platyhelminthes > Polycladida > Euryleptidae > Prostheceraeus > Prostheceraeus crozeri. The sequence goes on along the minus strand of CAJQUW010013658.1, from coordinate 105,529 downwards.
TCAGTCATACTCGTAACAATTTACAACACATGACAAACGTGTTAGCGGAAAATGCGGGAAAAAGTTTGCCTTCGCATCAAGAGCGAAGAGAAGAAGACGATGGAGATGATGGTGCCTTCAGCTCACCTATTATGATCAGGCTGTGTAGCATTGGATGTGTTCGACAATTTCAATATCTCGGTAACAAAATCACCGATGACGGTGACGCGGAAGTGGATGGGTGCGATTGGTTGAGCAAGCGCTGCTGTCTTCAAGCACCTGACTCCTATATTTACGAAACGTTCCATCAGCTATACAGTCAAGCTCCGACTTCACACGTCCATCGTGATACCAACAGCGATCTATGCATGTGAGACTTAGGAATGCACAGTCATTATGTGCAGAGATATTGACGTATTTCACCGCCGCTGCATTCTAGCCATCATGGGTTTATCATGGAGGTATCATGTTTTCAACCAGAACTTGATGAGATGGTTGCACCCGTAAGATTTGACAGGCACGGTTACTCGGAGCAGACTTCAATTTGTGGCCACATCCTTCGCGTCCTCGCTGACCATCATGCCCGTACTGCAATGGATTGGTCGCCACAAGGCGTTACAAGAAGGAGAGGGAGACCGTCTGAGACATGTAGGAGGACATTTCGTGAAGATCTTGCGAACATGCATCACTTGGATGGGTGCCAGACGAACCGCCATCGATTGAGCAAAATGGAGACAACTCTTCGCTCGATATTCTACACCTTTTCCATGTCTATTTCAGATATTTCCAAATCGATTTCAGATCTTTCCAAATGAATTTCAGACATTTCCAGATGGATTTCAGATTTCTCCAATCGAATTTCAGATATCAAAGAAATCAACTTTGAAGATATCTGAAGTTCAATTGGAGAAATCTGAAATCCATCTGGAAATGTCTGAAATTCATTTGGAAAGATTTGAAATCGATTTGGAAATATCCGATATAGAAAAGTTTTAGTAGGAGCGGGAGGAACTAAGTCTAAGTAAGTAAATAAGTAACACTTATAGATTGAATAGTATGCTAAGTAGGCTACTTGATAATTCTTGTGAGATCATTCAAAAAACTGATTTTATCTGAGAAGAAGTTCCGCCAAAAATGTCATTTTCATGTCCGTTCCCTAAATCGATTCATGGCCCGAAAAGTTCTTTTATATGTTGCCTATTCTTATAACTTTTGATCGTGTGCTCATAATTAATTGATTACTGAATTTATTCACTTGATTTATTCATATTTATTCATTTATCAAATTTATTCACATTATTCACTAGGCCTCGGAAACAGTGGTTTGCCTAATGAAATGAAGTACCGGTAATTAGTGATTGGAAGTTGCTACTTCATAATTGATAAATTCTTGTCAGCCCTCGTCTGTCCTGTCATCATTAATTTAGTTGTAAAAGTCTTGTCGATCCACTTATCGGACGCAAGCATCAGCTACTACGGCGTGAAGAATTACTATTTGTCAGCACTAAACGGTGCATCATGAAGGAAGGCAAGCAGGCAGAGCATTGTCTGATCTGAGTTTCGAGTTCTTTAAGTTGTGTACAGTTGACTGTTAAAAACATTGTTAGCGTAGAATTAGGCAGAAGTGTAAATTGAGTGAAATTGTACCAAATGTTGTCGAAATTCAAAAAAATGTGTATTCTGAAAGCTAAATACAAGCCTGATTCAATGGTGATAATCTTGATTCTCTGTACTGTAATCGTTGAATTAATTGATCAGTTTGCAACCTAATCGCTCTGCCACTTAAAAGGTCTAAGCATAACCTGTCTCCTGATATAAAGTTTATTGAAATTGAGCATCTTCACTGAAAAATTGTGCCAGATGTTCTTTTAGCAGCAGTTTTTTGGTACTGTATGTCTTTGTTCATTCAAAGAATCTTGAAATCCTTAGATCATGAAAAGGCTGATTGGTAGTATACACTGTCTGTCAATTTTCATTAAAAAACATTGTCGTCTTCATGTTGAAATCCTGCATTAAAGGAAGCGTTCAGTTTTCTTTCGTAAAGCCTGCTGACCACAACTGACCACTTAAGAAAATGAAATTGACGTATAAGTTATCACATAGTTGTGACAGGCATTAAATTTACTTCGATTAATTATGCTAACAATTGTGTTGTATGTATATGTCCCCCGCCAAGATAGATGCCTGTCAATTTGCGGCTTGACTTTGCAAGCTCGATTATGATTGACGTCGCTCGTGCGACTGTCTAGCGCGTGACATTTGCTCATATACACCCTTGATGCAGTTCACAGTACGAAGCGCGTCGGTTTATTACTATTTCAGCCTATCGCAAAATAAGTTGTTTGTCGTAACTAAGGGATAAAACACTTTTCTTTTAAACTAATAATTAATATACAAAATCTGGCGGGACGATCGAGCAACCGCTCAGGACATGGTTTACGTTGAGGCGATCCACCACCGCATCTACGCAGAATGCTGTGATTGACGTTGGCGGGGATCCAGAATCTTCACAAGATGTTGTGATTAGTGGCGCACCCATGAATTTCTTTCGGGGGGAGGGAGGGGCTCCTTATCGATGAGAGTTAATCCTCTATGCTTTATATTTATAACTGCTACTATAATTTACTTTTTTTTATTTGCTACTGTATTATTTGTACTTACAATTTACAATAGCTCTGATTTTGAAATAAACATCTTACACTACTACCAGACACACTTCTACTAAGCTTACTTTTAGTTATATTGTTAGCTTATAATACAGGGTGGGTACTATGCCTTGTCCGATATATCTTCAGAGAAAACGTCATGTTTTCCAGCTGATACTAATTGTATTTAGTAAACTAGCATGTATCATAGGTATCTGTAAAATCATGTTAAAATAATACTTACAATAAATAAATTTTCAATGTGACCGCCATTTTATTCCACACAAAGTTCACATCAATGAATGAAATTCCTCCTCGAGTTCCTTTTCAATGTGCAGTTTGAGTTGTTCAATGCTTTCGAGAACTAGTACTATCGATGACGATTTATGTGTTTTAAGAAAGTATCTTGTCTTATATGTACCCCCTGGCCTCTCACGACCACAGTTATCTTCAATAACAGAATATATCGTCGAAAACGCTGATGAAAATAAGTCTACAATGACAAATGGTAGAATGATAATTGTTGGTGACTTAAATGCCCTGCCTACTCAGGAGATTGAAACGATTTTGGATATGAAACAGTTGGTGAAGACTCCAACAAGAGGCTCAAATATCTTAGATAAGATTATTGGATAGTGAATGTCGACGTTTGGGCAGTTAATGAACTTTAGCGTGATTTAAACACCCGTAAATCTCCTGGAAGTGATGGTATAAGTCCATATATCCTAAAGATCAGCCGAGATGTCATTGATAGGCCTTTGACACATATAATAGGGACATCCATCAATCAACAGAGAACTCCAATACCATGGAAAACGGCAAACATTGTCCCAATTCCCAAGAAAAACCATCCCCGTATTAATAACTTGCGCCCAATATCCTTGTTACCAATAATGGCGAAAATTCTCGAGAAAGTGGTATTGTCCTCAATGAAAGAAAGACTTCTGAAATTGTATGGTAACTCACAATATGGGTTCCGTCCTGGAAGTTCAACTCTCATAGCTCAAATATCAATGCATGAGTACATAACTATCTCACTCGACGATCCTACGGTCAAAGGAATTTTCATTTTGTCTTTTGATTTGAGTCGTGCATTTGATCGAATCCCGCATGAAGGTCTCATCCGTCAATTATCGTCCGCCAAACTGCCGAATGGTTTCATCAAATGGTGTAAGGACTATTTTTCAAATAGATTTCAACGCGTACGTCTGCCTGATGGCACTCTAAGTTTGAATAATTCAGTTGCATCTGGAGTCGCTCAGGGATCGGTTCTATCTCCTTACTTCTTCTGTGTGTATATAAGTTCACTCAACAAACTATTACCATCCTCCGAAATTTACAAATATGCCGATGATGTTGTTATAATCTCCAAGTTTTCAGACTCTGATGACGTCGACAAGTGTCAATACCGAAGTACGCAATGTTCGTGAGTGGTGTGACAAAAATGGACTGATCCTTAATGACAATAAAACCCAGCTTATGCTTATCGGATCTGACAAGCATAGACGCTTACCTATAATATCTATTCCCACTTCTGACTCTATTAACATTCTTGGAGTAGTTTTCGACAAAAATACAAAATGGAAGTCTCATACCAACTACATAGCAAAGAGAGCATCACAGCGTATACACCTGCTCAAGACTGTTCGTAAGATTCCTTCGATACGCAAACAGGATCTCATTCAGATTTATACTCAAATGATTCTTGGTGTGATTGAGTATAATTGCCCGCTGATGGTCGGAATGACAACTTAATCTTCGACAATATTGGAGAAAATACGGAAACGATGCCATCGAATAATATGTGGTACCACCTGTAAACGCGAATGCTTACCCAGTTTAGAAGAAAGAAGACAGCAAAAGGCCTTAAAAATGTTTCACTCTACGCTAGTGCAAGGACATATGCTCAACAAATTTGCTCCACGCCGATTGACTTATTCAGGAAAATTTGCTGTGCCACTCTCCCGAACTAAACGTCGGTCTCTTTCTTTCTTCCCCTTTTGTATAAAGTTGTTTAATGCGACGTAATTACCTTGTCACCACTTCGACTTCCTTAATGTATGATACACTATGAATGTTTCCTGCACTGCATGATTATCATTCAAAATATAAACGATTTATTATTATTATTATTATTATCTGCGCCACACAGTCTCCGAATTAAATGTTTAAATTCAGTCTTCTGGATTCAATTTGACAAAATTTACTCATTATGCTATCCTCTTGAAGATGATTTGCAATGTCTCGATTTATTGCCATATTCGCCAGACATGATATCCTGGTGGACGTCATAGAACTTCTCAAATAATTTTTGATTCTCCTCAAAGTGGAGAAGCTGCGGTCCACAGATGCGCTGGTAATCGCTGAAATCGCAAGTAGATGGAACATAACAGAAATATTTGGAAATATATGTGCAGTACATTTATTAAACACTTCAACTACAGTTGACGGAGTATCGCTCACTTTTCCCACTTGTTTCTCCAACGCATGTACTCTGCTCGAAGAACGTTTGTATCGTCATTAAACATATCAACAGAATAAAATGTAAGATCTCCTTTTAGATCATTGAAATTACCATTGGCTATGTATATTTGGGAAGAATAAGCTGAAGGATACGAGCATGCGATTAATCTATGCTAGATTACTTTAAAATTTAAAAATTTCCTCAACTTCCAAAACATTTTGGGAGAGACTCAACGGGCTCGAGGCCCCCCTGGGTGCGCCTATGGTTGTGATCTACGTTTTCGGGGACCCCGAATCTTTACAGGATGTTGTAATTGACGTCGGCAGCGAACCGGAGTCTGCACAGGATGTTGTGATTGACGTTAGCGGGGATCCCGAATCTTCACAGGATGTTGTGAATGGCGTTGGCGGAGACCCCGAATCTTCACAGGATGTTGTGATTGACGTTGGCGGGGATCCCGAATATTCACAGGATGTTGTGAATGGCGTCGGCGGAGACCCCGAATCTTCACAGGATGTTTTGAATGATGTTGGCGGGGATCTCGAATCTTCACAGGATGTTGTGAATGACGTTGGGAGGGACACCTGAATCTTCACAGGATGCTGAGATTGTCGCTGGCGGGGAGCCCTCGTTCGCACCTTTCGATTCGAAGAACTTTTTCTGCATTCCCAGGTTGCAAGCCTAGTTATTATCATCAAGCTACATATTTTGGCAAAACAAGGTCAATAGGAATCCATACGTAAATTAGGGATGCAAAAAAATGTTTTTTTATCGATCATATTTTAAATATATTTTAAATATATTTTTTATGTTTTTTTTGTTTTTTATGATGGTCGAGAATTAAGCAATATTTTCATCAACACTTTCACGGAATACGCAAATAGGCATCTGTAATGTATTTCATGCTTTATTACAGATGCCTTATCATTTCATTTTCAATCTATAATTTCTCAAATTTCATTTTCAAGCATAATCTGTTGAAACTCGTTCTTTATTCTGATTGGATGATTGAGATCACCAATAGTCTGATATATCAATAGTGGGATTGGTTCATAGACGTCAGCTATCGCGTGGGAATATATGATTCGAGAATCGAGATAGACACTTTCTATAAAAGCCGCCATCAGGAGTCAACGATGATGGTGGACTCCAATTTTCGTTTTGACATAATGATCAACATAACAGTGTTAACCAAAGCTTAGTTATCGTTATTTCATGTCAATTGCACTAGCTCTAAACTCACTTACAAGGATGACTTTAGTATATTGCATACTGTTTTCTTACGCAGCCGGATTTGTGTAAGAAACTTTTTTAGGCTAATAAGATTGATGGAATGTAAACTAATAAGCCTATATTAAAAAAACATGTTTGTAAGCGCAAAATTACACAACATCATAAGCAAAACCATCATAAAAAACATATTAGAAACATTGTTTTTTCATCCATATTTAAAACATATTTAAAATAATATTTAAAATATCGCAACCCTATGTAAAATCAACATCCACTGTCTAACTCGTAATCTCGCGTTAATGTGTCTTATATTGAGTTATTGTTATGAAGCGCAGTAGACTTGATTATCGCAGAAAAATGAAGACACTTCAATTTCATATTTTTTTACGGCAGACTTGAATATCTGCTATTTTACCCAATATCAGGAATCCTCAGCAGGCCTAGTTTACACCTCTCAACATCGGCACAACTCCCTACATAAAAAGATACAGGCATGCCCAGGTAAATCCGAGATTTGCCATTAACAAGATAGTGAAATTTCGATTTGTATTCATTTAACAGTGGCACTGTATATTTCAATAGTCAGGTAAAATACATGATTGTATGGTCCCTATTTTGTGGGACTATATCTTTATTGGCTAAACGTGCAGTTGGTCAAGTAGATCGATGAAAAATAAGCTAACACAAATATATGTAAGTTTTATGATTCTATTCAACTCTAAATTTGCCGATTCGCAGATCCCTAGAAGCAAGGGAAGTGACTCCTGATGCTGGTAGAAATGGCAGCTATTCAAATCTGCCGCTTTTTTTCAATTGAGGATGCAACTGAATATCTAGTTATTCTATTCATATGGCAAGGGAAATTATAATATTTGCATGTATGTACCGGTATGTTTAATAACGTCTCCAAAGAAGTAGATAGAATTCAAATAATAGACCCAAATTATGACAAAAGATATCATCTATTGAAATTGCATAATTGATCGAAATTCAGAAACTTCGGCAATTTTCAGAAATTTTGCTACGAATCGTCTACAATCGAGATAGAGTTCACCATTATATAACAATTAAAAAAGGAATCATTACAAGCAAACACACACACATATACACGTCCATCGAAGCATCAAGATAATCCAAATGTAGCTCTTCAGAACAATTTCTCACTTTGCAACAAATCTAAAAATATATTTTTTCAGAAAACATGGTGTTTCAGATGCTGTCGAGAAAATCTATCGAAACATGAAAACAAAGATGTACAAATTTAGCACCAAATTTCGCATTTAGTGATTTAAACGCTAAACCACCCGAGTACAAAATGAGACAACAACAGTGATAATGAAGATCTAGGATCGCCGACAAGGAAATCTGTTAAAACATCGAGATTGTTTGAGACCCATACACTTAGAATTCTCAAAACAGTGGATACAAAACTTAGAACTTTTCTCAAAGTCAGTAAATCGAAGTATTGATCTTTAATATACCGGTCCTAGCAATTAGGCAATTAAAAAGAAGCGGAAACAAACTTTCGTCTACCTACATTTCAAAGCTGTTGAAAATTGATCCTCAAAAAGGCTGACCTTATCTTAAATAAGCCATTTTCCAACATCAAGACGTAGTACTGTTATCCTGTTATCCAACCATCACAGTTGCCGTCTACGATTTAACAAAGTCGCAAATGAGTTCATAAAGAGTAAAGGCAACTTAAGTATTCCCAATGTTTTCAATTAAATAGGAAAGCGTGCAAAACCAGTCTGCTACTTCGGCATATATCACATAATATCCAAAACTTTTTATATGATGTGATGGATTATCATGATGTGATTCATAGTTTCATGTTCATGAAATAGTGTAATCATATTGTCTAAAGCACCGGCACTTAGTTGCAAGAAGGTAAATATTTCGAAGCGTGGTTTTCAAAGTAGGCGGACAATGACTTTTTGGGGAGAGTTTGGAAATGTGGCAAATTGAAAGTCAAAAAAAAGCCTAAGTCTGCCGGATGAATTGAAATGGATCACAGTCATGGTTTTATATTCTGCTAATCCTTCCGGTATGGAAGAGTTTCTAGCTTGGTGAAAATGTCTATAGCATTTTTCGGTTTCTGCTCAAACACCATTTAGGCCGGAGACACTTACATGATAAGTCAACGTTCTCGTCAATCGCGTCATAAGTTAGAACCATAACTCGTAAGACACATTGTCATTAGACAAGATGTCTATTCCTCATGACAGGTGATGCGAGCACAAACAGGTAGAAAAATATATGAAGCCTTACAGTAAATATATAGTAGGTAGGGTGTCGACTCAAAAAAGTAGGCTATCTATACAGTGAAAATTTTTATCTGAAAATATTCAGTTTTTTGGGTAGATAGCACTCCTGCGGTCCAATAAATTATTTCAGCAGGTTTTAAAAAGCTAAATTTTTGCAAATTATTCATGTGTTTATATACTATCGACGTGAAGCCACTGTAGAAGTAGTATGAAACATGGTGGACATGGAAAGGAATGCATATTTGCCAACGAGAATCTCAATTAAGGGGAACTTAGCTGATTATGAAGGGAATTGTATGAACCGCATTATAATACAAGTCTTCATGAAAAACTTGAGATCTCAGCGTGCTTATTGGCTGAAATTATAAGTTTTTAATTCCATTTTCATCGGAATGATTTTATGATTCACTAAATTTATGTTTCGAAGTTAATTGAAATCATTGTCTTTGATCATGTTATTTTGCTCTACCAGTGCGAGGTTGCTTTTGATATGTTCACTCTTAAGAAAATACTCTTTTGAGGTTGAGCATGAAAATAGTAGCAACTTATCGAATTGCTAATTTAACAAACATTACCTCTCAAAAGGCTGTTATTACACGGAGAATCTGTAAAAATACCATCATTCCTTCTGCATTACTATCATGATCAGTCAATTCCGTGGTAATTTCTTCAAAACTGAAAAAAATCTCAAATCTCACATTTGGTATCAATTCCCATTTGGGTTCAACTCGAGTTCATTTAATAAAATCGAAACTAACAATACGTTTTAGAGATGCCATCGGTCTGTGGTGATTGAGTGTAGATAAAAAGCGACTTTTCTGAAACCGCTATTTTAAATTTGTTCCCAAATTTTCGGTGTACACCTTCTGGGGAAGCAAAATTGGAAAGGAGACAAATCAGTTCAACGGATGTTTGCGAAAACATTTTCCAAAAAAATTATAGTAGCTGAAGTTATCATTGCATGGAAAAGACATAGTTTTGCTATAGCATAAATGCATTCGGCAAGTGGGAAACCTCTCAGAGACAGGGAGCCCTAAATAGCAAAAATATGCCAACTGGGGATCCCTGCCCAAACCTACCTTGTATGGCAGGTGTATGCATGTCATGCAGTATTTGCACATGTAAATATTTTGAAAGAAAATACAAAAATTGAGATATCCGATTAGTTACATGTTTGTCTTATTTTCACGTTCATGAACTGTTGTTGAGGTCTGTTCTTAATTTCTTTTTCTTTCAATATTCTTCTTGTTGCTGTGTTGATGATTCCTCTATGCAAAATTTGTCATTGAATTACATTTGATGATGCAACCTCGTGTGAAACTAGATGTTTGGAGACTTCTGATTCAGTGCATTTAGGATGTTTGTTTTTACTGAATAAAGCTTTTTGTTACTCATTACGGTAAGGTATTATTCAGTCAAGTTAAAATTAATGTGACGAGAGAGCATAGCAATCGAGTCATGATATTTTCCAGTACTGAAATGGACTTCAAATGAGTGAAGATAATTTATTTCTATGGATTCATGAAATATCTTTGAAACCGCGTCGAAAACGCAAGATTTTCAGAATTGAAAGTGTCCAAGTCAATAAACTTGTGCAATCAGATCGACGTGTCGCAAATTAGCCAATTCACAACTGCAGAAATGACAGTGAAAACTACCTTCCCTTTTGTGAATTGGAGCAATATTTTGAATCCTCATGAAATGATTCATTTTCTATTAGTTCATTTTATAATACTACGGCTCTAGTAACTTGGTTTTGGCATCTCATTCTAATATTATAGGAATATTGTCATAGTTTAGAGGACAATAAAGCAGATTATCCGAGAACGGTGTAGCGTCCGAGGATACCTGCACTATTTGTCCGATAAAACTATGACAATATTCCTATTATAATTCATCCAAGGTAATGTCTCGGATTATGTTAAAAATGACAACATTATGTTTATTATAACATAGAACATTAAAATTCAAATTCATAGCAGTGGAAGTTTCATGTCACATTGATCAAAACTTTCCTGACTACAGGATGCATTTAGCGATGGTTAGTCAACATACGTACATGTAAGAAGGGAAACCCAACTCTATAACGTGAACAGAATGGCAAATAAAAGTGAATAGAAGTTCTTGTACTTTCATTTGGTTTGCTCATTTATACTTTATGTTTCATTAACTGCATTTCAAAAAATGGTGCAGAATGAGAAAGGAGATTTTCTCTAATGGATAGTAACTTATACAAGTTCTAGTGAAAATGACAGGACGAATTTGAGAATATTTTCTACCGGAATACTAATTTGAGAAAAGAGATTTTTCATTATGCATGAACGTATATGATCGTATATTGATTTTGTGCATGAAATTTACCGCAAGATGAACATATGCATAAAAAACTCGCCCATTCTGAAAGTGAATGGTATCTTGTGACATATGCATAGAAGTAAATAGTTGAACTGGACCTAAAATAATGTAATCATATTATCAACCTCCTGCGGAAGTGTTCTATGTAAATCTCTAATCTGATAATGTGCAATATCAGTACGGAAATTCGTCAAATAGTATTGATCGTTTCCATAGAAAACCTTCAATACTACGGCAGTCACTGTAACATGGTGCTTCTATCTATCGTATTATCTGCTTTCTCCATCGTTTATCAAAATTGATATCACTAACTCAACTGATCCAGATAGTGATATCAAATAATGCAATATCAGCTACTTTGTTGTCTGGTGTCGGTTTATATCACGCTATAGCTAGTGTAAAAAACAGTAAAAACCTGAAAAGCTAGCTATTATGTAATAGATAGTGCATAGATTTGAGGTCATTATTGCTATAATTACCGAGAGCGGAAGGCTTGATGATATTATGACAAATAATGACCGAAGATATCTATGCATTATCTGTTACAATGCATGACTTTTTTTCATAGAAGTCTGCGCCCGGTTAATAATTTCCACCCTCGAAAATGATTACCGTTGCAGACGCAAATTGCGGCCGTGACAATTAGAAGTAGGCCTAAATGAAAAAGAATATTGTACATGTATATTGCAAATATTTTTGGAGTTCAAGGCAATCGAAAACAATCGTCACAACAATAGCACTGTCGAAAACCTTTATGCCCATGCTGCTTGGAAGAAAGCGCGCCCGCAGGCGCGATGAAGTTCAAGCAGTTCGATAACTCATGAATAGAATATTTTAAGGAAGTTACATTCATGTGCATTCATGGCTAGAGTCATCAGCTAAAAGAAACAAAAGGGACAATTGAAGTTTGCTCAAATTGTTCGCGCGCGCAAGCTTCAAGACCATGGCCTGAATAAGGATGCCTACTGGATCACCGGCCCTTTGATGAATGAATGAATGAATTTTGTATGGCTCGTGATTCCTTTATGAATTATTACAGTAGCTTAGTGAAGTGTTTTCTCCTTCGGTTGCCTTTACAGAAACATGCTTTCAACTTTTCAAGTGCTAATAACACCTTAAGCTTAGAATCCTTTCGGGTCAAAAATGACCCTCGGTCGCATATGGGTTAACTTGCTAAATCATTCTTTACGAAGTAGGCCTTTTTGCGATTTTCAGTTCGTCATTCATCGGGAAAAGCTAATTTGAGTGGTGGAATATAAAAAGGATTGGCTATTGACCTAGTTGTTTGCACAAATATTAAGTGCGGCCGTGATTCTTTCGGTCTTCGAAATGGCGGCCGGAAAATGTAAAAGGCTGCGCACCCCTGATATAGACTTACATTTATATACATTTGTACATACACAATGTGGTATTTTCTACCATACGTTTACCGTGTTTTAGTGACGCAAATGTTTTGCAGTTGGCGGAAATGTCGCCATTTTGGTGGATTCAGCGACCAGGGAATAATGCGACAGGCAGGGGAACGTTAACAATTAAGATGAAGGTAGCGCCGCACAGAGCTGTTTTTATAGGTGGTCTGGACCCAAAAAGTCCACTAACAAGTACTAGGAAAAACACTGACAAGAAAGGAGTGACAGTTGATCAATTGAAACATGTGGTTTGAAAATAAGATTCATATTGCTCAAAGTGCTCCTGAATTATATTCAGATTGCTGATTTTCGACAGTCTCATGACCATGCCCCTGAAGCTTTGTCCATTCGCCTACTCTAACATAAAGAGCTCTGCCATCGTGTCTGACCTCTCCTAGCAGCACAAAGTCGGCTGCTCTCTTCCCATTTGAGAAATAATCTGACTTGCCATTGAATTCGGTCCATATATAGGATGCACTAGAATTTCTCTCGTAGGGACAGTGGTTGCCAAATGAGATCATTACCGCGCCTTTCGTATTATTACATCCATCTGGAGCTAATCTGATCATGAAATGTCGCTTATGGTTCAAATTTCCTTTCATCGAAAATAAATCGAGCTGTTCTCTCTTTAGCTTGGTCGCATCCCATGGGAACGCGGTTAACAAATTTGCTGTAGAGAACCAAGTTTTGTCCGCTTGTAAACGGCTTGTAGAAGGCATGTTGAACGAAAATCTTGCAACTTGAGTGCGATTATCATTGTACAAGAGCATGTGAATTACAGATAGTGGAGTAGGATCCAACCCAATAATTGGACTCTTGTATTGATAGTTGTTGATAAAAACATCCTCCAAGCTTATTTGTGTGATATTTGTAGAATTTTCATTCATAAGAAAGTATGGATTTTGATCTGGTCGACTTGCACTAGTTCTCATTAGCAGAAGTTTATCTTCTCCGGGTTGCAGTCTCTTGTACAAAGGAAGAGGAAAGGTCATATGATGAGGTTTTTCACATGGTTGGTGAAGTATGCATGTACCATTACTATTCACTTGAAGAGCCAAGGAATCACGAAGTGTGGCCTCTTTGATACAGATGAATGAATTTAGCTGTGAGTTGTCCAAATGTATTATTCTTCGTAGGTGTCTTGAATAAGAATAACTGACAACGAGGGAATTCAGAGAAGTTATAAATACCACTGAAACCAGTAACCGTGACATTCTTTATGAAAAGAATGCTGTGATAATGTATGCCTTTTTGACTCGATATGAGGATGAACTGCTATTATCAACTGATTGACGCAGAGCACTATGAATTGTTTTTAGGTTGTAATTGAAAATATTGAAATTGCTTCCAAGCAGAAGTTCACTAAATTGTGTAGCTTGAATGAATACGTCGTGTAAGTCATTGGTTCTCGTTCGTTTTTGAGTCTCTCTGCCAATTAGAATTTTTTCGTGTATACTTCACTGTCATGGTTGTTGCCATCAGCGAATTATCTTTGCTCAATCGATTGTGTGATATACTTCCCCAGAGAATCGGAATTTGACATGTTGATGCAGTTCACTTGTAAAGATAACAATCTTGTCCCCATTCTCGACGTTTCAGCATTATCAGTAATTGGTTGGTGCTATATATCATGGTAGTTTGAATAGTTAATACAAAGGTTGCTACACCAGCTGAAATACTGAAGCAGTCACAGAGATAGTTGATTATGAAAGCTGAATTAGCATATCAAGTTTCACGAGATGAATCTGACAATGTTTCATGTTTTTATATTTACCACAGAAATTTTTGAAAAGAATCTCTAAATAATTTCGTTATTCCAAGGGATACGAGATGTTGATAACGAGAATGTACCGAAGCATTATGTTTTAAAAATACCAGAGGTCAGTGGCATGCCGTTCATGAATGCAACTCAAAGCGGTGCATGAGGTAAATTCCTAGAGAAAACTTGGCGTGTCACTGTAAATACTAGAATATACGGTGCAACAGCTCATATTTTTCAGATCTCTCAGACTAGCCTTAGTTTCGTTAATATGACTTGAATATCATTTCAGTAGTCTTGGCTGTAAGGAGTTGGCTTCCCCAACGCGATTGCAGCTCTGACCGTGGATTCTCGCGGTCTCTTCTTTCGAGAGAAGGTGCGATGCACCGTCCGCTTCGGGTATGGCCTAATTTCATGCTTCCAGAGATGGAAGGAATAATATCTGAATGGATGTCATGATTGCACAGTCGGCGCGAGTTGAAACCTTGATGTCATGCGCCCATAGACATTGATGTAGAAAGGGGTCTCTTCCCTTTCTATATCAATGGCCATAGATGAGGGAGTGTGCGCCGCGGGTGTTCGCTTTCCACCGAACAAGCCAATGTGCGAAGCAGCAACAAAGAGAAATTCGATGAATGAGTGTGTGACGTATTGCATAGGCGAACAGGGGAACTTTTGGAATCTCGTCTTCACGACTCATCATCGCCATCAGAAATAGGCCGAGTCCTTCATAACGGCGAAGGTGATAGTGTCGTTGATCTAAATCTTTCAATTCGATCTCCTATGAAGAAAAAATGCTGTCATGGAAACCGGTCGGCCCACTCCAGATTTAAGAAAATTTGATAATTAAGAAAACCTTTCAATTCGATGTCCTATGAAGAAAAAATGCTGTCATGGAGACCGGTCGGCCCACTCCAGATCTTCCGCTAACAAAGTCTGGCAAGAAAGGAGACGGCAAAGTGTTTGTCACATATTTTCACACCACATTATATCAAACGAATGAGTGACTTTGCGGATTTATCACTTTGAATAAATTGTTTTGCTGGCTATGCTTGCTGTTCAGCAGTTATAATCAATAGATTGTACTAATCACATAATAGTCCTACAAGGCAGCATAGACTTATTGATTTGGTCCATGTCCTGCGAATGTTAGCACCGCAGGCCACTGCCAAAGATAAATGATTTTTATCATTTTTGATAAAAATGATTTTTATGTCTCACTTAACGAAAACAAAATTATAACTGAAATTTCATGGTTGTTGGACTATCGCTCATTAAAGAACTGTGGTCTGCAGTCATCGGCTTCCATAGCTCTTATTACCTCGAAATTATTTCTTTAAACTACAATCAAAAACCCGACGGATACCTTCGTCAGTCGTTCAAAATTTCATTTACATCGGAAAACTTCTTCCTAAAATCGCTTTGGATGTTGTTCATGACAATTACAAATAACTGACCAATTCACGCTCTAAGTATTTTCCAGGCGATTTTGACCGCAGTGGTGTCAAATATGATATGGTGATATATCAAGATATGGTTTCTCAATGTCTTAATATAGCATTACCTGCGACATCCAAGTCCTACTTAAATTATTGCTAGTATTTTATAAATTGATTCTTAATCAGACATTCTATGAATGAAAAGAGCAGCGAATTCTATTAAGATTTACTAGCACGAGGCCTTTCGTCCAATCTCAATACGTGCTAACTTCGGGCAGAATCAAATCTTGGATGCTAACTTATATATGCATAAAATTATTGTTATTAGATACAAAATAATTAGATATTGAACATAAGATGTTGTAAACTTAAGAATTATTAAGAGAATTTCAATGAACCTCATCAAAGTCTTTGAAATATTTCACATAATTTGCTTGTTGATGCTTGTAGATACATTCGATGGCTCAGTGCTCAAGTGTTGAAAATTCGAATCACGGGGATGATGACAGTGATGTGGACATGGTCGCCAACGGGGTCGTTTCGGCCGATACACCCGCAGTTCTCCCTGATCGTTTCGGCTTTATTGGAGGCAATCAATATACAGATTTCGAGTAAGTTTTATTAAAATTCTTCGATTGTTTCTGTTTAGAGGAATTCACTTTCAACTTTTTATAATATGTGTAATATAAGTAATAAATAAATGTTAATGAGACAATAATTCCGATCAAGCTACCTATCGTAAAGTTAACTCTAATCCCTCACCTCTGATCCAGGGGGATTTTAATAATGTTCTCAGATCTATTGGACATAGGTATCCTGATGATCGTAATTATAGTTTGTCATTCAAATATTTTCTTCCATCTTTACCTTACGTTTATGGGTTGCCTAAGATCCACAAGGACGAGTGTCTTTTACGTTCCATTGTTACCAGTTGCAATTCGCCTTCATACAAATTTTCCAAGGCCTTAGCTAACTTGCTATCTCCTTTGGAGAAAGTCATCAGTCCTCATTAGGACTGCTTCAATTAATAATTTAATTTAGCAAGCATTGTAAACGGCTGCTGGGATGAGTTTATTCATCGTATGAGAATTACGGGGGTCTTTCTCTCCCAGTCATTTGAGAAATTCTTCTGATCTACTAAGTAGAATGTCTGGAGTTTCTTTGAATCCTGGGGATACTTTTTTTTCTTTTGACGCTATTTCTTTATTCACCAATGTTCCCATACAGTCTACGATTGATTTCTTATCGTGTCGTGTTTCATCCACAGCTCATGATTTTCCTGTGAGCATTGGTTGCTTGTTGGAGTTAATTGATCTATTTCATCGCTGCAATTATTTTGTTTTTGAAAATGTTTTTTATGAGGAAATATTTGGTTGGCCATGGGAAACCTTTTTCTCCTGTGTTAGCCAATATATTTCCTGAACATATTGAGTCTGAAGTGATCCCCTCTTATTCTGGTGTTCTTCTTGCATTGTGGCTTCGTTACGTAGATGACGTGTTGGCCTTAGTTTCCTGCAACTTTGACATCAGTTCTTCTTTATCTTTCATTAATTCATTTTATTCTTCACTGTATTCTCACTCTGTTGCGTTCTTAGATGTTCTTATTCGTAAAGTCGGTTAATCTTTGCGTTTTTAGATTTTTAAGAAAAGCACTTACTCTAGCGATTATCTCCACTTTTTCTCATTTCACCCTATGCTTACTAAAGTTAATGTCGCCCGTGGATTGTTTCTTCATGCGCTTCGCATAACCAGCCCCGAGTATCTTGATGGTGAAATTGATTTTGTGTTTAAATCGCTTATGAAGCTTGCTTATCTTCACCATAATTTAAAGAAGGCCTTGTGTAAGGCTGTCTTTCCATTTCAAGCATGTGACCGCTCGGGTGATTGGGAAAGTGTGAAATTTTTGTCTGTACCCTACTGTATGTATCTTGTCTGGTCGTCCTAGTAACCACCTAGGCACTACGATTCCAAAGCCGTGTTCCGATTTCCCAACAGTATTAAGTCTCAACTTGTCCACAATAATTGCATGAAACACAGAGGCGGTGTTTATCGTATTATATGTAAAAGTTATCCTAAATTTTATATAGATGAGCCAGGTCGTACGTTTGATATTCAGTGTAAAGAACATAAAAGAGCTGTTCAAAGTTTTGATCCAAATAATGCCATAGCTCAACATTGTATAGTTTCTGATCACGCTATTGATTTTGATAACCAAGATCACGATGCAACGATTTTCGAGTTACATTGAATCTTCTTTTATCAGGGTCAGTCAGTCTGATGTCATGAATCTAAATATGGGTTTCCACCAGTCGGATTTGCTGACAGTAGTGTGTGTTGTAAATAGTGTTCGTCGCTGATTGTGTGTACAACGATTTCTTCTTTCCATTTTATTTCACTTGACAAGGGAAGCATTGTCTTCCGAAACGTGGTGACTATTATAAAAAATCGTAACTGATTGTGGCCTTTTTTCCGTTGATCCATCAAAGGAGGCACATTTTCCTCGACTGAACCTCAATTTCCAATACACTTTTATTCTTCGCCCTTTGTTGGAAGATGCATGCCGTCGACAGACACTGATCCATATCTTTGGCATACCTCCCCATCTCGGTTTACACTTGCAGTCGAACCCTCTTAGTGGAAATGCAGAAAAACGTGATGTTGAGCGGGTCTCGAAATCCATCGATATGTTATATGTACAGTACATGTAAAAAAATTTGAAATCTGTTCATTTGCTAGTGATTGATTGAAAAGGCCGGACCGGTGAGATTTAGATAATAAATGGAAAATGCTTCAACAGATATTATATTGTATAAATTGAATAATCCAATGTTATCTGAGTATTTTTTTCACCAAAGGAAACTTAGTAGCGGAAAATAGTTGAATTATAAGGTGCAGTAATAGGAAGTGATTTGGTTGAGCAATTTGTATATAAAACGGATTGTGATATCGAACGAGGTGATACAAAACGGTTTGTGACATCGAACGAGGTGATACAAAACGGTTTGTGACATCGAACGAGGTGATACAAAACGGTTTGTGACATCGAACGAGGTGATACAAAACGGTTTGTGACATCGAACGAGGTGATACAAAACGGTTTGTGACATCGAACGAGGTGATATAAAGCGGATTGTGATATCGAACGAGGTGATATAAAACGGATTGTGACATCGAACGAGGTGACATAAAAGGGATTGTGATATCGAACGAGGTGATATAAAACGGTTTGTGACATCGAACGAGGTGACATAAAAGGGATTGTGATATCGAACGAGGTGATATAAAGCGGATTGTGATATCGAACGAGGTGATATAAAACGGATTGTGATATCGAACGAGGTGATATAAAACGGATTGTGATATCGAACGAGGTGATATAAAACGGATTGTGATATCGAACGAGGTGATATAAAACGGATTTTGATATCGAACGAGGTGATATAAAACGGATTGTGATATCGAACGAGGTGATATAAAAGGGATTGTGATATCGAACGAGGTGATATAAAGCGGATTGTGACATCGAACGAGGTGATATAAAAGGGATTGTGATATCGAACGAGGTAGAAATGTGAAGGTACTGCGTGTTGAAATTGATTTGTACACGAATCCCAAAACAACGGCATCGCAACTTGCCATTCCGTAATCCGGTGTGTTCCACTGAAGTGAACCGGCGAAAGGCCTCTGGACATGTCATCGTAATCCTTTTAACTTTTGTACAGTATTTCTTTTGTTTTACTTAACTTAACAATACAAGAAGTGGATGAAGAATTTGTTTGTTTTGGGATTCGTGTACAAATCGAACGAGGTGATATAAAAGGGATTGTGATATCGAACGAGGTGATATAAAACGGATTTGGCAGTATTTGATCTTTTGGAGCTTCTTACAGAGATTCGTTTGCGTGCACGAGTGTTGCGAGGACAAGAACAGCTTCGTATTCTTAAGTACACACATTTTGCATTCCGATACATACTTGGAAGTAGTCTTCTTGGTTGAAATAACACTCCTTGCAAATAGCTTGTTAGTCGTTTCTTTAACATAATTTCATGCTTGCTATCAATTCATTGTTTTATACACGAACTAATGAATGCAATTGACTCGTTGACTGTGAAGGCTGTTATTATCTCTCCGCTGGTCATACACCACTTGTATTGAATCGTAGGTCTTACTGCATTTATTTTGCCATCAGTCTTTACTATTGCGACATTTCGCGTTGTACATCAATGTTTACAAATATTGATGCGTTATCAGACCTGTGTCCAGCACAGAATTTTTCTGCATCGTTTTCCAGGAAATTCAGTAAATCACTTTGAAAGCAGGGATGCGGAGTCCAATCATTTTGACAGGACTCCGACTCCGGGTGGCAAGTATAAATAGCCTAGTTTTTTTGAAAAAACTGATGACCTCCATCATAGATCATTGCAGGCTTACCTGAACCTATTTTTAGTCATCATTGGTGTATTGATGTATTAATTATCAATCATTTTCGATGAAAGTTTATCAAATGTCGCTTTAAGTTGAATGCATGCGACTCGGCTCCTCCCATCCTGTTGATGTGTGCTTCACACGGTTTTTCTCCAGTCTCTACCAGACAGGAAAATCTCCCATCCTTCTTCAAAAAATATGTGTACACTTTCGATTTTTATATGCACTTTGGAGGAGCTATCACACACGATTAACGTGACGGTAAGAGGTAATGTTCTCAAACAAACAAGTATTTCATTTTTTCTCTGTTGTGACCTTTGGTGCGTAGGTGTGATCGAGGCTAGGAAGGCTTGTCTTCTCTACTAAATCACCGAGTAGAGACAATACTTTTCTCACTATCACGGTTCATTCCCTCAACTATTACAAGCTTTGTATGCACTACTGTCTCTGTACTTTTGTTTGACGGAGAAAGTTGACATCAAGACAGTGACAGCTATGCACGAGGATAAAGAATTTGTTTGTATTATGTTTCGGGTCTAGTGACTCCAGCAAAAATGATCGGACTCCGACTCCGTATCCATGTTTGAAAGCCATCAGATGACGAATATACGAAATCTACATGTAGAATCATGTTTAATTCTCACGGTGGTCGGCGTGTACAGGGCAAAATTCATCTGAGTTTTGAATTTTGTTTTTTTCTGTTGTTTTTGTCAATATTTTAACTCGCAATTCACATCCAGTGACTTCGTCGGTAACTGCTTAGTCATTTCACTTGGTGTGTTCAGATAATTCATTCTCTGGCATTATCACACTGCTTCACAGTCGGCTGCCACGTCAGTTTTGGGAAGAGCGTTGGGATTGTCACTACACTGGAAGAGACGTTCGTCTAGTATTGGATCCAAGTATCTGAGCGGTTCTCTGCACGTGGAGATGCACGTGTTACACATGCGAGAGAACATCAACGTTCCTCCATTCCTCGAATTCCATCCAACCAAGATATGTCAGCAACGTCCATGCCAGAGAGAAGTGTCGTTCAAGTTTCATCACACGACAAAGTCAATCTGTCTGTGCAGAACAGAGACGTGCATGATATCCTCTATGTGACAATGTAATGTGTCGTTCAGGGGTTATCAAGACATGAATTGCAATCTTTCTCCTGCAGTAATGAATTGACTGCAAATTATGTGCGCTAGATACCAGTGTTGATTGTCTGCGCATGTTTCGCCAGCAAGGGAATGAATCACTTCCGGTGGACTGTGACCGGTTTCCTAGAATCAAAATTAATTTATTGTAATAGGAATTTGAGTCATTCAGCTAGTTGACACAACAAATTGATGCATTTAATTGAAATTGCGATTACTGAGCAATCAATCAATTGATGTTTGAGTTACTGAGCAATCAATCAATTGATGTTTGAGTTGCTGAGCAATCAATTGATGTTTGAGTTGCTGAGCAATCAATTAATTGATGTTTGAGTTGCTGAGCAATCAATTGATGTTTGAGTTGCTGAGCAATCAATTAATTGATGTTTGAGTTACTGAGCAATTAATTGATGTTTGAGTTACTGAGCAATCAATCAATTGATGTTTGAGTTACTGAGCAATCAATTGATGTTTGAGTTACTGAGCAATCAATTGATGTTTGAGTTACTGAGCAATTAATTGATGTTTGAGTTACTGAGCAATCAATCAATTGATGTTTGAGTTACTGAGCAATCAATGAATTGATGTTTGAGTTGCTGAGCAATCAATCAATTGATGTTTGAGTTACTGAGCAATCAATCAATTGATGTTTGAGTAGCTGAGCAATCAATTAATTGATGTTTGAGTTGCTGAGCAATCAATTGATGTTTGAGTTACTGAGCAATCAATTGATGTTTGAGTTACTGAGCAATTAATTGATGTTTGAGTTACTGAGCAATCAATCAATTGATGTTTGAGTAGCTGAGCAATCAATTAATTGATGTTTGAGTTACTGAGCAATCAATCAATTGATGTTTGAGTTACTGAGCAATCAATCAATTGATGTTTGAGTTACTGAGCAATCAATCAATTGATGTTTGAGTTACTGAGCAATCAATCAATTGATGTTTGAGTTGCTGAGCAATCAATTAATTGATGTTTGAGTTACTGAGCAATCAATAAATTGATGTTTGAGTTACTGAGCAATCAATTGATGTTTGGGTTGCTGAGCAATCAATAAATTGATGTTTGAGTTACTGAGCAATCAATAAATTGATGTTTGAGTTGCTGAGCAATCAATCAATTGATGTTTGAGTTACTGAGCAATCAATTGATGTTTGAGTTACTGAGCAATCAATTGATGTTTGAGTTGCTGAGCAATCAATCAATTGATGTTTGAGTTACTGAGCAATCAATTGATGTTTGAGTTGCTGAGCAATCAATCAATTGATGTTTGAGTTACTGAGCAATCAATTAATTGATGTTTGAGTTGCTGAGCAATCAATTGATGTTTGAGTTGCTGAGCAATCAATGAATTGATGTTTGAGTTACTGAGCAATCAATAAATTGATGTTTGAGTTACTGAGCAATCAATGAATTGATGTTTGAGTTACTGAGCAATCAATCAATTGATGTTTGAGTTACTGAGCAATCAATCAATTGATGTTTGAGTTACTGAGCAATCAATGAATTGATGTTTGAGTTGCTGAGCAATCAATCAATTGATGTTTGAGTTACTGAGCAATCAATTGATGTTTGAGTTGCTGAGCAATCAATCAATTGATGTTTGAGTTACTGAGCAATCAATCAATTGATGTTTGAGTTACTGAGCAATCAATAAATTGATGTTTGAGTTACTGAGCAATCAATCAATTGATGTTTGAGTTACTGAGCAATCAATCAATTGATGTTTGAGTTACTGAGCAATCAATCAATTGATGTTTGAGTTACTGAGCAATCAATTAATTGATGTTTGAGTTGCTGAGCAATCAATCAATTGATGTTTGAGTTACTGAGCAATCAATGAATTGATGTTTGAGTTACTGAGCAATCAATAAATTGATGTTTGAGTTACTGAGAAATCAATCAATTGATGTTTGAGTTACTGAGCAATCAATCAATTGATGTTTGAGTTACTGAGTAATCAATTAATTGATGTTTGAGTTACTGAGCAATCAATTAATTGATGTTTGAGTTACTGAGCAATCAATGAATTGATGTTTGAGTTACTGAGCAATCAATGAATTGATGTTTGAGTTCATTAGCAATCAATCAATTGATGTTTGAGTTGCTGAGCAATCAATCAATTGATGTTTGAGTTACTGAGAAATCAGTTAATCGATATTGGAATTGCTGAGGAATCAATTAATTTGGTGTCTGTCAAGCTTAGTCAAAGTTCCTCCGATATTATGTCACCTCTGCTTCAATAGACAATGTCTGAACGCATAGTCCTATAGTATTTGGCTGACCCACTGGTGATCAACTTCCATCATGATTCTTAGATAGTGGTCTTTGTCTTGAAGTTAAACCCGATCCAGGTTACTTGGGAGCTCACTGAACAGTGGAGCTTCCGTGCGTGGGGTTTTGTCAAGGTAATTTCTTCTCTAAATTCTAGACATGCCGAGCATATCTTTCATCACTAAGATTTGCATGAAAGATAATTTACAGGTGAATATAGATGATGATGTCAAAGATCTTGCCAACTCATGTGAATAACCCGTGGAATTTGGCGGAAATTTCTAAATTTTTAATTATTTCGGTTAATTTAAATCGATGCCACATCAGTATCTCTGGCAACTGCTTTTGTAATGTTGCTGTGGTGACGGAGGCTGGAAGTGAACTCTTTTGACTGTTCCTTGTGGATATGTATTACGTGATTCTCCTCATGAGAACCCAGTAAAGGTCTATAAAAACGGCGCATCTTTCTGCATTGATAATGGTTTTGAATCTTTTCATCACAAGATTGTCATACTTGTGGAGACTAAACGGTTGTTTGAGTAAACAAAGGAATTATCGATCATCCGAATTCTCCTGCGGAAGATTATCCAAGTAAACAATGTCATACACAGGATGTGATTGGAGACTCGCAAGGTTGTTTAAGAACACATTTTCCAACGCGCTAACCATTTGGAAGGCAAACAATGCAACCTCGTACACCGAACGGAGGAAGTTGAGGAATTTGCTGGTGAAAGATGAAGTAGTGAGGCTCCGTGTCTCCTTAGAACCAATACAGAAGATAACATCAACAGTACAAGTCAAGTCGTTCAGATAATCAATACCTGGTATCACTGCTTTTGTCCCACACAAGATTATGTGTGAAAACAATGTAGAAAAGAATTTCTGACACTCTGAGAGGAAAAATCCTTAATTTGCATTCATGCTTACAAAGTTTAAGTTTTGAACCTCAGCTCTGATAACTTGATTAATTGAATTATTTAGTTATTTGTGGATGTTTGTAGTTCAGATGACGATTCATTTGCTTCTCAGTTGTTGACTTTCTACAGGTTCTTTGATGAATGCCAATAATCCAGACACGTTTGCGGTTCCCACAATGATTGAAATCAAATATGCTGAAAACCAGGATTTTTTCGCGAAATGAGTTCAATTTTGTGGAAATATTTTTCTTATTTTTATCAGAAATTTTTATTGTATTATCGATCATATTTTAAAATATACGCATGGCAAAATATCGTTATAAGCTAAATATAGAGTAATTCTTAAAAAATGAGTCACTCCTATTTGTTTTAAATTGATGTAATTTTGTAACTGAAGGTATACAGTAAATTGAAGTAATTTGTTACTTTTGAAGTCAATCTATTTCAACGACTAAGCGTCGCTATCATCAGGCACATGTCATAAAAAGAAATATTGACTATTCACAGGGTGTCCGCGCCCCTAGAAAACCTGGAAATTAAAGGAACCTGGAAAACCTGGAAAAAACTTGGAAATTGATTGATCCTGGATAACGTGAAGTTAAGTTACCTAGTGAAATTCCACTAGCTGCTAATGCACTCAACATTTTAATGATGTGAGTTTATATGAATGATTTTATCTTTATAAATTTTATAGAGTGAAATCTTTTTAATACTTTGTTATATCCTGACATATCTTCAATGAAGTATTCAATTATCACAATTTGTTTATATTTGATAACAATGTACTGAAAGAGTGGGTCTTCATGCCGCATTATCTTTAATTAAATTGTATGTTTGCATGTGTATTATTATGTTAAATATCAGTGTTTACTCCATATCTGTGATTATGTACACCAGCCAAATCCCTTCTGCATGCATAAATCTATTATAATTCAGTTATGAATATGATCACAGACAAAAAACACTATCCTGTATTTTGAACAATTGAATTGTTTGTATTACGTTCAGAGCTTAATTGTTTGCATTAAGTATTGTAGCTAGACCATCGTTTGACTTGTATTTGCCAATGTGATTATGATAGTTTCATGATAATGGATACTGTCAATTGTAAACTTTCCCTACGCTTAAAAAAAGCCGAACGTAGTCTTCTTACATCCAACGCAACGCGTATGATTAAAGCTAAGATTGGTATCACCTACTAAACCTAATGACTCCTGATGAACTAGTTTTGTTGGAGAGTGCCACAAATAAAAGTCTTAGGGAAGAAATATCCTAGGGCTACACTTGAACATATTTCACTGATTACAACTATGCATCCAAGAAGAAGAGGAACTTGATTTTTCGATTATTTAATCATTTTTAATATGTTTTTCCTTAGTTGTACATAATTAGATCATCCTTTCAGAAAGATTAATGCCGAAAGGACAATCCAAGACTTCCTTCA
Organism: Prostheceraeus crozeri; assembly: GCA_907163375.1. Taxonomy (NCBI): domain Eukaryota; kingdom Metazoa; phylum Platyhelminthes; order Polycladida; family Euryleptidae; genus Prostheceraeus; species Prostheceraeus crozeri. The sequence goes on along the minus strand of CAJQUW010013658.1, from coordinate 79,773 downwards.
ACCCATTCTGGTGCCACCGGTCTGAGTGCTCAGAATGGCTCCAGCGCGGTAAAACTCTGTTCAATGCATTTTGTAAAGTTTGTCAGAAAGACTTTGATGTCTCGAATATGGGTTTTCAAGCCGTAAGAAGCCATGCTGGCGGAAAGAAGCATTGAGATTTATGCAAGATTATAAAGCAGACGAGTTCTTTAGGATCAGGTTCGAAAGGTGAACAACGTTCTGATAAATATGCAACTGACCCTACTGTACAATGTCACGATGTTTCCGACTTTGTAATTGATAAAGAAGTCTCTGAAGCAGAAATAATTTGGATTTTGAACATGATCATGTCTAAAAGTAGTTTTCGCTCCTCTGACAGCGGCATGTGGGAAGAGAAAAGAAGTACAGGAAGTACAGGACAACATCATATCAGTCAATGATGAGATCAAGAATTTACAGTAATATAAACACCTCATCATTTTCCTCCTGCCAACATTTCCTCCTTTTAGTGTTGACTTCATTGGCAAATTGAGCACTACCGTGCAGTTTTTGTTTTTTTTACTATCTTCGAATGACATATGACACAATCGGCTAGTCAGAAACATTTTCCATGTCCTTTAGCTATTCGCATTTCTATTTTTCTTTTTTACATTCTTATCAAAGTTGTTATTGATATATTATGAGGTTGTTATATTTAAAGAAATGATATTATAAGAACAATCGTTTTGTGTTGTTTATTGGAATATATAGGACTTCCCATGTATATTCCTGTTGTCGTCTATGCGTATTTCGAAAATCAAACTAATCTGTCTCATTTGATAGATCCTGGAAAACCTGGAAAAAACCTGGAAAAACACTTCAGGAAAGCCGCGGACACCCTGTATTCACCAACATGAGTTTAAATTGAAAAGATGCAAAAATAGATATTTGCAGCACTAGGTTGTGGCTTTGGGAAATTCATAGTCATGCGATTATGCTGTAGTAGCATGTGAATGTTTCTAAAAATAAAAATATTAACCGCCGATCATGGTCATGAGACAGATAGAACCGAATTACATGGCACCGATTGCAGAAAATATTGATCTGACAGAATGGTAAACGTCATGAAACTTATAAAAGGCATGAAACATTTATATAATCATTTTATAGATCACGCCATAATCAGAAGAGTAAAACATTAAGCAAATGAAGGGATCTAGACAATCACGGGACACTTATATTCCTCACATTCTTGCTTATTATTGATGGCAGGATTATAGCGCTGAATGATTGTTGCCTCTTTAATTTTAGACTAGCTTCATCTGTTGCTCTGGCAATTATTGCGATGTTGAAGTTATACTCTTCTGATTATGTCGTGCTGTATAAAATGATTTTATAAATGTTTTATCCCTTATACTTGCAGATGGCATTTACAGTCTTAATTAGCGAGTTTTGACGGTGTCTCTCATATTTTATTTCCTTTAATTCTTCGCATAACCTGGAATGTGCGTGTAGATATTTACATTGAAATAGTTGATGCCTCTGACTCGAAATAGCTTCCATTTGAAACGAAATCAATTGATCTGTTTTTCTCGGATGTCAATAACTTGCTAGTTCGAATGAAATTCATAATTAAATTTTGTCTCAGTTTGTATCATTTCCGGCTATTTTTGGTCTCAGCATTTCAATGATGACGTCATTGCTGACTATTTTGAGATTTTACGAGGCAATTATTTGTGAAACTGTTCAAGTTATGAGAGCAGAAAATGAAAGAGTCGGCATCCATTGGGGAAAATAGTTGTCACTTGAAAGTTTTTTCTGTATTTACATTTATCCTTACATTACATTACAACCGTGGGATCCCGGTATTGAGGCGAATCGTAAAAAGGCCATTTAAAAAGCACACATCGATAACGACACCTTTGGGAGCAACGAGGAACAGTTGCGAATTCCGGCCTTTTTCAGCTTCAATCTGGAGTTTCCTGAAATTTGGGGTGGTAGAATGAAGATCAGGGGTTAGAGCCTGCCTACAAAATCCCCACCTTTAATTTCCCAGGATTTGAGATAGCAAGCGCGACCCCATGATCTAGATGCAGAATATAAGCTACAGTGTGCTTTCTTGTAATTCCACTAAGCCGACTAGGGATATAGTTGGGGAACTCCTTAACTGTGTAATGCTGACTTATGACGAAAACCACCCTTTCAGAAATCCTCCGCATTATCATTATTTTAGGCTATAATACGCGAATTACTGATATTGTGATTGGTGCTTATTTGAAGATTGAACACGCAGGATAAGTTGTCTACAAAATTTGCAAAATTGCGTCACAAAACCTTCATTTCTAAAAAATCTTCTGCCTGAACCCGAAGTTATTTTGAAACTCGAATTAGGGTCGAGTTCTCACACTTTTTGTTCAATCCACAGAACATAGATATTTCTAGAAAAATAAAATATTCCCTGACAATCTTTTTTAAGCCGAGTTTTGGACCGGTTTTTGTGGTTTTCGTTCATCTGTATAATAAACAGTTCGGTTGTATTCTGGCCACAGAATTAGATTCATTTGCGCGCGGTTCGGTTTCCTAGAAAGGAAGAATTGTATGTAACCTTAATTAATATCGAAATGGCACATCACAGAAGTAGACAACTTGCTCCTTCTCGAATGGATAATTCATGGATCGCTTGCTATTGGAAATGGCAAACAATAAGCTGTCAGCAGAGGACAGTAGAGCCAGTGAGAGATGTGTGCGTGCTGTGATATCACTTCGCACACACCAAAACACACATCGATGCGTGGCTTCGATTCAATGTATGCACTATACAGTGAGCAATGCCGAGGAGAGGATGTGAAATCATCAAGTGAACTAATTTTCGTACGCCTGCTACTTTCTTTAATAATGATCGGAAGGGTCAACATTATGGAGAAAACTTGTGCGCAATGATCTGAATTCTTCGAATCTGAAGGAATTTTGGCAATCGAAGCACTTCGCTGGAACTCACACTACTCCGCAAGCGACGCACGACTTTTTTTCCTATCTCTGTAAGGTATTAGGAATTCCTTTTTGCCCACCTAATAGGTTCCTCAATGTGCCATCCATTTCGTATTAATCACACTTCTAGCAAACCGAAGCAGATAAACAAAATATTTAATTCTGTGTCTGTAAGGTATTAGGAATTCCTTTTTGCCCACCTAATAGGTTCCTCTATGTGCCATCCATTTCGTATTAATCACACTTCTAGCAAACCGAAGCAGATAAACAAAATATTTAATTCTGTGATTCTGGCATATTCTCTCCTTCCAACCGATCGTTCAGTGATGCATCGGATGAAACACACTTGACAATAGGATGTCAGAGGGAATCAGATAAAATGACCTTCACATGTTGTCGAGTGGAAAATTATCACTGGAATGTAAACAGTACACTGATGTGGTGAAGGATCCTGCAATAGACTATATTTGTGCGATACTGTTGAGATAAAATGATAGTTCGGCGATTAGATAAGTACTTCTACTAATTCTTTCACTGCCTGGGGTTGTTTAACCTGATAAAGTCATGTGTCATTCATGCGAATCGTCTTTCATTAGATTGTCCGTGCAAATGCTTCCACAAAGTCAGTTAAGTCACACCTGTACAACGACTTTGATTTACTATTACAATGCAGTCACTCGGAGGTCTTTCTGTCACACATGACAGTCGTTTAACCGGAGACTTTTGATTTAGCTTAACTGAAAGTTAGAGTGGTTAGCCTGTCCATCTGGAAGAGACGATGTCAGAAATTCGCGGTTATTTACTCCACTCTGTAGATGACTTCGGGCAATTCTCCTGATTAGTGTCAGGTCGTTTTGGGACTTTAACGTCACTTATCTCCCATACTGGGGGGTTTGACGGTGCTGAATGGTCAGACTTTAATCTGGACATAAGTTGTGACCTTTTAGTCCGATTGCACTTTTCGACGATCTCCAATGACACTTTCGGAACTCGAACTATGGACAGAAAGATCACTACGCCAAGCACTTAACCACTGTGCCACCTTCTATCGGAATAATCTCCCTGAAATATTCATTTCGTCGAGAGGATCTCCTTTCACTAATTCAGTAATTCTAGAAATTAACTGAGCTTTTATCATCAGCTCTTATGATTGTGTTGAACTGCTCATGAAGATTGTCTGAAGACTTTGAACAAAGCGATAACTGAATTCAGTTTCTATAAATTTCAATCCCGTGAGAGACAGTTTAATGAACAGATAAAGCTCTTCGATAAGAGATAGAGGCTTGTACTATCATGTCAAACGACATCAACACGATTGATTATGATAACAAGCCTTAATTGTCATTACTCCTTCATGGTGACCTAGACTATACAGATATGGTAAGATATTTGTAGTGCTGTATACAACTTCAACTTGGCAAGTCTGAAAATCGACTAAGAACATGCCTGTATGCTTTGGATAGCTCACAGAATTCAGCCACTTTGCTGAGCGCAGTGAATTTAGGATTATCAATAATTAGTAATTATTAAGAATTAGTTATCAATTATTAATTAGTAATAACTAAGAATCGGTCATTATCTAACATGTGTCAACATTTTTGTAGCAAAATTCGAAAGGTAATGTCGGAGGGTAGGAGGGGGCTCGAACTGGAGTTATTTCAAATTCAAATGCGTTCAGAAAGTGTAGAAGTCTTTTTTGAACAGCATATTAAATAACATTCTCAACCGATTAGAACTCTAAATTCTTTTGTATTTCTAAAGTCCACAGCTATTCCACAGAGGAATGCCTTGAAGAAAGCGCGTCAACAATGTCAGTAAGACTCTCATGATGTATTTAGAAATCTTCTCTGATGCAATCAGCTATCAATTTCGCAAAGATAGGAATTCTACTTGCTGTTAGAGGGCAAAAATGAAATTTATTGTTATTCTAATCCAAAGAAGATGCAAGAAATCTCCGGCAAAAGATCTTATCAATAACTCAGAAGCATAGAAATTGACAACCAGCTATTTTTATGCCTAGAAGTGATATCTATGTGTAGCAACATAAAACGGAGTACCGGAGACATCCAAGAGTCCCTATTAGGATGGGAGCTACTGACACTTTCTTCCTAAATTCGCACACAAAGGGCTTAATAGTATGGATTTGTAGATCTTGAAATGCTGAATGCAAAAATCAAATTCTTAGGTGTCACAGCCAGTCGCTTTCGGTTATAGGTAAGGTTAAAGGATAAAATATGAGTAAAATCGCCAAAATTAGGTCAGAACATGAAATTTACTCATCTTGTAGAGGCTGTCAGACATCAAATGCTGAATCATGTGACTCACTTCAACTTTTATATCGAAGTTGATATTCTGAACTCAATCATTTTTCAAATTTCATGGAATCCTGATGGATAGTTTCTTTTCTGCAAAAGAAAATGTACAAAAATTGCCAACTGTTTCACAATTTTTTTTGACAATTTTTTCTTTTTTGTTTCACAATATTTCTTGAATTACACCATTGGATTCCAATGGGAATCCTTTAACCTTATCTATAACCGAAAGCGATTGGCTGTGACAATCAAGAATTTGATTTTTGTATTCAGCGTTTCAAGATCTACAAATCTATGCTATTAAGCCCTTTGTGGGCGAATTTCGGAAGAAAGTGTCAGTAGCTCCCGGACTATATACTCTAAAACGAAGGTTTCCATGCATTTTGCCGGGTATAGAGATTTTCTGCCAGAAAGAATGACGCTGTTTGTACATCTGATGGGAGGAACGTTTTCTCAAGTTAAGTTTTTTTTTAAAAAACGAGAATGTTCTTGAGAAATTATTTTACGAACATTCTGCGGCTTCTTTCTAAGTGATTATTTCCATTTTTCAGTGATGCGAGGATTCCTGTGGAGATTATCCGTGCCCGTGAGCTGAAATGGTTGTCAATGTTGACGAATTGGGACTACATGATGGCGAAGAAATCGAAGAAGATCAGAGATCGATGTCGGAAGGGAATACCTTCTTCTATGCGCTCAAAAGCTTGGCAGTATCTTTGTAGAGGACCTGAACAAAGCCGAGGGCACAATCATCACAATGACAAGCTCTACAATGTAAGATTTAAAGAGATTTGATGAATTATTAACATTTTTGAGCGCTGTATCGAACGAATCACCGTCTCCACGCGAACGAGCTAAGATAGGCAAAAATATCTGTAAGCGCCTTTTTTATTGAACAGATCACAATCCGAGAGCTACAACCACTTCTACAATATTCAAAGTCATTTGCAGTTTGTACTATAGGATTCGGGATATCTCAGGAGACATTTCTATATCATTGAAGCTTCATAATATTGAATGAAATATAGAAAGCATCATGAGAATATGACGAAGAGTCATTCACAATAGCCGACCTAAAGCAAACATACAAACGCCGAATTGAAATATCTCTAAGCAGGTCACAACACACAGGAGAAAACCCTTGTAATTCTGAACACTTGGAGAATATTCAACACTCTGCACCTCAAAAATGGCAGTATAACAACAGTTGAGAAAAACGCGAGCTCACATGTTATAGCCGTCTGTCGCGGAGGTATGACCGCTCTCACTTGAAGGCCTACTAACCACAACCGTGTGAGACTGGCCGCCTTCTGCGGAGGTGCCGCCGCTCTCACTTGAAGGCTCTCTGACCACAACCGTGTGAGACTGGCCGCCTGTTGGGGAGGTATGACCGCTGTCACTTGAAGGCTTATTAACCACAGCCGTGTGAGACTGGCCGCCTGCTGGGGAAGTACCACCGCTCTCACTTGAAGGCTTGCTGACCACAACCGTGTGAGACTGGCCGCTTGCTGGTGAAGTACCACCGCTCTCACTTGAAGGCTTGCTGACTACAGCCGTGTGAGAATGGCCGCCTGTTGGGGAGGTATGACCGCTGTCACTTGAAGGCTTATTAACCACAGCCGTGTGAGACTGGCCGCCTGCTGGGGAAGTACCACCGCTCTCACTTGAAGGCTTGCTGACCACAACCGTGTGAGACTGGCCGCTTGCTGGTGAAGTACCACCGCTCTCACTTGAAGGCTTGCTGACTACAGCCGTGTGAGAATGGCCGCCTGTTGGGGAGGTATGACCGCTGTCACTTGAAGGCTTATTAACCACAGCCGTGTGAGACTGGCCGCCTGCTGGGGAAGTATGACCGCTCTCACTTGAGGCATTATTTACCACAACTCGGACATCAGAGTTGCATTATTAGCGCGATAAAGGCAAATAGTGAGTTGTTGCGAATGGATCTTACAGAACGCATCTCAGATTATTATTTATGAAACATGTAGGAGAGACGGCAGCTGATCACTGCTGCACCTGGTAGAATGTCTACCAGGAATTTTCTGTGCTCCAGTTGTCATCAAAAGTATTCAGCCTACACAGTTCTGACGATGGAATGTAAGCCGTTGCTTTATGAAGTCTTCCAACTCAGATATTATTCAGCCTTCATTCCACGTCTGCTAACACAATCGGAGTTCACGTTTCATTCTACACTGAGAAACGCCGTGAAAATTCCTGTCATACATTAGCATCGAGATTAGAAAGTTAAATATTGCGAGTACACGTCGGCGTCCGTTATCTGCTAAACACATCAGCAAATAATGTATCTTCCTGCCCAGTTACCTTATTGAAGAATACGTACAATTTACTGTCTACTGTGAAGACAGCCTTTTTCTTCGGTTTTTACATGCAGCTGTAATGCAGGTAATGTACCGTATATGTTTTAGGACTGTCGAATATTGACAAACTCCAAAGTTGGCCTTGAAAGCTTAAGGTTGGAGTCATCAACTTCCAGTGGGACGGTAGCCTCCCCAGGCGGATAGACTCGAACCCTAGACCTTCTACATCACCGTGCCCTTAACCAACTCAGCTATCCTACCATGCTGTACATGATTCATTGGAATACTCATGGCAGTTGAAGAGGGATTCTCAATCACTTGCAATATGTAGGATCTTCTTATTCAATGGAATAGCGACACTTGGCTGAGACACTTCATTCATCAGTATTCAATATGTCTACTGATATGACCGAAGGATGATATGATTCTCATGACAGCAAGTTGTTGCTGCAGTTGTGTCGGTTCAATGAAAACACAAACCGAAAGAGAATAACAAGTCTTCCAATTGCAGATGAATGTACTTTAATGATGCATACACAGCGTCCTTGTTATGCTTAAAATTAATTCAATTCTGATAATTATAGGACAATTTTATCAATTAGACATCGTGTTAGCCAAATTTCTGCTCAATTATTGCCTAATCATTGGAGGTTGCTGGTGCAGTGATGCACTTGCCATGATGGATTGCGCACTAAAATTGCAACATTCTTCGACTTTATTACAATGCATGGAAATTGTGGGGATAAATCAGTCAAAGATGGTATCACAGAAATACGACTTTTCGAATTAAGTTACGGGGCTAAAATGGACAGCAACTGTTTCACAGAATTAGACAGGTCGTATCTTCCTCCGTTTGCCTAGAAAGGAAATATTGGAACATGCAACGCTAATGAAATGGCGCAATCTGCTGACATGATGCCGTAGCAATCGAACAATTAACAGCCAGTTCAAAACTAAACACGCCAAATTGTACGACGTTTCAGTGACTGTTATCAACCGGATCACACAGCAAAGGACGCAGACGATGTCAAGTTCTACAGAGAAGTTTGTGAACGTTTTTTCATGCGCCTGCTAACTATTTTTAAAATGATCGGAGAACCCAACATTATCTAGAAAACTTTTGTGCAATGATCTGAATTCTTCGAATCTGAAGGAGTCGTGGCGATCGGAGCATTTTGAAGGAATTTACAGCAATCCGCAAGCGACGCACGACTGTTTTTCCTATCTCTGCAAGGTATTAAAAATTTCTTTTTGCCCACCTATTAAGTTCTTGCATGTGCCATGTGTTTGAATCAGTTTGCACTTGTAGCAAAGTGATACAATTGAACAATCTAATTCTGTGAGCTGTTTGTTGATGACAATTTCAGCTTGTTGATGTCTATGCGCCGATTGCTAGGTCTTTTGAAGAAGCAAATTACTGAAACATATAGCAGTTGTAGATTCTTGAGCAAGACTATTTATTATAAGTTATTTTGTCAAAATGCTTTTATATATAAAAATAAATGATAGCCGTGAATCTTAACGTAGTACACAAGTAAGTTGCGGGTACCTTCCCATTTTAATCACTGGAAGGCGCCATCGTTTAGTTACCGTTGTCATGACGGACCGTCATATATTTAGGTTGTTTAACCCCATCACTTTGCTAGAAGTGCAAACTGATTCAAAACGATGGCACATGCTGGAACTTACTAAGTGGGCAAAAAAGAAATTTTTAATACCTTTTGGAGGTGGGGAAAATAGTCATGCTTGCGGATAGCTGTGAATTCCGTCAAAATGCTCCGATCACCACGATTCCTTCAGATTCGAAGAATTCAGATCAGTGCGCAAAAGTTTTCTCGATAATGTTGGGCCCTCCGATCATTTTTAAAAAAGTTAGCAGGCGCACGAAAAAACGTTCACAAACTTCTCTGTAGAGCTTGACATCGACTGTGTCTCTTTGCTGTGTGATCCGGTTGATAACAGTCACTGAAACTTTGCACAATTTGGCGTGTTTAATGTTGAACTGGCTGCTCATTGTTCGATTGCTATGTCATTGTGTCAGCAGATTGTGCCATTTCATTAGCGTTACATGTCCCAATGTTTCCTTTCTAGTTAAACAGAAGAAGAGACGACTTGTCTAATTCTGTACAGACCGTTCCATGTCCGCAACGTAGCAATGCATTCAATATGCATGCACACAGAATTAGACAGGTCGTCTCTTCTTCCGTCTGACTAGAAGGAAGCATGTAATACCAAGCAATCGAACAATGACAGGCATTCAACATTAAACACGCCAAATTGTGCAAAGTTTCAGTGACTGCCATCAACCGGATCACACAGCAAAGATTGATATCAAGGTCTACTGAGATGTTTTTGAGCGTTTTTTCGTGCGCCTGCTAACTTTTTTAATAATGACGGACTGCCCAACAAGAACTTTTGCGCAATGATCTGAATTTTTCGAATCTGAAGGAGTCGTGGCGATCGGAGCATTTTGAAGGAATTCAGAGCAATCCGCAATCGACGCACGACTATTTTTCCTATCTCTGTAAGGTATTAAAAATTTCTTTTTGCCCACTTATTAAGTTCCTGCATGTGCCATTGTTTTGAATCAGTTTGCATTTCTAGCGAAGTTACACGATTAAACAATCTAATTCTGTGTGCATGCATGTTCTAGTCCTTTATTATTTTAGTGTCGGATTTCTATGTATAATATAGATAAACGCATGTTTCCAATAATCCTATCCGTGAATTTGTAAATGAATTATTTTCTTTAAATATCGTTTTTTATCATCAGTCATAGCAGTTGGTCATAAGATGTTTTTCTTCCAATAGTTTACTTCATTGATTTGAATGCTAGCCAATGGTAAAGGCGGCTGTTCCCTTGAAGAGGAGAATGTGAAACTTAGGAAAATCATTGAATGACTTTAAAATTCCTTGAAAATTTGGTACTTATGGGCTACATCCCCACGTTTTCAAATTTGTCTAAAATCCGTAGAAAAGAATCAATCATCACAAAACTTCAGAGACACCTATTTGAGTATATTTTCTACCCACATGCAGAAATTGATGCAGATCGGACAAGTACTTTTCGGGGTAGACACGGTAACGTGAAGTGTAGCGATGTGGGCAGCTTGATCTGACTTCACCTGACCTCGTCGTCTGAACAGATGGCACTTGAGGTCAACAAACTCTTTTCTTGACAACTCGTGAAGTGAAAATGACCAGGACATTAACATTTGTAACTTAAGAAAGGTGTGGCGACGTAGTAGTCGTGGGAAGATTTCAAATAGCAGTAGATGACACGTAGACGGAAAGAGAACAATGCACACACGAGTAGCAATGATGCTTCGAACAGACAAAGTCAGATTGCGCTGCTGACATGGCTGCACTTCACGCTATCGTCTCTACTGCAAACAGCACGTGTCCGATTTGCTTAAAATTTTGCGTGTGGGTAGAAAATATACTCAAATAAGTGTCTCTGAAGTTTTGTGACGGTTGATTCATTTTTACGTATTTCAGACAAATTTCAAAACGTAGGGGGTGGGAAGATAACCCATAAGTACCGAAAATTTTAGAGCAATACCGAAGCATGTACACTGTACAGGTATTGGAAAACTTGTAGAGTTTAACTTCGTTCATAGGACAAGCTTCACAAGATGTTTTTTTAACATTATTTCAATAAGCTTGTTTGTAGGCTTGTATAAAAGATGTGTAATAGGAACACGATAGTAGCTCGTAGAAGTTCGTTTTTGCTAATTCTTGGGACGGACATCCGATGGCTCCTAATGCAAACCAGGAAAATGTCTCACGCCTCGCGGGTTGCCTCAAATCTCTCACTCAGACACCATGCACCTTCGAACTTCTGGCGAGGCAGCTCTAGAAGATGAAATCTCCTCTTGACTTCAATCAAATGATCTCTCATGCGCAGGAAAGTCAACCAACGATAAGAAATCAAAGAAATTCATCAATTTGAGCGAATTGTGTTACTTCCAGCAGATTTCTACTTCTCTTCATTCTCTCAGCTGATGATGAATGCGAGAAAGTGTTCTCAATCCTTGAGAATATTTCACTGCTATCGAGGCACTTCTCGAATTGAGATCTCGTAATAAACAGGAGTATTTGAGAGTTCCTTAATCGAGAGCGTCGGTTGGGAAGAATCAGGATCAGGCGAGCCTCGTCGCATCACGTTCCTGATCTTGTTAGCGATGATTCACTGATTGTTGGAGAATTATCCTGGAAGAAGTGAGAATGAAATTTGCAATCGATGAAGTTGGTTGAGTTCTAATCTCGCACCCATTGAAACTGGCGCTCGCAACTACTCTGATTCGTAAGGCATGGGCAACCGGGTACTTCTATTCCCCCCCCCCCCCACTTTTTGTTGTTGACACCCGGGAGTGTTGAATCGTCAGCGATCTTCTCTTGCTCCTAAGTGCAGTCTCACTACCGTCGCAAAAACGTTGAGTATGTAAAATTCCTCTGGTCTGTAGAAAATTCACAGCACTTGCTTTTCCGTTAACTGTAGCTGCAGTGTAGACAACAATCCCACGAAGTCTATGATCACAGCTGTATCTTGTATTCTAACTGAATATCCAAGGGACCAATCCTTCATCCCAGGGGTCAAGTAAAACTTCTCAGTGGTGTTGTGCTGTCACTCTGTGACAGATCAAATGTGACTAAGTTTGACGAAATTCGATGAATTTGGAAACACTGGAAAATGTGGAGGAGAAGAACAGAAGTACCGGCAACCGTATTTCCTGCGTGGAATACTCTTGGTGGCCGGCTAACCTTTGTCCTTTGTTCGAGACACAATTTGGCCGAAAATATTCTTCATTTTCCTCAATGGTTTTGATTATTCTTGTTACAATTTTATGATGACTCTGATATTCAGTCGTTCATTTAAAATGCAAAGAAAAAGTTGAATTATCAGTGTTAGTGCGTCTGTGACCATCGAGCGCAGGTCATCAAGCATCCCTCCTTCAAAATGTTGGTTGAGCAAAAGACACGCGGCCTGTGATGAATAAATGATGAAACCTCAACGCCACCACACAGCTACTGGGAAGGTGGTTGCATTTGTCTTTTTTGGGCTGCTGTTATTCTTCTAGCTCGGATGTCTTCTAATGACAATTCTGGGACTTCCAATGTCGTCATACACCGAAGTCTGGGAGAGAGGATGCCAGAATGCTGCAATCAACTCGAGTCTATCTGCATGAAAATGGACTTCAGAAAGTTAAAGAAAGAAAGCTTAAAGTCACTTCTCCCCCAGTGGCGGTATAGGCGGGGCTGACACAGACTTCTATCTGGAGTGTTGTGGCACTTTTAGTCCGCATGTCGTTCCTGCTGACTTCCAATGGCACTTTCGGGGATCGACCTCTGAACCAAAGGATCGCTAGGCCAAGCACTTAGCCACAGCACCATACAGACTGCATCTGAAAATGAAAATCCAAAATCAGAACCTGGTAAATGCTTTCGGCGGACTTCTTTCAGTAATTATTATCACTCGCAGGTCACTTTCAATGCAGCCTCACACTCTGTCCACCCCTGTTGTGCATCACTGAATGACGTTCCACCTCAGTGATTGATTCGAAGTGATGAAACGTTTCACTGGACTTTCACAAGTCAGAATGTTCTCAAGATGAGAGTGAAACAATCACACCAATAAACCGGTTTCATGACGATTTGGGAGTGGAGTCTCTGCTTGAGCTTTCTCATCAGTTTTAATGAGGAGCTCGGTGACTGAGATTTGCACAAACGGTGTCTCATTTCGTGAGAACTTCGATCGTAATTGTCCAAATTCGGATGCTATGAATGATGGAAATGCGAATAATTAGTTCTCCTGTGAAGTTCTCCTGTGTAGTTCTCCTGTGTGTTCTCCTTAATGAAGTTCAGAAAGATGAAGCTGACAACAATAGATATCTGATGAAAAACACTTCATAGACTACTGATCTGCCTGTTGTGCGCAATCTGACTAGAAAAGAGAGGCAGTGATGAGTAGACTAAGGATCTGCTTAATTGATTCAGCTGAAAGATAAATCTCAGCCACTTGCATGTGTTTCATAGCATTGTTCTCGACGACGAAGGGAAAGCCCCAAAAGTGCCGAACAGTGGCTGATGCCTGCTCGGGATGCGCAGTAATCAACAGAGTCGTGGGCAAGGGGATGATGAAACCCTCGTAAGTTCTCGTGAAGTGCCGAACAGTGGCTGATGCCTGCTCGGGATGCGCAGTAATCAACAGAGTCGCGGGCAATGGGATGATGAAACCCTCGCAAGTTCTCGTGAAGTGCCGAACAGTGGCTGATGCCTGCTCGGGATGCGCAGTAATCAACAGAGTCGTGGGCAAGGGGATGATGAAACCCTCGTAAGTTCTCGTGAAGTGCCGAACAGTGGCTGATGCCTGCTCGGGATGCGCAGTAATCAACAGAGTCGCGGGCAAGGGGATGATGAAACCCTCGTAAGTTCTCGTGAAGTGCCGAACAGTGGCTGATGCCTGCTCGGGATGCGCAGTAATCAACAGAGTCGCGGGCAAGGGAGTGATGAAACCCTCGTAAGTTCTCGTGAAGTGCCGAACAGTGGCTGATGCCTGCTCGGGATGCACAGTAATCAACAGAGTCGCGGGCAAGGGAATGATGAAACCCTCGTAAGTTCTCGTGAAGTGCCTAACAGTGGCTGATGCCTGCTCGGGATGCGCAGTAATCAACAGAGTCGCGGGCAATGGGATGATGAAACCCTCGTAAGTTCTCGTGAAGGCCGAACAGTGGCTGATGCCTGCTCGGGATGCGCAGTAATCAACAGAGTCGCGGGCAAGGGAGTGATGAAACCCTCGTAAGTTCTCGTTAAGTGCAGAACAGTGGCTGATGCCTGCTCGGGATGCGCAGTAATCAACAGAGTCGTGGGCAAGGGGATGATGAAACCCTCGTAAGTTCTCGTTAAGTGCCGAACAGTGGCTGATGCCTGCTCGGGATGCGCAGTAATCAACAGAGTCGTGGGCAAGGGGATGATGAAACCCTCGCAAGTTCTCGTTAAGTGCAGAAATACTATTTCTCCTTTATCTTTTAAATGTTAGCAATTCAGTATAAGAACAGATGCAGTTTATTTTCCAATTTACATTGATGTTGCATTTTCTCAATATACATCTGAACCTTGTTATTCAACATTTAGGGATAATCCAGACTGCGATTTCACCACTAATGATTCTTCTCTGATCCTCTGGTTTTACCAAGTATGACCAACTGGCACAGTAGCTCAGAATTCCCTGTTCACTTTTGAGATAAAGAAAGATGTGAATTAATCGATGACACCAAAATGCAACCGCAGTCGTTGACCTATTAAATGAAAACTGATTGCAATAATCATTACATGTCAAAGCCACGGGATTATTCATTTACTTTATTAACAAACACTAAAATCTGGCAAACAGTTGACTCCACGAAGTTGAAAGTTTCAATCTCATACAATAACAGGTTTTCCTTGCTTATAGAAACAATTTCAAGAAGAGAATGAAGTGCTTATCGGTGCTCTCCCCTCCCAAATTTTCAAATTTGTCCAAAATCTGCAAAAATGTGTCAATGTTCAGAAAATTTCAAGTGCAAGCAGTTAAAGATATTTCCACCTGCATACAGAACTTTGTAGAAATTGGAGCAATGCTTTGCAATTTTGAGACGATGACGCAAGGTGTATAGATGTCAGCAGCTTCATCTGTTGTTAGATTTGTCACTCGTGTGTGCATTGCTCTCTCTCCATCTCCGTCTCATCCACTGCTATTTAAAATCTTCCCACGACCACTAACTTGCCACACCTTTTTATAATAAGTTAATTAGTGCAAGTGATGTGGCCTAGATGTATCTCTCAACAAAATGATTTAGATGATTTCATTCCAGTCGATCAGACGACGAGGTCAGACGAAGTTAGGTCAAGCAGCTGTCTTCTCTACACTTCAAGTTGTCGTCTCATTCGAAAATTATTCATCTGCTTAAGTTATCGGTACGCAGGTAGAAAATATCCTCAACTATGTGTATCTGCAGTTTTGTGACAATTGATTCATTTTTACGGATTTTAGACAAATTTGTTACGTGGGGAGTACCGAGAATAATTTCGTAGCAATCTTTTGTTATCAAGCTCTATATGAGTGTGCACATAATTTTCAATGCCCTCGTAGACGAAGTCCTGGCTACGATGGTAGTAATCGAGTAGTTATCTGGAGTCACGCACTCGTACTTAAGATTGAGAAAGAGCATTCAATTCTTCAGTGTCCGTTCCCTTCATTGTTGGATTCATGCAGCACTTTCATCTCGAAGTATTAGACAAGGCGAAGCAAGTCTAATTGAGTAATCTTCGAACTTCCTTTTCTACGGAATCAGCATTAAACATAGGTTCACATGATTGCCTTCTACAGTCCAGGTTAATATTTTCTTCATAGTATAAGTCTCACGAATATCATATTCGAGTTTATCCGACATAAGCTGAATCATTGCATCACAGGTTGACGTGTGAAATACAAGCCACTGAAATTTAACCCTCTGAGTGCATACTCATCGCGTTGACCAATGTCCTGCGTGTCCCGGGCAGATCTAACCCTCTGAATGTAATTTGCAGATAATTCGTATTCCATCATCTATCTCATTATACCACAAGATAATGACTCATATGGGAAATTCTTTATTGATTTATCAAGCACGGGGCTCTGTTGACAGAGTAAACTGACACGTACAAACGTGGATAGACGTGGACTCGTATTGATATTTAAGAAGAAACGGAATCATTAAATTATTTACAGTCAATAACATTGGTTATTGTTTGATTACTCATTGATTGTGAGTATCTCGTATTCATGGCACAACAGCTTAGTGCAATCTATAGTCAAGCTACATGTCATCAAATGCTATCTGCGTAGTTTCTTTGTCCTGATGATGCAAAGAATGCCGAAATTCGTGTTTGAGTCTTTGCTAATCACACGCACAATTTGATATTCCCACTTCAGAAATTTCGATCGTAATATTTATATTTACAGTATTCTGTAATTCTGCAAATCCAAATTCTTGAAAAACTAAATTACAAAGTTTTAGTGTTATCTTTTACCCGATGTTGGTATTCATTTCAAATCAAGGGATTTGATGCCTTCTGTTCAAGTTGTAATATTCTGACCTCATACTTACACAATTACCAAGGCAAGCAATACTTGGTTGAGAGGATATCCCTACAAACTTAAGCAGAGTTGTGTGAACCACTGAACTCGTTATGCAGCTAGTTTCTACCAAGACTCACCATCTATGTAGCTGACACAATCAATATTTATCTAATCTATCATGTACAGGTCGTAGAAATCGAGGTTGCATGATCAGTCAAAGTCCTCACTGAACCATTAGATGTAGAATTTGAGGTCACGGGTCAACTTGGATGTAAAACTACATAAATGTGTTTGCTGTTGACGAGATCTGTTTGTGAATATATCGTTCAAACTTTGCAACGAACTCGCTTCTTTTCTAAAGAATAATACAGAAACTTGAAACTTTGAAGAATTGTGTCCCATTTGCCATTTTATTTAGGATGTCACAAATAATGATCGCATTTTTATGATGAGGCCATTCGTCCGGGTCTCGTCTGGCGATGACATCGGAAAAAGACCCGAAATGAACAGCGCAAAGTGACGCAGGATGATGATAGCTCATCGTCACAACCCAAATGCGAGGCTCTCAGAACATAGAAAGTCAGAGAAGCAATAATGTAATATTTTACCACGGAAAAGACAGTCTGCACAAACCAGGGGTCAGGCATTTAATCACAATGGTCTCTAAAATGCATAACTTACTACTATAGCGACAATGACACGAAACTCGGAAGTTATCACGAGCACTGGACGGATTAAAGGGTGATGTTTGTAAATGCGACAGCACTTGGCGGAATGCGGGTAGACATCTCTGACTGACAATCTGGCGAGGGTGCTCAACTGCACTCCACCGTTCCTCTGTAAATAACGCAGTTCCTTTGTGATTCAATTTCTTCTGACTTTAACATCTGTGTTCTTTGTACTTTGCCTATGGGTTAGCATACTACAACCAGAGATTAAGATGCAACTCATTGTCTTGCGATAGTTCCTTTCATCCAGGTACTGATCTTATTTCAAAGATGTTGGTATAGCTCAGTTGGTTAAGGGTCAATTGGGTTTGGTACGATTGTGTAGGAGGTCCAGGGTTCGAGTCCGTGCGCTTGAGAGTGTACCACCGCTCTCACGAGGGTTTATTGACCCTAACTTGGTGAAATCCTGCAATGCATCAAGGCAGCCTATCCCTAACTTGCTGGATTTGGTCATCATCCAAATCGTAGTCTGACTGTCCCTGACGGTGGTGTGAATGACTTCCTTCAAGTGCTATATCGTAAGGTAATCGGCAGGAATGCCCAAAAATATACTTCGACCTTCAGTATTCAAATAACATCAATGGTCTCGAGCAATGCTTGACAGTGTGAAGATATTTCAATAAAACTGAATAGAAGATTGTTTCATATTCCTTCATTTTTATAGCAATGTCTGACTCAGTCACATGTAAGCGCTATTTTCATCTAATCCGTGATCCTGACAGCATGCTTGATTTGTTCCTTTCAGCAATATCTCCTTCAAGACTGTGATCCTGAAATCGTCCGTCAAATCCGGTGTGACATCGCCAGGCAGTTCCCTAATCATGAATTATTCACGGATCCTGGCGGGCATGGGTAAGCATCTCATGTGGATGAAGTTCACGGCTTTATCTAAGAGAGAATGATGTGTTGTCTTCCGGAGGTTCGGAGAGACTTGAAGGCTTCTAATTAACTTCGTTCTCATTAGAAGGCCAGGGGCGACCGCATCGAAACACTGTCAGGCTAACAAATCTAAAACAGTATTACTTCCGACGATTACTTTAGACGATTACTTCCGCTTCCGAAAGTATGATGACACTAATGACTGACGCAATTTGCGTGTCAGGGCGAGGCGAGGCACTTCTGACTTTTGTCCTTAAGTCTTGATATGAGTTAAACAATAGTTGTCATATTTAGTGCTTGCCATATTACACCTAATTCCAAATTGGCACCTGTACTACTAAATGTAGTTACTTCTAATTTTCTCATTATAATGAAAACGAAGGTGCATTATCTCAGAATACTGGCATTCGAAATCAGAAAACCTCTATCATCTTATCAATGACAACTTCACACAAAGCGGATTGGTGTGTCTTGAGGCAATTTCATTGTAGCATTCTCAAACACTCTCTTGGTCGTTTAATGTTTTTTTCACTATACGCGTGTTGGGAATTTTTGGCATTCGTGGAGACTGCGAAGTGTTAGCGTCAGAACCTATAACTCGTAAAAAAGTGGAAAATGAAGGAAGAGAGGATCGTGAAAGATGGCAGTGGTGTGCTGTGTGGCGTGACGAAGTACGAGATGTCCGTGGTGTGCTGTGTGGCGTGACGTATCACGAGATGGCAGTGGTCTTCTGTGTGGCGTGACGTATCACGAGATGGCAGTGGTGTGCTGTGTGTCGTGACGTATCACGAGATGGCAGTGGTCTGCTGTGTGTCGTGACGTATTACGAGATGTCAGTGGTGTGCTGTGTGGCGTGACGTATCACGAGATGTCCGTGGTGTGCTGTGTGGCGTGACGTATCACGAGATGGCAGTGGTCTTCTGTGTGGCGTGACGTATCACGAGATGGCAGTGGTGTGCTGTGTGTCGTGACGTATCACGAGATGGCAGTGGTGTGCTGTGTGTCGTGACGTATTACGAGATGTCAGTGGTCTGCTGTGTGTCGTGACGTATCACGAGATGGCAGTGGTGTGCTGTGTGGCGTGACGTATCACGAGATGGCAGTGGTCTGCTGTGTGGCGTGACGTATCACGAGATGTCCGTGGTCTGCTGTGTGGCGTGACGAAGTACGAGATGGCAGTGGTGTGCTGTGTGGCGTGACGTATCACGAGATGGCAGTGGTGTGCTGTGTGGCGTGACGTATCACGAGATGGCAGTGGTGTGCTGTGTGGCGTGACGTATCACGAGATGGCAGTGGTCTTCTTTGTGTCGTGACGTATTACGAGATGGCAGTGGTCTTCTGTGTGTCGTGACGTATTACGAGATGGCAGTGGTCTTCTGTGTGTCGTGACGTATCACGAGATGGCAGTGGTCTGCTGTGTGGCGTGACGTATTACGAGATGGCAGTGGTCTGCTGTGTGGCGTGACGTATTACGAGATGTCCGTGGTCTGCTGTGTGTCGTGACGTATTACGAGATGTCCGTGGTCTGCTGTGTGGCGTGACGTATTACGAGATGGCAGTGGTCTTCTGTGTGTCGTGACGTATTACGAGATGGCAGTGGTCTGCTGTGTGGCGTGACGTATCACGAGATGGCAGTGGTCTTCTTTGTGGCGTGACGAAGTACGAGATGTCCGTGGTGTGCTGTGTGGCGTGACGAAGTACGAGATGGCAGTGGTGTGCTGTGTGGCGTGACGTATCACGAGATGGCAGTGGTGTGCTGTGTGGCGTGACGTATCACGAGATGGCAGTGGTCTTCTGTGTGTCGTGACGTATCACGAGATGGCAGTGGTCTGCTGTGTGGCGTGACGTATCACGAGATGGCAGTGGTCTTCTGTGTGTCGTGACGTATTACGAGATGGCAGTGGTCTGCTGTGTGTCGTGACGTATTACGAGATGGCAGTGGTGTGCTGTGTGGCGTGACGTATCACGAGATGGCAGTGGTCTGCTGTGTGGCGTGACGAAGTACGAGATGGCAGTGGTCTGCTGTGTGGCGTGACGTATCACGAGATGGCAGTGGTCTGCTGTGTGGCGTGACGAAGTACGAGATGGCAGTGGTGTGCTGTGTGGCGTGACGAAGTACGAGATGGCAGTGGTCTGCTGTGTGGCGTGACGTATCACGAGATGTCCGTGGTCTGCTGTGTGGCGTGACGTATCACGAGATGGCAGTGGTCTGCTGTGTGGCGTGACGTATCACGAGATGTCCGTGGTCTGCTGTGTGGCGTGACGAAGTACGAGATGGCAGTGGTCTGCTGTGTGGCGTGACGAAGTACGAGATGGCAGTGGTCTGCTGTGTGGCGTGACGAAGTACGAGATGGCAGTGGTGTGCTGTGTGGCGTGACGTATCACGAGATGGCAGTGGTGTGCTGTGTGGCGTGACGTATCACGAGATGGCAGTGGTCTTCTTTGTGTCGTGACGTATTACGAGATGTCCGTGGTGTGCTGTGTGTCGTGACGTATCACGAGATGGCAGTGGTCTGCTGTGTGTCGTGACGTATCACGAGATGGCAGTGGTGTGATGTGTGTCGTGACGTATTACGAGATGGCAGTGGTCTGCTGTGTGTCGTGACGTATCACGAGATGGCTGTGGTCTGCTGTGTGTCGTGACGTATCACGAGATGGCAGTGGTCTGCTGTGTGTCGTGACGTATCACGAGATGGCAGTGGTCTGCTGTGTGTCGTGACGTATCACGAGATGGCAGTGGTCTGCTGTGTGTCGTGACGTATCACGAGATGGCAGTGGTCTGCTGTGTGGCGTGACGAAGTACGAGATGGCAGTGGTGTGCTGTGTGTCGTGACGTATCACGAGATGTCCGTGGTCTGCTGTGTGTCGTGACGTATTACGAGATGTCCGTGGTGTGCTGTGTGTCGTGACGAAGTACGGGATGTCAGTGGTGTGCTGTGTTTCGTGACGTATTACGAGATGGCAGTGGTGTGCTGTGTGTCGTGACGTATTACGAGATGGCAGTGGTCTTCTGTGTGTCGTGACGTATTACGAGATGGCAGTGGTCTGCTGTGTGTCGTGACGTATTACGAGATGGCAGTGGTCTGCTGTGTGGCGTGACGTATTACGAGATGTCCGTGGTGTGCTGTGTGTCGTGACGTATTACGAGATGGTAGTGGTGTGCTGTGTGGCGTGACGTATTACGAGATGGTAGTGGTCTGCTGTGTGGCGTGACGTATTACGAGATGTCCGTGGTGTGCTGTGTGTCGTGACGAAGTACGGGATGTCAGTGGTGTGCTGTGTGTCGTGACGTATTACGAGATGGCAGTGGTCTGCTGTGTGTCGTGACGTATCACGAGATGGCAGTGGTCTGCTGTGTGGCGTGACGTATTACGAGATGTCCGTGGTGTGCTGTGTGTCGTGACGTATCACGAGATGGCAGTGGTCTGCTGTGTGGCGTGACGTATTACGAGATGGTAGTGGTCTGCTGTGTGGCGTGACGTATTACGAGATGTCCGTGGTGTGCTGTGTGTCGTGACTTATCACGAGATGGCAGTGGTGTGCTGTGTGTCGTGACGTATCACGAGATGGCAGTGGTGTGCTGTGTGGCGTGACGTACTAACATTTCTCAGAGGATGTAACAGTATCTAGTTAACTTCATTCTCTCATGCCTCTACCAATTGATCAATGCCATGGAGACTGTTGTTTCCTGTACATTGAATGTTGACCGTTCATTGAGTATGCTCGTCATTTGATTAGCCTGTGTCCATTAAAAGGGTCTCCCAGAGACGTCCATGACTTGGAAATTGCGATGATTGCTATTCGTTCGAGTTGAATAGTTTGGTGTGAGATAAAAGATCAAGCATTGGGAAGTCAGGAAATACCCACAGACGACTGTCTATTTACGCAGATCACTACAGTCTGTTTGTTGTGTGATAGTTTATCAAGAGACATTACATTTCAACTAATTTCATTTAATCCAGTCAGAGCAGGCATGTTCCAGTAGGTCCTGAAGAAAAATGACAATTATTGCAATTGGTAGCTATGTTGTTTACTATTTTGGTTTCATATTCAATAGAGTCCATCATGTATTCAATGCGCGTGTGTGCGTGAAGATTTGAATTTTAAATTAAAAGAAACACGAAATTATCCTCCTTAAATTGATTTGGCGATGGAAAACGAAGGAATTTTGGAAGAGGGTGTGAAAAAAGCTAAGGTCTCTGGTGGTCAATGAATATTCGTATTGAAGACCCGGTGCGTAGGAATTCGCTTGTAATGTTTGCATACAGCAGTAATGAATACAAATGAAAGTTGACAAATCATTTGACGGATATTTCTTGTCAAGCCATCACACGAGCCGTTTTGGGTCGGAATTCTCAATGCCTGGGGAATAAGTGTCAAGTTGTGAACCTCGTTGCCACAATAATGGGCACTTTGGGGGTTCTGACATATTCAAACTTTGGGTGCTGTGCTACTTTCACCTCGGATGCCCATCCTGCCGATTTCCAATGACGTTTTCAGGGATCGACCTCTGTACCAATAGATCTCTAGGCCAAGCACTAGCCCACTGTGCCACAGAGACCACCAAGATAGACATGCTTTAATCAAGATGCCTTATCCTCCCAAACAAAGGAAAATTCTTTTTATGCAAACTTCCGTATGCAGCATATTAACTCAGCATTTCAATATAAGCGCATTAGGAAATACTAAACCAAGAGTAACACTAGCCAACGTAAATTTCAATGTATGGGTCATTGCAATGTTGTCGAACTTAGATGAGAAGAAATTAGAAAATCTTGAAAATAACTTTCAACGCAACTTTCAAATTGCGTCGTCACAACAGACCGATTTTCGTTGTTTTCTGAAGCCCCGTGACTGCGGTGCTCAGTCTGACGCCAGTTTTCGAGACGCAAAGTTTTAACGATATAATTTGGAGGGTTTTTATAATCTTATTGTACACGTATTATCGACAATGATGATGGATACCACGGTATTTGAAACCGGTATGATAATAAATCGTAATCATGCAAAATCTCCAAGCCTTCTAGCTTGTAACAATTTGGAGGCTTTGATAGTACACTCATGTCAGAAACGTGTATCGTTTTGTTCATCATCGGATTGATAAAGTTGGTCATCAGAGAAACAATCACTTTCTCTGTGATGAAGACGTGTAATGTCTGTGCAAGGAATATTGACATTGAGACAATATTGTCAGTTCATTCTCGTCATCATTGTTATGCAAGACGTGATACCTCCATCGGAACCATTGAATTATGCAGCTTTGAAAGTCACTAACGGTTTGGTTGAATGCAGATCGTTAGATTGTGCAGAGAGTGGACAGATTCGATCAAATTCGCAGATGTTGATGACAAGTTTCCCGCTGACAGATTGAAGGTTGAATCTATGAAGTAAAAGTAGTTTCCACTGCTGAGAGGAAGGTTGCTGAGCCCAGGAATTGCCAGGGAATCCTTTGAATCGGAGACATTTCCAAAGAAGTTTCGAAAGCTTATTTTGAGGTTTTGACGTCACAACTCCTCCAGTGCGAGCTCGGATAGTGCTGTCACACTTTCCTGGATCGGCGAAGCTTCTTGCAGATTTCCAATGACACTCGGGACTATTCCCCCAGAGCAAGGGATCGCCAGGTACAGCACATTCGACTATTTGGTATATAATGTGTTAACTACATTTTTTGATAGCGGCTTGTTTATATGACATGGCTTATGTCGCTGAAAAACGTGTACCACTTGTGTGTGTTTTCCGTGTTAGTTGCGTGAAAAATCAGATAAATGATCTATGCTGTGCACTGTTGCATCATGAATGTGGTAGGCCAAAAAATAGTTTCCATGAATTCCTACTCGTCAATCAAATTGGTCAAAGCCTTTAGTTTAGTTCTGATCTGTATCTAACTGAGTGTGGATATGTGGTGAAATCGCCTGGGGTGAATTCAACAATTGAAGGAACCGTGATAAGTGATATTCGGGTAAGCCAGGATACATCAATGCAGAACAACCAGTCTAGATATTTCTCTACAGTTTTGGCTTCTCGAGCCGTGCTTGATGTGTTCTTGTAGGCTGAAACTCAACGTCTACGGCTTTCAAAGTCTTAACTTGTTTAAGTCTGATGCCAGGTATGCCATGTCCAGACAAGCGTTTGCTCTGCAATCTTTTTACGATATTCTACAGTTGTATTCTATCACGAGAAGACCAGTTGAAAGACTTTCCACTACACTTGATGTTTGGAAGCTCTCTGCCTGTCCAATTGATTACTTGTGCATCACAAATTGTACTTTCTAGGCTCTTTTATCTCATAAAAAAGCGAGCTCCGTGGGCTCACATTTTCTCTATTTTCAGATTTTCATATTTAATTCTATCATTGAATTGTCCAGCATCTGATTCTGACAGCTGCGCAAGTTCACTGCGCATGATCGTACATCAAGTTGAGTTTCTCATATAGAAGAGACAGGAAAACACTGAGATCGCGCCTTTTAGCTGAGTATGAGAACTTCGTCAGTTTGACCTCAATTGAGAAGAGACTTCATTGATTTGAGGATGAAGCTAAATATATGACAATGAAACATTAAGGAAAAACTCCTTGACAAGTCAGCTGATACTGCTTGTGAGAACTCCGTGAAAAGTGATGATTGAATAAGTTTCATTGTGAATGAAGTGGACGAGGCTGGACAAGTTCAGTGCACTTCGCATAATCAGGACACCTCGAGAATTGGAATCTGCTCGATTCATCGACATACACTTACAGTATTGACTTATCCATTAAAATATATATTACCTTTCCAATGAAAGCCTGAATCATCTGGCGCTACGCGCCGACGATTTGGGCTGATCATTTGAAAGGCAATATATCTTCATTATTTATATATCATTGCACCATAGATTTTGAAATATAAGTAGACAATGAAAAGTGTTTAGTGCAATGTATTTTGAATGATTATGGTGGCACTTTTGAGAAAGCGTGGATTAGTGTGGACCTACACATGCTGTTTGATCTTGAAAAGGATCAATTGTACTTTCTAATTAAGAAATGTGAAGGTACTGCGTGTTGAAATTGATTTGTACACAAATCCCAAAACAAACAATTCCTTCATCCACTTCTTGTATTGTTGAGTTAAATAAAATAAAAGAAATAATGTACAAAAGTTAAAAGGATTACGATGACATGTCCAGAGGCCTTTCGCCGGTTCACTTCAGTGGAACACACCGGATTACGGAATGGCAAGTTGCGATGTCTGACAGAGAGCGGTCACGAGAGTGAGCTAATAAACATGAATATTAATCTGCTACCACGCAAGGTGAAGTTGATACGTTTCTTTCTGTACACAAAGAGCCGGCATCATAGCTTTAATAATGAGCGACTCTAGAATTTGTAGATAGCGGAACTTCATTCGGATAGTCATCTTACTTTTCTATCATCGGTAGTAGTAACAATTTCCGCTATCTACAAATTCTAGAGTCGCTCATTATTAAAGCTATGATGCCGGCTCTTCGTGTACAGAAAGAAACGTATCAACTTCACCTTGCGTGGTAGCAGATTAATATTCATGTTTATTAGCTCACTCTCGTGACCGCTCTCTGTCAGA
This sequence comes from Prostheceraeus crozeri, assembly GCA_907163375.1. NCBI lineage: Eukaryota > Metazoa > Platyhelminthes > Polycladida > Euryleptidae > Prostheceraeus > Prostheceraeus crozeri. The sequence continues at coordinate 53,920 of CAJQUW010013658.1, read as the reverse complement.
CATCGCAACTTGACATTCCGTAATCCGGTGTGTTCCACTGAAGTGAACCGGCGAAAGGCCTCTGGACATGTCATCGTAATCCTTTTAACTTTAGTACATTATTTCTTTTATTTTATTTAACTTAACAATACAAGAAGTGGATGAAGAATTTGTTTGTTTTGGGATTTGTGTACAAATCAATTTCTAATTAAGCTCACTTAGCGAAGATCTCGAGCGGACAGGATACAGGTGAATCAACTGTCTTTTGGAGACAGCCGTTTTCTGGGGTGGAGATGATCGATAGAAGAATCACGTCACACCAATCACCATCCTGTCTTGTGTACAGTGGTCTCCGTGGCACGATGGTTAAGTGCTTGGCGTGGCGATCTTTTGGTTCAGAGGTCGAACCCCGACTGTGTCATTGGAAGTGAAACACATCGTTCCAACTGATGTCAGGCTATGTCAGGACCTCCAACCCCAGTGCGCAGTATTGACGCTAAAGCTTCATCACTACAGATATCGCATTGACGCAATTACAGTGTCACATTCGGAGCGATAGTGGACTTCATAGGTGCTCACGTTATTGTCAAATCGTCCAACACTCGAAACACGGGGAAAGTGAATGATAAACCGTGGAGTGAGTAAGTGAGTCTAGCTGCGGCAATTAGTCGAAGAATTGCAGTCTATCTCGCTGTATTGAAGTGCTTGAATGAGTGTGAGACGGGCCTCGCAGAGCTCGATGATCCTGGATATGTTTGTGGAGTCTAATACAGCATCAGTGAAGTGAGAGCTCTCTGTGATTCACATTCTCTTCTTTTCTTTGCAGAGTGGAAGGTCTGTTCCGAGTGTTGAAGGCCGGAGCACTGCATCGACCGATGGTTGGTTATTGTCAAGGTCAAGGCCCTCTGGCAGCAGTGTTACTTATGCACATGCCAGAAGAGGATGCATTCTGGACCTTGGTCAGCGTCTTCGACAACTATCTGCCTCGATACTACGAAACTGGTCTGGTGAGTTCATGAGAACATCAGTGAATGAACAATTGGATCCTATTATCACGGTATAACATTTCGCGTTCACGAAAGATTAACTGTCTGTGTAAATGAAGCGGTTATTCCCCCTCATATCAAGAAGACCTACAGTTTTGCTCACGAAGAAACCGAAAATGTCATTGAATTGCCAGTGTTCTGTTCATATGGTTTCTTCAACATGAGTGCCATCTGCTGCTATGAAGGCGCTCAAGCAACACCTCTTGAAACACTCCTCACTTACGGATTTAACTGCACGTGATTCATCTAACGGCGATGTACTCGCATAAATTCTCTCCTTAGCATTACTTACAAAAGGGTGGGATTGCTGTAGACTGAAAAAGTAGGAATTGCCAGACATCGCCACAAAAATCCTTCAAAAAGGAATTAAAACATTTTGTGGAACAAAATTAAAGCAGCTGTGCTACGAACACTTTGAGATATCTAGCAAATGCCAACATCCCATTCATAACCACTCATCCCAATCTTTATTCTTTAGCATTTCTCCTTTTTGTTACATTCCAATTGGAAAATGTCATACAGTGATAATGGGGTTCACGTGGATCTACGAAATGTATCGGTTTGACTGGAAACATTTTTTGGCAACTACTCCACTTGTCCTCTTCAAACCAAGTAGACTTCAACTGGAAAATATAAAACTGCCGCTCGCTAGTGTGTTGCTGAAATACTTGCAAGATACTTTCCTGAAGTATGTTATTTGAGTTGAAGAAAAATCGACCGTAGAATTCAGTCCGTGTTTGTAGTAATACACCCGTGCACATGCAAATTCAACTAATGTGTACTACTTGTACTCCTGTGCATATATTATTGCCTTCATCGGGTTGATAAATGTAACGCCTCTTACGTGCAATTAACACGCCTAGGCGCTTTTGTCTTCACCGAAGTCCAAATTGCGTTACAAAATTGCATTGAAAGTGTAAATGTACATCAAATTCATCTAGACAGAGAGAAATAACGTAGTTATTCACCATGCCTGAACGCTTTCTTAGCGGCTTGACTTCAAACTTCAATTAGTTTCTTCAAATAGTAAAATGACTTTTCAGTAGCGATGACTCATTGTCGGAATATTTCTCAATGAATTTAATGCAGTTTTTGTCACAGCATGTTTGTGTGAAAATACTTATTCAGATACAAAATACACAAGATTACAGGTGTCTGTGAATATGTTACAGTGTCAGCATGCAAAAGGTAAACTTCCTTCAAGGATGAACAGACGAAGCAAACTTCAAAGTTTTTAGTTAACTAATGGCTAACAAAATCGCTTAGCGAGCCACATTTTTAGCAGTGAATGATTCGACAGTGATATGTCTTTGATGGAGCATGTGAGAGCAGAACTCGACAACTTCACCCTATCAGTCAGCAAGAATACGGTCCTGACATTATTCAATGCCTTCGTCACCTCACGCACTGACTGCCGCAGCTCGCTTCTTTATTCATTCTACAACTTTTGCAGGATGCTCAGAGCTCAGCAGTCAGTTCTCTGTTTTGTTGTTTAATTCATAAAGTACGTCAGATATTACAACGTATTGATTCTGGTATGTCAGGCTGTGCATATTGATTGAAATTGGAGCTGTTAATTGTTGTGACTCGCGATCACTGCTTAGAAATTTAGTGGTTCGCAAGAACATCGTTCATTGTCTGGCCGGACTGTCATTTGATCATTGAAATGAATACGAGTAGAGAAGAGATGCGAGAAGGCTTTTGTAAAACTAACATTCGTCAGTTAATCAAATTTCATGTTCTTTTGAGTAAGTCGCCAGTAGAAACGCATGGTATCCTACAAGAATTGCAAGAACATTGTCCTTCGTATGAGACTGAGGAAGTGGCACAATAGTTTCTGTGGTGGAACTGTGGGCGTTCAAGATGGAGTCAGATCTGGTCGTCCGAGTACCGCTTGTGACGATGTTCATGTTGACCATGTGAGCTCACTACTCGAAGAAGACAACCGTTTGACATGTGGAGTTAGCGAACTAGGTGGGCATCAGTTCTTCTTCCATCCACCTCATCCTTACTGAGAAGTTGAAGAAACGGAAAGTGGCTGCCAAGAGGATTCCCATCTGCTGAACAATCATCAATTGAGTGAACGTGTACGGATTTGCTCTGCTCATCTCCGACGTTTTCGACGGAAAGGGAACAGCTTCTTGCATCGTATCATTGCTGGTGATGAAACATGGGCCAGAAGTTTTGAGTCTGAGGTCAAGCGCCAGTCAGCTCAATGGCTTGGCCATGACGACCCACGTCCAACAAAGGCAATCAGAAGTCCGTCCCGCATCAAGTCAATGCACATTCTTTTTTTCGACGTTCATGGGCTCCTAATTGACCATGCTGTACCAACTGGCACAACTGTGAACGGAGAATACTACAAATACTTTATCCGCAATCATCTTCGACCGGCCATCCGCAGAAAAAGACCAGGTGTACTGGAAGAAGGTCCGATAATCCTCCATGACAATGCACCATCTCACACGAAAAGAGACGTGGTGCAACTTCTCAATGATGAGTACGACTGGGAGATCCTTCAGCATCCACCATACTCGCCAGATTTATCACCGTGTGACTTTTACTTCTTCCCGTTGGTGAAGAACGAACTTCGTGGTCGTCGATTTTCCACCGTGGAAGAAGTTGAATTTCACCGTGAATGTGTTGCCCGGGCATCTGGTGGTTGCAGTGATGGCATTGACGGGCTGGTGAAACGCTGGAAGAAGTGTGTGGACCTGGAAGGACATTATACTGAGTAATGATACCCATGAGTGTTAAATAAAAGTAATTTTGGATTACAGATGCGTATTTTTATTTTTTCATAATGCAATACAGAGAACTTTTAGGATGACCCTCGTATATCACCCCTGTCTTGCTTTCTTTACATTGGTTACCCATTCGAAAGCGAGTTGTCTTCAAGCTGGCTGTACTTGTGTATAAAACCCTGCACGCCAAATGCCCGGAGTACCTTTCGACTGCGTGTCAGGTTGTACGCAAACTTCTCTATCGTTCCCATTCGAAGCAGTTCAAATGCGAGTCAGTAGTAGGCGATTACGGCTAGCAGATTAATTCTACACCAGGTAGCTTCCATTGGAATGTGCATTGAGCTGATCCAAATTAATTTAATTATCACAAAACTGAGCATGCGATCAATTAATAGGCGTACACTTTACGGGAAAGCATCCCCCCATTTTTTTTTAATAATGATCCTGCACCTTACAATAAATTCGTCGAATTTGGAGAAGAAACATCAAAGACTATTTGATTTGTAGCACAAGTCAAACGTTGAACCACTATTGCGAATATATTGGTTGTCTTTCACTATGATTGGAATATGGAACACAAAGCATTGTGCATTCTTTCAGTGTTTTAGCATGTAGTAAAGCATTGTCCTTGACGCTTTAAAGAGTTCAAATATGTGTCTTTCACTTGAAAACTTTTATAATCTCTAACGTTGCACGTTGAAGCGTGTTTTACCCACGCGGCGAATAATCAATCTTCAAAGTCAATTGCAACATATCTCAGTGATACTTTCAACCAAACTGATAGCACATAACAAGTGACTTGACCCTGGAGATAGATTCTATGTTCATATGATCTTCGTCTGTGCATCATTTCACCGTGTTAAGCATCAAGCATGTGTCAAATTTGCGGTTGATCGGCCTGTGGGCGATTGCAATAACCTTGGAGAACAAATTCTCTTTATATTTTTCAAGCTAAAAGTACATTACATCACATTTTCATGAATATAAACAAATTTGTTTCTATTATTTGACGCCGGTTAACATCAAATTTCATCAGCTACAACTCCTCCTTCAATAAAAGCTTGAATTTGAAAGTAGTGTTCAATCGAACAGTTGAAGCTCGTCTGATCTCGTCTGTCATCATTGTCGCCTGAATTCGAAGAGAGGGAGATAACGATCGGCCGGGAATATTCGTTGTTTTGGTTTATTTTTAGCATGAAGTGATTGTTAATTTGCAATCAAATGAATGAGTGATAAACAGGGACCCTAGGATTCTGCGAAGCGCAGATAATCGCAGAAAATGCAGAAAACGATGGAAATCGCAGAAAAACGAAGATTTTCTACAATTTGAATAAAAAGTACGTAGACCTCTTTATTAATGCTGTTTTCGATTAAATGAAGAAAATAAATATATCTCCATTATATTATCACGTGCCCATGATCACCATTTTGGATTTAATTAAATTATCTACACTTACTGCGGATTACGCTTCACTGAAGGCAAGTTTACTATTGCCAGACACCTGCGATGATGAGTGACCTATCTATGTTGGACCTGCAAAAGAAGCACCACCATCAAACATTTTGAAATTTTGGGTATCATTTCGGAGCAGAGTACTACATCTAGCTGCTTCGACTTCAATTGCCTGTTTATAGCGCTGACGTTGAGTGATCTTTTAGTAGTTTCGTAATGTAGATACATGTAGGAGACAAAATCTTGAAGATGACAACTTAAAAGACATGCTGAAAGTTACCCTCGACTCTCTCTCTGAAAATTTGATCCATGCCTTTTATAAAATTCGTTTGGAGTTCCGACTTTTATATGTACACATACAGTGTAGTACCAGGCATCATAGGACCACGGGTATAGACTATGTACATACGGAATATTGAACCTATGCGGTATATATGATGGGATATAGGCATATTATATCGGAACATAATTTTATTCAGAACAAGCTTTTTCAACATGTAGTTACCTAATAATATAATAATGCGAATTATACGAGCCTTACTCGTTGCAATTATAAGAAATACGGCTAAATTATGTACAAAACGCTAGATCGCAGAAAAACGCAGAATTTACGAAAATCGGGCGCAGAAATTCGAAATTTCGAGCGCAGAATCCTAGGGTCCCTGGTGATAAATGATAGAACGGTGAGAGCTGTCGATCAAAGACTTCAACACAACAAAAGTCAACCAGGAGGGAATGGGTGAAGGATATTCTGTTCTAAGATTTTATGGTCTGATTTGAGGTCAACACTCGCATGATTCGGACATATCCGTCTTTCAAAATGTGAGCACTTAAACGTTGCACTCATTCATTTTGTGCCAACCTTTCTAAGTGTTTGATTAATATGTCAAGCAGAATTCATGCATTCTTCTCTTGTTTGTTTTAAAGTTAGTTGCATTGTTTAATTTTGTTTAATTTGTAAAGTTTAATCGGTCATTGAGAAGAGCAAAATGCACGAATGAATTGTCAGTGCATCAATATTCGAATTGATAATCCTTATTTGAATAGAGCTGACCCAATTTGCTAGAGGATTATGATTTAATTATTGCAAAATCACATGCAGAATGAGACCCTCAAAAGGTGTCGACTTGGAAGAACATGGTCCCAACTAGTAACTTATCAAATGGTTAGAATAATAATTGCTATAGTGATTGACCAGGCGACGAGAGATCATGATGATTTTCCACAAAAAAGCGCAACAAAAACTTCCCAAAGTTTGCGGTCGTCGATGAAAGTTAAATTAGTAAACGACAGATCTTCGGCGTCCAGCGCCTTCGTTGGTCGATGTTACAATAAAAAGCGTTGAAAAGATTTTTAAAGATAATAGTTGCGGGTATGACTATATTCTATATTGAGTTGCCAAACATCTAGTCGATCTGACCATCATCATTGGCAAATAAACAGTGAGCCTATGAGTAGTCTCAAATTTCAAACTCAATTTCTAGTTGTTAATAGAAATATTGAATAACCTAGTTTTCTAATAACCATAGATATCACAACTAGAAAGAAAAATAATAAATAGATAGCTATGAGCGTGACTGCAATTGATAAACATTAAATAAAGATGTGAAAATCCTGATGTCGTGTGATTGTTCATTAATAGTCCATTGTATCCTTTTATTATCAGTGTCTCTGCTGTGTTAGGGTATTTTGTCATCATAATTTTGAAATTTTTGGCTGCTGGAGGATGTACTTGCATAGATATTTCGGATGGAATATTGCTTGAGGACTTATGTGAATTGATGCAAACCGAAATTGTAGAATTTTGTGGAGCACATTTTGAGCAGTTGTAATAAATCTTCAAGAATTTCGGTGCGGATTCATTCATTGTACTTTCCTGCCTCGGTTGTTATCGTCGGAACCTTCATCCAATACGAAAGGGAATTCAGGAAACAGAAGCATTTTCAGTTCCTTTGTGTCTTTTGTATTTCAATCAGTTTATCATAATTATAATTGAACATCAATTAATGTCATTAATGTAGCATTAATATTCATTAATTATTATTTATTTATTATTATAATTATAATTTTAAAGCTTGTATTTTAATAAGTTAAATGATAATTAATAATAAATAACAGGAGAAGTTAATTTCTTTACCAGTATTCATGGGTGTAGCATGGCAGGTGCAAATTTTGACCTAATAGAGTAATAAACCTAGGCACTAACATATCTCCATGAGAAGTCAATTTAATCAATCATTTTCACGTAAACTGCGATGAACGAATGTGTCCAGTCAACCCCTACTGCTAAGTGTGGATTCATTTAGTGCATGGGTTCGATAGCCACTTGTTTGAATGTTCAATGGTTCAATGTAGCAAGACATTGATTAGCAAGTTAGATGACCGAATTTCTTACAATGTGACGATGAACGACTTTCTTGACTTTCCACCTTCAGGATGGCTTAACAGTTCGCGTAGTGCTTCAACAAAAGTTCATTTGCAGCCTCTGAGCGTTAAGAATTGAATGGTCAGTGGTCTGTGTGATTGTAATCCTCCATCTCATTGTCAACAGAAGCAGATTATCTCTGCCTTATTCATCAATACTTCTCTAAATCTGCCGATTATTTCTTTTCCATTGTCTTTAAAGTTCACATCTCCAGAAAGAGTTGAAATTATTAAAATAGACCACTGAGGAATGTTGTTGACGCGACAGTGTTGCGTTTTGGAATGCTGTCATTTTGATAGGTGCTCCGATATGTCTTTATGAAAGAGACTGACACAGATCAGGTGAAAGAATTTGTCCAGTTCTTGTATCAATGCAGGTGACCTTTATACATCACATCTGAAATTGAAAGGCTAAATAGCCGAGATTCAGTTTCAATCGTTGAAGCATTGCAACTGGAGATGACAATACTATAACCATTTGAGTCTCCTGGGATATCGATCTCAATCAACTGACCTTTGAATATTGTTTAACACCACAATTGAATCTCTTCATTCAAGATGATCTCTGGAAAGTTTGTAATTCTGCAATTGTCACATCTTCTTTGTGGCCATTGTCTTGTTGAAGCGAGGTCGCGTTGAGCTGACAGAGAAACACTTCGGAAGATGCTATTTAACAAGCACACGAGGATGTCTGGCACTCTGAAGCAGTTTGTTGCTGAAGAGATGCGGTTTATTGAAGATACGAAATGGTCATCCTTCACAGTTTATTCGCAAGCACTCTAAAAAGACCAGCATGCCGGTATCTGATGAAAGGAATTTCCTCACTATGCCGTATTATGGTCAACCAAATGTTCAAGTTGCCGGTAGTACCGTCAGAATGGTGCAAAGCAGCTATTATTACATGAAGCTGGCTAGCTGTTGAGGACGAGTCGCCTTGGTCTGCATGCAGTGAAAGACGTCCCTCCTGCCTCGCCTGACTCGCATGCCTGTTCTCTATCAACACAACATGGTCGATTCAATGTGGGGAGGAGTTCTTGACCTCTTTGTGTGCATGTCAAAGAGCAGATGACGCCTCAACGAGACAAGCTTCCTGTCTGAAATGTGTCCGAATATCAATGGCAGAAAGGCTAGAAACTGTTCGACGCCAACGATATCTTCAGCCTGATGTCTTTCCACTCATCAAACATCTGTTTTCAGAATTCCCTAGGCATGAAAGTAAGTTGATGAGCTTGCATGTACGAGTATACATTCATATTGAAAACAGGCTACTCATGTTAATCACCGGAAAGTTTACACTTACTGATTGTAGGGATCCGGAATTTGACGAGAAGAATCTTGTGATTGTACCCGTACAGAAATAAGTTCGTATGAATCATAGTATGAAAAGGTATGAAAAAGAGTATGACAACACATGCGTATGTAATAGCATACTATGAAACAAAGTATGCACAAGTATGAATAGCGCATACGTGTGTATAAATATACTATGAAACAAAGTATGCACAAGTATGAGCGATGCATACGTATGTCTTGACATTCTATAAAACATACTATGAATAAAAATGTATTGCGCATATGTATGCATTATCATAGTATGCATAAGTATGAATTTCGCATACGCATGTATTAACATACTGTGACACATTGTCATAATTAACTATTTAAATTCATATACTACATGTCATTGTGCAGGAGTAATCTATGTTGGGTAGCGGCAATTTTTTCTACTATGATGTTTGATGCGTAACCCGAATTTTGTACCCATGCTGAATGATGCTGGTGATTATCAGTCATCTATACAGAATTAATGAATGATATCAAATATAACTTTCGTTGAATATACGCATTTCATGTGTTGTTGTTCACCTTCCTGATGAATGACGTACCCATTTTTATCTCAGGTCATTGGAAATAATTATTTTTCATTTAATTATCTTTGTCTAGTATTATATAACTATTTTGTTAACATATAATGACATTATTTGGAGATGACGAATTCGTCATTAGTTCTGATTCTTGTGATAATGAAATTCTTTCATATATACCACAGTATCTCCACAATATTTCAACGTGTTTTGAAAATGATAGTGCAAACCCACTGATGTTCCCCAACACATCGATTTTGTTTTATTTTTAATGCATAAATGATTCATTTATGTATATTTAGTCTAACCAAGACTTCATCGAGCTGGATCCTTCTCACCTCATGATTGCATGACCTATATGCATTTTTGTTTACATAACAGAATGATATCATAAGAATTTGATTAACGATTACCATATAAGAGCTGGTATTATTCTTGTTTAAACGAAATAATGACGTGTCTTGTAGCTTTCTTTTGCTCAAAGAAATTTTTTCTGTACGGGTAAACAAGAATCTGGAACCGAGATCCCTAATTCCAACTTCTTCGTTTAAGTGCTCCTAATCAGTGCAGAGACGAGTATCACACTGGTAGAAACTTTGCAAAAATGTGAATAGTAAAAATCCTGTCATGCAGATTCTTCTCAGAAAACTCACACTTGATATTCAGCTATCTGCATTGATCCAGTGTGAAGACTCCCACATCCTCGCGATTGTGAATGACGCCTTCTAGTCAGGGATCGCAATTTTCCGGTTTTCCCGGTTTTTTTGCGAAATTAATCCAATGTAAATATTTCAAATTTATACATTCAACCCCTGGTTTTTCCCGATTTTCCGGTTTTTTTCTTGGGTGAATTGCAATCCCTGCTGTCTCTAATTGACTTTCTCTCGACTGCTAGAATTTTGATCATTCATGAATTAAAGTTTTACGTCAGCAGTCCACTCTACTAGGGGCTTGGACGGTGCTGACATAGTCAGACTTCAATCTGGAGCGTTGTGATACTTTATCCCGGATGCTCTTCCTGACGATTTCCAATGACACTTTCGGGGCTCGACCTCTGGACCGGAAGATCGCTAGGCCACGCACTTAACCATTTTGCCACGGAGACCATATTGAATATTGATCACAAAGAAAATGTAAAAGGCTGCGCACCCCTGGTCTAGACAGACCAATACTTCAAGGAAAAAGGTCAATAGTTAGCCTCATACGAGTGAACTTTGCGTGAGGATGTTATAATGAAAATTTCAGAAGTTTATTAGAATTTTGTCATCATCTCTGAAACACTTCTTCGTCAATCGTCGTTCCGCTCAATTTGTTCATGAAATTGAGAAGAGTGGAGTGAGAATCTTGAACTTCTCTGAACTGTATTTGCCTTTAATGAATATCAGATGCAAATGTTGTTATTCTGTTATTTTTGTTTCAGGAAAAGGTGCAAGTGGATGGTGAAATTCTGTACGCCCTTCTAAAAACAATCTCTCCTCATGCATACAATCACCTCGTGAGTACCGACTTTTGTTTCATCAAATAAACACAAGAGTTCACTCCGTCTGATGTTGATGCTGAATTCATCACAGCGAATGATATTTAACTTAACGAGATCCTATTTCGGTTCACTACATGCTAGGATAGCTCATTTGGTTGAGGATCACTCACGGTACGGAGGCATAGAAGGTCCAGGGTTCGAGTCTGGGGAGTTTCCACCCCTAACTTGCTTGGCATGACATGTGAGCCTATCACTCAAACAAGAGCGAGACAACCGACAGAAGTACAAAGTTTCAATCATTGAAACAGCGAATGAGACCAACCTAAGGCTAATTTTTGAAATATTAACAAAACTTAATCACCAATCATAAATAAATCTTCATTACATTCGTCATCTTCGGGATGTCTTTCCACCCAGAAAGTGCTTCAGTTTCGCACTGATGATGAAGCGTTTCTTTTTTCACGTAGGAAGATTTCTGAATAAATTCACGACTGAAATTTATTGACATTTCTTTTGACATGTCATCGACTGCAGATCGTTCTGACAGCCATTCTCTACAATGTTCACTTCATTTGTTTGTCCTTCGAAAAAAACATCAGCATTTGTCGAAGCAGATCTATTTTTATTTAGAAATTAGCAACGTCTTGGCGTAGGCGTTCTAGTCAAATTCTCACCGATATTTGCTTAACATTGTTGCCAAAGATAATTCGATGAGCAGCCTTTCTCTCGAAACAGAGGGGGAATCGTCATTATATTCTCTTTCTGATTTCGTTTTCTATAAGACAATGCCTTCAGACATTTTAATTTGACTACACCAAAGTGAGTAACTGTTTTAAGTTAATTTCGTGAAAACAAATGTTTCCAATGTTAGCAAGTTCTAATGTCCAACTTTATGAGAATGGCCGCCTGCTGGGGAGGTACCACCGCTCTCACTTGAAGGCTTGCTGACTACAGCCGTGTGAGACTGGCCGCCTGCTGGGGAGGTACCACCGCTCTCACTTGAAGGCTTACTGACCACAGCCGTGTGAGACTGGCCGCCTGTTGGGAGGTACCACCACCGCTCTCACTTGAAGGCTTGCTGACCACAACCGTGTGAGAATGGCCGCCTGCTGGGGAGGTACCACCGCTCTCACTTGAAGGCTTGCTGACCACAGCCGTGTGAGACTGACCGCCTGCTGGGGAGGTGCCGCCGCTCTCACTTGAAGGCTTGCTGACCACAGCCGTGTGAGACTGGCCGCCTGCTGGGGAGGTACCACCGCTCTCACTTGAAGGCTTACTGACCACAGCCGTGTGAGAATGGCCGCCTGCTGGGGAGGTGCCGCCGCTCTCACTTGAAGGCTTACTGACCACAGCCGTGTGAGAATGGCCGCCTGCTGGGGAGGTACCACCGCTCTCACTTGAAGGCTTGCTGACTACAGCCGTGTGAGACTGGCCGCCTGCTGAGGAGGTACCACCGCTCTCACTTGAAGGCTTGCTAACTACAGCCGTGTGAGACTGGCCGCCTGTTGGGAGGTACCACCGCTCTCACTTGAAGGCTTGCTGACTACAGCCGTGTGAGACTGGCCGCCTGCTGGGAGGTACCACCGCTCTCACTTGAAGGCTTGCTGACCACAGCCGTGTGAGAATGGCCGCCTGTTGGGGAGGTACCACCGCTCTCACTTGAAGGCTTGCTGACTACAGCCGTGTGAGACTGGCCGCCTGTTGGGGAGGTACCACCGCTCTCACTTGAAGGCTTGCTGACTACAGCCGTGTGAGACTGGCCACCTGCTGGGAGGTACCACCGCTCTCACTTGAAGGCTTGCTGACCACAGCCGTGTGAGAATGGCCGCCTGCTGGGGAGGTACCACCGCTCTCACTTGAAGGCTTGCTGACCACATCCGTGTGAGACTGGGCGCCTGCTGGGCAGGCACCACCGTTCACTTGAAAGGTTGCGAATTATGACAGGTTTCTGGTCTCGAGTTGAGATTCATCGGGCAAAAGTGTCAAACTGTTGATGGAGGTGAGGTTTGACGGATCCCGTGACTTCGCTCATCGCTTTGTTGGACACACCCTCTTAGCATTCTGAAACCTGACCGTCTGGTCACAGAAGCTCATTCTCGGATGGATTGACCTCATGCATCTCATTGATACTGGCCGTTGGATTTTATAGACTAGACTTTGCACTGATCCACTGAATTATGGTTTAGAATCATGTTACATAATCGGCCTGTTGATAGGGAGATCAAACCAGAGATGTAGACAAAACAAACATGCTCGGCCGCTACAAATTGGAGATTGTCTGAATAATTAATACTTCGACATTTTGCTGGAAAAGTAAAATATTGATGAGACGATGAGAGACTTGTGACAAGAGAAGAAATCATGACATTCATGAGGTGCAGGTTGAGATCTGCAATTTTGTATCCTCGCACACACAATATAATTTTTATTCTTCCCAGCCCTTATCTGACCATCTCGAAACCTTCAGATTCGGAGGAAGGCTGATTCAGGAAAGGATTTCTGTCAGACTGGCCGCTGAGATTGTGAATAATTAACCAGAGGAAAATTCTATTGATTTTCATCAGTAATGTACGTGTAAATAGAAAAATTAAATATTGAGTTGCATCCTCAGTTGAAAAATGGAAACAAACCTGAATAGTTGGCATTTCATCCAATATCAGGAATGATCATCTGGCCTAGTTCACATCTTCCAACATCGACATAACTCTCAATATAAAGTTGCAGCCATGCCCGGGTCAACTTGAGATCTGCAATTAACAAGTTGGTGGTCGTCAACTTCAGCAGGCAATTAATTGCAAATTGTTAAATGCAATTAAAAATCTCTTTATTCAAAATCAGCCGTCAGATATCTGTCTCTCCTCTGTCTAATTTCTTATTCTATCAATTAGAATGATCAGAATATCAGAGACAACCACGCCTGTATGCTTCCTGTGATGGTTGTGTATTTTGATGTTGATAGCAACGATAAGACAGAATACTCGCATGTTGGTGAGCAGAGAAGAAGAAGATATTGACAGTCGAGATGTAATCAAGAAAGAAGAAATGGCGAATATTTCACTCAAGATGATTGCGTAATTCTTTCAAATCATGTCACAAGTACACAGGAGACGACGGTGTCTCTTGTTTATCACTATTGCTTTGTTTCATCATCTTTATTTCTCGGGGGGAATTACAAGGCCACTGACTGCTCAATGTAGGGTAATTTCTATGATGAGGTGATCTTCCTGGTCTACAACCCGTGTCTTCTCCACGGCACAGGAATGACTGCCAGTGGGCCACTACTCTCAGATAGAAAATTTCACGAGCTGTTTGATTCAAGATTTCAAAGTCTCATGAAAAATGGTCTGATTCCTCGGACGCATTCTGATCACCGTGAAAGCTCTTAGAGACCCGTCATGAGCTTTCTTTGTGATTTTCTTCAGGATTTGTCAAATTCACTGTTTTTTTGGTAGCTGAAACTTTATTTTGGTGATCCTTCGTAGATGTGGATATGTGTTCTTGAATTCCGGCTGCATTCTCTTCTGCTGTCTGGTCTTCATTCAGGATACCTGACGAATCTCGGATGCAATTCAAGTAGATGAATAGGCATTGACTCATTAGTAAATAGGAACCCAACTTCTCCGTATTTTCTACTATATTCGTGGATTTACACCTTCACAGATCTCAACCATTACTTTGCTTTTCGTCACAGCATGCAAGAAGATTTGACAGGGAGAAATGATTCAAATTTCGTGTGGGAAATTTCTACTTATTTATTTCAATAAACCTAGTGACTATTATTAGCAATAATTGCACTTGTGCGGTTCACCAGGCTCAGTTCGGTCGAATTTTGAAGATGACAGCACAGAACTTCCAACCTCGGCCGACCTTTATTTATGTTCGATGCGTTATCTCTTCTGAAGTCATCCCTAACGTTTGCGGTGAACCTTCATTGATTTCTTTATCTCCAAGATCAAAGTAATATCATACTCGACTCGTAAATCCAATCCGAATACTTCAGATTACAACCGGTCATTAACATTTCGGACATTCGTATTTCACGTCAACCAGACGGCAGATAATTGTGTGAAGATGCCTTGAAATGTGCAGATAACAACTCTCTGAACCTTCCTCGCCGTTTATTTTCCACTTTGTTGCTGCTCACGATCTCGTCTCACTTGGCAAAGGAAGAACGGCCTTGACGCGCATTCTCACGTGACTCGTTCGTCTGACCTCTGCTGCAGCACCTCGAACGTGACACGATTTCTCCAGACAGTTAGCGCGCAGGCAAAGAAAACAAATGAATGAATTTCAGTGAAAATGAAGATTTAAATTCTATACAAAGTGGAGAGGAGAACGGCAGTGTGATGATTTCCGATGTATCTCGTTCCGGAAAATGTAATTTGTAGTTTGATTTCATGATATGAAGATTGTAATTATTATATTACTTTGTGATAAATTCGATATCACTTGTCATGTCTTTTAAATGTTGTTGTAATTGAAGAGTTAAGTTGAAAGCAATCTTCCCATCGAATTAAATGACCGTAAAATCAATGATAACTTTTCTCACTAATGATTCTGATACCACAAGATTTTGGAATTGTGATGCGACCAAAGGGAGGAGGCAAACTGCAGAACCAGATGATTCCAGGATAGTTGGTAAGCACCCGCTATGTGTGTTGTACAGTATCTCGAGTGACTGATTGATATGGCGCAGTGGCCTTGTGGTAGAGTGTTCGCTCTGCGACTGGGAGACCTTGGTTCAAACTTTGGTCGGGTCAAATCTAAGACTTCTATAATAGGTACACGGAGCATTCTTGCTGAACACTCAGCACAAAAGGAATGAGAGTAGGATAAATGACAACTCGGCCACTTGGAAGAAAGGCTAACGTGCCTCCGAGTATAGACAATGTTAATCATTTAATTTATTATTTTATTTCATCCTTCATGCTAACAGTATTTCTATGCTAGTTCATGAAACGATCACGAAGAGTTCACAGTTACACTTGGGGTTTACTTATCTTCATAGAACAGAGACCATGAAAGGCACAGGACCACAAGGCAGTCACTTAGCGATTAAAAATAAAACTTAGATAAAATTAATCGATTTCCAATCAGATTTGCTCTCATCTTTTATTCCCATTGTATAGACTGCCACATAAACGGGTCAACTGGGTGAAGTGATGATTTGCTACTTTATGTGCAAGGTAGCTATGATCACATCCTCTACGATCATGATCAGTAGTTCCATCATCGATGCATTAAACTTCTCGGCACTCGACAGCTGCCTCAGAGCTCATGATGGAACTGCATATCTGCTGGTTTATGCTTTAATTTCTACCTCCAACCCTCAGAGGATGTTGCTACTTCGTCTTCCACGTTTTGAGAGGAGAAAATGTAATTATGGAAGGAACGTTTCTGTTATCGATCTCTCACGGTTGCCGTGAATGATTTTGAATCTCTTCAGATAATGAGCGTCAGTCCTCAATGAGACCACAGCTGTGACAAACCTTCAGTAATGATCCACGCTTGGAAATGAGGCAGGAATGACTTTCATGCGAGAATTCAAATGTCACTGGAAACTTGGTGTAGTCAGGTTATCACCTGCGCATTCATCGAGTCTTTCTTGCGTAATGAGAAGTAGAACCGCACTGAAGATTCACTGAAAAATGATTAAGAGCGTCGATACTTTGACGTGATACATTCATATCACCATGTGATAGGTGTCGCTCATGAAAGTTAGACGAGGGCGAAGCCCGAGTCTAACTTTCATGTGCGACAACTAACTTGTTCTTAGTGTCTGACTTTTACGCCCCTCTCAAATGAAGCTGCGAATCTCCGACTCTCTTAGGAAACCCATTTATGCTTAATCTTGCCCCTCATTGTTCTGTCATGGCACATCTCTGAAAATAGAAGGAGCCGCCCCGCATTTTATTATTTCTAATATTGGACTTCTGGTTAAAGCGAGTTGTTATCTGAAATTTGCATACTTTAAAAGAGATGATTCAGTCAGACTTAATATGATGCAATCAGACTGAAATATATTCAAGTTAAACAGAAAACTTTGAAAAAGTTAGACCCCTTCCAAACTTTGTACAGAAAAAACATACACCAGTTTGTCATACTTTGTTATTGAGACAAAATCACACGAAGTTTTTCGCCCGCTCTCAATCAGGTGTGACACGGGAATGACAAATCATAAAATCAAGATAGGACAAGATCAATACTGGAACGGTGGACAACAACTCACAAGCTACCATGGCAGTAGCAAGTCTGCAACAAAATCTTTATGTACACACAAATCAGGAGCGAATAAACAGAAAACAAAGTCAAGCAAACAAAGCGCCGAACAACGATTATCTAATAATTGAGATTCTGTCAAATTGTCAAACTTCAAGAAATAACAGTCAACAGCCCCTCATTGAATTTGTCTCACACCTCAACACCGCCTCATCTATGCAAACTTCGAAACACCAAATAGCGCCCCGCATTAATTGCCAAACAATGAGCTAGGTGTGGTCAAATCGCCCATCTCCAAAAATCACAGCAGCCCCTCATATAATGTGGCGCCATTCAACTTCACTGAACAACAGCCAATTCACTGAACGACAATATTTCAACTGTTGGTTGTACCATGGATTCCTTTATAGTAATGGCCGGGATGGGAAACTTGAAATTAGGGAAATACGGAAGAAGGGTCACTACCGCTCGCTCGCTAAAGGTGTGGATGGTAGCACGCAGTTAATATTTGACATGCATAAGTACCTAATCGCCTTTGTTTTTAGTAATCATGTGCACTGTCTGCCTTGAGAGAGCAAGCACATTGTTCGCATCACTGCCTTTATATTATCAATACCACGAATATAATAACTAAAAATGCATAGCTGATAGTTTATTAGCATTAAATGGACCTTCATCTCAAGAGGATAAACGTGTCTAAATTTTGCAGGATCAATTTCAAATTATAATAGTAATACATTCTTTTATCCTTGGCTATCGATAAAAATGAAAACAATCGGAATCATAAAAGAAATCGCTTAGTGAATTGAAAAAGTGAATCCAACACAACGGAGTTGACAATTGATATGTTATACAAAGCTAACGGTTATCAGTGTTGTCAACTGACTTTTTCAAGAAACTCAGTTAAAACTAAGTTAACCTAGTTTACCAGAAATTAACCAAGTTAAGTTAAACTCGGTATAATTAGTTTTTCAAAAAAAACTCGGTTATAACTCAGTAAAATAATTCGCTAAAACTCAGTTAACTCAGTTACATAAAGATCCATGTAGAACTGTTAGTATAGACATAGGCCGTCCGAATTTGATTCTGAAAAATTGCATGTTATAAGCGCTCCAGTCAATAACTTTTTCATGAAAGTTTGGGCGTATTCACAGGCAGTTGTAGTCTATCCATAAAAGCAAAATGATAAGATACGCAATAGGTAGATGAAGAGAGAAAAGTAAAGATGGAAACTTAGAAAATGAAAGCATTATCTTGCAAGGTTTAAGAACGTAACAAAAGAGCTGATCTAAAATTCGCACAAAAATATAAGACTGGAATGACTGCTACTTATAAAAGTAACCAATGTGTAGACTTTCTATGGAAGGATGAGTCTGTATGTTTACACAAAAAAGATCTGTTTTAGCAGTCACAAGCCTGCTACAGCCTATATACCTAAACTAAGCTGTATAGCTTCAAAGTTGCGGTACATGATTTTGTCTATAATTGAGATCTAACCTTCATTACTTGCTGTAGCTAAGTTACAGCATCTTCCAGTATAAGCAAAATTATCTTGATGATATCTAAAAGGGACATTCTGCAATTAATTGCTCAGCTCATCTCAACTTTGGTCTCGCGCATTTTTTACTCATCCCTGCACAAACCCAAGGCACGAAGCCATGCTAGAAGCTAGGGATAGGACAGCGCATTCTTTGCTTTATCCCGCGTGAATCCGTCATCTTGATGACGTACTCTTCGGTACAATTCATCAAAAACCTCGCTCTTTCAAAGTTAATGAAGTTGAAGAGATACTCCAGGAGACTAATGTCGCAGAACACTTTTATAAAAAAATTGCAATTCGGAGCTGAGCGCACGTTAGATGTCGTCAAACCTTCACATACGCGAAGTATAAAATGTGACTAAGGAAAGGAAGGCATGTAAACGTATATCTTATCGACTTTTCCTAATGAAGTTAAAGCTTTCAACCGTAATGTGTTGTAGAACGGGAACATTGTTTATTTATTTTGCTTGTTCCTCCCTTTGATTTGGCCACTGACCAACAGGCTGTAGGTTTCAATGTTCATCACTTGGTCAGAGGTTCTCTCTGTTTCGCGATAACGCACAGGTTTGAGGGAAAATCTGCTTCTCCAAAAGTGACCCTTCTTGCGTATAGCCGCGATGAGAGAAATTTCACAGTTTCCCATCCCGGCCACTACTATTAAGGAATCCATGGTTGTACGCACACTAAGAACAAGATTTATTGATGTGCAAGCATCCTTCACGTAACTGCTTCATTGCACAGTCATTACCTGTGACTTAGTCATTTGGTGCTTCTTAGCCACTCAGTGAGTGCCGAAATGTTCAAGTAGTCATCGGATTCGGAAGATTGGGATTTCGGGTTCAGCTATTCGTCTACGTTACTGAGCACGCGCCTTTCTATTCACGTGTATTTCCATACAGCAGCATCAGATAGAAGGACTTTGGTGTTTTGGAATTGTCAAATTCATTATCTCCTTCGGATATTATAGTAATTGCTGGTTGAAATTCTCTCTATCTAGTAGCAGTAGCAGTAAATTGGGTACTTCTATTCCCCCCCCCCACATTTTCCAACTTTTCCAAAATCATCAAATTTCATCAAACTTAGTTGCATTGGATTTAGAATAGACTTGATCTGTCACTGAGTGACACTGCAGCACCACTGAGAAGTCTTACTTGAACCCTGGGATGAAGGATTGGTCCCTTGAATACTCAGTTAGAATACATGGTACAGCTGTGATCATGAACTTCGTGTGATTGTTGACTAGAGACAGATGACGAGCAGTTGTCTAATTCTGAGACTGTAAATGTTCTACAAGTCAGATAAGAGGAGTCTTACACACTCAACGCTATGCGACATATGTGAGACTGCCTGTAGGAGCAAGAGAAGATCGTTAACGATGCAACACTTCCGGGTGTCAACAACAGAAATGTGGGGGGGGGGAATAGAAGTACCGTAAAGTGTTTTATTCCAATAATAAAAGTCACAATGTTGCAACTTCGTGTTCACATAAGTTACATGAACGATACACATCGATGAAGATATTCAGGCCATATAATACTCGTGAAAGACAAATAGCAGCAAAAAATGAAGTAGACCAATAAATCCAGAAAATATACAAATAATGAAATGACGTGATGGAAGTGCATCAAGTAATATCACTTTATAGAGATGAACTGTGCATGACAGTACAGAAAGGAACGAAGGATGTGGTTCTGCGATGAGTGCTCGAGAGAAAAAACATGGAGATGACCAGAGTACCTCAGGTGTCTAGGAGCACGATGGTGAGGCACATTTTGAGGATGTAGCAAATCACAAAGCACAGAGAGTGCCCCATCAGCCCGTCGCTTCTCAACATCACCTAGACTTGAATCCTTACAGACAGATTCCTTTCAGAGAAACTGGCAGAGGTCTCGATAAAGAAACGTTCGCCCTCAGAAAGGAAATGAATGCATGGAAATGGTCCGTAGATGAACAAACGAGTATTGTGATCTCCCGGTCTCGACCCCTCCATCTCCTGTTCATGAAGACGTTGCCAGTGTCTGCAGATGGAGAGCTGTCATGAACTCTACACATGGCCTCGTGAGCATCTCACTTGAAGGCCTTGTCAATAATCGGAGAGTGATGTGATGGTGAAAATGATTACTGGGGAAGCGATGCCGAAGCGATGACGATAGCTCTAAGTCTAGTGGACCAGACGGCATCCCGGTTTCGGTCTTCAAGCATCTCTCACCTGAGCTTTCTCCACTTTTATCTAAACTGTTCAGTACATGTGTATCCACCGGTGAGTTTCCCTCTTGTTGGAATGTAGCTTCCGTGGTTCCAGTTCCAAAGAAAGGTTCTGACTCATCTCTTCCATCTAGTTACCGTCCTATCAGCCTGCTTCCAATTGCTGGCAAGATTTTTGAAGCAGTGATTAACCAACACATTGTTAACTTCCTTGAAACTCAGAACCTTCTATCAGAAGAACAGTATGGCTTCAGGCACTCTCGATCAACTGCAGATCTTCTTTCATATGTCACTGAACATGTGAGTCGTGTCCTTGACAGACAAGGTGAGACGAGATCAGTTGCCTTGGATATTTCCAAGGCATTCGATAAAAGTCTGGGCATCAGGGACTCTTATGAAGCTAAAATCCTATGGAGTTGCTGATCAACTCCACAAACTTCTTGCTTCTTTCCTTAGTGACAGGCAGATATCTGTCGTCTTAGATGGCCAAAAGTCTTCCACCAAGTTTGTCAATGCAGGAGTTCCTCAAGGGTCAATTTTGGGACCCACTCTTTTTCTGCTGTACATCAACGACCTCCCAGACTGCCTAGTGAGTAAATTGGTGATGTATGCAGATGACACAACACTCTTCAATTCCAATGAGCGACTCGCTAATAAAAAACACTCAGCAACGTCAGCAGTTATGCGACGTTCTTAATGAAGACTTACGCAGGGGTCTCAGAATGGGGCGCCAATTGGCTTGTTTCCTTCAATCCTTCAAAAACTCGGAAGTATTTCTGCACTCACGACTTAAAGGAGATGATGATCATAGCATAAAGATGTCAGATAATAGGATCAGAGAACAAGATTCCATCTCCTTCCTTGGATTAGCGGTTACGAAAGACTTGTCATGGAAACCGTTACATCCAATCCATTAGCAAGCAGGCAGCTCAACGCATTGGTAGTCTCTATCGTGCCAGCAGCTATCTTCCACCACAGACTGTCTGCTATCTTTACAAGTCCACTATTCGTCCTCTGATGGAGTATTGTTGTCATCTGTGGGCAGGCGCCCCACAAGCATCTTAACCTCCTTGAACGGGTTGAGAAACGTGTTTAAGAATCTCATGGGTGAAAAACTTGCTAGCAAGTTGCCAGCCGCTCTCCGTCAGACGGGATGTTGCTTCACTCAGTCTCTTCTACAGGTACTATTTCGGTAGAAGCAGCTCTGCAGTAAATGAGTGCGTACCCAAACCTAAGATCTTTCCAGAAGCACACGCAGAGCTAATGCACTCACATGCTATAATGTGAGCTTAGAACGCGCACGTACTGTGAGTCGCTCGAAAAGCTTTTTTGTTCGCACGGCACAGCTTTGGAATCAGCTTCCCCAGACCACTTTCCCTGACCAATACAATCTTGATACTTTCAAGAGGCGTGCGAATAGGTTTCTGATGGGGGCAGCTTAATCAGATTAGAAGATCTGTTTTTTTTTCTTTTATTTATTTACAGTAATACAATTTATTAGTTTTTCATTGAGTAACCCCTAGCTTCGTTCATGGCTCATAGCTGTGCTAGGGGTGAAAATTCAGTAAAAAAAAAATAAAGAAACTCAAAACACAAATAAGTGAATTTTCCACTTCATGCATTCGGCTGACGTAGAAACCGCACTATCAACACAGGTGTAGAAACCTTATTTGCCACGGGATTATTTGTGGTCATTCCTGTGATTGTGATTATTACACTCCTATCTTTATACGACGGCAACATCAGTCAATGAAGACATTTAAAGCAATAATGAACCAATCGAATCTCTTCAATTATGTGTGTCCTCAAAAAATGCAATATTCAGGTCATCTACCTTTGCCCCGCTGCAGAACTCCTAAGAGAGCAATGTCTTTCATACGTAGATGCGCTCAACTGTACAACAAGTTTCATGTCTAAATCGTAATTACTCAATATGTTGACTTAATTTTTCAATGACGTTAATGGTTGTAACTTTTTGCTTCATTTTGATCGCACACATTAGTTGAGATGATGTTCTGGAAGAAGTTTGTTATCTTTTATGTGTCAAGCTATGTCATGTGCTTGTCTGATTTTCATTTCGTCTAAATAAACACCTACTTACTGTTCAGCATATGATTGAACTGTAGAGAACAAAACATTAATGTTGAACTCTGAATCAACTGATTAGTAATTACACAGTTAACTGTTCTCTGCAGATCTGAGACAAAATTCCACAAACCGGGAGAAAGTATTGTTTTTGATAGACATGGCCGCACGTGTTTTTATCAATAGCAGATCTATGGGATCGCAGACTTGTCGTCACATATCTTTCAAAGGGACAGAAGTCCCTGAAAATTGATGAACATTGATGCTTCTGCATTTTGATCGTGTGGTGGTGGCGGTAAATGCATGTGCTGTGACCTCAGACTGACCGAAGCCATTGTCTTTTTCCCGGTTGCAATAGAATAACTCGGACAACGACGTCAGGAAGGGAATCTCGATCTATGAAGTGCAGTTTGCCAGGGAGATCATATGACTGTCGAGAAGTGTGCATCTAGAGAGTACTACTGACTGCGCATTTACTGCACTGAAGTTATACATTTGACATATGATCAGTATCAAATTTAATTAAATATATCTTTTTTCATAAGATTTAAGTCTTCAGTTTAAAATATGGTGCGGGGACGCGTTCTCCTACAAAAGACAGCGGGCGAGCATTGTTCCCCAGTTCCCTCACCACTACATCACTGTAAACAGAACTTTTGACACTGTACACATGAGGGCTGGCCGCCCTATTACCTGGCAGACGCATACTTGCGGCAGGTGATTGCATTCGACAACACTTGGTAAAAAGTTGAATTGATAAATTGTGACAAAAAGTGGTCGACTTTGCTTTGCATCAAATTTGAAGGAGTCACAGAAATGTGGCGATAAATTGACAGATGCTTCACATTGGAAGGGGATCGAATGTTTACATCTCCGATAAAGTGTTGATTTAACAATGACATATGCAGCTCGGATTCGCTTCTGAGAGGCTAAATATTTGTCTAGCTCTATCAAGTTCATGTTTGTAGCGATTCCATGGAAGTATTTTCAACAGCTGAATTAATAACTTCTTCTATGTGAAAACAAGAACCAATTCAGGTTAGAGTGAAGTGGTTACATTAATGACCACCTAAGATAAATGTTTGTGTCCATTTCGACTGTGTGATAATGAAAGATGAAACATTTCATCTTCGTCAAAGATTGGAGGACTTTTAAAAACAACAAATTGAAGCATTTCGTTATTTGTGGTAAAAATGCATGCAGTCTCCATGACATGTTTGGCAGGTAGGAATTTCGCATGATTGACCTCAGCACGCTGATGTCGATTTTTGTGAACATGCAAATTGACTAGAACTCAATAGTTATTTTCTGACTGCAATTGTGTGTACTTTGAGAATATTGTGGCCGCCTGCTGGGGAGGTACCACTGCTCTTACTTGAAGGCTTGCTAACCAGAACCGTGTGAGACTGACCGCCTGCTGAGGAGGTACCACTGCTCTTACTTGAAGGCTTGATAACCACAACCGTGTGAGACTGACCGCCTGCTGAGGAGGTACCACTGCTCTTACTTGAAGGCTTGATAACCACAACCGTGTGAGACTGACCGCCTGCTGAGGAGGTACCACTGCTCTTACTTGAAGGCTTGCTAACCACAACCGTGTGAGACTGACCGCCTGCTGAGGAGGTACCACTGCTCTCAGTTGAATGTTTGATAACCACAACCGAGTGGGACTGACTGTCTGTTGAGGGGGTACCACTGCTCTCAGTTGAATGTTTGATAACCACAACCGTGTGGGACTGACTGTCTGTTGAGGAGGTACCACTGCTCTCAGTTGAATGTTTGATAACCACAACCGTGTGAGACTGACCGCCTGCTGTGGAGGTACCACTGCTCTCAGTTGAAGGCTTGAAGATCACAGCCGTGTGAGACTGACCGCCTGCTGGGGAGGTACCACTGCTCTCACTTGAAGGCTTGAAGATCACAGCCGTGTGAGACTGACCGCCTGCTGGGGAGGTACCACTGCTCTTACTTGAAGGCTTGCTAAATAGAACCTTGTGAGAGGTGTTGAGTGCAAAGTTGTCGGCTTTCGTTGGGGTTAGATGAGAAATAACTCACTTTCGGTATCATATGGGGATTTACATGTGTCTGAGCCACTTGCAGTTGACATCCAGTTTTGTCAAGAGTTGCGAAGAAAGCATTCTTGCTTTCTTGTTGCCTTCGAATAATCTGTTCTGAGTTGTGTTGTGATTTTTGATGAATGTCTTCCACAATGCATATGCATTCTTGATAATCATGGACAATATCACCTCATCTTGAGATAATTCTCTCATTCTTCCTGAGCAATATCGTGAATCTTCTCTTGACTCATCGCCATCTCTGCACGAAATCTCCGACCTTGATTTCATGTGGAGAAGCAATTTGTACCGTCATGTGATGAAGATGATAATTTATTCATCTCCGCACTGTTTGTCACGCAAGTATTGTTCAACAATCTCTGAAAACGATGATCACAATGTCCATTATGCACTCACTTGAGAGAGAGAAAGCTCACTTCAACGTACGAGTAAAGCATTGGTGCGTTCAAGGTTCGATCATTCATTTTGACACGCCTGGAAGCAGCTCGAATTCGCTGGCCGAAGCAGAAGTTAGGAGTTCGTGACGGAACATATTTTACTTCAATATGAGTGATCTGATAGAAATTGTAACATCATTGAAGCGCGAATACCTAGTCCGGCAGTCGGAGCGAGTTTCTGCAGGGAACGAAGTCGAAAGTGAGACTTTCGCGGAATGATGCGCATCCTAAGCCTGCTGCATGTTATCATGCTTCTGATCGGCGATGTATGCGAGAATGTGGTTCAATGTGGTTTAAAGTGCTCAAAATGCTTGTGTTTGCCGACATTAGGAGGCTTACCAGATCTGAATGTATGTAGATTCATAGACAAATGCTCCAGAATATGATAAGAAATGACCTGAAGACATTCCATGTCAAATATAATGACTCTGTGCTTAATTAGTACTTTCCGTTTAATCAGAGAAAAGATAGAAAATTGTTTCAGATAGAGAATTGCCAAAACCTTCAATCTGCGTCCCAGTGGATTAACATGTGTTTTTCCTTGAACCTGTCTGACAAGAAGACGCACTAACTAGAACTCGGCAGACGCGCAGATTCATAGTAAGCATAGGGTGCACATCATTCTGTGAAAGTCTCATTTTCGGCCTCGTTCTTTGCAGAAACTCGCTCTGATGGCCGGACTTACAACTGCTGGAAACTCTTATTGGATATTTATCGACTTTTAAAGGTTTCGGACATTCAAAGAATTACAATAGTCATAAAATCAGCGTTGCAGCGCTCTTTTCAATAGACCCTAGTGCACCAAAACGGCACTGCTGAATACTTAAAGGATAGTGGCGACCTAGTGAACACCCTAACTTACAATAGAGTGGCAGTGACTCCTTGAGAATTATCCAAAACTCTATTTGGATGGCAGTGACATTCAGCACTATCCTAGCCTTCGGTATTCTTTCGCAGTGACTTAACATCTGAAATGTTTATCACTGATGCTTGGGTGATTTATCAACATTATTGAATCACATCTATCGATGCAGAGTATTTCTAGTCATTCAAAGTTAGAACAAAAAGAGTGAAGGAATGTGACTTTCATTAGTATCTTTATCGAAGAAGTGAACCATCAAAAACGTCATCAGTGTTTGGTTTTTATCTAAGTAACTTATTTATAGAACTGATAATGAATGGAAGGTCAGCTTCAGAAGAAAAGAAATGTGTTAGTGCAACATGAAAGACTCAATGGATGGGATTTCGTAGGTGTACTGTCTTTTCATGCGCACTTGATGAACCGTGTAAGTATTTCCGTTGACGTATTTGCATTAACACGATCCTGACATGAAAAACAGTTTTCTTCATCATCTGCTTCGGATTATTATTAATTAAATTCTTCCTCAGACTTACCGATATCCCTGCCGAGATTGAACCTGTGATAACGGAAATGCAGACAGATCTTGTAAGCTGGTCGGAAATCAATGCAAATAACCCGATTTCTATGATAGCATGCTTGTTATGTAGACACTGACTGAGAAACAGTCGGTCAGATGGGCTGCGATCGTGGTTGAGTGGTTAAAGGGTCTACCTTGTAACCTTATGGTGCTAGGTTCGAAACTGATCTCAAGAGTGCTGGAAGGGATGCGGGCAGTCATCTCGCGCTAATTGCTCAGTCATGAGCAGCCATAATCAAGCCTTGATTCTTCCAATTGCCTTCCAACAACATTCCAGGACAGAAGTAGATTCTTCCAGGACAGTATGCATGTTTCAAGTATTCGGAATGGATCAACGGTGATGCTTATCCCATACTTTCCAACTAGGAGAAGCAACAGCGATATTAAGTGTTAGTTTTCAGGACGCAATTATCTCATCATGGTACTCTGACCACCTGCTTGTCTCAAGTGTATCGCAAAGTAGACGACTGAAATTTTGAATTACAATAATTTGACTTAGAATTCACTTTTGGCTGTACTATCTGCAGCAGAAATTTCTTAAGTTGGTTGAATATCTTCACTGCCAATTCCATACGAATTGTGCACTCTAGCGCATCGATATTCGTATCGAGACTTCTACCATCTTCCAAACAGAAGCTATGAATCAGCTTGACTGCTCTATTCCCGTCTATCCTCACGTGGGACAAAGCTGTTATCCAAAATCTGGTGTGTTATCCTCTACGTTGAGTCCCAGATAACTGCTGTTTAATTTCAATTAATATGAGCCCATGTGTTGAAGAAAGACTTCCTTTTAACCCTATCGGAACTGTCGGGTTGGGTGACCGATGCCGTGCTTTGAGCAGCCATTTAGTGCTCTCCTGATTACCCTAAGCGCTGTTTTATTCTTTTTGTGATATTATTCGATGATTTCGTTGTCATTTTCGACTACGTTTCTTCTCTCAACTACTTTATTCGAGCTGATATTCACTCGCCCAGGAGTCGTTTATATGTTTCACTCATATAATGCGCAGTATTAGTTAAAATCACAAAATTGTGCTACAGGACTTTGATTGAAGTATTTCCGTCCATCTTTCCCAAATGGGACTATTGTCTTCTATCTCTTCTTAAGTTCATAGCAAAGATCGCTTCGTCGTATCAAAGTGAGAGTTGGTGTCTGCAAAGCCATTGATTTATTCGATGTTCAATTTGCTATTGGAATTAAGAGATTGACAATGAAAATCGATTGATAATCCTATAGAATGGAAGGTTGTGGACTGCATTAATGTTCATAAGACTGAGAGTTTCGTCTGTTGAGAGATGAGATGCAGCAAATGCGCAGAATATTCAGACCCCATGACAAGTGACACATGTGACGCTAGATCTTATCCTTACCTCAGGCTTCGTGTCCACTACTTTGAGCGTCACAGCAGTGTTTGAGGTACAGAAAACATCATTTTCCAGAGATTCCCTTCTCCTGATGTACATGTCTGTTGTAGCAGATGAATCTTCATATCTTGCAGCAATATGAACACAACTGAGACGAGGATTGTCGATCAGTGGCGACTATTAAGAAAGCAACAATCACGTGATGTTAATCAGCTGATCATTTGTCTACTGTTTAACAAAATGTAGATTGTTTTTGAGTGCTCCTAAGGTCATGACATGGATCGATTCTATCGAGTGATATGACCTCAAGACGCCTGATTTCTGCTCCTACTTCATTTGAGAGTCTGTAACATTGGAGCTTCCAGTCACGGTCTTCACACATCACATTTGCTTAAAAGTTTCGTTGTAAAGAGTGCTAGTTGGGCCGGGCATAGAAAAGAGTGATGCCCTCAGACTTGCACAATTTTGCGGTCAAAATGAATTGGCAGCCGTAGACGCTACGCTTCGCCCTACACGGGCTCGTTAGTACGCCTGGCTTGGAATGGCCCAGCCTTCTTATTCTTTGAGTCATTCCGAGTCTGCGGGCGCCAAGAAATTGTGTGTGTAATATTGTTCAAATCTGAGACATCTTTCTAAGTGTTGCTTGTGGAAAATAACAGAAACATGTGTTGAAGTACAGTTGCATTATATGAATGAATTAATGTTTACATTTGTATGAAAATGGTTACGTTTAGACAATTGCATTCGTCGTAAGTCATCGGTAATACAGATCACACATGTTGTTCGTCATGATAGCAATCAAATCATGTGATTGTATAGAGTCAACAATTTACTTAGTATTCAACATAAAGAATGATTTGAACGGTTGTAAAGTGCGTTGACAAAGGGGAAAAAGCTCAAATGACATCGGATAGTGCAACTCAGAGGGACACGGGGTTAATGTCCGGAGTAAAGCAGATCTTGGGACAAGATAGCAAATGTTATTGGATGAGGTCAAGAAGGATCTTGCGTTAAGTCTTGAAATGTCTAGCTCAACGTCTAGCTTAGTCATCTAAAATATTGCACCTACAGTCAAATGAGCAGATGATGCGATGCCAGCGATGTTGAATTGAGTCCAACTTGGAAATATCCTTTGCTGCTGTATGCCAGCGATGTTGAATTGAGTCCAACTTGGAAATATCCTTTGCTGCTGTATGCCAGCGATGTTGAATTGAGTCCAACTTGGAAATATCCTTTGCTGCTGTATGCCAGCGATGTTGAATTGAGTCCAACTTGGAAATATCCTTTGCTGCTGTATGCCAGCGATGTTGAATTGAGTCCAACTTGGAAATATCCTTTGCTGCTGTATGCCAGCGATGTTGAATTGAGTCCAACTTGGAAATATCCTTTGCTGCTGTATGCCAGCGATGTTGAATTGAGTCCAACTTGGAAATATCCTTTGCTGCTGTATGCCAGCGATGTTGAATTGAGTCCAACTTGGAAATATCCTTTGCTGCTGTATGCCAGCGATGTTGAATTGAGTCCAACTTGGAAATATCCTTTGCTGCTGTATGCCAGCGATGTTGAATTGAGTCCAACTTGGAAATATCCTTTGCTGCTGTATGCCAGCGATGTTGAATTGAGTCCAACTTGGAAATATCCTTTGCTGCTGTATGCCAGCGATGTTGAATTGAGTCCAACTTGGAAATATCCTTTGCTGCTGTATGCCAGCGATGTTGAATTGAGTCCAACTTGGAAATATCCTTTGCTGCTGTATGCCAGCGATGTTGAATTGAGTCCAACTTGGAAATATCCTTTGCTGCTGTATGCCAGCGACTTTGAATTGAGTCCAACTTGGAAATATCCTTTGCTGCTGTATGCCAGCGATGTTGAATTGAGTCCAACTTGGAAATATCCTTTGCTGCTGTATGCCAGCGATGTTGAATTGAGTCCAACTTGGAAATATCCTTTGCTGCTGTATGCCAGCGATGTTGAATTGAGTCCAACTTGGAAATATCCTTTGCTGCTGTATGCCAGCGATGTTGAATTGAGTCCAACTTGGAAATATCCTTTGCTGCTGTATGCCAGCGATGTTGAATTGAGTCCAACTTGGAAATATCCTTTGCTGCTGTATGCCAGCGATGTTGAATTGAGTCCAACTTGGAAATATCCTTTGCTGCTGTATGCCAGCGATGTTGAATTGAGTCCAACTTGGAAATATCCTTTGCTGCTGTATGCCAGCGATGTTGAATTGAGTCCAACTTGGAAATATCCTTTGCTGCTGTATGCCAGCGATGTTGAATTGAGTCCAACTTGGAAATATCCTTTGCTGCTGTATGCCAGCGATGTTGAATTGAGTCCAACTTGGAAATATCCTTTGCTGCTGTATGCCAGCGATGTTGAATTGAGTCCAACTTGGAAATATCCTTTGCTGCTGTATGCCAGCGATGTTGAATTGAGTCCAACTTGGAAATATCCTTTGCTGCTGTATGCCAGCGATGTTGAATTGAGTCCAACTTGGAAATATCCTTTGCTGTTGTATGCCAGCGATGTTGAATTGAGTCCAACTTGGAAATATCCTTTGCTGCTGTTCCTACAAAGATCTGGTAATTACGTGCAGTGGCAAAAATGCAATAATAAGGTGAAAATTGACTACCTCATCTTCCCACTGATAGCTACACGGTCATGGCATTGCCTGCAACCATTCCATTGACGATTCTTTGATTGATCCTCACCTATGTACGATGAGCTGTCCATCGAGCAATATGAATGAATGTTTTAGTGAAAGACCAATAAAGCAATTTTACACTGTTGGCATTGATTGGCATATTTCAGACGCATCGAATGGAATGACCAGTATTTTGGTTGGATTTACTTCTTTCTCGCTGTAAATAGAATGATTAAATTCTTGCAGTTGAAAAATTAGGACAGACCTGAAAAGCTGGTATTTCATCTAGAGTTGGATTAATCAATTAACTTCTTGAGGCTAATCAAAATCACATCATTGACATTTTGTTCAATCATTAATCTCAATCATAATCAAAATCACGTTAATTAACCAGCAAATTTGATTAAATTTAATTTTAGTATCCGAACATCAGTTGAGATCAGAACTCGGCCGCCAGTGACAGTTTGACTACAGTACTTACGTATGCGTTCGAGCATAAAGTACATAATCGAGAGTGCCAGTTGTTGATGCATGGTCATGAACATGCGTTCACGCCTCTTCATGGAATATCTTCTCTCTGATGTTTTCTCTTCACGGGTACCTTAGATAATCAAAACATGCTCAGTTGACCACTGGATTCAATATTTTCGTGAATCTGTACGCTATGATGTCGCTGACAAAATCGAATAATAATAATAATATGTGTTTTTATTCAAATAAATGAAAAACAGACATTTCGAGGCTCATGCAGTGAA
The DNA here is from genome assembly GCA_907163375.1 of Prostheceraeus crozeri. Classification (NCBI taxonomy): domain Eukaryota; kingdom Metazoa; phylum Platyhelminthes; order Polycladida; family Euryleptidae; genus Prostheceraeus; species Prostheceraeus crozeri. Next base: position 22,162 of record CAJQUW010013658.1, on the reverse strand, counting down.
AGAACGTAAAAACATCGAAAAAAGTCAAATTCTGTGCAGGTCAGCTTCATGGGTTTCGTAAGAGTGTTCAGCACTCTTAAGTGCACCATGGGTTTTTTCAGCAAATTCGGTTGTGAAGACCAGTACAAACAGGAATAAGCGCCGAGCGACGACGTAAAGTCCTGATTCGAGGCATAATTAATTTTTGGGAGTAATGATGCTTCTTAGGAATAAGTTCGTGAAGTAAATGTCTCTCATTTAATGCGGCGTCAAATACTTTAGTGCGTGGTGGTACCTTCTTATGAACAGAGGGTTGAAGCAGCCACATGAACACTCTGAGCCGCAAACGTTGCGGTGGCATTTGCGACGGATTTTTTCCAGTCTTTCCGACAATTCGTTGTTCAGATCAGCAAAGAGAGCACTAGTATGAAAGCTGAATAAATTTTAACCAGATCCTTTTTTGAGATATCCTTTCTTAGTTTTGACAGAAGAAATATTTTTTGTCTAGCTTTCCTTACTCCTACATCAATATGAGCTGCCCATGTGAGATCACAGTCATAAATAACTCTGAGAATTTTCACCTGTGTGCACATTTCTGCGTTAAAGTGTAAGGTGATCGGACTTTGATTTCTGAACAAAATAGTCTTTGTTTAATAACAGTAATACTAATTCAGTAAGCTGATTAATTGAATAAGGAGATGAGTTTAAATAAAAACTGCTATCACTGCACAGCATTAAACATAATTATCACGATCCAGATTATTACCTAAACGCACTGAAATTAACATTGACTCAACAAAGTGTCTGAAAGTCGTAATAAACATCATATTCGACCCATCAAGAGTTCATGATAAAGCGTCTGACACACATTAATCATAGTCGCAATTTTGAACACCTTAATCAATTATAATCATAATCAAACTTTTGAATACTTCAATCATAATCTCAGTCATAATCAACATTTTTGAGTATTGGATAATGATTCTAGTTTCATCCAATGTCAGGAATCATCAGCAGGCCTGATCCACATCTCTCAACATGGACACAGCTCCCCATATAACATGCAGCCATGCCTAGAATGAGCTTAGGACATTCTTACAGTCAGCACATTAAGTGAATCTTCTCCGGTATTCATCAAGAATGCCTTCACACGTTACTGGCATTCATCTGTGCACCAGCAAATTCATAAATTTTGCTTATTACAACCATAAATCGAGTATTAATTCATATTAATCAGGCATGAAAATATTCCGGGTTTTCCCGGTTTTTCGAGGGGAAATGAAACATTTTTATGAATCGTAAAATAATGCAATAAAATTGATATACCCCCTATACCTAAACCTAACCACACGTCTTGCCAAACTTGTCAATATTTCGTCATTTATCACATTTTTTTAGATCCCGAAAAATATATACAGTATATTCTACAAGTTGCTTGAGATAGATACTGTTAAGACAGCCTGTCAGTCATAAAACCTAAAAAGTAGCCATGGGCAAACCAGATATTATTGCCCATCAAGTTATGTCTGAGATGTCAGGAAATGCATTCTAACATCTAAAATCTCAAAATTTTTCCGAGCAAGCTCGGATATTATAGGCTTGCTACGCAGGCCGCTCGCCATGAATTTTTGGATCTGTTAGATTTTCCGGGTTTTTATTTTCGGTCCATTTTCATGCCTGATTAATTGAGTTGCTCCCTCAGTTGGGGCATCCTCGCCCGCTCTCGCTGAGATATACGGGACTGCATCGGAGTTCTGTGACATACTTTGCTAAGTCCGCGACTTTATTGCACTCTCATAATGTAACAACATCCATAACTAAGCTCCTTATGACGTCATCAAGAATGCAGCAGACAGAGAGTGTGTGATAACTGGAAAATTCGCCAAGAAATGAGGATTGGTGTTCAGTATTCTATTTGAAAGTTCAAGACAGGTTAACTGTAATAACGACTGGAGATTACCTCCTCATCAATGCCAAGATGTTGGTTGGCATTACATGAACCAACATGACCTCATTCTATCGAGTTATTGTAAATGGAAAAAGTTAATTTTAGCAAACATTCGCCACAGTTTCAGATGCTTATAATCCTGACGCAGAACTAGACCTGATAATAACTCATTCCACGTTTAATGTCTTCTCGTCGAAGATAAAACTATCGATTTGAGCTGATGATATTTCTCCTAATCAGTTTTGAGGATGAACTCTGTCTGGTCGTCTTGCCATTCATCGAATTGTGCGGAAGATGAAATACGAACCTGTCACCCACAGAAATCTTGGAGTGAGACTCGAGTCTCCTTAATTCCTAAAAAATCCTCAATTACGTGAAATCATCTTACAGTGTATTAGACATGTGATGCGGACAGGAGTGGTGTTCATTCATTTTTGTGCTGTAAATTCAAATTCAAATTAAAGTTTCAGGAGAATTTATGTTTTATTATTTTTGTTAGATATCCTATTAAGATTATGTTACAATTGTCAGTGTATAGAGTCAATCTTGAAATCTAAAAGATATCGATATAGAATTTTGTGAATGGAAAGAACTGGGAAATGCGTAAATAAAAAGGCAAAAGTTCCAATATGTCTGAAGCTATTTTTATCAAAATATCACAAACATTAATATATAGAAGAAATATCTCCTCAGACTTAAACAATTTAAAATGCAGGCATAGAACTTCCTTGGCCGCTCTACATGAGCTCGTCAGTGTGACTCAGCGGTGGCGGAAGGTGGGACTTCAAGGGCTGCAGCCCCTCCACTTTTAAAATGATGGGGCTATCCTTGAATACCCCCTCCAGTTATTCAATGCCGAGAAAAGTTAAAACTGTCCATGATATGAAGAGGTTGAGGTGAAGAAAAGAATTTTGCGAAAGTGGCGACCCAGATTATGTCTACAATATCCCTATTTAGAATAGCCTGTTGCTCTTTGTGAAATACCGCAGGCTGGCTGTTATACCAGTTGACGAGGTCAGTCAGGGAACGACTTCGGGAAATGAAGTCGATACGACCTGCATTACGTATTTGATATTCTCTCGCTCGGTATAGCCAACATGAAAATGATTGCTATAATAATGGCTCATTGAAAATTCTACAAACCATTGAAGTATTTGAATTATCATTCCAAATAGTCGGTTTATTTATTCTAAGTATTGGGTTTATGAATTAATTCTGAATCAATGTTACTCTAATTAGTTAATATGAATGTTGTACGTAAATATCAGCCTGATAAACTTAACATGAATAATAGCTCGAATACGTAAAACATTACTTTACTTCCTTTAGTCAAAAATTAATTTCCTCCACCAAAATCATACTTCATGTAATGACATGAAGATTGATTTTGAATTTTGTTTAGGTATTTCGCCTATAGTTACAATATATTTGCAAGATAGATGGAGAAAGGAGAGAAGGGGGAGGGAGATCAACTAGAAATTGGATGATGATGACTTGGATACATCCCAAAAAAATGGCCCAAACTGGCTTGAAGCATCTATAGAATGGCTGTGTAAGCTGAAGAAGTGTACAGCAGACAGCTCGGCGCTTATTTATTCTGGCTTGAGGGACAAATCGGAGCGTCTGCAGCTGCCATTTAGTCACATGTTTGAAATGCTCGAGTCTTAGGACATCTTTCTACTCTATTCCCAGGCGAAGTGGCAGTCTACAATTTCTGTAAACATCAAGATAGTCACGAACTTGTTGTTGTTGGAACAAATCTCTGATGCCTTCCATGTCTGCAGCTATGAAAAGTTTGTCATTGTGCAGAACATTTCGAGAGTGTAAAGACAGTAACCTGGCAAATTTATCATTTTTGCGGAGTAGCGCTTGCGTGAAGCACCTCGATCTCGTATGCGGCATTAAGTGGTAATAGAAATGCAATTGTCTCCACGTGTCTGCGTTAAAACAGTGCCTTCCTGGCTATTTCACACACATGGTCCGGTGGCCTTGTGGCTAGAGGGTGTGCTTTACGTCCTCTAGCTCCACCGTCGCTGGTTCGAGCCTACCCAAGGGCCACGAGTGATGAGGCCCAACAAGCCGAAACATGCTTCGTGGTAGCTACATCTGTTGAGATTTAATAAATGTCAGGAGTGATTTCTACAAAGTCGGTGAACAACGACTCCGTCTACTGGACAGTTAAGCAATTAATCGTTACGTTCGTTCACAGCGTCTGCTTTCCTGTCTCCGTGTCTTTGAAAAAGATGCAATTTTCCGCTCCTCATTTCATTTAATGGCAGCTGGAGAGTCTGGAATGACTTATCTGTCAATTGTAGAGTGATAACTAAAGACTTATCTACAACGATTCGTCACATGACTCAGATGACCACACTGTCGGCGTTGCAGTATTCGTTGAATCAGAATCACATGAGATTTTATCATCACACAGCTACTTTACTTTTTGGCTATGAAAACATCGAAAAATGACGCACATTCTCTTCATTGTTTAAATCGGTGCATCTGTGTGTCTATAAATACTTTCTTGAGCTTGTTCGGTGGACTCTTCAACTGTGGTGATTGTATATTTAGATTTTCATCGCCTCGGTAGGAAGTGACTACTTTTAGAATTCGCTGCACCTTGGCCTTAGTAAAATGATCGTGGTTGGTCCATGACTCACCTACTAAAGGCTTCACTTTGTGTGTTGCGAAAGAGGTGCAACAGTGTTCATTTCGAATATTTGTCTATAGAGTTCTTTTCAATGCCAGGAAGTCCTAGCATGACCTTGTGTCAGTTGAATCAATAATGCATTGACATCGATCCATCGTTTCATCAAATTGATGAATTAATGAATTTTTGCGGACGCATCCTAGCGTTCCGCATAGAAGTTGTGGAATGGCTATTGTTCTCGACACATGCAAGGTTCTGTGTGTAAATGAATGGTAAATGAAGCAAGGCTGTATTTTGTAAATATTCAAAGATGGTTGTAAACTGAACACTTTCAAAGTTGCATTCGTGACTACGAGAGATAGATCTACGATAGAGTTTACTCAAAACAGAATCAGATATTGTGTGAAAGTATAGTTGAAAATCAAAGATCCTTTGTCAACAGAATTGGGATTACTGCGTCATGCCTGCTACCTCGTTCTGGTTGGTTTTGTCAGAGGATTTAATTAACCCATCTGTCCTTCTTGAGAGCAAGATACATGTACAGATGCGAAGCATGAGACATTGACTTTAAGTCGCATATCAGTTTTTGAGTGATTTGTGAGCGAAAAGCATATTAAACGATACAGTAATTATGAAAAAGTTGTCCTGCTGAAATATATTTTTATCTAAATTTTCTCTGATAAGACTTCATGTTCACACAAAGACAATCATACGAAAAATGAAAAATATCAAAGGAAGATAAAAATTCGTGGTTGTGGCTCACAGCTTTCATCTCCTTTACTTAGAGCAGGTGTTGATGACAGCCCATCTGAAGTGCAAACTGATCTAGTACTGGAGTACTGGAGTTATGATACAAATTTCCAGACGGAACACACTTTTAGATAATTGTAGATTTCTATTAATGCCTGATTTCTCGCGAGTTAAATGTCCTTTGCACATGTAATTTACGCATAGTGCTGTTGACTTATACATTTTTGAAAGGGCAATAAAACCAGTAAACACCTGCTCTAACAGAGATAAAAGCTGTGAGCTCCAATTATTGATATTTTGATCATTCTTGGACTTTTAACGATTTGGTAAGCTTCTTCCTTTGGACAGGCCGTCATATGGGCAAAATTGTAGATAAAATTTATTTCAGCAGGTTTTTTCACTGTTTCTTTGGTCAATATATATGCTGCTCAAAGTGAGGAGTATAATAGCCGCACTTGTCAGGAGTCTTGCGTTGTGTGTACTGAATCACAGACCTACAGATAGTCTCATGTCGTTCTCCTGCCCGACTGCACATCTATCGTAAACAGCTCTTCACAACTATGAATCTAGTCAACTAGATTGTGCCGTTTACATTTGTGTAGGCACTTGCTGTTCGAGCCTTCCATGATTATTGTTATATCTTCAGCAATATTTTCACTGCAACAGCCACCTTGCCTTGGAGTTGTCAGACAGCGTCACGTCCAATCAATTTCTCCTGTTCTACGAAACCTTTGTCCTTGCCGCCCTAGGTCCTTTATTTTCGTTTTTTGACGTCTACATTAAAAGTTAGGAGGCCATTTACACTTGTTGATCATAAAAGATCGTATTATTGAAGGTCCAAATTGTAGATGATCCAGATCAATTGTTGTGTCAGAAATGTTGTCAATTGGCTGCTGTCAGCGACCGCTCTCTACGCATCGCTTTTATATAATGAGGTTCGACTCCATGATTTTGTACAGACCTATGCGACTGCTAAGTTGTGTTAATGAGTTTGCAATCGCCTCAATGTTAAAAAGATTGTTCAACGTCACTACTCCCCCTTATTCGGAGCTTGGACGGTGGTGACACAGTGGGCGGTGACAGACCGGATGCTCTTCATGCCGACGTCCAATGACATTTTCGAGGCTCGACCTCTGGACCGAAAGATAGCTAGGCCAGGCACTTAGCCACTGTGCCACGGAGACCACTTGCCTCAATGCTAAATACTTAATAATATGACCATCGAAAATACCGCACACGCTAACATGGAAAATAGCAGAAATTGTTATTTTCATAATAATTGCCGGATGGGTCGGATCTGGAACTTTTTAATAGATGCCATCCCCGAATGGTGGCAGTGCAGCCAAAAATGACGGCTTTGGTTGTAGCCGCGGCTACTAATCGAGGGATAGTATGTAATGAATTATTCCAAACTGTGTGTGTTTTCATTCAAATTGACATTTTCGAGCTTGTTTCCCATCGGTGTACACATGCCACTTTGAAGATTCCATGAACGAATGATTGCCTCCTGTACTTCCACACCGTTTCTAATGGTCATCTTCGGAATCATTGGAATACTTATTACGCAACTCCGCTGTTTTCCAGCTGCTTTTCTATGTGCTTCTGTCTTGACTGACCTTGACCTTCAAGTCGTGACGATTATGTTTTTCTACACGTCTCTGAGCATGTCCGAAGTTTGTATGAGTTCTGATTCATGCAATATATCTTTGATAGACATTCGCTGTAGTTTGCATCAACATGAAATCTCCTGGAAGACTGTGATTAGTATCTTTTGATTAGAAATTTTCGTGATTAGTTGTGTCTTTTGTTCAGAGAAATGTCTGTTTGTAAAAGCTCTACTGATCTGAATAGTTCTCCGCTTTACTGTGACTTGGATGCAAAATTGCATAGCTTGTCTACACCTATAATGCAGATATATCGGCTGCTGCATGTATTGCGACATTGAGTGGATTTTTGAAATTCCTATCAAGAAGAAACAGCTTGTCAATATAGGTCTTGCAGGAAGTTGCATTTTGAAACTCAATAACTCAAAACTGACAATAAATTGTTCAGTATATGATTTGTCTTAGACGATTCATCAACATGATTACAATCCAAGTATCGTCTGCAGATTGGTTTTTTCGTACGATGCTTGGATTATAATCATGCTTCTGCCTCAACATGAGCAAGCATAATAGACGATTCCTCAGTTCAGGGGTTACATTACCTAATAACCTCAATGCTCCAAAGAACTCCTGTCCAACCCAGCAGCTGGGATTGACCAGACAATCAATAAAGAAAGTAAGGTCCACTTGTCACGACACTATGTTGAATACAAAGCTAGAAAAGAAAGTGTAGAAGTTGACATGGAAATGAAAATGTCTCAAAAGCGTAGAAAAAGAAAATGTATCAAAACATGTAGAATAAGAAAAAGACATTCGTATTTCTGCGTGTATAAGAGTAATTTACAGTAAACGCATGGCTCGAGGGTTCTAGCACAAGCGTCGATTTTAACACGACACGACAAAAAGGAAAAGAGCATGCAGTCGGAATCTACGTGTGCCAATTAGGTCATCCTAGGTTTTCATTTCACAAATAAGTAGAGCAATTCTTGTGAATTTGTAATTAGGAGCTTGTTAAGACTAAAACTATAGCTGCTCGCTATCTCTTCGTTTCATTGCCAATCAAATACTAGAAAATAGAATGTGTAACACAAATGCATTTTTTCATTTGAAAAAATAGAAGTGGCTCATTAGAAATAAACTACTTTCTTTCGACGTTTTAAGATTTTAAGATTTGGATTTTATAATTCAAAGCAATGAATTGAGATAAACTGTAGCCATGAATCACATAGCATTTTTTAACATGTTAACTAGGCGACGAAATGTCGCCTAGTCCCTCTCTTTGTGTCGCCTAGTGACCAAGATTTTCAGTCACTAGGCGACAACACCAAAAATTGAAGAATTGTGTTGAGAAAGGTTGTATTTTGTTGCATATTCACATATACAGTATATGCAGTGTTTTTTATGGGGTTCCACACGCACGAATCGTGCGTGTGACATCATCGACCATGCGCGTGGAATTATTGAAATGAAAGGAGCACTGTACTTTTTTGACATGACCTTAAAACAGTGCTTTTCAACCGGTGAGACGGTACGCACAAGTGCGGATGAGATGCTGGCTACTGATGAATACATATTTGACTCAAGCTGTTAACTTTTCTCTCGTTCATAACGATTCAGACTTATTCACTCGCTCATCACATCAGGCTGTGTACGCAGGTGTACACACGTTGTCAATGAATTGGCAAATGAATGAAGCAACCGATATCTGATCCCGTTTGTTACGCTTAACCTTCTCATTGCTTATTGTTCTCTTTCGAATGACTTATTTTGCTATTCATTAATAGAGACTGATCTGTCGAATAGTAAAACTGATGAAGAAGCGTCAATTCGTTGCCTTGGGGCCATAAAATTTGTGTACGTCTACACGTATTGCTAATTGCTTCACAGAGCATCATTCACTAGATATTCAAAGGAAACGAACGACCCGTGTGAGTCAAATTAGTGATTTTCGTGTCCTTATGTTGACGACGTTATCTGCGCCATGAATTGATATTAACTGATCTTTCTGACGGAGATTGACTAACATATTAATGCCACACATAAATAAATTTGTCCAATAGAAAAACCTTCGCTACTATCATCATAGGCATAATCAAATAGTACCATCAAATAAATATATACAAGATCCTTTCATCATAATAAATGCAAGATGTGAGGATTTCAAAAGTTTCCTTTGGAGCTGCCGAAAAACTTCACTTTAGTCAGACTAGCCTAGCAGTATCAGCAGTATTATGAAAATTAAAGTTCATAATTAATTGATCAAGTCAATTGCAGTATAATTATCTATTTTTTGTCTGTATAGATAATTTAGAATTTTTGTCTAAAAATATGACCTTTTTGTTCAATTGCAAGACCAAAAAAGGCCCTTTTTGTATCTTGTCGCCTAGTGAAAATTCCTTAAAAATGCTATGATGAATCACCCAGTGTTGTGACTCGTGTAGAGCATGCAAGGACTAATTAATGTCAATGATGTTGACACAAAATTTGAGGAAAAAGGCCGCTACACTGATGCCGATATTTAGGGTATTCTAAGGAATTCAAAGACTCCTTTTGATGCTTTTTTATAATCTCCTCTTCCCGATAAGAGATTAAGACAGATAAATGTTTAGTATTCAGTTGGTTTGAAATGAAATTATCTTTGATCAGAATTGTTGTCTGTTTTAAACATTGAATGATAAGATTCACACAGATGATCACTGGTTTTTCAGTGCTGTGTCTGTTTTAGAGGCTAGGCGAACGGAATGCGTCCATATTTAAGAGATGAATAACTCAGATAAAACAGTACGGGTTGGAAACCGCTATAGAAGAGAAATGACGCAGTATGGCAATAAAAACTGATTTTCCTCTTCATGACGAGATGGTCTACGTCAACACAGGATGATTGATCGACCTGGAACTCTCGCATTCTTGGCACGTTCATCACACAGTGACCTGGATGACAGACTATTGAAAGGCGTCCGCATGTGGGCGCGTACTTGTCACTTGTTTTGACGAGAGATAACACTATTTAGTCCACTCAGGAATGTCAATATGATGGACATTGTCGCATTGGTTTCCTATCAGCTGATGATGAAATGAAGTGATCCACAAGTCAAGGTTACAGATATTCCAGTTATCAAATTTCCAGGAAAAAGGCAAAGACGGAAATCAAGTGACTTTTGTGACGATGGAAGTTTCTTCGTAAACTGTTGGGTACCCTCTCATCTACCTATCTAGCTCTGTGGCTCGGGCGCTGTGAGAAGTTGGACAAGATTGGCACGTTCACGATCAACAGATTGATCGGCGTCCTCGTACCTCACAGGAGAGCTTTCATTGGCACTTCTATTTTACCCCCAGCCTTATTTTTGTTGTTGACAAACACGAGAGTGCTGTATCGTCAATGATACTTTCTTGCTCCTAAGTGCAGTCTCACGATCGTCACAAGAGCGTTGAGTGTGGAAAAATTCTCTGGTCTGTAGAAAATTTACAGCATTTACAGCGTTCAGACGTTCACTGTAGACAACAATTCCACGAAGTTCATAATCACAGCTAGCTGCATCTTGTACTCTTCTAGTTCTGAGTATCCAATGCACCAATCTTTCATCCCAGGGTTCAAGTAAGACCTCTCATTGGTCTTGCACTATCTCTCAGTGACAGATCAAGTCTATTCTGAATCCAATGAAAATATATTGGACGAAATTTGATGAATTTAGTACATAATTGGAATATATAGGGGGGATGGGAAATAGAATTATACTTTCATTATCTCAGACTCGGATGTTTGCAATGATGATTAGAATTTTGTATTCAAGAGAGTCGTAAGCAGCCGCTGCTTTGCATTCATGATGCGATAATGATGTCAGTGAGTTCACTTCGAGGGAAAATTATAATGCCGATGTATTCTTCTCTGCACGACGTGTCAGACGTTCGTCCTTTGTCAAGGCAGACAAGACAGTTCTAACGTGGACATGCTCACACGAACAGAATAAGCTACAAGTAGTGTGCGGTTTTATTATATAGCGTCGAAATGTTTATTTTTTGAATAAATTGAATAAACTGTGCATTATTGAATTATCAGTTGTAGGAGCCAGGGTTAACCAGATGGGTAGTTTTAGCATGAAAACATTTCATTCTGTCACTGTGATCATGCACGCCGGTGGCATGTGAAATGCATTGCGTGAGACATAGTGAAACAGGTACTTATGGGTAATTTCCCCCAGGTTTTCAAATGTGTCTAAAATCTGCAAAAATGAATCAACCGTCACCAAATTTCATGTAGACGTACTTAGGCATATTTTCTACTCACCTACAAAAATTCATGCAAATCGGACTAGTACTTCTTGCATTAGAGACGATCACGTGAACTGCAGCGATGTCAACAGCTTGATCTGACTTCGTCTGTTCGACGCATTGTTACTCGTGTGTGCACTGTTCTCTCTCCCTCTTCGTCTCATCTGCTGCTATTTGAAATCTTCCCACGACCACTGCCTTGTCACAACTTTTCTAAGTTAAAAATGTTAGTGTAAGGGATGTGGCCTGGTCATCATCACTTCAGGAGTTGTCGTGAAATGTCTTTGTTGACTTCAACTTCATTCTGCTCAGGCGATGAGGTCAGAAGAAGTCAGATCAAACTGCAGACATTGCTGCACTTCAAGTTATCGTCCCTTATTCAGAGGCACTTGTCCGATTTGCACAAATTTTGGTGTGTGGGTAGAAAATATCCTCACTCACGTGCACTTGAAGTTTTGTGACGATTGATTAATTTCTACGGATTTTAAACAAGTTTGAAAACGTGGGGGAGATACCCCATAAGTACCGTGAAACGTTTTCACATGAAAACCGCCCATCTGACTTCAGACTTACCCTGACTCATGCAACTGATAACAGAGTGGACGATTAGAAATCTTTCATTTTCATCCTATTCCGCTACGTTTCAGAACTTTGGAAGCTAAAGGTTGCCTAGGCCTACCGTTACTCATGATTAATTGAATAGCCTACAAGTTAGTGATTTCTAACCGATATTCAATGAGGCATTTTGTGAAATGATGGTTTTAAAAGGCAGAATACGAAAGAAATAGACCGCCACCAAAGCGCATGAGGTTGAAAAAACCGCCATTTGGTTTTACGGGTTAAATTATTTATTTAACAGGTTGAATATTGATATAATCATGCCTGTGGCTAATCTTCTCATTGAAATATAGTGAAAGAAGTGTGTAGGCGTGTCCAGAAGTAATGTAGACAAGACAATATTTCAGGGTTGTCTCCTAAGAATAATCGTCTGTTTTTGAGTTCATGTTCACAGCTGCGATTGAAAATCTTTATTTAGTCGCTAGAAGACAGTGATCTGTAGCGATCTTTCAAAGACATTTGTTTTCATTGTTGTCTGAGGCACAACTGACGCAAGTTGAAATCCGGATATTTCGAAGATTCTCGCCGATAAGAAATTGACGTCTAAGAAAAGGAAATTCACGTCAAGTCTGATAAATACAAGCAAATTCAGCACTCAAATTGTCGATGATAAGCAAATTATCTTGTTCGTGACTGTCGGAGGAGATTGTTTCGGAAATGAGGTCAAATGATTCATCTCAATGATCACTCGACGATGATCGTCTCCTCACGGAGATGACAAAATCCAAGCGTTATGTCATCCGGATGCATCTCTTTATTGTATGAAATGAGAATTGAGCGTTTTGAGAATTATGGAAATAATCTATTGAATTATAATAACTTGCGATGCTGGAAACAGTAAAACCTCAATATTTTGAAACAAATCTTTTTGTTTCTAACCCATGCCAGGAGATTTCATTTTTGTTCTTCAGCAGGCAAAAGAAAATGTCATATTATTGAATCGAAATTATTATATTATTTTAAAGAACAATTCGATACGTGGTTACGACGGAATAAGAAAAATAGATATTTCGTATAGAAAAAGAATATAAATATCTCGCCGGTCTGGACGCTTCGGCTGTATCATTTGCATAATGATGAATTCAAAGTTGTGATGCAAAGTCAAATCGTATTTTATTTGTCTCCGTGCATGCATTGTAGATATCCTATCGTTTTATTTGACCTGTAAAGCAGATTCTGCCCGCGCGGGAAGCAATGTTTACTCCAATCCACTGGAAGGAGCACGATTGGAACGCCACGATTCCTTCAGATTCGGAGAATTCAGATCATTGCGCAAAAGTTTTCTCGATGATGTTACTCCTTCCGATCATTATTAATCATAGAAATTGACAACAATAAAACCTCTAGAATGGAAATTAAGCTTCATGCAATGCACAATAACGGCACATAAATCGCACGCATTTTCACTTAGATGCACCTGCCAACGTCTGTATGATTGGGTTAGAATCAGTCACATGTGTAAATCGAAGCTTTTCATTGGTGGTTCATGCCCCAACTTAGTTCCCCCGGATGTGCCGCGACCTTGAGTCAATTTCCATTCCAGCGAACTTCAGATAAACAGTTTATTTCTATGTTATTAATATAAGTTAGCAGGCGTACGAAAAAACGTTCACAGACTTCTCTGTAGACCTTGACATCGTCTATGTTCCTTTGTTGCGTGATCCGGTTGATAAGTCACTGAAATTTTCGTGCAAAGCGTCGTGTTAAAGGTTGAACTGGCTGCTCATTGTTCGATTGCTATGGTATTAAGTCAGCAGATTGTGCCATTTCATTAGCGTTACATGCTCCAATGTTTCCTTTCTAGTCAAACAGAAGAAGAGACGACCTGTCTGTGTTAATTAATTGCTCATTGTTTGTGTTTCATATTAGACCGGCGAAATAATTATTCGGTTCAAATAACTTCTGAATATTTTTCATATTCCGCTGTAACCGCGCGTTGAATTGTTCTTTAGAATTAATATAATAATTTCGATTTAATGATATGAAGACTAATCAATTCTTTGAGAAAACTTCTTATTTAACACGTGAAAAAGAAAATGGCTTACTGATAAAGAACATTTTTTTCAAGACACACTGGAGCAAAACTGTTGACAGATCCAGTCTGCTCCTACACCTTGAAGTTATTTCAACATCCTGTTTCCGTTCCGTCCTTTGCCCTTTTGTTCCTTATTTTCTTCTAAAAGGACTGTCTAGGCTACGGATATGTTCGTCATTTGATCATTCCAATGATATTCATTCAAAGAAAATCGTTCTCTAAAGACGAGAATTTAAGTCTTACGGGAGTTTTAAAGGTTCTCATCGCGGTGATGATCCACAGAGCTTTGCTTTGATTCCCATGTCATGAAATTGTTGCATGACACAGGCGAAGGGTGAAGCCAGGCTCTCACAGAGTGGAGTTACTGTTCATTTCAGCTCGATACATAAACAAGAGCAGTGATATAATTAATTCATGGAAATGGATGAACCTTGGCTTATCACAATTCCTGTAGCATTCTTCAACTGATTACTAATGAATTACATTCCATTCGTACAACTGATTTCATTTGGCTCAATTCTGTAGCATTTGAATATTCGCTCGACGGAAAAGATAGTCTCAATGAAATGTAGAAATGCAGCCACTTACAGCACGAAGAAGTTGGTAGAATTTCCGTGTTGGCTATGTGACCGCCGAAATACTGAGCATCTGATCGGGGTTCGGGTCTTGCTGTACCTACGGGTGTGCAAATCTGACCTAATCCGGCACGAATTCGAGACGGGTTTGCGAATTTATTTTGGGTTCGGGTTGATTGTAAAATATTCGGGCATTATTTTCGTGTTACGAATTTATAATGCTAAGAAATTTAAAAATCTGCTTATTTTGTTGACTTTCTTTGTGTATACAAATTTTCTGCATGCATGTTCTTATTATGGAATGCTGGATAAATGTCCTCAAACACATGTCCATTACCAACGGCATATATCTCTTGTTTCATGAAACTACAAATTTAATAAAAGTACTAATTTTTTAATTATATGCATCGTACTTATTTGGCGTTTCGGTTTCAATCCATATTTGATTGACTTCAAGTTATATTTATGTTTTTGAAATGCCGTTTTAATCAATCAATGTATTCTAACAAGGTGTTATAGGCTATTCCCACTTCACAGATTTAAGGATACAATCAAGTGACATTATTACACAATGAAAAACATGAATGCAGATTGCTACCGTGGAAAGGAGTAGTTTCCTTTTTATTCTATTAATTATTTAAATTTTCCGGTTTGTGTTGAGGTTTTTTTAGTATCGACAAATTTTCGTCGACCGGCATTAGGGCTCATTAGGGTATTTGTGCTTCAACTCCTAGGCGCTGCACTTTTCAGTCGATAACTCTTTGAGTAGCATCGAATTGTTCCTTTGCTTAAAAACAGAGCCACACTTAGTGGTCTCCGTGGCACAGTGGCTAAGTGCGTGGCTTAGCGATCTTCCGGTCCAGAGGTCGAGCCCCGCAAGTGTCATTGGAAGTCGTCAGGAAGGGCATCCGGACTAACAGTACCACAACGTTCCAGATTAAAGTCTGGCGATGTCATCACCGTCCAAGTCCCCATTAAGGAGAGTAGTGACGTTGAACTATCATCCATTTTCATTCACTTCTGGCTTGAGTTGATCATTGTCCGTGACGTTTTAAATTTCACATTAAAATATTTCTATACCAAGTAGGAGTTGTCGAATTCCAGGTGGGTCTGAACATGGATTCCTTTATAGTAGTGGCCGGGATGGGAAACTTGAAATTAGGGAAATACGGAAGAAGGGTCACTACCGCTCGCTCGCTAAAGGTGTGGATGGTAGCACGCAGTTAATATTTGACATGCATAAGTACCTAATCGCCTTTGTTTTTTAGTAATCAATGTGCATGTTCTGCCTTGAGAGGAGCAAGCCAATTGTTCGCATCACTGCCTTTATATTATCAATACCACGAATATAATAACTAAAAATTTTATAGCTGATGTTTATAAGCATTTAGTGGGACCTTCATCTCAAGAGGATAAACGTGTTTAAATTTTGCAGGATCAATTTCAAAATTATAATAGTAATACCATTCTTTTATCCTTGGCTATCGATAAAAATGAAACTATCAGAATCATAAAAGAAATCGCTTAGTGAATTGAAAAAAGTGGAATCCAACACAACGGAATTGACAATTGATATGTTATACAAAGCTAACGGTTATCAGTGTTGTCAACTGAAGTTTTCAAGAAACTCAGTTAAAGCTAAGTTAACGAGGTTACCGGGAAAATTTACCAAGTTTAAGTTAACTCGGGTATACTGAGTAGAAAAACTCGGTTATACACTCAGTAAAAACAATTCGCGAAAAACTCAGTTAACTCTGTTACATAAAATGCATGTAAAACTGTCTGTATAGGCATAGGCCGTCTGAATTTGATTCTGAAAAATTGCATGTTATAAGCGCTCCAGTCAATAACTTTTTCATGAAAGTTTGGGCGTATTCACAGGCAGTTGTAGTCTAAGCATAAATAGCAAAATGATTAGATAAGCAATAAGTAGATGAAGAGAGAAAAGTAAAGATGGAGGAAACTTAGAAAACGAGAAGCATTATCTTGCAAGGTTTAAGAACGTAACAAAAGAGCTGATCTAAATTCGCACAAAAATATAAGCTCGTAGATATGACTGCTACTTATAAAAGTAACCAATGTGTTAGACTTTCTATGGAAGGATGATGAGTCTGTATAGTTTATACAAAAAATAGATCTATTTAAGCAGGCACAAGCCTGCTACAGCCTATATACCTAAACTAAGCTGTATAGCTTCAAAGTTGCGGTACATGATTTTGTCTATAATTGAGATCTAAACTTCATTACTTGCTGTAGCTAAGTTACAGCATCTTCCAGTATAAGCAAAATTATCTTGATAATATCTAAAAGGGACTTTCTGCAATTAATTGCTCAGCTCATCTCAACTTTGGTCTCGCGCATTTTTTACTCATCCCTGCACAAACCCAAGGCACGAAGCCATGCTAGAAGCTAGGGATAGGGTCAGCGCGGCCGGTTTAGCCAACTGAGCTATCCACCACCTTAGTATGATGACAATACACAAGCTAAAATAATCCTACGGAAATGCCACCAATATAAATGAAGATGCTTTAAAAAATAAATTAGACTTCAAATAATTCAACAAAAACCCATTTTCTATTCTTCTTCTGTTTCCTACCATTAGCAGTAGTTCCTAAAATCCGTATTCATACATTCAAGTGATTACATTTGCATCACTGCTATAACAATTTTTCAGAGAAGCGGTTTATTCTTTATATTTAGAGTATGAAAGCAAGCTAATATCATATAGAAAAACAATACAAAATGACACGCTATTATTAGTATTACTTTGAACTGTGACATAAAGTCATCATTAAGGTTTCCATGATAATGCGATCGACAGTAAGAGCTATTTATCACAACAAATACCTTCAAACATACAAAAGCCGGAATTAGAACAAATAAGGGAAGTTCAGAAGAAAGTTTTATTGTGTTCGCAACATGACACGATCGCAAGGCCTCCAATAGCTCTAGCTTTAATGCACCACTTCGAGCTTCGGAAGATGCCACAGACACAGACACATCCTCATATTCATTGCATTTTACTTTTGTTGGTAGGCCCTATGTGCCAAAAATATATTTAATCATGCCTAGAAAATTTTTAAAAAAACATTTTAAGCGGTAGGTAACTTGTGACAAGCTTCACAATAAATAAGTTTATGTAGCCTAAGTATTTATAACCAGCGAACTCATTTCGCCTTGTTCGAATATTACTTGTCGCTGTTGTTCTTGAATTGTTAGAATACTCGCGTTCAATAATGAAGTCGTCGTTTCTAAAACGTTTGAAGCACAAAAAAGTATTCTTTGCTTTCTCCCGCGTGAATCCGTCATCTTGATGACGTACCTTCGGTACAATTCATCAAAACCTCGCTCTTTCAAAGTTAATGAAGTTGAAGAGATACTCCAGGAGACTAATGTCGCAGAACACTTTTATAAAAAATATTGCAATTCGGAGCTGAGCACACGTTAGATGTCGTCAAACTTCACATACGCGAAGTATTAAAAATGTGACTAAGGAAAGGAAGGCATGTAAACGTATACATCTTATCGACTTTTCCTAATGAAGTTAAAGCTTTCAACCGTAATGTGTTGTAGAACGGGAACATTGTTTATTTATTTTGCTTGTTTCCTCCCTTTGATTTGGCCACTGACCAACAGGCTGTAGGTTTCAATGTTCGATCACTTGGTCAGAGGTTCTCTCTGTTTCGCGATAACGCACAGGTTTGAGGGGAAAAATCTGCTTCTCCA
This sequence comes from Prostheceraeus crozeri, assembly GCA_907163375.1. Classification (NCBI taxonomy): domain Eukaryota; kingdom Metazoa; phylum Platyhelminthes; order Polycladida; family Euryleptidae; genus Prostheceraeus; species Prostheceraeus crozeri. The sequence goes on along the minus strand of CAJQUW010013658.1, from coordinate 4,011 downwards.
AAAGTGACCCTTCTTGCGTATAGCCGCGATGCGAGAAATTTCACAGTTCCATCCCGGCCACTACTATTAAGGAATCCATGGTTGTACGCACACTAAGAACAAGATTTATTGATGTTGCAAGCAATTCCTTTCACGTAACTGCTTCATTGCACAGTCATTACCTGTGACTTAGTCATTTGGATGCTTCTTAGCCACTCAGTGAGTGCCGAGAAAAGTTCAAGTAGTCATCGGATTCGGAAGATTGGGATTTCGGGTTCAGCTATTCGTCTACGTTACTGAGCACGCGCCTTTCTATTCACGTGTATTTCCATACAGCAGCATCAGATAGAAGGACTTTGGTGTTTTGGAATTGTCAAATTCATTATCTCCTTCGGATATTATAGTGATTGCTCGTTGAAATTCTCTCTATCTAGTAGCAGTAGCAGTAAATTGGGTACTTCTATTCTCCCCCCCCCACATTTATCAAGTTTTCCAAAATCATCAAATTTCATCAAACTTAATCACATTCGATTTAGAATAGACTTGATCTGTCACTGATTGACATCACAACAACTGCACTCAGAAGTTTTGCTTGAACCTTGGGATGAAGCATTGGTCCCTTGAATACTCAGTTAGAATACAAAGGTGAAGCTGTGATCATAAACTTCGTGGGATTGTTGTCTACAGACAAATGACGAACAGTTGTCTAATTCTGAGGCTGTAAATGTTCTACAAGTCAGATAAGAGGAGTTTTACACACTCAACGCTATGTGACATATGTGAGACTGCCCGTAGGAGCAAGAGAAGATCGTTGACGATGCAACACTCGGGTGTCAACAACAGAAATGTGGGGGGGGGGAATAGAAATACCGTAAAGTGTTTTATTCCAATAATAAAAGTCACAATGTTGCAACTTCGTGTTGACATAAGTTACATGAACGATACACATCGATGAAGATATTCAGGCCATATAATACTCGTGAAAGACAAATAGCAGCAAAAAATGAAGTAGACCAATAAAACCAGAAAATATGCAAATAATGAAATGACGTGATGGAAGTGCATCAAGTAATATCACTTTATAGAGATGAACTGTGCATGACAGTGCAGAAAGGAACGAAGGATGTGGTTCTGCGATGATTTCTCGAGAGAAAAACATGGAGATGACCAGAGTACCTCAGGTGTCTAGGAGCCCGATGGTGAGGCACATTTTGAGGATGTAGCAAATCACAAAGCACAGTGAGTGCCCCATCAGCCCGTCGCTTCTCAACATCACCTAGACTTGAATCCTTACAGACAGATTCCTTTCAGAGAAACTGGCAGAGGTCTCGATAAAGAGACATTCGCCCTCAGAAAGGAAATGAATGCATGGAAATGGTCCGTAGATGAACAAACGAGTATTGTGATCTCCCGGTCTCGACCCCTCCATCTCCTGTTCATGAAGACGTTGCCATTGTCTGCAGATGGAGAGCTGTCATGAACTCTACACATAGCCTCGTGTGCATCTCACTTGAAGGCCTTGTCAATAATCGGAGAGTGGAGTAAGGATGAAAATGATTACTGGGGAAGCGATGCCGAAACTCAAAACACAAATAAGTCAATTTTCCACTTCATGCATTCGGCTGACGTAGAAACCGGACTGGTAACACAGGTCTAGCAACCTTATTTGCCACGGGATTATTTGTGGTCCTTCCTGTGATTGTGATTATTACACTCCTATCTTTATACGACGGCAACATCAGTCAATGAAGACATTTAAATGTTGAACTAAATTGTTGTTTTTTAATGTTGAACTCTGAATCAACTGATTAGTAATTACACAGTTAACTGTTCTCTGCAGATCTGAGGCAAAATTCCACAAACCGGGAGAAAGTATTGTTTTTGATAGACATGGCCGCACGTGTTTTTATCAATAGCAGATCTATGGGATCGCAGACTTGTCGTCACATATCTTTCAAAGGGACAGAAGTCCCTGAAAATTGATGAACATTGATGCTTCTGCATTTTGATCGTGTGGTGGTGGCGGTAAATGCATGTGCTGTGACCTCAGACTGACCGAAGCCATTGTCTTTTTCCCGGTTGCAATAGAATAACTCGGACAACGACGTCAGGAAGGGAATCTCGATCTATGAAGTGCAGTTTGCCAGGGAGATCATATGACTGTCGAGAAGTGTGCATCTAGAGAGTACTACTGACTGCGCATTTACTGCACTGAAGTTATACATTTGACATATGATCAGTATCAAATTTAATTAAATATATCTTTTTTCATAAGATTTAAATCTTCAGTTTAAAATATGGTGCGGGGACGCGTTCTCCTACAAAAGACAGTGGGCGAGCATTGTTCCCCAGTTCCCTCACCACTACATCACTGTAGATAGAACTTTTGACACTGTTCACATGAAGGCTGGCCGTCCTATCACCTGGCAGACGCATACTTACGGCAGGTGATTGCATTCGAGAACACTTGGTAAAAAGTTGAATTGATAAATTGTGACAAAAAGTGGTCGACTTTGCTTTGCATCAAATTTGAAGGAGTCACAGAAATGTGGCGATAAATTGACAGATGCTTCACATTGGAAGGGGATCGAATTGTTTACATCTCCGATGAAGTGTTGATTTAACAATGACATATGCAGGCTCGGATTCGCTTGCTGAGAGGCTAAATATTTGTCTTAGCCTCTATCAAGTTCATGTTTGTAGGCGATTCCATGGAATAGTATTTTCAACAGCTGAAAATTAATAACTTCTTCTATGTGGAAAACAAGAACCAATTCAGGTTAGTAGGTGAAGTGGTTTGGTTACATTAATGACCACCTAAGATAAATGTTTGTGTCCATTTCGACTGTGTTGATAATGGAAAGATGAACATTTTCATTCTTCGTCAAAGATTGTGAGGACTTTTAAGAAACAACAAAATTGAAGCATTTACGTTATTTGTGGTAAAAATGCATGCAGTCTCCATGACATGTTTGGCAGGTAGGAATTTCGCATGATTGACCTCAGCACGCTGATGTCGATTTTTGTGAACCATGCAAATTGACTAGGAAAACTCCATAGTTTATTTTCGAACTTTCATGCAATTGTGTGTACTTTGAGAATATTGTGGCCGCCTGCTGGGGATGTGGGTACACTGCTCTCACTTTGAAGCTTGCTAACCACAACCGTGGTGAGGACTGACCGCTGCTGAGATGGTCCACTCGCACTCTCTCTTGAAAGGTTTGTAACACAACCGTTGTGAGACTGACGCCTGTGGAGAGGTACACTGCTCTTACTTGAAGGCTTGCTAACCAGATCGTGTGAGACGGACCGCCTGCTGGGGAACGGGTACCATAGGCTCTCTGTTGAAGTTGATTAACCAAACCCTTGGAGACTGACCGCTTGCTGGGAGGGTACCACTGCTCTCAGTTGAATGTTTGATAACCACAAACCGTGTGGAGCTGGCCGTCTGCTGGGGAGGGGTTACATGCTCTCAGTGAAGGCTTGCTTACCACGCCGTGTGAGACTGGGCGCCTGTGTGGAGAGGTACCATGCTCCTCTGGTTGTAAGGCTTGCTGGACCACAGCCCGCGTGAGACTGGACCGCCTGCGGGGATGGTACACTGCTCTCTGTTGAAGGCTTGCTAACATAAACCGTGTCGAGATGGCCGCCTGCTGGGGTAGTGGTACCACTGCTCTCAGTTGAAAGTTTTGAATAACCACAACTCGTGTGAGACTGACCCGCCTGCCTGCGGAATGGTACACTGCTCTCAGTTGAATGTTTGATAACCACAACCGTGTGAGACTGGACGCCTGCTGTGGAGGTACCACGCTCTCTGTGAATGTTGTTAACCACAACCGTGGGAGACTGTGCGCCTGTTGGGGAGTACCACTGCTCTCAGTGAAAGTTGATAACCAAACCGTGTGAGAACTGGACGGCTGTGGGGGATGGGTGCCACTGCTCTCAGTTGAAGTTTGATAACACAACCGTGTGAGACTGGACGCTGTGTGATGGTACCACTGCTCTCAGTTGAATGTTTGATAACCACAACCG